>JAREIS010000093.1:0-712500 GCA_030060385.1 Muscicapa striata striata | reverse complement strand
TCCGCTCAGCAACTCTTTGTGCTCACAGCTTTGCTGAACACGTGGGTTTTTTCCTCTTAGGCTGGAGCATTCACTGTTGTTTTTCCCTGGTCCCAGAAGGTTTCTTTCTTGGTATTTCATATGTCATCATCTCGATCCTCTCACAATTTCAGCTTCCTTGGTTAAGCACTGTGAAGGTTATTCTGCTCTCTTTGCTATTGCTAGGATGAGACAATGCACCTCTACCATATCATGTTGTTTAGAACGGATTCCTGAAGTGGGTGATATTGGTACATAACAGACAAACTTTCTTCTTGTGGCTCTGAGTTTCCCAGAAACAACACCCTCAGATGTTTCTTCCTGGTAAACATCATTAAAAAACAGGTATTTTCAACCATAAAATGTGTCTTTGATGCTGCATTAAAAATAAACCCTTACAGCATTTAAGCAAAAGGATTTTTGCCCTATTCTCTTATCAAAGCATAAGCTGTCTCACTCCAGATTGCAGAAAGTTCTTGGTTCCTTCCGATGACTCTGGTGAAGTACACACAGAGCATGTGGGATCTTTGACCTGCCTCCTGTACCCCTTGGGAAGGTACTTCTCCCAGAGCACTGTCACCCACAGGGAACACTGCCTATGACTCAACCATTGCCACAGAAAGCCCAGCATCACTGATGACACTGACACTGAAGCTGGAGTTGTGAAGACACAGAAATGTGCACAGAAGCAACTAATGTTTAGTGCCTGCTCCCTTCCTGTGTCTCTGCACATGAAAGGAATCTTCACAAACAGTGGAGATTACACTCGTCAGAGAGTGCAGCAGCCAGCCCAGGGTGAATTGTTTGCTGTCATCACATAGTCCCACCCTCCCAGGTAGGTGTAGCTGCTTTCACACTGAGTCTGTCCACATCTTTGTGGAAGGTGGGGTGGGAAGGGCCACTGTGCCTGCACAGGCTCTCTGCTGTTCCATGAGCAGGAGGCTGTGGTCAATTAGACCAAGGAAGACATCTTGCATTGAATCACCCAGCAGACTTATCCTCTACTTGGAGAAATGTGACAAAAAACAACAACCAAAAAAAGAAGGTAAAAAGCTGAGCTTGACAGATGTCCGCACAGTGAAAAAGTTAAACAAACTCAAGTGCCCATGTACAATTGTGGGATGGATCAAGGAATCCCAGCAGTGCAAAAATTTTTAAAGGCTGGTTCTCAGTGCCTGGTGATCCAATTGGAAAAGGATGAAACCTGGCCTCAAGCTTATATTTTGAGCTGCATCTATGTAAAGAACATCTGCCTGCAATTAAGCTATTTGCATTTGTCTGGAAGAGACAGTTTACTACTAATTACAAGGATACCTGTTAAATCTAAGGTTATAGGATTTGGACCATACTATGAAGCCCTCTTTGATTTTACCTCTCCTCACACTGCACTTGGAGAGACAGCCATAATCAAAAGTGGGCTGAGTGGGAAAAAAGTTGTTTTGGTGGATGATGCCTTACTGTGGGCTGCCTAGGTGGGAGTGCTGTGCCCAGCCCCCCCCCAGAACAAGGTCTGGAAGAGTGGCTGAGGTAAGAGGTTTGTTCTCCTTCTAGAGGGAAGTTGGTGTCCACAGGCAGTCGGTCCAGGCTCTCTCTCCCAGCCTGGCAAAAGAGTCCACTGACTGGGTCTGAGCAAGGAATTTCATGTGGCACCAAAATGTAGGTGGGAGTCACTGAATAGCTTCAGAGAGCCCTTCACAGGAATGTTTCAAGCAGAGAAGAATGTCTGAGGACAGTGGCTGACCTGGACACAGGCATCAGACTCTGACAGGAGCCTCAGTTATGCATTCCAAGGGGAGGGTTCTGCAGAGCAACAGAAAAGTAAACAAAAATTGAAGGGCACTGCTGTGAAAGCTGCCTTCCTCTGGTTTGTGGAGAAAGCTCAGGGCTTTTCCCAATCCCATAGAGGGATCTCCCAGCCAAAAGAATTTCCTCTGCATACTGGGTAGTACCTGGAGCATGGGAAAGTGTGGTAGTAGCTATATTGTGTCTGGGTGCCTTAGTGCTAGTCCTGGCCCTCTTTCCAGTATTTAATTAGAGACAGTATTGAAAACAGCATGCTGTTCTTTGCTGCTAAAATGAACAGGCAGCTGCTGAGCTGGCAGAGATCTCTCCACCAGGTCCCCAGGACACTCATAACTCACTCAAACATGATACAGAGAAAGGCATCCCTTGGGGAATCCTGTCTGTCTCTGAGAGGATTCCATCTGCCACACTAGAGAAGAATGCAGAAAATGGAGGGTGTGGAGAGATATCCCAGATATCCCAGATACTCCATTTTCCTGCAGGGATGTAAAAATCAGTGACTGCATGGCACAAAGTTCTTCCCACAGTCTCTATCAGCTACCACATTAGCAAGAAAGTTTGCCAACCTAGATCGGAGTCCAAGTATTGGGATGGGGTTTGTGCAGCACAAACCACTGAACAAAGCTCTTTGAGGGTGTATCTGTGCAGTGAGCCACAGCTATGTGAACATGGATGTTGCTCCCAGGACAATGCGCATCGTGCCCTTCGATGTCCTGGGTGCAACCATTCAGAACTGCAATTAGGACACATGCCTTAGGGCCATTTCAGGGATCTGCATCATGTGGAGGCTCTACTCCAACAGCCAAACCCAGATTCAGCCTTGACAAATCCCCCATCTCACTTGCATGACACGCAAAATCCAGTGAGCGAACACGTTACCTGAACCAGGCAAGTACAAAAGCACAGACACTGCTGTGAGTCACCTGCTATTCCTGACTTTGATGAATCCCCTGATACACTGGTGACATGTTAATGCCAAGCCATTTGAAGCAATGACTGATACCTCCCATCCTATTTTCTCACCTCCAACTTCTGAACGAATATATGTAGCATGCCAAAAAAAGGAGAAATGGAACAAAGCTAATGAATTGTCTTTTTATAGGTAGGGGGAAAAAAAGTAGTGTTGTTTTCTGCTTTCTCATTGTGACATCTGATGGTTATGGATACCTGTATAGAAGCAGCAGTGGCAGGGCAAGGAAAAGAGGTATAATCTAGTTTGTCTGCACAGGTCATGCAGAACTCTCAGGTGAGTGTGTTTGATTTCCATTAAAGCAGTGCAAACCAGCCTGTCCCAGCATGTCCCCTGTTACAGCACCTCCTTTCCCCATTTTTCTGCAGCATATGACTATCAGTCTGGTCATGGCAGAGTTTTGCCTTTGGGTGCTCATGTCCAGGCCACTTGGTGCTGGCCAGACCCAGCTTCCTTCTGTCGTGGAGAAAAGATTATTCCCAAAGCCCCTCAGTATTAACATCCTTTGCCCATCTTCACAAACCCTTTTTTCACAATAGACTCAGGCTTCACTTCCCACAGCAGTATTACATCTTGACCCAGACTTTTAATTCAGTACATGGAAGGTACCCTGGTATGAAACCAAAAGTTCCGTCAGAACCTATTTATTTCACAGCTCTTTCTTACAGCACTTGGAAGTTTTGAATGCATGGAGAATATGCAAAGGGATGAGGTTAAGACAGATCCTTAAGTTCCTGCTTCTTTCATGACTTGATGCTATGAACAAGCATAAGCAACAAGATATTTTGATTTGATGTGTCCATTTTTCTTGATACCTTGCAAAACTTGAAGTCTCTAGCTTGGTCACAACCCTGTGTTCTACCCAGCAATTAAAGATGTTTGGAACAGAGCAGGGAGATGAAGCTGACATCTTTGCCACATTCAAGAGGAGACCATGGTTAGGTCTGAATCTGTGCTGTCACCTGGCAGGACCACTGTAAACCACCGTGTGTGCAGTGGCTTTGCTTTCTTCAAAAATAGGTGTGATTCTTTCCAAGAATCAGGAAAAAACTAGTAATCTGTTCAAAGCACTGCTTAAAAGCGAGACGTAAGCAGAGCACTGTTCTTCCTGTACCTCCTACGCAGGTGCAAATTGCATCTGGCTCTCCTATAACCGGAATCATAAATGTACGTCGGAAATTTAGGCTCCTAATGAGAACAACAGGAACCAGGGAGTGTGTGCTATAATTTTAGCTCATTGCCTCTATTGAATCACCTCCAACGCAACCAGCATCACATGTTACATTAAGGAATGGCAGTGCCACCTGGTCATAACATAATTTAGTCAATTGAAAGTAAAAATCTTGCTATGTAGACCTCATGGGGTATGTGCAGTTACATGCCTAAAGGATGCTTTTCTCTTCTACCTGAAGCTATGCAGGCTTAGAAACATGGAGAGTTTTAAATGCTTGCCACGGATAACTGCTTTAAGTTTGCTTTCAGGAAGCTGACTGCAGTAAATTAATTTATGAAAGAAATTATTTTATCTTAAGTACTGAAAATGTGTGAAAATGTCTAATGTGAAAACAAACCAAAAGCCAAAAATATGCACATTTGTGGGCATGAGAGGTATTTTTCTTTTTCACTTTATTTTCTCTGTTGATATCTCCACCTTTTAGCAGCTCCTGCAGCAGGAAAATATGTGAGTAGGAAAACTGTGGTTTTCCAGGCCAGCAGTCAACAGTGGGAAGCTGGGCACATTGCCTTGAGATGTGATTAGTGCTTACAGAGGTACTGGTCGAAGCTGTCATGCTGAGGAATATAAAATATCCCTGACCTGTGTTTGGATGTGCTTGTGGTGATAAAACCAGGCTGCACTGCTCCAGGAACTTGCAGCTTTTCAACTTGAGAATGATAGTGTCAGAGAAAATTATTCAGTGTTTTAGGAGTGTTTATTTCATGACCTTATGTATTCAAACTGTGTTTTTTTCATAACGTAGATGAATAGCAGGTGACTCATAAATGCCTGTTTTAAACTACTCTAGTTAGCATGTCACATATGAACCAGGCAATATGTGAATCCACTGGTGAAAGCCAGTGACATGACCTGGTGGGAAAGGAAGCTGTCAGTCCTGGTGGAGCAAGCACTGTAGATACTGAAAATGGAGGCAGGAATTCTTTGTGGCTTTGATGTCATTAAGCTAAGAAGGGCCATAATCCCCCACTCCCCCCTCATTTACTTACAAGTAGTTACTCAAAGCAGTTTGACTTAAAATAGAAAATCTTCCAGTATTATATTCGAGTAGTTGGATACTTTTCTTTTAAGCTCTTATTCCAAACTGTTTTATCTTTCTTTTGGAGAAACTGTCACTTCTAAAGAGACTTCTTTCTCTAGAGAGCAACTTCTGTCAGAGCTGGACAGACAGGTTTCCCAGCCACAACATAATTCATTATTTTATTAATCATCATCCCCCTCCCCTCCCCTCCCCTCCCCTCCCCCTCCCTCCCCTCCCTCCCTCCCTCCCCTCCCCTCCCCTCCCCAAATGTGTTCTGAAGCAAGTTACACACCTACTGGCCTGCACATGTTGGACTTCATTCTACATGCAGCATCATTGAAATGCTCTTTTTGAAAATAACACATTGTAAACTGGTAACATTGTGGTAGATAATTTCAAATTTTTATAGAGATACTCATGTTTAACATTATTTAAAATGTGAATCAGTCTTCACATGTTTACTAAGCACTCTTGTGTGTGCTGTACTGTGTTAATTGCCATTACTTGTTGAACACATCTATTTATACATGCTGTTGTTTTAATCTTTTTGTGTAAATTCTGACCTTTTTGCAGGAGCAAGATAACCTTTCATCGCACATCATAACAGCAGACTTTAATTTCTGTTGCTCTGCTGATCCAGAAGTATTTTAAAAAACAAAAAACAGCTTGAAAAAAAATCATGTAGGAATGTAAAAAAATTGGGAAGTGCTTGGCATTCAACAAGTATTTCATTAAATCATATTCAATTATAATATTAGCTTATATGATAAATTGCTTCTCTGTTTGCACTGTGTCCCTTGGAAAAGTGTGATGGGCCAGAGGAGCAAAGGCTCTTCTGCACTGCTGAAAGGTGAAAATGTAACACACTGTGAACCTGCTCCAGAGAGAGTCATCACAGGAACTTGACAGTGAAAACATATTTTCTCTGTAGAGTTTCTCCTGCTTCAAACCTGAAAACATTTTTGATGAGCACTAAGTGACAATAGTACAGATAAAACTTTAATCTCCAAAAGACTAAAATACAAATTGAGAAAGAAGCTTCAGCCTGGGTACTGAAAAATTAAAGGGACTGTAGAATGTTTATAAAATTGCAAGCAGATGCTTGAAATTATTTTTATTTGGAGAGTCATATCCTTGTTTTCATTAGACAATTGTCACTTGAAATTCCATCTGCTGGAAGGCCGGGGGGAGAGAAGAGGGGGAATCTGCTTGTGTATCTAGAAGGAACTAGAAGGATCTAGCACAAAAATTGGTATTAGCTCTTCTGTCTATGAAAATATTCATGGACAGGTTGGATGGGTTTTAAGTACCCTGGTCAAATGAAACGTGTCCCTGCTCATGATGGGGCAGCATTGACACTAGATGATCTTTAAGATCCATTCCAACTCAAACCATTCCCTGATCTCCATGGAAAGTCCAAGACATTTCTTTTTCCTCCAAATGTCTGTGTGTGATTTAATGTTAAGACAATTTGGGAGACCTAACAGTAAACCCTATGAGTCCAGAGAAGAGATTTTTCAGTAAAATGACAAGAAATGTCTCTCACTCTGTAAGACTCCTCTGCATTCAGGATTTTGCTGGGAGGGATTGCTGACTGAAGACTTTCTATGACTGCATCAGTGCCCTTTGGCCATCAACAAAGGCATTCCTGCAGAAGCAGATTATGCTCCCATTGCAGATGTGGTTACCAAGTCCAGCATATTTTTATGGCTGTCCAGCTTCTTGGGATCCCTGGACCATGGTGCAGTATTCTGTGCAGTCACTGATGGGCCTCTGCATTTCTGGTTCTGCACCAAAGCAGTCTTCACCCAGCATTAGGGCAGGCAGCAGGGGAGCAGCTGACCCCATAAGAGCAGTGGTGCTGTCCCTGGGGCTGGTCTGCTGTAGGGACTACCAGCAGGCTCACAAGGTCCCTCATGAAATACAGGTGCGGAACGTGGATGTGAATGACCACCGGTCACACAATGTTTAGCTCTGATCATCCTCATCTCCCCATCCTACAGAGCTCTGCTTCCCCTTGAGAAAGGCATTAGGGCAGCGTCTTTTGTTGAAAAAGAAGCAGTAACAGAACTTCCTGGTAGGAAAGATAAAATGCTTCCATGGTCTGAAATTGCAACCATGTTATCTGTTTCAGCTTTTCTTTCTGTTTTCAGTTTTCAGTCAGTGTCTGCAAATTTTCAAAATCTGTTCTAAGCCTGATACTTCCTAATTCTTATATACAATTTCCTCCTCCCAACACTTAATAAATGACTTTATTTCCTTCCAGACATCTCAGTAAGATCTAAGTTTGCAACCTCTGCCATGCTGCCTCTTACAGTTGCAAGCACCTATCCCTGTCTGACACTTGGGACCTGCTCTGCAGTGAGACCTCCCGAGTCAGTTTAACCTGAGAAAGTGAGAGAGGGTGGAAACTGTAGGAGATGCAAGAACCAGGGTCTGTTGGGAGCAGGGAAGAGCAGGTGCTCTTGGCCTGCTAGGAAAGTGTGATTTTTTAAACACTGCACTCTCTCAGACACACCATTCAGAGGCAAAGCCAGTAGAACAAGCAAATGACAGCCAAGACAAAGCAGGGGCATAAGAGAGTGAACATGGGCATGGCAAGTCCCTTAGCAGGTCACAGCAGCCCTCCACGAAAAGCCACTGCAGAACCAACCCATTCCTCAAATGAGTTGCTCTGCCTTCATGTCTGGGTTTTTATTTTCCTGTTTTTAATGCTTCATGCTCTTGTGAGCAATGATTACTGCCATTGCTATATAAATTAGAGCTGAAGTATTTCTTCTAATTGCTTTCTGCAGGCAAATTAAGGCAGAATTCTGTGATCTGAGAACACAGACCCTGCACAGCAGAGCTGTGCCACTATGTCTCCCTCGGGAAGAAAAGGATTAAACAAGAAGTTTCATCTTTAAATGAATGGGGGAGTGATGGGGGAGGTTGGGAGGGAGAAATCCATAGTTTTATTAGGTTTTGCATGGAACATAAATTCTGCCTTCCATGAGCAAATTTTTGGGTAACAGTATTGGCAGTGCCCTTTCCCTCAGCCATCCTCCTCTTCCACTCAGTCACAAAGGGCAAGAGCACATATTCCTCCCCTAAGAAATCCCCTCAGGAATCAGACTGGCATCTTTTCTGGAGGTGATGGCTCTGGAATGTAACACTGGGATTCATGATTTGCATGTGGCTCTGTTAAGAGATATTTCTGCACTGTATGCAGGAGAGGTTCAGAGGGCCCAGCACCAGGTACCACATGAAGAGAGCCTTTTTGTTCTTAGCCACCTTTCCTGCTGGCAGCATGAGACTGGGGCTGGGAGACTTTTATGGCTCACTAGTGAGGGTGGGAGAATTGTGCATCATCTGTCTGAACTGAATGTCTTCCATGCCTTCTAGCTGCTTAGGGGCACATTTTAGGTGGGGGGGATGTGAGCAGAGGATCACTTTCATTCCTGTATGGGTGTCACTTCTCCCATACAGGAATGGGGATGAAGCCCCAGATATTTTAGGAGGTCATCAGTTAAGAATTTGCAGCCAGCTCTGCTCTCTCTCAAAGCTAAACCTTTATTTAATGCAAATCCCAGGCCTGCAAACCTGGTGGCACCCATATCTGGGGTTGATAAAAGGATGGTTGTTAAAAGGCCTGAGATGTCCACAGTCTGTGCCCAGTGAAGAGTAGGGCCAGCCTGTCCCTAATCTCTCCACATCCCCATGCAGTGTACTGCCCAGGTGGAGGAGCACAAGTCAGGAGCAGGCCCACCTCTCCTAGCAATGAGTTAATAAGAAACACATTTGGTGTTCCTGCTCTTTCACCAGTGGGTCTGTGTGGTAGCCTTTAAAATTGAGGTTTGGGAACTTACCTGCCTAATAAATGTGCAGGAAGACATCAACATTTTTTTGAGCATTCTGAGGAGCTACAGTTAGAGCTAGGGTTTTCAAAGAAACTCCAGAAGATGTGAACTGCAATAACATCATGTGAACTAGCAGTAGAATACATAATTTTAATAGACTATATCCTTGCATACCTCATGCCTGCCAAATGGCAAAGCAAAGATAGTTCATAGTGTGATAAACCTATACACTGAGTAGAATTTCCTTGCTTTGCTGTCTTGGTGAATCCTCTTCCTATGTTGTGTCAGGATACTTTTCCACTAGCAAATGAGATGCATTAAGTTCCAAGGCAAAAGATGTTTCCTGTTTCACCACTGGAACCAGCTCTGCCCTACTCCTATCCTGGGATCAGAAGATGGGACCAAAAAATATCAGGGAGAGACACGAAACCTCTGTTCACACAAGCAGTATAGTGTGCATTATGGAGTCCACATTAAAGCAATGTGTTTTGCTCTCTGTAGCTGCTGTGGGTGAGAAGCTCTTTCTGCCCTCCAGCCCCCTGTCCAGGCCACAACAAGCTGTTTGTGCCACAGCAGCTCCTGCTTCTGCTGAATTGCAGGGCCTGAACAGGAAAGCCTATTAGGGTGGCCCTGTGAACCCATCTGGAAGTGTTAGCAAATGCACAACTAAACCTTTTGCCTGAAAAAAGTGCAGAATTTTGAGTAAGTCTCCGAGTTTGTCCATGCTGAACTGTTTCTGGCAATGGAACTATAATTTCTTGCCTTAGGGTTGGTAAGAAACAATTAAAGAGTCTTATGGCACTAATTCTTCAGGGAGTTTTTATCCCTGGTTCTTGCAGAAAGGCTGACAATGTGGGAGGTGTTATAAACAGATGCAGCACTGTGGTACTGAGCTGAAATGGGAAGTTGCAGATCAGGGTGCCCACAAGGGATAGGAGATCATCTTTGATTGTTTTTCTTTAGAAGTGTTTTTTTTTTTTTTTTTTCTCTTGAGAGCTGACAGCATGAGGTATTTCTCCTTGCTCTTTTTGCCCTTCACCTAAGCAGCAACTCATAACACACTAAACACATATCTCAGACACATTTGGAGTACAGACAAGAAACACTATGTACCAGACAATAGAAGGGATGAAGCCAACATATTGTATGGTTTTTAGGCGCCTATTTCACAGCTTTCCCGGAGTCAGACTCATGGTTTGGGAAATTACAAGAATGACAATATTGAAGTCTTTAATTAAATGCAGAGTTGAAAAGTGCTCACAGCTGCCACCAAAATGTGTGCTGTGGTGGGAGCAGGATGGGGTATGCGTGATAAAAAAAAAAAAAAAGGAAAGGGCTGGAGTGGAACAGAAATCTTTCCCACGCTTGGATCCGCGAAGGTTAAAAGCAGCAGAGAGGAATACCTGCCAGGGATCCATCGACGGCCATAAGCTAAGACAAAAGCCTTGTCGCCACATCGTGGCCAAGCGAGGCGTCGGTAACACAGCCCTCCTGCCTGTCTTTCTGATCAGGAAAACGGGGAAAGCTAGGCACTTGTGTGAAGACAAGCTGCAGGGAGCGAGCTGAGGATATTTTGTTGGCAGTATCAGAGGGCAGAGCAGCCCCCTGCATCCCGCTGCGCTGCGGGACTGCGCGGCTCGGCGCTCCCTCTGCTGCCGGCCCTGCCCCGCAGGGAATTCCCAGTGGGAATCATCCCGAAATACTGCCCTCAGAACGGGAACCGCCGGGGGCGGCTCGGGCATACTGAGCATTTATCAGGTATGACCCCTTTCGTTTTCAGAGCTGCGCTGTCCCGAGGATATAGCGATACTCGTCTGTACAGCCTGCGCTCCTGCCCTCGGCTGTGGTGTAGTGAGGCACCGCAATCACAGAACAGAGTCAGAGCATCAGTTAGGCTGGGAAAGATGGTTAAGATCAAGTCTAGTCCTTAACCCAGCGCTGCCAAGTCCACCACTAAACCATGTCCTCAAGTGCCATATCTACACGTCTTTTGCAGACTTCTGGGGTTGCTGCTTCCCCACTTTCCTGAGCAGCCTGTTCCAATGCCTAACCACCCTTCCAGTGAATAAATCTTTCCTTCTTCCCAATCTAAACCTCTCTTGCACAACCTGAGGCCATTTTGTCTTGTCTTGTTGCATGTTACCCGTGAGAGAAGACTGACCCCCACCTTGCTAAAACCTCCTTTCACGTACAATGGGGTCACCTCCTTTTCTCCAGGCTAAACACCCACAGCTCCCTCAGCCACTCTTCATGGGACTTCCCCAGCTCCATTGCCCTTCTCTGGGCTCACTCCAGCCCCTCAGTGTCTTTCTTGCCCTGAGGGCCCAGAGCTGGACACAGCACTCGAGGTGTGGCCTCAGCAGTGCCCAGGACAGGGGGACAATCCCTGCCCTGCCCCTGCTGGCCACACCATTGCTGATCCAGGCCAGGATGCCATTGGCCTTGGCCCCCTGGGCACACTGCCCACACTGCCACTGTCAGCCAGGGGTCAGGAAGACAGTCCAGGTGACTGTATGCTGTGACTGGTGCAGCAGTGTGCATTGCAAGCTCTCTGAGCCCTCACTTTAGCTCTTGCCCTGATTATGAGAGCAGGTCTTAGGGATCAACCCCTCTTGTATCAACAGACTATGTTGCATGCCTGCTTTCCCTGTGCATTCCCGTTGCAGGGAATGAATGGGGTCATCCACAGACAGAAAATGCAGTCAGACTTAGTTCTCAAGCCTGACATTCGACTGCGGAGATAAATGTAATGGTAACAGTAGATTCACAAGATGGGGTAGGTCAATCTGTTTACCAGACTCAGCAGCAGCCTGGGGTTGAGTGAGTGGCTTAAAAACTGAAACTTCTTCCCATGAAAGCTGAAATGACAAAAGACTGCTCCCAAGGCCAAGTGCTCTGCTGTGTGGCAGGTGACAGGCGACAGGACAGGCCCCTGCCAGGTGGTGGGGAGCAAGTGCACTGCACAGCATGGTGCTGCTGCAGCACACACAGATTAGAGGGCTATCCAATGCAATCATGAACTGCACAGAGAAGCACCCACTGCTCTTACCAAAGGGTGGAGGGAAAGGGGATTGGAAGGCAGCTGGGGGGAGATTTACCCTGTAGCATCTGAATGGGGTGTTGAAATAACACAAAGGAAGGTTCTTGCTGTGGGACCAGAAAAGATGGTGAATTAAAAGATATTTCTGGCATCTGATTTCCATTGCAATGCAAAGAAAAGGTAAAAGAAGGAAGAAAAGCAAGATTTTTAGATGAGCCTGTCATTACCAGGAAGTTCAAAGTTAAGCTGAAAAAACACAGCTAGTTTGAAACTGCATGGATCGCAGCAGTGGATCACTGGATGGATCCCAGCAGAGTGAGGCTCCAGCAGCAAGTTCTACTGACCACCCCCTGGGATCTCTCTACCTAGGTGTGCATAAGTCAGGGTGTAGGACCCACAGCAAGATTTACAAAGGGGTTGTATCAGGACTCTGACTAGCCAAAAACCCTTGGACTGCTAAAATGGACAAAAGGACTAGGTCCTTGTTGATTTACTAACTTTATTCCTATTCTTGAAGAGCACTGCCTTTACACCGAGACTTTGTACAATTCTTATAGACACACCCTCCTTTTTCCCTTTCCTTTTAGCACTAAAGGACCATTAGCTGTGTGATTCCCCACTATTGCACTGAGAAATTGCAGTACTCAGAAACCTCATGCCTAGATCATGAAGGGTGTCTGAAGGCAAACAGACAGCCAGAAATGTGGCTGTCCACAAAATCAAAGTTTCCATTGCTCATACTTGAAAGTAGCTTTGGATGGTATCTGTGGTCACCAAAACCATACAGACCCACCTCCTTTTCCCCGTGTCTTGTCTGTCATGATCATCATGCATGTATGCTGTGGCATATTATTTGAGTACAACATTTATCCACAGCTCTCCTAGTACAATGAATTGTTCTTCTGGTTATGTGATCTCATAAAAAAAACAACAAAAAACCCAACCCAAACCAAACCAACTCAAAAAAAAAAAAAAAAAAAAAAAAAGACCAAAAAAAACCCAAATAAAAACCAAAAAAAAACAAAACAAAAAAACCACAAAAACAAAACAAAACAAAAAAAAAAAAAAAAACAAAACAAACAAACAAAAAAACCAACCAGACAAACAAGCAAAAAACCAAAAACAAAACAAAAAAAACCTCACTTCCCAGAATCCCAGCACAAGTTTCAGTTTCAGTGATCAGTTTCTTTTTGGAATATAAGTGGTGAATTGGTGAATGGAGGAATGGAGGAATGGAGGAATGGAGGACAAAGAGTCTGTTTGCTTAGCACTGAGACACTAAGGCTTCTTACTCAACCCACCAATGAGCCCAGTGCAGGAGGTGTCTGTTGCCAGCACATCTCCAAAATGTAGTTCTGTGATTTCTCCCTTTCCCTTTGCTAACAGTGGCCAGGTACCTGCCACTCTGAGTTAGTGATTTTTGCATTATGGGACTGTGCAGACATGGATTATCTTTAGCCAAGATTGATAAGGCAAGAGAGAAGGCTTAGCAGACTAATAAATTGTCTTTCTGGCTTCCTCTGAAATGTAATAATGAAAATATTATCTGCTAAGGAAATTGGAAGAAATTCCTCCTCTTACGGTTTGGGAATCTCTATTTTTACATTTCAGGAAAAAATTAGTAGAAGAAAACTGGGAGTCACATGCAGAAGAGGAATTAGACAACTTCTAGACAGAATGTTCATCCCAGGACCAGATACTAATGTCCCCTAATGCCATGACACAGAGAGCATTAATATAATAAAAGCAGATAGCTGCAAGACCAAAGGCATAGGACTCCTGAAATGAATGAATGGCTGTATCTGAAATCCTGTATGTGCACCTGTAGACTTGACATGGACACCAAGTACCATCCTGGTAGATGGTCCCCATTACCTACAAGATTAAAGGAAGCTATTTAACCGTCTTGTCAGTAATGTTAAATAAATATTTTTATCCTGCATAGACACAAAGCAACATTTGTTCCATGTTGATAGCTACAAAGTAAAACCTTGGTGTTTTTCTTTGTGCAGAAAACCATGTAGGTGGCATGTGAATGGTTATGTGCCCTCATGCACATAGACGCCAGAAAATTCATCTCCCTATTGTTGATCACTGAAGAGAGATACTTCAGTTTGAAGTGGGCTTTATTTTCCACATGATTTATGGTGTTGTTCTTTAACAGAGATAAAGGAGCTGGCCAGAGGCAAGTTCCACCCGAGACTCTGAGCAGAGGCTGCCTGAGCAGACGGGCAGATGGCACGGCTGGCTGGGCTGTGTGCATTGTGCTGCCAGCCTGCACAGGGGCTGCTGCTGATGGCTCAGGGCATAAGCCTTCTCCTGCTTGGATAGGTATTAAAGAAAACAGTAGAAATGAAGATATATCTTAGGGCAAATCTTCTTGAGAGAAAAGCAGGGTAGAGTTTTTTATTCATAGAAGCCTATCTAAGCCTTTAAAATCTCTAGAGTCCGATTAGAGGCAGATATTCTGTATTATACCCCCAGATGTTCTATGGCTATTCAGAGGTTTATTTTCTAACCACAAGCATTGATTTGAAACAAGAGAGTATGCACTTCCTGGAGCCTCAGAACATTCAGGGACCCCAGAGTGAGACTGCTCTGCTGAGTGTGCTGATTGTCTGCACCTGCACCTGGCCAAGTTGCTTTGGGTTAGCTGCAGTGCCTCAATAGGGGTGATAATTTGGCAGTCCAAGGACACTCTCCACATGTGCTTGAACACAAGGAAAAGGTGTATCACCTCAGGAAACCAAGCTGCTGCTTGAAGACACCCCAGATATCCCACCCAGGGATAGCTGTTGGGAAGTGAAGAGTGTAATACCAGAGTTCCTAACTCTCCAAGGCAGTTTTTTTATCTTCTGAAAAACTGGGAGTTTGGTTGGCCTTTGGACCTTCCATATCATTTTTCCACAGGTGGAATGGTCTCTGGTCTCATTTTCCACTGCAGTACAGTGGGTTACAGAACTGCCTGGTTTCACTCTTAGGCTCAGCCAGGGCCAGAGTGTCTTTTTGTTCTGCCACTCCTTCAGCACCTCCAGCTTCTCCAGTGCCAGGGAAGCATTAGGACCAGACCCAATGGAAGGCCCTCTGGCTGGGATATCATGGAGAACAGGACCTCATACCTGTCACTGTCCAAGGGTCTCTTTAGGCGTGAGACCTCCCCAGATGGACATGTAGGTGGTTTGTGATTCAGGGCTTTTCTGAAGCCGCCGAAGAGAGACTGCAGGAGATGATCTTCTGTAGTTTTTCATGGCTGTTTATTATATCTTATCTATAGAGAGCCAGGCTGACACAGGTCTGCTCAGCAAGGTGACCATGACCAAATGCCTGCCTGGGAGAGGCAGGACCTATCTTTTATACTCTAGACTACGTCTTCAACATTTACAATCACTTTCCAATACAGCACAACCTTATTACACTGTCCAGTTTTGTCCCCATCCAATCTGTGGTTCCCAGCACACCATCCAACATGGATGGCACAGAGAAGAAGGAGGAAGGGGCACACCACGCCCCAAATCCTCCATGCTGGCCACATGGCCCTAAGTATAAACAATCCAAAAACCTACTTATTCTACATTCTATCACTCTAACTTATACTCTACTTATTTTTGTGACTTGTAATTCTTCCTGCAATGTTGGCAGATTTTCCCAAGGGGTTAAATTCAGCCCCTGAGACACCTGGGTCTCATTCCGGGGTCTCTGAGAGGCCTGCCAGGGGGTTTTTGGATCTCCATGGAAGCCAGGGGAATGCCCTGGACTCCCACATCTCCCCCCTCTGTTTGCACTAAAAAGACCTCCTTCACAGTTCTGTCCAAGGCCCTCCGAATGCAGTGCACTGGATGATGCACGGCAAAGTTAGCAGAAGAATTCAAGTCCCACTAATATATAAAAACCTCCTTTCAAAATTTTTTTTTTCACAAAGGAGAAAAAAGATCAAACAGACCAAACACAATTGACAAAAGAATGGAATACAATACTATCTGAACAAACATGTTTCACTTTCAATTTTTAAGTCCTTTATATGTCATCTCAGGAGGAGTTCAGAGTCTTTGTCTCTGATTCAATCTGTGAGTTTGCCTCTTCACTTTCCAGGGTTAGCATCTGCTTCCATCTGTGCCCAATATGGCTTCACGTATCTCGCTGACATCTAGTTCAGCCCTCTCCCTGTAGAGACACAAGCAAAAACCTTTCCCCCAAATGATTAATTTGAAAGACCAGTTTAATTTTCCCTGTCTCTAGATTTTTGATCAATACTGGAGGATTTTCCTTCAACTATAATCTGACGAAAAATCTACAATACTATCGTTCCCCCTCTTTTTAAAAAAAAAGAACAAACCCAAAGTTCACAATCTTCTGCAGGTAAACCACAATATAACAATCAGCAATACTTTAAATATCTGTACTACTAAAAGCAAACAAAGCAAAAGCATAAGCATAACATATAATTGAATTTCATATTTTATTTTAAACTGTTATCAAATAAAACACAATACAACAATTAAGAATACTTTAAATAATAAACATATAAGATTAGATAATCATCAATTTTTTAAAAACTGTGTTATCACCTCAGGGTCTGCAAACAGCTGTCAAGCCTTAATCCAATGAGGAATTAGATGGTCATCTCCGGAAAATGAACACCAAATTCACCCCAAAATTAGCTTCAGCTGCTATACTGATAAAGTCTAATTGCCAAGTCAAAATGACTGGAATATTATTTTGATGCAGAAAACACCTGGGTTTACACAATTTCACTTCCATGTTGAATTAAGGCCTGGCCAGAGCCCAAATTCTAATTGGAAGAGAACTCTCTGACATCTTTTTATTAAAAAACCCCCACAACTCTTAACAACAAAAGCTACAATTAAACATTTCAAGGTGAGAAATAAATCAAATTTCTCATTGTCTCTGAAGTCTTCAGGATGAGATGCTTCGAACATTGCAGGCTGCTACAGTGCTTCTGTGATAACAACTCAGGAAAGCTACAACACTAAAAACTCTTTCTGAGAATGAAGCTCAAATAACTTTCTGGAATTCTGAAAAACACTTAAAATTATGAGATAGTACAAAGTCAGGTCATAAAAGACTTGCAAAAATAAAAGAAAGAATTAATAAAAGAAAAACAAAGAAACATTAAATTCACAACCTAACTGATTATCTTCACACATTTGACTCAAAGCGGATGTCTGGAGGCTTTCTAAAACTTACTTGGAATGTTGAAAGACTTCAGGTTACACAATAAAACAGAAATTAAAATCATTCTGTGATACAGAATTCATCCTCTTAATACAGTGGTTTTAAAATTAAACACAGAAACCAAACTTGAACCTTAATAATTGAACTGATAGATAAATACTGTTTTTCAATACATAAAAAGAAAATCTTGATTCAGATCAAATTCTACAATTCAAATTATAATCCTAGAAGTAGTCTTGATTTGCATTCACACAGCATTTCATTGATAATTTGAGAAATGTAAACTAGAAATCCATTGCAATTTAGTTTGAAGGGAAAGCTTAAATATTGATAATAGATCTGTAAAGCATAAATTTACAAGCTTCTTCCTTATAAGAATTCAAACCCTATTATTTGATATTGACAGTATTGAAGATACTTAGAACCTGGTTTGCTTAAAACAATCAACTATAGCAAAATTAAAACTTAATATTGACACCTGGAAAAATGTCCACCCATATCCGAACAATAACAAATCACTAAGTATAGGTGATAATATCTGAGCAACAACAAACCACCAAATGTAGGTGGTATCAAATACAGAATACCTTATACCTTCACCACTCTAAGAATTTCAGCATCTTTTTAACAACAATGCAAAAACAAACACCTTCACTTTAACATACAAGAACAGTGAAAATAGAACTGAATCTGTCATCATGTTTCTTGCTCTGTCTGTTCCCAAACACTGTCGATAAAAGCAGCTCTTGGCATCTTTCCGCCCCCCACTCCCCGGGGGGCTGACGGAGCTCTCTGTGAGCGGGGCAGGCGCTGCCCCCTCGCTCGGTGAGCTTTGGGCTGCGGCCCAGGCTGCTGATGTCACTCTGCTGTGCCCGCGTTTGCTGTCCCCACAGCCCTTCCTGCCGTGCTCGGGCACATAGCTGCCCCCACCCCCGGGCCCGGGGCCACTCTGCCCGCCGGGCTCGGGGCTGGGGTCGCCCCCGTCACTGCCACCACTGCTGACCCGCGTGTGACGTTCCCGCAGTTGGTGTGGACACTGCCGCCCCCCCATCTGGGCTGAGGGCCGCCCGCACAGCCCCGCCTTTCTGTGTCCCGGTCGGCGCCGCAGATGATTGCCCCTCAGACATCTCTGCCACCGAACACACCGAGCCCGCACTTTCCCCGCTATTTTCGCGGTCCTGGCCCCCTCCCCTGTGTCCCCCACGGCCCCCGGAGTCGCCCGTAGCGCCCTCCCGCCTTCTGGGCTCAGGGTTTCTGAAGGGGTGAGGAAACAAAAATCTAAGTTCTCTAACTTGCTTGGAAATATTTCTAACTTAGTTTTTCCTGACCTTGGATAAAGTATTGTGGATTTTGTGTAAAGAACCGTGGGTAGTTCAGGGAATATAGGTAATTCTGGAAATTCTAGTATTTCGGGGATACACCTTGACCTTTTTCATTCCTTCATATACATTAATTGCTGATAGCAAGATTCTTTCACTGGCTGATAACTAGAGGCGGTCAGCTGCTGGCTAGACCCTTGTTCCGCTTGCTGCTGGCAAGACGTCAATAAACTTCCCTCCCCCTGCTGATGGCTAGGTGAGAATCCTTCCCCAGTCTCTGAGGGACCTTCTATTGCTCTCTGTGGACTGGATAACTTTACATTTTCAAGAGACAAAACTTCTAACATAACAGAAATGGGATGAGCAAAGGTCATATTTTTTAAAGTGGCTATAAGAGTGAGCTCTTCCTGGCTGACGGTTCTGCCCATTGTTCTCCTATAGTGTTTCTGAAATCTCAGCAGTCTTACGTGAAAGCAGAGCGTTCAAAATCAATTCGGAGGTTCCCTGAGACCGTCCAGCGGTTCACAGGAGTGAGGGTTCCCAGGCTCCTCTCCTCTCTGAGTCGAGTCTGGCAGCTGGCTTTTCTTGGCAGTGAGTCAAGGTTTTCTTCAACGGCGTGCTTCTTCTTCAGCTGGGTTTTCAGGGTTTGGGATCTGTATCCACCTTTGTGAACTACAGCAGCCCACCCAGGGGGATGCCAAATGTCACTGTCTGAGGGTCTCTTTAGGCATGAGACCTCCTCGGACAGACATGTAGGTGGTTTGTGATTCAGGGTTTTTCTGAAGCCACCGAAGAGAGACTGCAGGAGATGATCTTCTGTTGTTTTTCATGGCTGTTTATTATATCTTATCTATAGAGTGTCCCAGCCAGGCTGACACAGGTCTGCTCTACAAAGCAACCGTGACCAAATGCCTGCCTGGGAGAGGCAGGACCTACCTTTTCTACTCTAGACTACGTCTTCAATATTTACAATCACTTTCCAATACAGCACAACCTTATTACACTGTCCAGTTTTCTCCCCATCCAATCTGTGGTTGCCAGCATGTCATCCAACATGGATGGCACAGAGAAGAAGGAGGAAGGGGCACACCAAGCCCCAAATCCCCCATGCTGGCCACATGGCCCTAAGTATAAACAATCCAAAAACCTACTTATTCTACATTCTAACACTCTAACTTATACTCTACTTATTTTTGTGACTTGTAATTCTTCCTGCAATGTTGGCAGATTTTCCCAAGGGGTTAAATTCAGCCCCTGAGACACCTGGGTCTCATTCCGGGGTCTCTGAGAGGCCTGCCAGGGGGTTTTTGGATCTCCATGGAAGCCAGGGGAACACCCTGGACTCCCACAATACCAGCTTCCTCTCCTCTCCTCTCCTCTCCTCTCCCTCTCTCCCTCTCCCTCTCCTCTCCTCTCCTCTCCTCTCCTCTCCTCTCCTCTCCTCTCCTCTCCTCTCCTCTCCTCTCCTCTCCTCCCTCTCCTCTCCCTCTCCTCTCCTCTCCTCTCCTCTCCCTCTCCTCCCTCTCCTCTCCTCTCCCTCTCTCTCCTCTCCCTCTCCCTCTCCTCTCCTCTCCTCTCCTCTCCTCTCCTCTCCTCTCCTCTCCTCTCCTCTCCTCTCCTCTCCTCTCTCTCCTCTCCTCTCCTCTCCTCTCCTCTCCTCTCCTCCTCTCCTCTCCTCTCCTCCTCTCCTCTCCTCTCCCTCCTCTCCTCTCCTCTCCTCTCCTCTCCTCTCCTCTCCTCTCCTCTCCTCTCTCCTCCCCTCTCCTCTCCTCTCCTCTCCTCTCCTCTCTCCTCTCCCTCTCCTCTCCTCTTTATTCTTTTTCTGATTAGAAACATTTTGTCTTCAGTCTTCTGACTGGAAATAGGATAAAAAATGGTCTTCCTTGAGCAAGAAATGCCTGTTGCTGTGAGAGCTTTTATCCTGGTAGATCACAGTTGTCATCTACTGATTTGTGATTTTCCCTAGTTTAGTTCTTTAAAAGTTTCAGCATGTTCAAAATAAAATCAATTCAAAAATTCCCTCATTCCAAGGTATCCATCAGAAGTCATCTGTTTCTTTTTTTTCCTCCTATCCTTCCTCTCTTACACCTCATTTTTTGTCTTCTACTCTCCCTGAAACACAGAGGAAGTACATTAGGGCCAATCTCAGAAAGCAACGGAATGAGCAAGGTAGATGGAAAAGACACTACATTTGCCAATATCTGGAAGGAATGAAGGAGTTTCATTCTTAGATGTGATTTGATGATAAGAGTCCATTCTACAAAGAGATAGGCTATGAGTGAGGGCAGTGAGCTGCACAAATAGATCCTTCAGCAAAAACCTCTCTAGAGATACAGGATCACAAGTGGTAAGCAAGGAAGAACTCAGTGTTGAGAGAAAATTAAGCAATTATCATGAGACACCTTGGAGATGAGATGTAAATATACTAGAAAAAATAGAGACTTGGCTGTAACACAGTAGAACAATGAGAAGGCACATGTGCTAAAGGAGTTTGCAGGTAGACACCTGCTTGCAGGAGTTTGGGGGAACAGGGGATGGTGCAACCTGATGAACAGATTGATTGAAGATTAGGACTTACGTGGAGGGAAAATGAACTCAGGAGTCCCAGCAGGCTTCAAACTAGCACAGTGTGTGTGTAAGTGTTGGAAAAAGCAATAACTGGACAGTGATACATCATGATTTGTGTGAAATAACTACCCACCACAACTGAGATGGTGAATTTGAACTAAGATTACATGATCAACTAAAAACAGCATCCAAAAAGCAAATATAGTATCTAACAATTTAGATAGTGAAAAATCAAAAGAAAAAGCTTTGCCCTATTTTAAAGGATCAGCACAGAGGCAGCATGCTTTTGCTAGGGAAATGTCTAAAAAATCTTCCTGACTATTAGGGGAAAGTCTCCAGTAAATCCTGTGAAATTCATACTGAGCTACAGTCACCAGTGCTATTGAGAGGATATTAGTGAAATGAATTATTGCAGATAGTATCTTTTTTAATCATTTAGTAAAAAATGAAGTTATTATTTTCCACTTTTAGTAAGTAAAAGGAAATAAATGAGGGGAGAGAGGTGAAGTGTAAGACCATGTCACCACAACTGAGATATTCGTGAATATAGTATCTTGAATATTTATTGTAATTGCAAAAGAAAAAAAAAAACCTTTCAGCAAAAGAATTAAACAAGCAAAATCCACTTGGTATACATAAATCACATACAAACAGAATATCCAATGGAATACACATGGTCGCTACGTCTGCACAGAATTAGAACTCTCCATGTGGAAGAGCTTCCACGGATTTATGGAGAAGATTCACAAAATTTATCACCCAGCAGCATTTTAGCTAACATATTTTTTAAAACCACAGTAGCTATATTGCAGTAAGAGTCAGGGGAGAAGGCAGAGATTGTCACCCCCTCACAAAGGTATCCTAAACACATCAATTTTTCTTCAAGAATAGTTCAGCAAACAAGTTGGTTTGAGAGAACCAGAACAGCTACATGTTATCAAGGTAAGCATCTATTTTTGTGCATGTAATCAGATCTATTAGGAATTATAAAAAAGCTGGGTAAAATTATCTGCCAGCCCTTGAACTGCCAGGTCACTTAACAATAAAAAGTTTAGGAAGTCCTGTAGCAGGCTGTATATTTCCATTTTAGTGGTATCTCATATTCTGACTCTTACTTTGTTGCTCAGCAACAATGATGTCAAGAATTTCCTTTTTATATTAAGCAATCCCAAATTTCTATCTACATACATCTTCACTTCACTCTGGTCTATATAATTTTGTAGAAGTTTTAATGGCATTAGGTACAAAAAAAGTTTTTTTTAAGGACTTTTCACATCATTGCAAGTACTGTCATGTGCTACTTAATGCAATTTTGCTACTTTGCTTCCTCAGAGAATGTATTTCATAACATTGGAAAGGAAACTCATGATATCGGTTTCCAGTAGGCTTTGGAATTTCATTCTTTTCCAAAAAACAAGCAAATTCAAAGAAAAAACAAAACAATGCAACAAACAACCATAACTTATTCAACCTCGTACATTGTCACAAAAACGCATCAGATCAAACAAAAAATCTACTTATGTACCTTTTAGTACATAATGGTACTAATGAACATACATTTCAGAGAAATTGTCTGGCAAAACCAGTTCCCCAACTCCTTCCCATGGCCCAGGCTCAGTGGCCTGTCTCTGTTTAGCAAATTCCCAGTGTAGATGACACATGCCTTTGAAACTGGAGATTTAGCAAGAATTAACAGAATGAGTTCTTCTGCAGGCTCTATGGGCAGTGCTGTGAACACATGGCACATCATTGATTCAGGGCTTAAGGTTCCAAATGTACCCAAAAGTGTTGCTGAGTACTGATGGCCTTGCTCATGTTCTTAGAGAACCATTAGAATTATGCAAGGAAGCAGGAATAAATAAATTATTGAATGTCTCCTTTCATGGTTAGATTCTGGCCTGCATTTTGTTTCCATTTGTACTTCAGCTTTATGCCTAATTGTGGAATCGCTGAACTTTGAAGGCTATGCAAAACTGGAGTGAAGAATGTGGGTCAGTATCTTTAAGGAGGTGTCTTCCATCTTTAGTATCTAGAGAAGATAAGAAACTGAATTTTCAAAAATGACCAATTAAGGTCATTCCACTCTGCTATGCTGCTGACTGTGGTCGAAGCTGTTTGGAACATATTAAACCAGGGCACCAACAGAAGTTTGACAAGTCATCTGCAAGAATATTGGGTATCCCTATTTATTATTTCAGGTAAGTATTACGAATTAACTGTATCAGATTAAAAAAGTATGTCTGCATGATATTATGTAATACTGGCAGACAGAGCACATAACTGACTCTTTAAGAATAAGTAATTAACTCACCATAAATGCTGAGCTCTAAGAGATTCTTTTAATGCTTCTAGAGAACATGCTTTAAAAACATAGGTAGATAGTTTAGAAATGGTTTTAAGTATTTTCTGACAGACGGCCTGTCCCACTAGTGGTGTAACATGACAATTCTCAGGAAAGGAACTCAGAACTCTAAAAGTAAAATTGACATGCACTTGCAGTAAACATACAAATATCTTTAACCATAGTCTCATATATGAAAAATAGTTTAAGTTACTTAAGAATATTCTTACACTACACTGGTAAAGTGTTTACTATATAATATTTCTACAAGATGTGTACATTTACTAGAAATCCTAAGCCACACAGGCATCATCAACAGCTTGTCACACATACATGATGCTTCTCCCTTTCACACAAGTTTATATACACTGAGTAAATAATTAAATATTGCACTTATTGGCCCATGATTCCTCAGTCTTGAGGTATTAAAAATAGAAAAAATATCTATTTTTATAACATTTTTTCATGCAACATGTAAGACATTTGAAATACACGAACGCTAGTATATAGGTTACACATTGTGACGGTCCAACTGAGTCACAACACATCTGACATTACTGACAAAATACCAAACAGGAGTTACAGCACAAACATTTCATATATCACTAGTTGCAGGTACATGTCAGAATTACTTGAGGAAATTTATCACCAGAAGTGGTAAACAATTTCTATCTAACTTTCATTTCTGTGTGTTATAGGTGAACGAGAAATTATGGGAAAATCAGGACTTTTGCATCTCCCCCAGATCAGATAGCAAGTACCTTTTTGTAAAAATGACAAGCCATCTACCTCTGCTGGAGCCACGGTTAATAAACCTTTGGTCTTCAAATGTAACACATTTGATTTCCAGCGGTAAAGACAATTTAAGGGTAAATTTGGGAAAGGTGGCACTGAATAGAAACAAGTAACAGTGGGAAATTAATGAGTATCAGAGATGTACTACTGGATATATGTGCATAATGTGTAGTCACACCTTTTGCTCCACTGAATACCCATGGATAAACAAAAGGGGGGAAAAAAAAGCAAGCTTAATTTGCAAATACGAACTACATTTACTCCTAAATAAAACTGGTAGAGTTCATTCAAATAATTGAAATGTGTTGCCTTTTTAAATGAGACTAGACAAGTGATCAACCTTGGAGAATCTGGAGTCAGAATGTATGGTGCAAATTAACACATCTTCTTACTCTGTTGGCATAAGTGAAAGTATGTTGCTAAACCCCATGAGGATGTATCTATGAGGCTTCAAACTCATGATCTCACATTACTAAATCTGTCATGCTAAAGAAAAACTAGTCTCATACATTGTGAGTCTATATGGAGCAGGCCAAGGAGAAATCAGTCTGACATCAGAACTGAAATTTAGTTGATGCCTGTAAAAAGTTAAATAATAAAACTTACTTCTCAAAAAAACAAATACAGAAAAGAGTAGCTCAGTAGGGGTGGAGTTTGTAAGGGGGTTTCTCTTGAAATGCAATTGCAACATCATTCGTCTGCTCTGAAAAAACAAGTATATAACCACCAAATGTAGAATTTTCACTATTTTTTCCCTAAAAATGGCAAATTTAAATAATTCTCAAAGTTAGGCTCAAATTCCAGCAAATTTTGTGCATCCTGAAATAGCACTTCATTTCTAAAATAACGAAGATGCAGGTGGTATGGCTGAATATACAGAGCTGAACAGACTGGGAAGAAAATTTAATCCTTCAGACTGGTGCTCTGGAAAAGGCCACATAGATGTAGTTGCTCAGGTAATTTCTCTAGGTGTTGCATTAAGTATAAGCACAAAGGAACAAACAATTCCAGGTAACAGTCACTTACACTGTTCAAAGAGTTCTTCAAAAGTAATTCAAAGAGTATTTTTGACAGAAAATTTGGCTAGTTCATATTTATTTAAAACACCAAAAGAACAAATCTAAAGAAACTAACCACCACCATCAAAAATAACAGATACAGTATTAAGTCAGTTGCACTCGGAACTTGTGAACATGAACTCTTAAAATAACCAAAAACATGCATCTGAATGTTTAACCCAGCAGAGCTGGCTAGCTGTTTGGCAGGTTGGTGCACCCCAGGAACCAGTCAATCCCCATTCTCCTGGGTGCTCCCAAGGTGTTTTCTGACAATAGCTTGAAAGTGCAGCAAGCAGCACATTGTCAGAGCACGATAAGGCTGGTGCATTGCCCATGCACAGGATTAGCCGGCTGCTGTAAGCTTTAGTCTAGATCACAACTGGGAAAAAGGATTGTGCTGTATTAGTTCAGCTTCAGCTGGCACCATGGAACTCAGGACTCTCTGCCCAAAGGCATCTAATCTCTCAGGAAATTAACATACTCTATATATCAACTGTACCTCACCAAGTGAATAAATCTCAGCTGAAGGGGGTATCTATGGCTGGACCAATGATTTGCTGTGACGTTCAGTCTTATTTCTATGTTGGAAGTGACAACAAATTAATGCAAGGTGTTCAAGAACTTTTTCACTAATATTTTGATGAGGCTGAAAGTAGTTTTGTTTCTGCTATCTCAGTTTTCCTCTGAGCCCTCCTCTCTTCCATCACAAAATATGGTGCTTTGTAGCCTGGTACTTGAAGGAATTGTGCCACACTACTGGATAGATCAGGGATATAACCAAAACCTGCCTGTCTTCTCGAGGAACTCATGATCAGTGACTACTGGATATATGTGAAGAAAAAGGCATTGATCGTTTAAATTTGGGCCCTTGATCAAGTTGTGAAAGGTTCTTCAAAAATGAATTCAAGATAACTACAGTTCTATTATGAAAGTCAGGAGGAGCTGAACCAGGCTGCTCTTGGATATTCTATCACATGGGAGGCCAAGGAATAATTTTAGACAGAATGAAAATTCTAGCATTGCTAGTCCCCTCAGAATTCTTGGAATATTTGGGGAAGACAAAGTGAGTTATTCCTCAAAAGCTTTTCTATCTTCCCTGTTTCCCTACAAAAGGCATGTTCTATTTGAGAGAGGTATGCTCATGATGCTCATGATCTAAATGTGACCAACTTTATAGCAAAAAACTCAGTATTTCAGGCTAGCATGTGACTGCTAAAGCCAATCTGTGATGGAAAATCAAAGCCTACTTTTCTGACAGTAGATAACCCAGATTGAAAAGAAAAAGCCTGCTTGAACTTCCACATATTTTCAAGTTCAGAGAAAGTAATGATAGGATAAATTTGGTTTGATGCGACCACAGCAGGTCATCTTTCCCAACCTGCTACTCAAAACAGTGTCAGCTGAGAGGGCTGAGTGGTTTACCTGGTGTTTTAGACAGTCTGATCTTGAAAAATTCCAAGCGCTTTTTTTAAACATTTTAAAAATTAATCTGTGAACTCCATGACAACGTCTAAGTGTTGGTACAAAGTTTCAAGGAGATTTTAGATACCAACTCATTCTGCTGCTGTATTCCAGATGAGCTTTTTCCTTTTAACACATTTTAAGCACTCTTAGGAACAACACTACTCTGAGAGCTGCTTCCTCCAGCCACCCCATCTCATATAGAAGGCCAAATATGTGTGGACACCTAGCAGGTTAGCTGTCTCAGACACTTGAAGGAGGTGTTCTCCTTAGATTTTGCTGTTACTCTTCTGCCCAGACTCCTGATGCAAAATTAAAAGCAATTAATTAATCCCATTATATAAAGAACTATTTATCTACCACTCAATTTGTTTAAGAAGATAAATGCTAATAATGCATTTCTACCACCAATTACAGTCTAAATGGTTAAAGCCAGGCAGGGAAGGTCTTAAATTCATTGCAGTGGAGTACAAGCAAAGTGTGGCTGCAGCAAGGGACAACTTGAAGTCGTTTTTCCTTATAGCACTGTGCACAGGAGAAGACCATTTCACATCAAACACCTCAGAGCAAAGCTCAAGAATACTTGCACTTCTAGCCATGCTGCATGATTCAGGATATGCCCAAGATCCTTGACAATGTGATTATGTATTTCCCCTCCTTGCCTGAGATGCATCAGACTAATAATACGACCTAAGATTTGTCTAAAGAACTCGAGAGCTGAAGCTGAAATCCCTCTCAAGGCTTTCCTGCTCCTTTTTCTCGAGCAGAAATCACTGACATAACAAGAAAAGCACGGAAAACTGCCCAGTAGCCATTTCAAATGAAGCTTGCTCAACTTTGTATGGCTTCTGTTTTTTACAATTAGCTGGCACCTAGTGGGTGAAAATGTACTAGTGAAAGTGTCTCAGCGCTCTTGGCAACACCTGCTGTCTTAAATGGGGGAGAGAAAAAAAGCACCCAGAGAGAGACAGGATCATGGTTTGGATAGCACATACCTCTTCAACTTAGCTGGTTCTTCACTCTTAAAAGGAGAGTGTTTTCTCTTTATGGAGGTAAATCAGTCTCCATGTCTACCAGGGCAAAAAGCTCTTAAATAAACTAGCCAACAGGACAGATGGTTTGGATACCAAGACTGAGGACAGCATTGATTCATTTATGTCAGGCAGCCCAGGTAGAACCCTCCTGGCATATCCATTTTGCATGTGTCTATATGCCTTGTTTGGAAGTAACTTCTACTGTGTCAAAGTGTATTTAGATTATTTAATCAAATTTTTTTAAAGTGGCCATTTTCTCTTAGTGTGTATCAGGAGTTCTATAAATTACCTTCTAAAACATAAACTGTAAAGAAGGATTTATTTGCAGCTGTGAGTCATTCAGTGTACTAAGTATTATTTAATTTTCTTTTATTTTTCAGACTTTTCCTATTGCTGACAGTTTAAAAAATGTCAGCCTTTAAAAAGGCTGACATTTAAAAAATGTCTTAAATTCTGTCTAATTGGAAAAATAAAATAATCAGTGCTTCTTCAATTATGCTGTTTAGTTAAAAAAGGTCACTGTAATGCAAGCAAAGAGTTGTACAAAGTAGTTCAAGACACAGATATAAGAAACTTCCACCAATTACTAGAGGAGTAAAAAACTGTGAAATATAACTATTTTAACACTTTATTATAAAATAATTTGTGTACTTTATTCTGCTATTTTCACAGTCTTTTGCTGATCTTTTTAATGCATTCAGCCTAAGATTAGAAATGTTGACAATTTTTTATTACTCCTAAGGTTTTAAAAAATACCAATTCTCTTGCCAAAACAATTGGAAAAAAACGAGGTCAAACTTCAGTTCACCATCAGCATTTCTGCAACAGGTCTGAGTAAAATACAGACATTTGTGGCCACTGTGGTGGTAGCTGTCTCAGTGATTGAATGGGAGAGGAAATTCCTGGAAACTGAAGCATGCAGGTTTCACAGCAATGTGACAAGGCAGCTTTTGGCTATGAACAACCAAACACAATGGATTTGGTTCTGTTAGACAGAATATAGGACTGCATGGCTAATGTCTCATGCAGGCAGAAATAGAAAGAGCTAACTAGCCTTCTACTACAGGGGTAGGTAAAACTGGGATCCCCAATGAGAAATTAAGTCCAGTTTCAGAAAATTTTTAGAGAGACATGAAGCTCCTATGTAAAAGTAAATACACTAGCTATCCAAACAGGATGAAGTACTCAGTATCTCTGAGAGTCTGGACTGAATATCTGCATCCAGTCAGAAATTCACCTGGAATTTTAATGGCTTTGGGCCCAGGATCTAACTTCCTTCTAATTTCTGCAGATTTCAGTCAGCCAGGATGTGTAACATAGTTTGCCAAGGCAATGTGCTCCAGGAAGTGCTCCTTGTACAAGTGATCAGACAGATCACTTGACAGAATGAGGGATTGGCTCACTACAGGAATGCTTCTAAATTCATTTTCAGTCAGGAAAATATGCAAGTGGCATCAGGAAGCTAACTCAAAACACCCCAACCACTATCCTAAAGATTCAACTATATAGCTTGAAACCGACGAAGCGAGAGACAATTATAGGCAAACATGGTCTGAGGACATGGCACCAGCTGAAGTGTGAGTAAAACAGTAAAAAGAAAAGAGAAGTTAATATATACCCTGCATGCAAAAGCCAGGTTCTAAAATATGGATCAGCCTTTCAGACTAAAAACTGCTCTATCCCCATATGCATATCCAAACAGCTTGATGTTAAACAAGACTGTTCTGCCAAATAAGTTAGTAAAACAGTATAAATAAAGGCATATAGACCATTCATAAGTACTCTGTTGGCAATAGAACACATTGGAGCTGCCTTTGCTGATAGCTGCATTAGCAGCTGCAGTTGGGCTGCTGTGGAGGAGGCGTGTCCTTTAGCTGTGTGTTCTGGGTGCTGGCAGCAATGGTGGGATTCATCTCCAGACTTTCTGACATTTTGTCACAGATGATATCCACAAGTCGCTCAAACGTCTGCTTGACATTAATGTTTTCCTTGGCACTTGTTTCAAAAAATTCAAATCCTAAGAAAATAAACAACATGTTTATGGTCTAGGCATGCTTTGATATCTCAAATAATATACAAACTTTTCTTGAACAAGAGACAGAAAGGCAACACATGAGAGCACACATATGAAAGAAGAGCAGTTAAAATTGCAACACAATCAAAGTACACTAGTGTTTCTGGCTTTATACAAGGCCAGATAAAGTTACAACCATCAAATATCAAATATCAAATATCAAATATCAAATATCAAATATCTTGCCTTAGAAAAATTCTACTTTAACACAGTTTAATCTAAAAATTGATACCTCTTTCAGAGTATTATTTTAGGAATGCCCTAAAACCATTGGGAGCGAGTAATCTGCTGCTCCATCTCTCACTATTATGCTCCTCTGAGCATTATTAAGTTGGAAACACCCATTTCCAATGTGTTATTAAGGTGGTGCCAAAATACAAAATAATGCATATAAAAGTACAGGTAAAAAGCTAAACAAGACCAAAAAAAAAAAAAAAAGATTTTTGCAATTTGATATTTACTAAAGTTAGACATGGATCCATGGGACCAAAGGGATTCTTAACTCCACAAACAGGAATAATTAAAAAAAAAAAAAAAAAAACAAACCAAAAACAAAACAACAAAAAACCCAGAAATGCATATAAGGAAGAAAACATCTTAAGTCATTTATATAGAAGGACTTTTTATCTATTCGTTCCCAGTGACTACCCCAAAGGCAAAAACCAGAGCTGTCCTTAGCACTTAAGGGACACTGGAAGTCTTTATAGAGCAGAGACAGCTGTTCTGAGCTCTCCAGAGACAATTTTCCTAAGTTCTCTTCTCTGCCATCATTTGCACCACAGCTCACCTCCCATATGTGTCTCATTCATCTAGGCCAGGTTTGCAGCTTGGCCAACAGCTTGCAACTTCAAAGGCTTCTGCTAAGTAGTGGGTCTTCCCACATGCTTGCTCCCTTTGCAAAGAATTTGCGTTCTTTAAATTATCATTTTATAGGACTTTTCCTACATTTTACCCCAGTTATACCATTGCTCGCCCGTTCCCTGCTAATTCTAAACTTTTTTCCATTCCTGTCTTTCTGCTGCCTATGGGTTCAATATTGAAACACTTTACAAAACATCTGATTCACTGGTAGTTTTACAGAAGCCTTTGCACAGTCTGGCTTAGCCCTTGCATAACTATTTTGACTCCTTCTGATTAAATCTAAATACTAATGTGCAATTACCACTGTCTTTAGTTATGAGAAAAATGCCTGTCAGAAAATTTCAATTACTTGAAACTCCTGGCAGAAGGACAGAAAACAGATCTTTGTGAGTCTAGTGGTTTGGTTTGGTTTTATGAATGTTTTATTTTATTCTGTTTTGAAAGGCCACATGAAATTTGGCCATGAAATTTGCATGTACTTTGATCACAATAGTATTATGCATTCAGTACGCCATCTAAACAGAATGTAATCTTCACATTCAGTCCTGTAACTGTTTTTCATGCAGCTTTTGCAATTTGAGTTCTACCCTAGAATTAATGCAGATAATTTTATTTAGCTTGGCATGATAACCCAGCGAGAAGTAATAAGCAGTGTACGAATTCAACTCTGCTCTGAATTTTTTTCGTATTTTTAATTCATGTAAGGTGCTGGACTGAAGTATCACAGTCCTAAAATGTTTAAATGTACAGGAGCTAAGTACCAGAGAAAGCCCTTGTCTATAGGGAGTTTAGATAACAACAGCTACAAATATTGTATAGGGAGTGTTCCTCTTAGTATCAGGAAGAAGTGTAAGGATAAGCTCACCAGTATGAGAATACATCACCATAAAAACTTTTCCATTCCACATTTCTCTGCAAAGCAGAAAAACTGTGAATAATAAAAGACCTTCTAGAAAAATTACATACCAGGATATAGTTAGTACCTATATGATATTGTTTAGTTTATCTTTGCTTGCGTATTTCTTTTGTTTTAAACTAGAAGGAAAATGAGGAAAGCCAGTGCAGCATCACTTGCTGGTGGCTTTGGGCCTCCTGCAGAGCTCCATGCAAGAGAAAGCTGTTCAGATCATTTGGGAATTGCTTGGGGAAAGGAAGATCTTCCACAATTTCAGTATGCTATTGAAACCCAGACGCAACTGGCCCAGCAACACAATCAAGAACGTTTCACAACTCTCTGCAGGAACAAGCAGAGGAACAAGAGAGGAACAAGCAGAACCACAGGGCAGAAGGACTGAGTGACAATGGGCAATTCGTAGACCAAAGCTTTGGAGATAATAGGAAGAACACAGAATCTTCAGGACATTTAGGAGTGTAACAGTTTTTACAGTTGTAAAGATGGAATAATGAGCACACCAGACAATCATGAAATATCAGCAATGATATCTGGGTAAGAGACCTGGACAGAGGAAAGCAGAAAATGAAAGGAAACTCACAAAGCAGAGAGACATCCATGTCAAGAAATATTGCAACAAAGCGTCATGGTTTTACTTGGGTTTGCCAATTTTAACATATTCAATTTCTTTTAGAGATAGGATTTAGGAGCAAAAACAAGGCAGGCCTAAACTTAAAAGGGTAAAAGAAGAAATTTATTAATAACACACACCAAAAAAAAAAATTAGAATAAGATTTCCAGGTTATTCCCTCTTCCCCTCTCCCTCATCTTCCACATTTCTCAACAACAACATACAGATAACACTTCAGTCAGTTATCTACTTAAATAATCATTTCAGTTCACTCTAGAGAGGAAAGTTCCTTTTTTTGGTTTAGGCCTAGGGGGTGTCTTCACTTTCACAATTTGCATCCGCCTGGGGAAAAACCGCAAACCATGAACTTCCTCCCATCCTCAGAGTAGTTCCAGAGCTGTGTTATGGGTTATGCCACACACTTGGGGGTATTACTTTTTAAAGACAAGCTGCTTAAAGACAAAATTCTCTTCTTCTCTTTTTCTATTAAATGTCTCTGTCCATATTTCCAGTCCCAAAACAGAGAGCCCCATTCCCTCAGGGCAAAAGATCTTTTTCTCAAGCACTTTAACCTCCCCAAGTATTTTTCACAGTTTAAAGGAATTTCAGTGTAGTCACAGTCCCCTCATAGCCCACAAAAAAGGGTTTTCAGCTACTCATCAGTGGCATCTCTTCAATCTCTTCCCATCTGGAAAACTTAGCTTTCATTTCACTGACTTCAATAGACTCCTTGCTTTATTCTTCTAATTCAGGGGAGCTCAGGGTATCCAGAGTCTTATCCGGGCATTACAAGGGTTAAAATTGCATCCAGAAAGTAAAGGAGCTGGGCCAGACCATGCTCGAAAAACTCCGGGCCATGTGGAGAAGGCCGGATGAAACTCCAAAACTCAGCTGCACCTCTTCATGCTGCGCGGTCAGCTGGGGACCTCTCACCCTCCTGGCTGCTTCCAAAAACGGCGGCAGAAGCCCGGCCGAGCTGTGGCCACACCGGGGGGGACCAGGACCTCAGCAAAAGCCTCCCCACACCCAGCCACCAGGGCTCCCCAGCCCAGACCAGGGGAAGGGGAGGAGGCTCCGGCGGCTCCCCCAACCCCGCCCGGCCAGGCCGCATGGGGAGGGGGCTGGGCCGAGCCGGGGCCGGGGGGGATCCGCCGAGCTGGGGCTGGGGCTGGGGCCGGGGGGATCCGCCGAGCCGGGGCCGGGCTGAGCCCGAGCTGGGGCTGTTACCTGCGCCACCAACAGAAGTGAAAAGAGAACGCATTGGCTTTACCAGTGTAATTTATGAAAGTGAAATAACTTTTAATTGGTTTGTCAACCACTAAGTCAGCTCTTTGATTGGTTCTTGCAGCTCACAGAGGAAGCTCTGCAGGGAAAACAGCCCTCCTCTGTTTTTGGGCCCCGTGCTCTTCCAGCACACAAGGATAAGATCAAGAAAACAGGCCCACTATCACGGTGAGGATGTTTTGTATAAGAACATAATAAAAACTTAAAAGGCACCCATTTTTCAAGTCAAATGGAGGCTTAGAGAGTGTCAAGCACAAAATAATGGATTCAAATAAAGTACTGCTGTGGTGATTTCTATGGAATTTCAGATATGACTTTGAAATAGGAAGGAAATTGCAGTCATAGCAGTGGTGTAGTTGGACATCAGGCAATTATAGTATTCCATCACCTTGGACATAATTGCCTGGACCCTCTAGGCTGGGCTTAGCTGCATAGATGAGACAATGGACAGACCTGAGAGAAAGTGGCTGAGTACCCAGTTGCCTCCACAACAAAACTAATGTTTTATTCTTTACTGGAACTGTACAGGTGGGTATTTTAGACAGTCTTGGAAATTAGGCCAAATAGCTCATGCTGTGTATAGGCCTATGACAGGTGCTATTTATATGCTTGGATGCGGAAATAAAAAATCCGTCTTCCCAAGGAGAAAACAGGGCATACATATGAGCTCCTTCCAGGCAGTTCCTTCAGTAAAGCAGATGCAGCTGCACACAGGTGAGACACTTGTAGGTGGTCCATGGAAACTGTTCTCACAGGTGCAGAAATGGAAACACAGCAATCTTTTGAAGCCAATTAAGACAGTTAAGAAAAGCTTTGCACAGTTTCTGGCAATAACTGTCAAAGCATCATGCAATGTACTGAGCAAGCAGGACCAGCTGAATTACAAAAATCCAGCAGAACAGGATTTCAGAATCTCATCTGATGCAGACAAAGACACCATTACAAAGACCCTTGCAAGAGAGGCTCCTGTAGCCACCTAAACAGCAACTGAATGTCCTGGGCAAGAGATTCAATTTCTCATGTGAGTGTTACCTTGTGCAAGATATCCCAACAAATTTAGATAGATTCTTTCGTCTGGTTTGTTTGTTTGACCAAAACTCTCTCTGTGGAACAGTTTCTATAGGAGCTATGCAGAATTTTTCCTAGCAGAGTGTGCCTGGAATCAGCACTTGAATTATGTTTGTTTTCATTCTGTTATGGAAGGTTTTGCAGATCTTTTATCCCCATGACACCTCCTTCTCTCCTGACTCATCTTGCAATTATTTTACTAATGGCTCTTAGACATCCTAAGCTTCATAAATCCCTGTGTATGACACACTAAGTTCTATGACTTTCAATATTTTCTTCAGGATTTTTTTCCAATGCTCATTATCAATGGAGTGAAAACATTTTACATGAGGGTATAAGTGGGAAACAAGGCAGGTATCTGGTGATGCCCAAGGAAGCAGAGCTCAAAGAACACCATGTTCCCACCACCTGTGATGATCTGTACTGCTGATGTGGATGAGGCCAGGCAGAGGAGATTATTGCAAAGACATGACAAGCCCTAGAGGTAAGTTGGTAGGTAAGGCAGAACAGAGCTGAAACTCAGAAAACCCAAAACATCCAAGTGTTGCCTTATATATGTAAAAGGTGTATGGAACATGCAATACAATATTTTAAATACCTATTTTGTGTTTAATTTTGTTTTCCTTTGCTGATTATTTCCCTCTCTCTCTACTACTGACTCAAAGAAAGCTGGCAAGTTCTAGGCAGCTCCTACACAGCACTACAGCAGCAGTGCTAGACAGGGCACTGGCAACTGGTGCTGTTGTTCACCTGGTGATCTACAACACACACAGAGCAGTTAAATGGCTTTCCTGAATCATACATACAGCCAGAATTACTGACTTTGTACCCTCTCTGCCTCACATGTGCTCTGCCTCTGTAGAGGCTCCTTCATGACTGCTCATTAACACTTGTTTATGTCTGCTTTCAAAACAGAGAGAAAAGCCCAAAAAAGCACAGTCATATGCAAAGAGAAGAACATTCTGCACCCTCTCATCCTCCTGAGAAAACATGACATCAAGAGCACAGGCTGGACTGCAAATTTTAAGCACATTTCCACAGACAATACAGACAAGAACTACGCTGATGTTTCACCAGTTGATCAGGAAGGCTTTTTGGTTTCAGAGTGTTTGTCTACAACAAAGAAAATTTAATTTATCACCCCTGATGTTATCTTTTACAGATGCCCACAAGGGTATGTTCCCTCAATAACTATTCTTCTAAACTTTCATGAAGACAAGTTTGAATTGTGGTCCTCAGTGCTGCTCAGTGTCTTGTTCAATCCAAAATTCTGAGTAGAAGGAGACTGCAGCATCAGAGCAAGAAATGGCTGCAGGAAGCTGCTCCCTTTGTAAGAGTGAAATGTAAAAGGCAGGAAGTAATGGGAATTAATAATTTAACAATATCATTGTATATGAAGGAGAGGAGTTAATAAGGCCTTATTTTCTTGGAATTGTATCCTGTGGGCAGTTCTGAGGGGGGCACTGGCAGGCTTTACCTTCTTGCCTGCTATTAATGATATCTAATAAGTTTTGCATTCACATCACAGTCTGTCAGTCAAGACGACTGCACGACCTTTCTCTGTTCAGATGTCCATTTCCTCAGAACTGTCAATATCTTTTAGTCAAAGAGAGAAAGGACACATATGCCATGACTGCAAAGGTCACCTCTCCTAGGAAACTGGGCTAAAAAGTAGCTGGAGACCACTGATGCTCTTCAAAGTATCTCCTACACCAGCAACTATCTGGTTATGGCAGCAGTTCTGGTTTGTTGTGCTTTGCTCTCTCAGTAGGATGGGATCTCTGCTGTCCTAACAAGCCCAAGTGCTGGACTATGATAAGAAAATTATTAAAACAGCATTAAGCCTCGTAACAGGACTCTGCTAATATTATCTCAGTGAAGACCGGTGCTTTATCACCATTCAAGATAGAGAATTAAAAGGAAGGTAAAGATTATTAACAGAAATTCTAAGGTATTTATCCATTCTTTAGGATGGCTGAATTTATTAACAAAAACAAAGCTAAAGGAAGACTGTCAGCTATGGCAGAATGGACAGACCCAAGGAGCAGTCATTGGTCATGCTCTAGCTAACATCTCATTTTCAGTCTTTCAGAACAGGTTTCATATAAATTCCAGTATTTGTAAATTTATTTTGATTTTGTGCTATTTATTATTATTTATTATTATTATTTTGTATTGATTTTGATTGTGGTTTCCAGATACCTTTTAAATGAGTCCATTTGGGCAATAAATTAGATTTCTGGCAAAGATTTTTGTATGTGTGTTTACAGGTTGAGCAAACCCTTGCTCCCCATTGTTATTAAATTAGTGCTGTAATGCAGCTCCCAGTATGTGAAAGCAATGGCAGGTTGGCTTCCCCCCACCCCGGAGTAAAAGAACATCCTGGGGACAGGAGCCTGTAATTGCTCTGCCAATACCCTGTCTGTGTTGTAACTAAACAGAAGACTGGTATTTGTCAATGCTGTCAAATCTGTCTCTTTCCCCTGGAACTAACATTTTGCCATTAAAAAGAGCTGAAAAACAGTGAAGGATGGAAGTTTGAACAGGCATATTATAGCACAGCCCAATTATTTTCATTTTTAATGCAAAGTTAGATGCAGCCATATGTCTGTGCTCTCTCAGCTGTGGGTGACCCTGCCTTGTGCACCACAGCCTCCAGTCAGCCACAGAGGCAAAACAGAACTCACTGTTCTGGCAAGCTGTGTGCTGAGGTGTCAGTTCCCACTTGGTCCTTCATTTACGTGCCAAAATTACAGCATTAAAAATGCCTCTTCAGTTCAGTGCCTAAATTCACAGCTGCCTAGTACCCAAATGCCTAATGTACGTGTTACCCCCTGGGCTCAGACCCCAAGGCAAGCGAAGGTGCACCCCAGTCCTGACGCTGGGGAGCTGCTGCCTTGTGCTCTTGCCCTCGAAGGATTCAGAAAACATCGTTCCTGTTCCATCTCAGCAGCAGGTCTGCTCTTGCAGGCTGGGTCAGACCACATGAAACTTCACCCTTTGTAAGCCCTGACAATAACACTAAGCCCCACTTTGAGGCTTACTGGCATGCTACATGGTTTAATTTGAAGGAATGCAATCACAGCTCAATCGTGTCTCTGTTGTCTCCCTGGTAAAACCATTACCTGCATAAATATATGAGCCAAGAACAAAATGTAAACCAAATAGTCAGGAAAGGATGATTCTATTTGCAGTAAGAATTTTTCTTCTTGTTTTTGGCGGAAATTATTTTCAAAGCACTGGGAATCAAGAGAAGGAGAGATGGTGAGAAAAAAAGAAAGCAGGAATAACAGAGGGAGAGGGAGAGCGAGAGGGAGAGGGAAGTTCCGGGAAGTTTTAGGGAAGTTTCAGGGAAGGGAAAGGAAGTTTCAGCGAAGGGAAGTTTCAGGGAGGTTTCAGGGAAGTTTCAGGGAAGGGAAGTTTCAGGGAAGTTTCAGGGAAGTTTCAGGGAAGGGAAGTTTCAGGGAAGGGAAGTTTCAGGGAAGGGAAGTTTCAGGGAAGGGAAGTGAAGTTTCAGGGAAGTTTCAGGGAAGGGAAGTTTCAGGAAGGGAAGTTTCAGGAAGTTTCAGGGAAGTTTCAGGGAAGTTTCAGGAAGTTTCAGGAAGTTTCAGGGAAGTTTCAGGGAAGTTTCAGGGAAGTTTCAGGAAGTTTCAGGAAGGGAAGGGAAGGAAGGAAGGAAGGGAAGGGAAGGGAAGGAAGGGAAGGAAGGGAAGGGAAGGAAGGGAAGGGGAAGGGAAGGGAAGGGAAGGGAAGGGAAGGGAAGGAAGGGGAAGGAAGGGAAGGGGAAGGGAAGGGAAGGGAAGGAAGGGAAGGAAGGGAAGGGAAGGGAAGGGAAGGGAAGGGAAGGGAAGGGAAGGGAAGGGAAGGGAAGGGAAGGGAAGGGAAGGGAAGGGAAGGGAAGGGACTGCTGACCATGACACAGGTCATATTTAGAGGCCTTTGCAGGTTCTCTGAATAGAGTGTGAGGGCTGGTTTCTGCTGCCCCTTGCAGAAGAGAATGCGAGAGCTCACCCAGAAAGGGCCTGTTTCATTTTATTTTCTGACATTGGATGCTGACCTCTAGGAGAGATAGCATGCCAGGATAAATGTAGAAAACATGCAAGTGCAACCTAGGGCATGCTTAGACATGAAGAATGCCCCTAGCCATGGCTGATCCTGGATGGCAAAGCATAAGAAGAACCTGAGAAACCAAAGAAGACATAAAAATTGATGTATCTAATTAACATACATAGCAGAATGTCCAAACAAATGGAAAAACTGTATGCAAACTCATATGCAACTATCCATTTGCCTGTGCAGTTATTCAGACTCTATTCAAAGGTCTGTGCACACCTCTACCTGCTAATCCTTAGCTGGAATGTGGATAACAATATCAATATATCATACAGACTGTCAATAGAAGAACCAAGACATCAAGCCACCTGTGAGTCACTCCTTTTTTTTCTCTTCTGAAAATTGAGACCAAACTTTTATGAATATATGAGTTTTGCTGAAAGGCATGAGAGCAATATCTCAGAAAACTGTGTAAGTAATTCAGCTGGCAAGAGTGCATACATTTTACTTGCAAGAAGGTCTAACTCTGTTTTACTAAAATGTTTTAAAGCATGTAAGTGCTGACTATATTTCTATTCACTCCATAGCCAGTCCATGTACTGCTGAGAGCAAATATCCATGAAGACAAAAAAAAAATCATTAAAATTACATTCTATCCCCTTTTTTGGTAATGATTAATGAATAAACTTCTTTAAATGTGTTTGCTGTGATAACCAAATCAATACTAACCTTGCATTATTTTGCTCTCTGTTGGCTGGTTTGTCACATTTCTACACATTCTTAGAATATTTATATGAGAAAAAGTTATGTGACTTTATTTGATCTCATCTATTTTCATTTCATTCTAACCTTAATCTTTTAATGATTCTATCGTGTTAGACAACCATGAACTGATTTCTGGAAAAAGCACTTTTAAAAGGTGCTGAATAGGATGATAAGGAATGACTAATGCAAGTCTTTGTGTCTTTATGCTGGAACAATTAAATATTCTGGGAATTGCCATATGGAGAAAAAAGGACTATGACAGAGCTCTCTAAAACCTGTAGAGGTACAGAGTAGGTAACAGCAAACAATTGTACATTGATTGTTAAGAATGTAACAGGGAAGAAAAATAAAATAAAACTGTCTGGGGCCAATTCAAAGAAGAAGTAGATAACAGATGAACTGTGCATCTTTAAAGGATGTTGCAGGTGATATGATTCTATATGGCTTCAAAGACATACAAAAGACATTGTACAAATCCACCGAAAAATTTACGAAAGGGTATTCAATATAAGTGTATTGCAAAAGGTTCATGAGACCCATATATAACTTGCTATGTTCAGAGAAAGCACCACTGCATGTTCACCAGTTCAGATCTTTCACAAAGCACCCACTACACTGCTTGTAGCTATGATCCATGGGAGTATTGCCTGTGTCATTTTATTAATAATAACTTTTAAAAACAATCTTCAAAGCAAACGAGACAGATTCTGACCTCATAAACACTCTATAATTTTCTCTCAAGAACAGGTCTGGGTTCCTAACTATTCTTTCATTCTTTTGTGAACTTTGAGGAGTGCCATGAAAGAGGTATGCAGAGGTACCACAAGACACTTGACTAGTCCAGCAGATCTCCAACACCAGTAATGAGACTTATTCATTTGGTTCATTTAAACCCCTTGTTTGGGTTACACTTGAGAAATAAGCCTGCACAGAGATTTAAATAAATGAATGATTACACTCCTTATTGAGAAACTTCAAGGCCACACTTTTCAGAGAAGTCAGGAGCTGAAAAGAGGCCCCATTTTCCAATAACACTGTTCTCAACAGAAAACCATGTTTCCCAGAGGGTTAAATGCCCAGTGCTCTTTTTGACCTTTAGAATATTCACCCCAGAAGGTGCATGTGGCTTTTTTCTCAGTGACTTTAAGTAAACAAGGGCTGAAAATAAAACCACACTTGAGAACAGGAGGAGTCACAATGTAGTTTTTGTACAGCATTCATGAATTTTATTTGCTTGTGACTGTGATCAACATTGAGTTCAAAGGGCCCACAGTTTTAAAATGTCTGGCTGGACAGAAAAATCTGTATTGTTATTTTTAATACTTGTCTGTAAGAGATGTTATCAATTTACTGCCATAGAAACAAAAGACAATCCCATGTGTAAAACACAATGGGTGCCCTCCAAACCAGCCAGCAAGGCCAGTACACATACTGCAATTAAGGGAAAGTCTTTCTTCTGCTCTTCCTGACACCACCTCACCCAGTTTCTGGGCAGATTAAAGATATTATTGCAGCTGTACAGGAAATATGTAAACATTTGTGTGTGCAGTCTGACTACAGTAAATTACTGGATCAGAGACACAAATTATCTAATACAATAATCTGCCCTTGAGATAGACACAGGATATATATCTGAGAAAAGAAACCCCCTGCCCCCTGAGTATACAAATATGGAAATAAAGGATAATCTTCTTCCATAAAGATTGAATTTTAAACCCCAGGAGTTAGAATTTGCTTTAAAGCCTGAAACATGAGTTTTGATATCTATCTCATTACCCTTTATTTCTTTTTTTTTTTTTTTGGTTATTACATCTGAGGATTCTTCACAGTACAATATGCAAAGTTCCTTCTTGTCTTCATAAATTCATGACCTTGGGGATGCTTTGTCAATTCACTGCATTATTTTTTTTTTTATATATATAGGAATATGGTTCAAGGAATAGAAATTCAGATTTGTTATGTGACTTAAAAAAAATCTTCAAACTCTATAGTGAAAATTTATGGTCTTTGCTAAACATTTCAGCACCTAGTAAAAATTTGTGGCAAAAGTATACAATTAGGTTTTTGGGAATCTATTGTCCAATTAATACACTTTCCTATCTCCTAGTTCCATGAGTAAATATTATAAATGGGAAGAACAGATATAGAAAAATATATGTAAAAATAAGACAGGTATTTCTGCAAAGACAGAAATGCTCTGTTAATCCTCTGTTAATGGTTTTGTTGCAAGAAATTTGAGAAACTCAATTCCTAAAAAAATATTGGAAAGTTTTCTGGATATAATCTCCTGTTAAATATTTCCTGTCATCTTTCAAGGACTAACTTATAGTAATCTTTAATGTATTATTTCAAGGAGTTTTTTACAGATACACAACACTTAGTAAGAGAGGTGCAATATAAAGGTATGTTATTCTGATGAAATTGTTTACTAGTAAAAGTAATTGTACAAGTAGAAAAAAGTATTTTTTAAAAAATAAGGTCATTGGCCTATAAATATACATAACTTAAGAACCACCAGCACGAGATTAGATCTCCTCTTAAAACATCCTTTCATCTACCTACCTATGCAGCAATAGCGACAAAGAGATCTTGGTTACACAAATTTTGGCCAGACTGAGATTTTACCACAGACAGTTTTAGAATAAATGGCAAACCTATGCCCATAATTTATGATTCCATGTATAAATTGACCTCTAACAGTGTCAGAGTTTGATTTACACACCTGCTAAGCTTACTCTCCAGAGATCAGGAAATTTGAAGGAGACAAGAGGCTGGTAGTAGTATTACAATGATGCTCTGGAGATTTTCCATTAAAATTTGGCCAGTGTCACTTCAAAAACATTTAATGGTATGAAAGGATAACGTTGTGTAGAAACACAAACAACAAAGGTACTCACAGCTTGGCAATTTTCTGTGTGTACAGAATTTTTTCCCAGAGGGAGACTTTATGAAACTAGTTCATATCTACAGTTCTGTGGCTGTACAATAGATCAGTGGATGAAGTGTTAGCAGTGGGAGTTGGGCAGCAGTGTATTTGGATTATTGGTATTGCTAATCATAACCCAAATCTACTCAAGCTGCAAAAAGGTCAAAGGTCTCATAAGCTTTTTCTGCATTTTCTCCTTTCCTCTCTCTTTTTTTTTTTTCTTTTTAAAATTACATTTCCTTTTCCTTTTTTTTTCCTTTTTCTCCCCTCCTTTTTTTTTCTTAATTGATGAGACAGTGCTTGGAGTTTTTTTATTTACTTGTTTCTTTGCTCCATATCATAAAGGCTGTAGAAATAAAAGGGAAGCAGTGTGTGACTATTCCTTTACAATGAATGTGTCATGAACAGGTATTTACAAGTACTGTAGCAATTAATGAAATTTATTTGTGCATTCTCACAGTCACAAAGCTTTTGTTGTGTCTTTTCTTACCAAGTTGCTCTGCTAAATGTTTTCCCCTCTCAGTGAAGATCACTCGTTCATCCTCCATGTCACATTTGTTTCCAACCAAAATAACCTGGGCGTTATCCCAAGAGTACGTTTTGATTTGAGTTGACCTTAAAAGAGAGAGGGAGAGAAGAGTCAAAGCAAAGTAAATTCCCCTTAAGTCAATTTCAGAGTTGCAAAAAGATGAAAAAGACAATAGCAATTTGAACAACTAGGGTAACATGATTCTGTTTAATTACAAATTTAAAAAAAACCTAAGGATTATCTGTCAGGCATTACTGTTATGGAGATAGTATCAACACAGGTTTTACATACTAAAAATAATATTTTTCCTATACTTTTAGAAAGAAAAGATGGTACTTTCTCCCATTTTCCCATTGTAATACAAACCTTATAATCTAAAACAGAGCTCTGAAAGAAAATCAGCAACATATTGATTTCCTATCTTTTAAGATCAGGATGTAAATTTAGCAGCAAAACTTTAAAAAATTCAGTTAGTCTGTCTTCCTTCTGTTGTTTTTCTCCAGCACATTCGTCTGCATGTCTTTGATCTACCAGAAGGTCAGTAATACTTACATTGTGTGTTAAACCATGGGCAGGGACTGAGTTTGAGCTTTGATTTACCTTACATTTAAATTATACAAGCCTTAAGCATGACTGCAGCTGAATGGAAGTATCTGAGGCCTTGAAACACCATAGGGACCATGAGTGCTGGTGGTGAAACAGCTTACAGTGCTCTCTTTAAACATGAACAGATAATAGGTGACTTAGAACCATACTCGTGGTACTTCCCAGTTGCTGCCTGCCACCATTCTGCTGGTACCCAGATGTGCTCTGTAGAAGGAAAGCTCCACAGCTGGCTCCAGGCTCAGCCAAGAGGGATGCTGCTGGTTACCACCTTCTGACTGGGAGCAGTACTTGCCCTTGAAGGTAACACAGAATGCAGGAGACTTACTCCAAGCACTTATGCTTTGTCTTGGACTTGTGGTTATGTCTGGTTCTAGGCTCTAAGTTTCTGGTGAGGTATGGATATTTCTTCTGTCTCTGTATGATCAATGGAGAGAGAAAAAAAGAGAGAGCATACCTCTTTCTGCCAGCTTGTCCCATACCATTTTCTTCCTCCCTCCCTCCTTGGAAAATACTGGGTGCTTAGGTATAGAATAGAAACTAACTTCTATAACTGCACATTTATGAGAGGATGCCCTGGAAAGGGATCCTGTGCCATATCATGAACCTTTTCTCTCAAAATCTCTTGGACAAAAGACTAAATAGCTTCAAAAATCTGTGACCTAAATGTCTTGGAAGCTGGTTTGCATGGGTACTGCATGGGTACATTCACTAGAACCCCTTCTCATAACACAGCCATCATCTCTACAAATTGAGACCCCTGCCTGCAGACTCTTACTTTCAAAAAAAAAGATCACAATCTAGTCTGACAACTGATTCTGATGAAAGACTGAAAATGGATCAAATCTCCCCAGATGGCTTTGCTTAGTGCAAAATCAGAGGAGTGGCCACGGGCAAAAGCTGCTATCATTGTGACCCTGGGTCCAGTGCCATTGCCTACAGGTTCTGTGCACGAGTTGAAGAACCTCTAGGCCATGTCTGATGGGTTTGCAGTGCCAGGCAAAGAAATTTAAAGCAAAGGATCACTGCCTTTAGGAAAGTTTCGCTTTATCACAATGACCAAAAAGAAGCTGAGGCAAGTCCCAGACATTTTGTGCTGCAGAGTGTTTCTTGACCTGATCTTTTCTTCAAGAAGTGGACACTGTGCTACTCTAAATCTGTTTTAATAATAATTTGAGTAGGTCTAAAGTGCTGTGATCAAAGAGAAGTCAGACTGCCCCATACAATCATATTTTACTAAAGATACCATTTCTCAGAAAAAAAGGACAACAGGCAATCACTTTGTCAGAAAGGGTGAAATTCACTGTTGGAATAATGCTGAGTGGTTAAGCAAAGTAGAATTACTACTCTGTTTTTAACCAGAATTACATTTGTCACCACAGCAACTTTGCAAACACTAGCACCTCAAATGTAAGAGTATGTTAGTCCATTAAGGACTCTAAAAGAGCTTAGCTCTGAACAATTATTAGTTGGGAGCCAATTTATTCCCTTTATGTCAGCAGGAAATCAAATACATTTCAAAAGCAAAATATACAGTAAAGACATTAAGCTTTACAGAAGGAATGTTACGTAATCTGTAAAGTTGAAATGGAATAAACTGATGAATAAATATAGCCCGAAGAAATATCATCACACAACTGTAAAGAGCATTTATTCAGACATGTTTTACAGACTTTGCAGCCAGAGCTTTACATGAGTTTCTTTAAGAATGTAAGGTCCCTTCATTTTACAGCAGCTGGATGTGACTTTTTTAATTCTACAAATACAAGTCTGTGAATTCAAATTCTTCTTGTAAGCAACTTATTTTATTCATAGACAATTTTAAGTCTGTCTTGCTTTTGTCTCATCTTCTAATTATATTTTTTCAAGTAACGGGAAGAGATCTTGTCCTTGCAAATAAATCCAAAGGCTTACATTTTGCAAAAGACTGTCATGCAAAAATATAACTGACTGAAAATTAGTCAAATGTATTCATACCCAACACCACATGAGCAGAAGTCTGATTCAAAGGATACGATAAGCTTATCACTGTTATGTTTTCTTTTAGACTTATGTAGGTTTTGATTCCCACAACTCTCCAACAAAACCAACACATAGGTTACTTGAAAAAAAAAAAGAGATTTTGCTGCTCCTTGCCTACATGACTTTTCAAATGACCAAGGCTTCTGATTAATCCAAAACACAAACAGTTGTCCTTGTAAAGAACTTCAGCCTCAGGAAGATTGAAGACATGAAAAGGCAAAGATTATGTTTGTGGTAAACTGAAAAAACAGTTCTTGTTCATTCTTCGTGACCTGGTGCACATCATATGTGTAATAGTAATTTACCCTGTGAATCTTTTCCTCTCTAGTTCTATGGTAGGCAGGCAATCTGCATCATACTTGAATTTTCATAATGTATAGACTCCAGAGGGGCAGAGTGATGGAGTAGTGCAATGATTCATTACTTCCCATGACCAACATTACACTTGTTCTCCTTGTACTACAATTCTACCAGCCCCTTGTCAGAAAAGAGCACCTGCTGAATGCAAATAAAAGCAATGCTATTGGCTTATCTTAAAACTGTGAGATCTTCAAACATCTGCCCAGGCAGCAATGGTAGGGGGCCTGTGTGTGCTCTGGTCAGCTTGCACAGTGTGACAGAGTGGGGCTCAGGAACGTGCAACCCTGGCTGGCTGAAGTGCTGGAAGCCAAGGTAGAGAGCGCAGAGTAATATGGGGGAGCTGCTCTGATGCTCCTGCTGTGGAAACTAGACTGCTCACATCAGATTAGGTGATAAAAGTACATCCAAAAGAAGCACAGAGAGATTATGGCAGGAGAGAGAGACAGCTAATATCCTGGCCCTGGCTGGTCTCAGGCCTATTGCAGGAAACATCAGATTATCCAAAACCTATGTCCACTAGCCTGGTGGAGCAGGAGTGTACTGAAGCAGGTTACCAAATGAGGACTCAGAAAAAGACCTGAATACCACAGCCAGCTCCCTTCCATGGTTGTTCCAAGCAAGTCCTAGCCCCACTGTACAGCATGAAACACATCACTGCAAGGCAACACTGGAGGTTTATGTCCAGGTGCCAGAAACTGAGGAGACTGGGATCCAGGGGCAGCTACTGGGCAGATTGAGTTTATGAGCCCATCTGATGAAGAGCTCCACAATGTGTATGTCTGCACAGACACATATGAGTGGACTTTGATGCTGCACTGTTTTGGAGGGGAGCAGTGTGAGGATGATGATGTTCTCAGTGTTTTTGGGAGCACTCTGGGTGGTCCTGGGTGGTTTTGTCTGCAATATATGTGTGTATATGGTCGTGTGTGTATATGGTCATGTGTATATGCATATATATGTGTTGTACCTCTGTCAGTTATGTGCATATGGCCTGCTAGGAATAGATCCTCAGCCTCACTGCTGGTTGGACCTGGGCTATAGAGCTGCAGCAGCCTCCCTCCTCTTAGTCAAATCCAGCAGGATATATTTTCCCCTGAGTTCAGGTTTAACTTGGCTTGCCTCAGTAACACTGCATTGCTTCCTGGAGAAACTGCTACAGAAGGCAAACGTGCTGTTTGCTGCACTTAGCATATTTCAGTTTGCACCCTCTGCTGGCAAACTTGAGTTTACTCTTAGTATTTCTTCAGATTATCATTTTTTACTAACTCTTCTATGTCCGGGGCAAATATTCATATAACCTGGAAGAGTCACTAGTGTATTTTCACCCATAGACTGCATGGAAGGCAAGCAAATATATTCAGTAAAGACATGCCCATAGAATAAATATATCAGGAAAATGAATTTTTAGAGATAGCCTCAATCTATTCACAGCTCTTTGGACCAAGTTCTCCAAGGATGTTTGCCTACCATAGAGAAACTGGTTTCTACAGGCTTTTTAGATTACTTATGTAGTAAGTCACATGCACGGACAGCAAGAAAAGCACCCTAAAGAAAATGCTCCAGAGGGGGCTATGTATAATGTTTATTCTAACCAGTTCAGGAAACCTGTTGTACTTCTGATGTTTTGATTCACGAAAGGAGTACTGAGGTATATCATCTTGCCAGGAAAAAAAAACCAAAAAAACCCACACCTAAGCAAAACTTCAAACAAACTGAAACCAAATTAAAGAAACCTCTACCTCTAAAAAAAAAAAAAATGTTGTTTTTTTTTTTTTTTAAGTTACTGTTATGTTGAGTCCACTGATTAATCCTTAGAATTCTCCCATCTTTATCTACAACATGGTGACTGCAAAGTCCATTAGCTGAATTATTAGAAGTCACGGTGCAGTGGTGGGATCTGAGTGGAGCACAGGTTATCCTTTCTCAGTTTATTTATTTGGTGAAAGACAGTATCAGAGAAGCAACTATGAGTTTGGAGGGGTTTCCAAAAGTGTTCAGTGTTCACAATTGAACTTCCTGTGTTTATTTGCTAAAGAGTGTGTCAAGTTCATGCTTCTCTGAGCAGGAAGGGTTGCTCTCCAGCTTTGTCATGAGACATCATTTTCCTTCTGTAATTGAAGCAAAGAAGGGTCTCTTTCCTCCTTCCTCCGGTCTCCATCCTGTAATGTGGGAAGATGCACCACTGCCCTCTCCAACCCTTTATACAGACAGGGATGATAAGGGGAAGCTCTGTCATTCACATCTTTTCAGAAAATGGGATGATGCCACAAATCCTTTTCCACTCTTCTTGCCTGTGAGGAGCTCTGACACTTATCATTCAAGCCAGCCTTTCCACAGAGTCTGAGATCTCCTTCATACATCCAAGTGTTTTCTACACTTCAGTGTACACCATAGGCTCCATTCTTTTTCCTATGCCCTCTATGTCTCCTAAACTCATATAATTCCCAGCAAAACTGACAGGTTATGTGCCTTAAAAATGCCCCAGCATCTTGGAGTTTATCTATCTCCTCTCCCTCTCTCATGCTTATCTTTTAGATATGATGAAAATGGGACATATGTAGGATTATCCTGTAAGGCACATTAAATGACTGCAATGTTCAATGGTCTTGATGGCCATTTGGAATCTGGCTCTGTACCAGCTGCTCTGCACTGGGTGCTTAGACCTTGCTGCAGGCAAGGCAAGGAGAGAGGTGGCCTCAGGCTTTTCATCTGTTCTCCAGTAAATAATCTAGTATTAATGGGAGACAAGCCATTCAAAATATATAAACTTACCAACCAATTCTGCTCTCTGAGATTTTGAAGAGAGTACTAAGGTTAAAAAGCTTAGCAAAAAACCAAAACAAAGGGTCCTGGTATACTTGAATACTAGACTTTCTGTGGCCACAGTTATTGACATAGTAGGAACGTACTGAAAATAAGTAGTAAAAATGGCATTAATAAAAAAGAATATGCTAACATTTGTCAGATTTTAATTGAACTGATGAATAGCTGGAGCCATACACAGAAATAGAGCTATCTTTAAGAAACAGCTCAGGATCCTTCCTCCTCTACTGACAAGGAAAATTTGGATATGTGCAACTTTTGAAATTTTTCTACTTGTTTCATCTTTCTGGTACTCTACCTTCAGGTCATAAAACCTCCATGATTGTGGCTAATACAAATAGTTTTAGCTCTTGCATTTATAAACCCCTTAAAAATTATTGAAACCATTACTGAAAACCATGGAAAGCAAGAGATAAATGAAATAATTAGCAAAATAGAAAGTTAATGTAGATGAACATGCAACCAGAATGGGGAAATTGTACCTCAATCATTCTCAAGGAGGGTTTAAAATCCAGCAGGTATTCTAGCATCTTCACTTCTATCCAGAATGCATGATACATTGAATTTGTGATGTTTATTTTCACTCATGGCACTGGCACCCTCTAACTGCAAGTGCTTACTAACATATGATAGAGACAAAGACATCCCAGCAACACAGAAGTACAGAAAATTGATGGAGAAGGGCAATTAAAGGGAACAAAAGTGAGAAAAATAAATTTACTCCAGCCTTAGTATCCAAAACAGCAGGTGGAAAAGGATCTGGGGCACTCTCCACTGGGGACAAGTGGATGTGCTAAGGATATGTTTAGCGTGGGTAGCTCAGTAAGCAGGGCACTTCAAGCTGCAGATTGTACTCTGGGTGGCAGGAGCCCAGGAAAAGTAAACCTGAGCTACTTTTTTGCATAACAAAAGGCCTGGGAACCTGTGGTGTCAGCCAGGTGACTGGCAATGGGACACGGCAGGAACCGATGACCCCAGACTTTTGAGAGCTTAGACTGAGGGTACAAAAACCCAGCACATCTTTATTAGGGGTCCCTCCTCAAAGGCACCAGCTTGAGCTATTAATTCTTTACTGCACCATGATTAAATTATTTTAATAATATAAACATCTGAGACTCTGCTGTGGATGTTTGAGGCTCTGTTTTGGGAAAGGTAGGAGAGTCCGTGAGGAAATGTGGAAATGTGAGAAAATGGTGTGAGTGTGGGGTGTATAGGGAGACAAACAAGGCACCTGCAGGGTCACTGGAGCCACCTGCTAGGAAGAGATTTTGGTCCCAGCCCAGTTGGGGCAGGTGCGGCTCCTGGATGGTTGGATAGGAAAGTTTCCTTTACACAAAAACTAGCAAAAGTGGGATACATCAGCCCCTCCATGCTTGCAACAGAGCAAGATATATGAATATTGCTCAAGACTGACTCTATTTGATGTGTCAGCTGTTGTTTATACAATACTGCGTTTTATGTCTGGATTGAAGGGCAAATGAAGAAAAATGCCTGTTGATGGTGGAAAAAAACACTGATATTGAAGAAACCAGAACAATGCCAATTATTCACCACTTCTTCTGACAGGCTTTATCTTCCTTGTGCAGAGCCAAAGAATGCACACCGTGCAAAGAAAGGCTTCACATTTAACCTTTCCTAGGAGGAAGATAGACTGATGATGCAGAAGCTGCATGACAGGTGCGACATTAACAAATTTCTGGTTCATTATCATCCAGAAAGCTAGTCAAAATGCACATTACCCAGAATATCACGAGTTTTCATTTTTCTGGTAAGAAAAAAAACTCTTTCTACAAGATTCTGAGGCCATAACTTCATTTTAGAAAACCACATGTTACATTTCAGTTTTGACAGGCTGTAAAGATATTAAAAATTTATCCAGTTCTTTTGGAGGTAAAACTGAGCTCATCTTTAATATGTACATTTTTATAACCTTATGCAAGGAAATACAACATTTTGCAAAATGTTTAGTTACCTAAAAAACAGAAAAGAAGATGGTAAGGGATAACAGAGATAACAGCTAAAGATGTAAGAGCTGATATTCTCTCTGTGTTTATGACATTTATTCTTATTTATTCTTGGTGATTTCCATTACCATAATTGTAATGAAGAATTATATGCTTGCCCAGTGATATCCACTCTGAGTCTGCATTTAGTAGAATGCAATAAGAACTGACATAGTACTAATAATTACACAATTCTGTGTGGTAATTAGGATGAAAGCTAAGGCATTATAGATGTTCATCAATCAGAATTGTCTTTCTAGTCAACCATCTCTTGCAGTTCCTACTCTGCCCATAGAAGTGCCTTTTCATCCAGAGTTCTCTGCTGAGTACTTCATTGAGTTACATTCCATTTTCATGTAATATACAAATATTTTTTTGAGACCATGTTACAACTTTGGTGCCTTTTCTGTATAGTGTTGTTTCAAATAAGAGTACCAAGCATCTGTTATTGTCTGAAAATTATTTTCTGACATTGAAATGCAAATCTATTGGATAATGGTCTATGATATCAAATTAACATATTTTTGGAGAAAGACATTAAGTTTAAACTCTAATTTTTACGTACTTCTCTTCAGTTGGCATTACAATGAAGGACCAGAAGCCTACAGGACATATTCAATTTGTATTAATCAGATTGTTGATGTCCTTAGTTTTTACATCTTTGGCACAATCTTTGCAATGCTTTTTCTCACAGTTGTCCAACCTTGAAACTGCTTTCCAATACCAGTGTAGCAAGAGTCCAGTATGAAATTAATGCATCAATAACAATAAAAACAGCTGCGCCCTGAGTTAGTACTATAGTCTGTATCCCTCCTCCCAGTACCTCCTGGGCTTGAATTCTGATGGCCCTCTCTTTAGAGAAAAAGCCCAGGTGGGGTTTTTTCCTGTACCTATACAGCCAGCATGCCTCAGCCCTAGGCAGAGTAAGGTGACTACACCTGCACGCATTGCACACATTGGAGACTGTTTTGTCATGGAGACAGATAGCAGGGAATTTGTGGGGGAGTTCATGATCTAATCCTAGGCAAGGTGGGCTTTGGCTGAAGGTATGCAGAATTCATAAAAGTGAGGAAATTCCTTGTCAATCACATTTCTTCCTTTTCTGATGTATGCTACATACAGGTTTTCCAGGCTTTTTGTATAAAAAAGTAGAATGGATATTTATAAAAACAGTGAATAATAGATAAAAATAGTGTGTTAGGCACTAAGGGTAAAGAGATCTTCCAAGCAACTTCCTTGTATTTTTTTGTAAAGATAAAAAAATATAAAGTACATCTCAATATTTAATTCTTATTCACAAAACCACAAAATCCTCTCTTACAACAAGGTTTACTTATGGGCAGACCAACTAATACAGCACATTTTTCACAGTAGGACACATGTTAATGAAGAGTTTTTATGTCATGCATAATGCCACAAGCTGTGTCATATTGTGGGAAGTGATTTAACAACTCGCCACACAGACAAAAGGCTGTACATTTTAATTTTCTCCCCACTGAGAAACCCACCATTAAATTATCATCCTTCAAAGCTGCTACCACACAGGCACAGTGAAAACAATCAAAAAAAAAAAAGGGATTTGAAAAGAGATGGAAAAAAGTCTTCATAGGAAAATAATATTCATGGAAACAATAAAAGGCACTTGCATATCTTTTGATTATCCCCTTGTTTTCACGTTCCAGATGCTTCCACATAAATGATTCTGTTTATCACCAATTTATGTTGATTGCCCAGACTGTCGCTGGAATTCCAAGTAATGACCCTTATCAATCCAGCTGATCCTAGCTCTGGTATTTGAAAAACAGAGCTATAAAACAAGGGAGTTATGAAGAAATTTACTAAAACAACTTCAGCATCTGCTTGAATATATTGCACTTTCAAGTAAATGAGCAATTTGCTGTCACTTAATTTTTTTTTTTTTTGCTATTTTGTATTCTTATATATAAGAATATATATAAAAGGAAACAGATACAAACAGATATGTATATGTCCTCATTTTCTGTTTTTCTTTCTTACAGTGATGGACTTTTGATAATTTAAAAAAAATATAGTTAAGCAAGCAATACTGACGCTGAACAAGTTCTTTTGGTGCTAGATTCTCATATCTAATAATTTCCTTTTCACTGCACATACAATAGTCCCCTAACCCTGGACTGCACTGCCTAACAATGAGGCTCTTGCACCTGGGATTACTGACTAGCCTCTCATCTCCAGCCCCAAAGAGCAACTACCCAACAATGGCATTTTGGGAGTAGTCAGGTTCTTAAAAGGCATGGTCAAGTTCTTTTGTTTGGTACCAATATTGAGAGTTCTACAGGAATCATTCAGCTGGATCACACAGGGTTATGTATTTTTTTCGTCTTTTCTTTTAAATAACAAATCCAAATTCATATTTAGAACATGTATGGCAAATATCTGCCAACATGACATCCCTATTTTAAGGAACTTCTGATTAAACAACCCTCAGGAATTCTGAGTTGACTCTGACTTTTTACTGTCAAATCTCATTATGAAATGCATTGCACATTAGTCATTCTTAATCTCTTTCTACCTATTTAATTAAGAATTACTTCCAAGTTTCTCTCACTTATCAAATTCATTTATTTGGATTTCATTTCCTCTATTGTTTTAGCTTTCTCTTTTTTTTCAAGTTTAAATGAAACTCTGCTATTATTCCTCTTATGTCTAGTTGTCTTAGATAATTGTTCATTATATGTCTCCTTTGGTATTTTGCATTAACTCTTTTATGAAAAACTCAGTCTTATATGCACATAAATAGAATCCTGAAAAGCTTGTGTTTAAGTATTAGAGATGGAGTTGAAATAAATCATACCTAATTGTAATCACTGAAAAATCTTACCAGGTTATTGAAGCCACCTGTGATAAATTATCATGACCTATCCTTGTTGAGGATTTATGAAGCCTGGAAGTATTAGGGCAATCATGTGAATTATTTTACTTCTTGATAAGAGAGACAGCATTGTTTTACTGAAACATCAAGGACGTGTTTCTCTTTTAATATTATTTTACACAAAATTGATATAAATCCTAGCAGCATAATGTCTTTAAGGTTGTTTAGCCTGTTATCCTCTGGAACCTGGGCAATGGGAACATTCAGAACCATAGTGAAGTATTAAATTTTGATTCTCCTTCTATGTCCTTGCAAGCATATCTCTTTAGAAGTAATTTCGCTGTGTGCTATACACTTGAAAACATAAGGGATTTGAGGTCCAAAATTTTGAAATGTGGCCTAGTTTTAAGTTGAACATCTGAGCTTCTGACTTTTGTCACAGATATCTGGAACTGGATTAGCAAAATAGCAACTATCTCAATCTCACTGTTAACTGATGCTAACTGGTTAATTCATCGAGAATGATTTACACAATTGTACTGTGGTTTTGGAGGGGTTGGTAGTTTTTTTTTTTTCCTTTGAGGTCATGAGTGTAAATTTTTGTCTGACCACATTTTGCTTTTGGGGTACTGCTGATCAAAATTGATTCTGTGAGAGCTGTCAGTGGCCAAAGACAACAGTGAAAACCATTTCCCTGTCTACATCCTGTCTGGCACAGGGTGGCAGAATTGTCTTGCTGACTCACACTGCAAGCAAGTAAACTGCAGGTTTATTCCTGCTGACTCACAGGAGATGGAGGGAAGCATTAGACTTCAGATTTTATTTCTAGGATTAAAAATAAAGTAGGATTTTAAATTTTTTTTTAAAGCGGGGGGAAAGGGTTGTGTATTCATTTGGAATGTCAGTAGTGTTGCTACATGATTCACAAATCGAAAGACTGGGTTTATAGATACATATGGGTAAATATATAAATATCTTTACCTCTCCAGTCCTAGCTAGTATGTATTTTTATTTTCTTCTCCATCAGTTCTGAAAACAAAATATAGCGTTTTTTTCCTGACCCCAAAAGACAGATTTAAATGCAAATCCTGAGTATTGCAGAAGTTAACAGCAGCACATACAGGCTTAAATGAAACATTCTAGTAAAACATGGGGATTAGATGTAAAACTTTTTAATACTCTTGAAAACTGAACACCATGGCATTTCAACAACCCATTTCAACAGCTCTCCTAGGGCTCATGTTGAACTTTCAAAAATTAAAGTTTATCTCACTTTGCCTGAGAGGTCTTTAAAGCATACTGTTTGTACTATGTTCACTCACATATTTCAAAGCTTACAACTTACTTCTGGTAAAAAGAAAGAAAGAACAGTTTAATGTTTTATTGGGACTTTATCACTGACTTCAGTGAGTAACGCCCCTCTCAGAGGACACAACCATGTTCATTAAACAGGTATTTGGGTAGACAGTAATCCTTGCATGGAAAGATTAAAAGGGCAAGCATCAGAAAAAGCAAAAGTTCATCAGAATTGCTCTGTATTATGAAGCAGAGTGAAACAATTTACTGAAAGATTAAGAGAATAAAACATTTCCTGTGCATGGCCAGAAATGAAAGTCTGCAATTTCAAACAAGCAATTGTCAATAAATGAGTTGGTAACCAGGTTTTTATAAGGCATGGAGAAGAGAAAGAAGGAAAAATGCTTGTGGCAGACTCCACAGAGGTCAGCTGAGCACACCTCTGTGTGCATGGCAGAACTGTGGAAGGGTTAGCACCTCCTGCCATCCAGCCTCCTTTCATCATTTGATCCCTTCACCCAAAATGGTGCCTCAATCACACTGTGTGTGTCTGGGGGAATAACCCTTTGTTTTCCTACACTGACCAGCAGAGCTAAGAAAGATTGAAACGGAAGAGCAAAAAATCTGAAGAGCCTGATGATATTAAAAAACAAAGAGAGGCTGTGGCTGATTTAATCTAGAAAAATTCCTGTTGTTCAATGAAGCTAAAATCTGCATAGCAACATTGGAAAATGAGGTCTCTGTTGTTCACAGATGAATGGGAGGTTACAGCAAACCTGGCTTCATTTATACGTGTCTTTGTATGTATAAACAGCATCTGCTGGGATTAGAGTAAGAAATCACTGGGTATGAAACATTTACACCTCAGCTAGCTAGCCCTCACTGTGGTCTTAGCAATGTGTGCTGCTGTGAGGTCATTAACACTGTAAGCGTGGGGGCCACAGACCACAGACACTGACTGAAGTGGAAGTAGTTCCTGGCTCTGCCAAATTTTACTGCAGTGTGAGGGTAGATTTCAAGATTTAACCAAGACACCTCCAATGTGGTCACTTCCAGACTGTCCTCTAAAACAAGGACTTAGTTGATAGCTCTGCTCACAGACACAAGGTGCCCTCTATGAGTAGGCTTTTGTACAATGGATTGTGGATTTAAAGACTGAGGAATTGCCAGTGGGACACAAGGGGTGAAGAGGAGATCAACGGTGCTCTTTTAACAAAAAAAAAACCAGACCCAAAACAATCAAAAAAGAGAAGAAATTTCAAGCAGGGTGTACAGTCTCATCAAGGCTTGTGTTCAAGCCACAAATGATGACTACCTCTCTTAGACAGACAGATAGATGCAATTCAAGGCCAACCTGAAGCACAGGTGTGGGAGGTTTGGGAGGGAAAGAAGAATGCAACTGAACTTCTACTTCAGCTGCAATGCAACTGAACTACTCTCTTTTCTTGAGAGCCACAGAGCCCCTGGGGGACATGCAGAGTACATTCACAGAAACAGGGCATCTCATGGTAGCCCTCTGATCCCCAGGTGAGATTTGACAGCTTCAGTCTTCCACTTGGAAAAAGAGAAGATAATTTGAACAAGGTTTAAATCTATATCCTCCTTTCCCATTTCTCACAGCAGTGCTGAATAGATCAATAATTCGATAAATAAATTTTAACTTCTTTCTCTGGACATCTGGCAGGGGAAGGACTTAGAATGGAAAAGAGAATGTGACTGAAGGAAATCATGAGTTGTCTGAAAGCCATTGAGTTGAGAAAAAAGGGGTATGCATGAAGAGATACTAAGTGATAATCAAGTATCTTTTTTTAACATTTGTGGTAGATAATCTCTGAAGGCTCTGAAGTGCCTCACTGCACTTAAACTATTTTGAATATGAAGGTAGACCACATAAAAAATAAATAAAGACTACTGAAAGTGACATAAAAGCTTCTATTAATTCTTTGAAAATTACATGTTACATATTTATGTATCGCATGTGAGTGAGTGAGTCTGAGAGAAAAAATAGATAGCCTTAATCTTACGACATCACGGAGCAAATATGCTATTTTTTTTCTTAATAAAATATGATCACTAAATTAGAAAATCTTTCCTCCCTCTCCTCAGTTTTTCTTTGAAGGTTTTTTTAAATTTTTTGCATAGCATTAGAAAATCTTCATTGCACTCTAAACAATGGCTGCTTAAAGAGAAATCTGATTAATTACCCGTAATAAACAAAATAAAATATCTAAAGGTAGAGGACACCTAAAAATGTTATAAATTCTTAGTATAACCAAAACTCAGTTTGCTGATTCACTTCCCGCTTAGTCACATAGTGCAAAGATAAATATTTAAAAGCAAGATAAATTAAGAACATGCTCTCAGTCAGTGTGAAGGAAAAAAAAAAAAAAAAAAAAGCAACCTTTAATATAAACAACTCACCTGAAAAGAAGAGATATACAAGAAGGAGGTAGCTGCTATAGCTGCTACATTGCACACCAAAAAGAGGTTGGGCCTACAGCATATATATAAGCAATATGCACAAAGCCATCTTTGGCTGCTTGCAGAAGAGAGGCAGGGGTGCTGCAGGAAGATACCACAGAATCCTTATATGGAAAGAAGACAGTGTGGCACAGCATGCAAAGCAGGATGAATTAAATGTGCTGATTAAATGAACAGCTTGCTTCTTTTACTTCACTGAAGTTCAAAGCTTTCTAGCCAACCACTTTAAGCATACCTAGCAATCAAATAAATGACTTATGTAATAAAAGCCTCATGCAGAGAAACAATAGGTAATGCACAATTGATCTCTACAGGCCTCTATCCCTCACCTTTGTTCAGGGTTTTAAAAAGAATACGTAATGCTTTTCTATGCAGGTATAAAGGCTAAAAGGCTGAGAGAAGAGAGACCATGCACTACACCAGCATAAAAGGAAACTGAGGACAGTGCTCTCTATCCTGATCCTGAAAGATGGTACAAACAGCTTTTCTCCCAGATTATACCTCAAGTATGCTGCACACTCATTCCTTGTGTGCAGATCTTTAGCTAAAAGATTAATGATAAATGTCAGTGTTGTTTGCTCTGTTAAGTGTTAGTCTGCAAGCATCAGGACGCCTGGGCTCTAATCCTGTACATAACAGGTATTCTGAATGTACTCCTGTATGTAACTGCTTCCTGCAAATTCATGGCAGGGAGTAAGGTGGCATAGGTAGTCCCTAGGCCTCATTGGGAGGAGCAGGAGTCTAACACCTTGATTACATTGTAGATGTACATTTGTTGATTACAAAGTTGATGACATTTTCAGAGAAATGACATCTAAAATTTGGAGTAATGCTATCCCAAGTTGTGAATTTGTATGTTGAGTTCTGCTAAACTAGCTTGATTCTTAAAGTGTCTCAATATGGATTTATGAATCTATCTTTGGACTATCGATAGAAGATCATATAACGGTTAAAGCCATGCTCTCACAGATGCATTAAATGGATTCAAGCAGTAAATCATCCCTCCTTTTTGTCTTGCCCACAAGTCATGAGAAGAACTGAAAGCCTCTCATTTTCGTGGCTTCCTGACAGTTTTTAGCATAGTGTGTGATATTCAGACATGAAACATCCACGTATTTGACCTTAAATAATCTTGACATGATCTGGCTCAATCTTTAAGTACAAAAGAAAACAGATGGAAGAAAGATTTTGTTTTTTTCTGAAATCCCAGATAATTGCTACTGGTTGGAATGTTTCTGTACAAAACCCCTCACATTTCTTATATGTTAAGATGCCATCAAACCCCACCTTTAATGTGAGTCAAAGCCTGGATTGCAACACCTTTCATTATTCTAATAGTAACCTCCACACATTCTCCCAATCTGTCTTTCGTAAAAAAAAGCAGCATTATATTATCCTTCTTTAAATCTCCTGAGTAGTCATGTCTCTCTTCAATGAATAGCCAATTGGCATGCTAGGACTGAATTTATTACACTAATTCTTGCTGTTTTACTGGCAGCCTGTGTTTTTTCTGTATGGTTGTGCTCATTCTTTACTCAGATTCTTTTAGGCCAGAATTTTTATTTTTAATTTTTTTATAGTAATGTGCAGTGATTAACATAATGGTATGTCACACACTCCATCAGACTTAACAATAATAAAGAGAGCTGCAAAAACTGAAGAAAAGACCAAGGACTAAACCAGACTACAGAATACTGAAATACAATATAGTATTGTTTTGTAGCTGTCTCCTTTTGGGGGGCAAATAGGAGCAAGAGAGGTAAACAGAACCAGATATAGATGAAGGAGAAATTTCATGTACTGACGCACATGAAGAACTCTGGCTCTTGTTGGCTCCTATTGTGTTCATGGAAACAGGACACTTAATGAGTATTTGTAAATGAAATCATTATTACACCTGAATAGGGAGCAAATCTCTGCATCAGAAAGAAACAGCTGTGCTAAAGGCTATATAGGATGTTTATGTAGGCATCATAAAATACACATACACACACCCCAATTCATAGCATTCTGAAGTGTTGATAAGAAAATAAAAGTAGAAGGCAAACTCTTGATATTTATTGTACTTCCAAGGATGCTATGTCTGATTCTACAGGGTCAAACAGAATAGGATTTCTTTTGAACAAAAACCATAATGGAAAATTCATACGCAGTTAAAGTACTCTAAAGAAATTCATAAAGTTCAGTAATTGCTTTCCTATTAGTTGTGAATCACTTGGTTGACACAGTTTCTTTGGACTGTTAAAATTTTGAAACTTTTAAAAGAAGTTCAAGTATTTGGTCACATGAAACCCCAGTCACCTAGCTACTTTTTCTGCCAGAGGTTTAGTGCAAGAGACTAAACATAACAGATATTTTCTCAGGTATTTTCACCCATAATAATATATAAACTTAACTGAGGATTAACTATAGATCTAGGGTATGAGCTGTTTGACCTGCTGTGTTGTCCTGCCTGACTGTGTATAACAGCAGTATAAAGGAAGAGCAGCTAAAGATAGGTGATGCAGGGAACTAACATCTCAGGCTATTGCAGACGTTTGTGCAGTAAACCCAAACAAATCAGTAAAGTACAAGCCCTAAAATGCCATTATCAAATAAGAGCTGGATAGGAAACACAAGACAAAAAGAAAATCAACATTTAATTTGGTGAAAAAAGAGCAACAATGTCTCAAATTTTACTGTGAAACAGTAAAAATAATATTGTGAAAAATGACATAAAATCAGAACGCATGGAAAATCCCTGTTAGATAGCCAGGATGGAAAATGACTGGGACATTTCTACATGACTGAAGGAATCAAAACGAATGGACAGGATCACGGTTACTAAAATTCAGTGTTTATAATTTTAAAATACGCACATTCGAAGAGATAATCTGTACTACTAATCTTCTCCAATGAAGTTGAAATTAATTACAATCACTTAGGAAAAATCTCAAGTGCCGTTGCAAGGTGCCTAACAAAAATCAGTGTTCAATATTCTGCAACAGTTAAATGACTGATGCTTGCTGCATGCATAGCATAGCTGAGAATACTAAAAAAATCCTCTTGCCCAAGGTCACTAGCCAATTTCATGGGTTTGTCAGCAGTGTTCTTTTGAGTGTTTCTGTTGGTTTATTTATTTTTTCATTTTTGTAGGAGAGTACCTCATGTATCTTTGATTCAGTTCCTTTAAATACAAAAATGTGCTCAAAACAGAGGTCACAATAGAAATTAAATAGAAGATATTATTTTTTCTCAGCGTTCCAAATGTCATAAACCCAAACTATTCCCAAAAAAAATCCTTACATAAAGATCTCCTTGCATTTTCTTTCAAGTCAAATCTTCATATCTGGAGGTGGGGGGAAGTATTTATTTTGGCCGTTTCTCTGTCTTCTGTCTTTAAATACATAGAATAGGCTCCATCTTGTCTAAACAGAGATATTTACAGTGTAAAAGCCCAGTAATTCCAATACATAAATTTTTTGTGGAAGTTTGCTCAGAACAAGATAATCAGTTCATCTCTCCGGCACAGAAAAGTATAAATAAAGTCAGCCTTGAGATATAAACAAGACTTGAGAAAAAGCACACATTATGGAAATTGGAAATTTTGTGCCCTGTGAACTGCTAATGTCCAATGTACCTAAAACAAATAATTACTACATTTGCATTTACTTTCAGTAATGAAAAATGACAGATGTATGTCATAGTCATTCTAAAAACTGTTCAGCTATTTTTCAAGTTTCTGAATTTTAAAATTAATCTGTTGTTTTACAGAATTATGTCCAGTTTAGGGCCTATGAGCACAAGCCAAAAGTCTTAATTAAGCTTGTTGTAACTGATGGTTACTGATGTAAATAGTAAAAAAATATTAAAATTTAATGTAGTGGATGGAAGCAAAAAAAACCAATAAGTTTACCCAAGAAAAGCATTTAAGACCTACAAATTTGTAGGCCTCAAAAATAAGAGTATTTACCTTTTTTTCCCAGACTTCAGCATTTCACATGGAATTAATACCTTTTTTTGTGCTCAACATGCAATTTTTCCCATTAAATCTGATACCAATTGCCATACAAAAAGTGTAGATGTCTACTTGGGTACATAATTGAGTAAATCAAGATTTTCTGTCCAATATACATGATAGGGATGTTTTCAACCCTCCCATAACCAAGTAAGTCTTACAAAAACCCAAAACACTGAAGGTAGAAGTTTGCAATTAACTGTAGATTAATACAAAAGGATGTTTAACAGTCTTTGAATCCATGGACAGCAGAAACATGATGATCTCTGAAGATATTAGGAAGGGGAGCTTGAACAATTCATAAGGTTCTTCTTCAGACATTTCTCATAGGTAACTATGAGGTCAGAGAAACACAGTAAAATACATCCTGCAGGAACTTTTTCAGTGCCAGAATACTTTTAGGGTTCTTTACAGCAAAAAACCTAATATGTAGTGGGAGAACATCCTTTTGATTTAATTGTTGTGCAAGCAAAGTATGTTTTGGGTTTTTTAGCTCAACATCCCTTCCCTATAAAAATATTTGTAACAATATTGTGTCAAACAACAAATTAAACATATCAGTTTGTATCCTACCTTACTGTGGCTTGACTTCAGACTATTCAAGTCAATCCAAAGTCTTCTCCGTATTTTAAAATACACTGAGTGACTTAATAAAATTAACACCTTTGCATATCAATGTCTCTATACTTATGTCTTCAGATCATCACAATTACAATACAACTTGTACCATCCCCTGCACAGGCTGTAAAGGTTGGTATTTGATTTTTGTATTAAAAAATGAAGGATTTGGTCAGATCTCCATGTTTTTCTGTTTGGATAATACAAATTTTTCTACTAATTATGCAAAGAATCATGATATGATAGAATTATCTGGGTTGGAAAAGACCTTAAAATCTTCTAGTTCCAACTCCTCTGCCATGGGCAGGAACATTTTTCACTACATCAGGTTGCTCAAAACCTGATCCAGCACTTCCAGGAATGGGACATCCACAACCTCCCTGAGCAACCTGTTCCAATGTCTTACCACATTCATGCTAAAGTATTTCCACCTAATACCTAAATCTTCCCTCTTTTATTAAAGATTCATTTCCCCTTGTCTAGTCACTATATACTCATGCAAAATGTTGCTCTCTTTTTTTTTTATCAGCCCTCTTTATGTACAGGAAAATTGCTGAAAGGTCTCACTGAAGCCTTCTCCAGGATCAACAAGCCCAGCTCTCAGTCTGTCCTTATAGGAGAGATGCTTCAGCCCCTGAAAATCTCTTTGGTCTTCCCCTGGGCTGTTCCAATGGCTGGGCTGGCCCATGTTCTGGGCTGGCCCATGGCGTCCTTATGTTGAGGGCTCCAGAGGTGGGTTCAGCATTCAAAGTGAGATCTCAGCAGAGCAGAGCAGAGGGGCAGAATCCTCTCCCTTGCGCTGCTGGCCACATTGCTCTGGCTGCAGCCCAGGATACAATTGACTTTCTGGGCTGAAAATGCACATTTCTGGGTCGAAAATGCACATTTCTGGGTCATGTCCAGCTTTTCAGCCACAAGAACCCCAATGTCCTTCTCAGGGCTGATCTCAATCAGCTCCTTCTCTACTCTCTGCTCAAATCTGGGATTGACCTGACGTAGGTGCAGCAATTTGCACTTGGCCTTGTTGAATTTTATGAGGTTATTGTGGGTCCATTTCTCTTGGATGGCAACCTGTCCTTCTGTGTCACCTGCATTGTTCAGCTTCTGTCACCTGCAAAATTTCTGAGGGTGCACTTGATCCTGCTGTCTGAGTCATTGATAAAGACATGAAAGGGTCCTGGTCCCAAGATAGCCCTGGGGGATACCACCCACCACCAGCCACCACGCAGACTTAGAGCCATAGACTGCAGCTCTGGCTCTGTCCAACCAGCCAATTCCTTATCCATGAAGTAAGTCACCCTTCTGACTCATATCTCTCCAGTTTGGAGATCAGGATGTTGTATGTGACTGTGTCAAAGGACTTAAGGAAGGCTACAAAGATGACATCTGTCAGTCTTCACTTGCTGACCGTTGAAGTCACTCCATCATAGAAGGTCCAAACTTTTCAGGCACAATTTTCCCTTAGTGAAATAATGTTGGCTGTCTCAGACCTCTGCATTGTTCTGTATGTTCCATAACATTGCTTCCATGAGGATCTGCTTTGCGATCTTCCCAGGCACAGAGTTGAGGCTCACTGCTCTGTAGTTCCCTGTATTTGCCATTCTTCATTTTTTATAAATTTTTTTTCCCCATTTTCTGGTCCCAGGGACATCCCTTGAGCACTGTAACTTTTCAAGTATGATGGAGAGTGGCTTGGCAACAACATCAATTAGATCACCAGAGTTGCCTCAGTGTCCTTGTAGTAATTCAGTTTCATCAGCTAGAACTGAAGCTGTCTTTTGCTTGGAGTGAGAGGGACTTCACTCCCCCAATCCAGGGACTTGAGAGACATGGGAAGCCTGACTGCCAGTACTGAGGTGAATAACTCGCTGACTGTGTCAGCCTCTTCCATATGTGTAACCAGTTCTCTTCCTGTTTATCAGAGGGAATACAGTCTCCTTGGCCTTTCTTCTCTGATCTATGTACTCATAAAATCCCTTGTTATTCTCACATTCTTTTCTGAGTTCTGTTCCAATTGCAACTCATCTTTCCTTGTCCCCTCCCTACACACTTGAACCACATCCCTCTACTCTGCTCTGTCACCTGTCCCTCCTTCCACTGGCTGTGCATTTATTTCCTATTCCTGTCTGAGGAGCAAGTTCATGCTCAGGCATGACTGTTTCCTTCCTTCCTTCCCCACTTTATTTAGAGAACAGACAAATGGATAAATAAAAGAGATTGTCTGTAGGAGGACTAAGATGTTTTGAAATTAATATTTTGGTATAACATATGTGGTTTTTTCCCAAAATTATTTGTTTAGGATATTTCTATTTAGGTTATAACATTGCTACACAGAGAAACTTGAGAAGACAAAACTGATGATGAGAGATTTGGCACCAGTGTCAAGTCTGTCATAACTGGTATGTAAAATTCTTCCAGAATTTTGGTCAAATTATCTTTGTTAAATCATGAAGTTTTGTAGACCTGAAAAGTATTTCTCAGAAAGGTGAGCAATACACACTATTCCAGGCATTGTTGCCCTGCCTATACCCATCATAGATCACTGTTTTATGATATCCCTTGGCAAGAGCCTTTCAAATCAGCCATCTCAAAGTTTTAACATTGTGCCAAGAATGTATGTACAAAGTATGACCATTTTGTCTAGTCTCAGTCAAAATCAATTTTTATCAAGGCATTTAAACTGTTCATATTTTTCTGTGAAGAATATTTGCTAATAAAAAAATATGCCTCTCTAAATTGGAGGGATTTGAGGAGCAGACTCTTAAATGGATAAGAAATTGATTGGATTGTCTCATCCAGAGGGTCGTGGTCAAGGACTCAGTGTCTCAATGGACATCATTGACAAATGGTGCCCTCAAGGTTCTGTACTGGGACTAGAGTTATTTAATGTCTTCATCAGTGACATAGACAAAGGGATTGAATGCATCCTCAGCAGATGTGCAGGTGAGCCCAAGCTGAGAAGGGTTGACACACCTGAAGATGGGATGTCTTCCAGAGGGACCTGGACAAGCTGGAGAAGTGGGCCCATATAGTTTAACAAGACCAAGCACAAAGTGCTGCACCTGGATTGGGGCAAGCCCCACTATCAGCACAGACTGGGGATGAACAGACCAAGAGCAGCCCTGAGAGAGGGACGTGGGGGTGCTGGTGGGTGAGAGGCTGGACATGACCCAGCCATGGCACTGCCAGCCCAGAGAGCCAAACATGTCCTGGGCTGCATCCAGAGCAGTGTGGGCAGCAGGGCACAGGGATTCTGCCCCTCTGCTCTGCTCTGCTCTGCTCTGCTCTGCTCTGCTCTGCTGACACCCCAGCTCTGGGGTCCTCAGCACAGGAATGACATGAAAATGCTGGAGCAAATCCAGGGGAGGGCACCAAATTGATGTAGAGGGGTGGATTATGTCTTCTATGAGGAAGGACTGAGAGAGATGAGTTAGTACAGCCTGGAAAAGAGACAGCTTCAGGATGTCCTAATTCTGGCCTTCCAACACCTGAAAGGAGCTTACAAGGAAGATGGAGAGGGACTTTTTAAAAGAGCAAATGCAGTTACAGGACACAGGGGAATGGCTTCAAACTGAAAGAAGGAGGGTTTAGATTAGATATTAGGAAGAAATTCTTTACTGTAAGGGAAAGCATTATTCTTTTTAAGCCATTGAGGAACTTGCTGATGTGATCTCTAAATTATTAGTTATTTCCTTTGAGCACTCCTAGATTATGCCTCCAAGAATTTAAGCGCAGGAATGCATAGAAATAATATTTAAAAAAAACAACAACAAAAACCAAAAAACCAACCAACCAAACAACAACAACAAAAGTTAAAAGCAGAAGCTGAGGAATTACAGGCAAATAACTCCATTTAATGCTTGGAAATAAAAATCACCTGAAGAGTGTTACTGACATTACTACGTCAATAACAAAGACAGTCCGGGCTGATTTTGTTGCCTTCACTGATAGTCAAAATAACCTAACAAGTACAGGGGAGGAAATGACTGAGATTGTTCTTAATTTTAGTAAGATTAACACGTAATTTTCTGTATAGTAGCAAAGTAGAAATGTGGAGAGGATTCTGAAAAATTTTAAAATTTAAAAAATTTAAATTAAATTTAAAATTTAAAACTTGCTTTCAGGTTAGCTAGGAACGTTTCACTAAAGCTAGAAAGGCACTCTGGAAATGGGATGGCAATTCCATTTGCTCTTGTATTAATGATCTGGATGAAAAAATAGGAAATATATTGATTAATTCTGTAGAGACCATACTGGAGGGAAGTATCTGCAAGAATTTCAGTGAACAGGATCAAGATTCTAAGTGTTTTTGTTAGACTGATGGAGTAATCTGAAATCAATGAGATGGAATTTAACAAGAGTGCAAGGTGTTATCTTCTGCAAAAAGAGGGAAAATGCATAAATATGAGCTTTGGGACAAGTGACTAGATGGTGTTTCTAAAGAAAAGGAGATGGGCTGCGGTGACCAAAAACTGAGTGCGGGTTACAAAGTGACAAAACAAATCTGATGCCTGACAGAATTAAGAGATATTATAAAGAACAAAGATTATTCATCCTACTCAGCATTTTCTGGACTTCTGCTACATTTTAATGCCTCAGTCTTGAGACAAATTAGGAGACTGTAGAGGACAGAAACAAGATAGAACAAAGAATTATGGTCTTGGGAAAAAATAATAAAGGATTTTAATCTTAGATTATAATCTGAATTTAGAAATTATGGTAGACTAAGTAACAGTAGGGAATACTCTAAGACATTTTTAAAAACTCCAGTCAGATGGAAAAAATATAAGTAACCTCAAATGGATATTTTCATCCTGAATATCTACAGGTTTTTTATGTGGAGCTGTGAGCAATCCAAAATCCAAAACAAAACAAGGCAAGGCTAGAATTCAATATTTTTAACTTCAGCATCTGAAAGCCTAGACATCCAGGGTAATCCAGGTGCTTTGAGTCCTTCTTCAGTGAAAGCAAAAGCACCAGAACACATCAAACTGAAGCTTAAAATAATCCTCGGTGTTAAAAACTAAATGCAAGGCAGGGAGGAACAATTATAAAATTGAATTTAGTGAATTGCCTGTTTCCTTCATTTGAGACACTGTCATGGGGAATCTAAGTTTATTTATCTAGGTGATACAATAGGTCACATTTCAGACAACAAATTAAATTTCCAAAAGCTAAACCAAAAGTGTGTATCAGGCTTCTGGGAAGTGTATTAGCAATAACTGAAGACAGATATTCTTTGATTAATACTGTATAAGATTAATAGTTTGGTAGACCAACAATGTTCTATATCATTATTAAGTCCTCCATTAAAAATCAGTGGTGGACTTGATATATTTCCTATTGATCAGAGCAGGAGCAGTTTTTGTCTTGCAGTAATTACTTTGCTTTACTTAATTCCCTCATCCATTTAGGAAAGTCTAAACAGCCCTTGTGGTCAATATGTAAATAAATAAGGCAAAAGAAAAATAAAGTTGAATATGCTTTCTTTAAAATAGTGTGAATATTCAGAATGTCATCAGTCAGGTATCATGTTCACAGCTTTTTCCCAGATAAAAGATATTTTTGAAGAGGTTTTTTAGTGCCTGACACATCTTCTTTACTCTGTACTCTTCTGTGTTCTAGTGTCACGTATTTTTGTGTTCCAACCATCTCAAAGACTCAGTGTCTCAAAAGAAAACATAACATTGGGACAAAAAATAATCTTTCTGAACTTCTGCAGAAAATGTTTTAATGTGTGTAGATGCACTTGGAATGTGCAAAGAAAACTTGCTAAAATAAGTGTTCTGTCTTTACATGCAGATGTGTGGAGCAACTACCTAACGCAATTGAGACATGGCAGTTAATGCACTAAATGGTATTACTGAATATAATTTGCCTGTATTGACACATCCTCATTATTCTCCACAGAATAGAGTATCCTTCCTAGCCTATGTAGAGAACAGGGAACAAAGGAGACAACAATGACCTGATGCCCCGGTACCCATAAATTCATCCAAAATTAATCTGCCATTCCTGTAAAAGCTATTTGTTCAAGGGCTGCTTGGCACCACTTACAAAAGCTCTACGAATGTGCTACTGAAACGCCTGCATTAACAGCTTAAATATTAACCAACTCCTATTTACTTTATTGTCTCCTTCAGCACAGTGGAAACAAAGCAGCATGTGGTGTGTGCATACATGTGTGTGTTAAAGTTCAAGCTATACCTCAGGAAATGAAAAAAGCATTCAGCTTCACAAAATAGGTAGAAGCACGGCAGAGATTTGTAGTGGATGGGATTGGTTACCTTGGAAACAGGTTTGCATTCTTTCATCAAACAACAAGATGCTCAGTGTTGACCTATTTCCAGCCACTGTATGGATTTAAGGTGGAACTATATATGCAAAGTTTATAGAAAAACGTCTTACTATCAACACTGAATCTTTATTTAATGATTAAATGCATTTGTTTGTTTCCTCTATACCACTAAGCCTTTGAAGTGAGAAAAATAGTTGAGAACAGAAAAGCAAAATTGAAGAAGGATGTCATTATCTCCTCAAAAAGAATTTGTTTCCAAGGTACATGAAGTACTTGTGAACACTAAAAAGAATTTGGTCAGTATATTATCTTCTTTCAAATAACTATTTTATTAATATAGATTAAAAAGCTGTTTATTGAAACAGCTACTCCCTGTCCCATTACAAAACTTTAAACTACAGACAGAGTTCCTGACACAAGTGCAGATGTTTAGTTTTATTTTGTCTTCCACCATCTCAGTTCCAAAGTTTTGTTTTATTTTTGTGAGAAGTGACATTTTACACAACATTTTTTGAAGCCTAATACAATTGGCAGTCAAATCTGTGAAGACCTTGAATGCAGTGCATTAACAGCAGAAGGGTAACTGTGACTAAATCAACCTACTTTTCTCATCATATTCTATTAAACTTCAGGATATTGGAAAACATAAAAAGGATCATTATTATAGGGTTGATAAACACAAAAATACAGATGGAGAGCATGCGTACAGTATCATCTATTACTAATTTAGGGAACCTCCTAGATAGTCTGGATGTCTAAATAATACAGTGCAATGCAGCATCACACAGGGACATGACATTGAATCCCAGAATCAGTCAGATTGCCTGCCTGGCAATATAAATGATCTGGTCCAAACTGTTTTGTATGTATTTATTCTATATTCCTTGGCATCACTGAAAGCCCAAGCTTTCCAAGCAAGGCAAGGAGCAGAAAGAAAGCAAAGCAAAATAACTCACCAAATTAAATTCAACTGGACCTGTTGAATGTAAGAAATTATTGCAAACTGCATAAAGTTGCTTCAAATCATCATATCTAGTGATAACATAATCTTAAGAGTCATTGTTAAGGTCATTGTATATATCATATTTTCTGAAGCTGTACGTTTTTTAGTAATTTCCAGGGAGAACAGATGGATTTGTTTGTGGTAGGGTATGTTTCTTGCTAGGAAATATATTAAAGGTTATATTTTTGCACATTCTCTTTAAAAATATCATAAACTTCAGCATTTCCTTCTAAATATTTGCTCTTGAGATTGTGATATTATATGCATTTTTTTTTTAAAAGGGGATCTTTTTGGCTGTCAAGGTAAAGGTCTGAAGACATTTAAAAAGCAAAAAAAAGTACTTCTGAACCTCAGCTTATGGAAACAAAACAAAATGGAGTCCTTTGCAAGCCACACAATCCCTTTCACCAAAAAGTTTTTCCAGTTTTAAGAGAGAACAAAATATTTATTTCACTGTGATATTTCACACCAACCCCTCCCCCTCTTCCCTTCAGATCCTACTCAGGTAACAATATTCTTTTGGAGATATAAAGATTCTCAGACAGACTAAATTTTTTTTTCTTTTTTTTTTTTTCAGTTTGGCCACAGAAGTAGAACTTTCCCAGCCCAGTGATGATTCCAGCTGCTGGTCAAATAGGATGTACTCCCTACCTGTGTACAGGGACCTGCCTTTCTTTGAAACATTGGGCACATATCTGGCAGAACACAGATCAAAATTATTATCAGGGCATTTATTTTTCTGTCCTCCTTCAGTGTGTGTTGGGTTCAGGCCAGATAATTATTGACGCTATTACAAAAGAGTTTGAAAATCCATCATAAAAATCATTCATATGGATAAAGTGTCACCAGTTAGGCTATAATCTCTGTGCAGCACATATTGTCCCAAAGTTCAATTGTCTGCTTTTCCTGTTACATATTGACATATAAGCATAAGTACTACATTTTAGAGCCCTCATTCTCATATGCTTCTATTACTTTAATTAAATCTATCTCACTGAAGATTAACACTTTCTTGCCTTGAACATCTGTCAATGGTGTATACACTTTATGTAAAACAGATTTTTTTTTCATGCTTCTGAACCAATTCTTCCCCAGACATTTTTTTTTCATATCTCAGTACAGATCAGAAACATCAAAAATCATGTTGAAATGTATCAAGGAAAAGTGATACTGCACAGGTTGCACATCAAAAGCAGAGTTACTTAAACTGAAGAGATGAAACCAAATTATTTCTTCAATTCTAGATAGTGGAAAATGGTGTTCCACTGCTAATTTTCCAAGTATTCCTTTAACCGCCATACATATTTTAAAATAACAATGAAGCACACTGGATGTATTCCTTGCATCATTCACATCACATTCTTTCACAACAGTGAGGTATAGTCAAAAAACTTGAACAGTGCTGATGCTGCTCTACAAATTACCTAAGTCTTAAGCTTGTGGAAGGAATGTGGCCACGTCCTTTGGATTACCATGGAAAGTAACATGCTGGCTGCAGTTTTTCTAGATGCTTTAAAACCCTCTCTCTCTTCATGTGTGTAAAACACAAAATGTTTGGATGTGCTTTGCTCAACACACTCTCCAGTGTCTGTTGTGTTACTAGCTTATAATACATTTGCTAGCTGTTCACTAAGTTACAGACATAAGATTATATATTGTGGTTAAATAAATGAATAAAATGAATATTCACTGCAGCTGCAATGAACTAATACAAAGAGCAAATGAATAATGTCTGGAGAAACAGGCTCAGCACCACTTTATTTTATCCTTCTCTTTCATCTCCACAGTTTTATATATTTTTGACTTTTTTTTTTCCTAAACATTATATTTTTCCTTATAATTTTTCTGGAATTCATCTACACCTTGATTTATTATTGAGCCTTGTTCCCTGGAGGTCTAAAGTTCTGGTGGTGGCATCAAGCATGTTGCCAGTCCAGGAAACTTGGCCAGTCCTGGCATTGCCCTGACTGAGCAGAAAAGCTCTTGCAGCTTCTAAATATGACAGCCTGCTCTGGCTTAAAATTGCCCTTTTACATCACGGTGAGCAAAAGGTGCACAAATGCACAACATGCGTACTGCTTGTCATATATCCATGGGCAAGTGGGAATCTCACAAAATGGGGAGTGTGTGGAATGAGAACAGGCAGTTCTCATGAGAACAGCTGCTGCCCTGATGACAGCCCACCAGAACTTTATATCTTAATTCTCTTTCTTTGAAAGAGGAATTCATATTATGTTTTTCGTATCCTACCCTTCTCACTATTTTCACTCTTAAAACACATGCCACCCCCCATACTCATTGTTTAGACATTTCATTTGGGCCTCTTATTTTGCAGTCAGGCTTTTTTCTTCTTTATTATACAACCATGTTCCCAAAAGCCAGAGCTCAACCAAACAATCTCCATCCACCAAATATCCTGGTTTACATCTTTATGTGAACAGAAATTAATCAGAAAAAAACCACAACAAAATAGTCACCTGATATAACAGCAAAGATTCCATCTCATTTTTTCATGTTTTTGCTTCCCCTTATGCCTGCCTCATTTCTCCTTTGCTTTAGATGCTAGACAAAGCCAGAGGACATTTCCAGCAGAATTCATTGCTTAGGCTCAGAAGCAAATTACATACATCATGGTAAGGTATGTACACACTCTTTACACAAATTCTCTGCTTTCATTTCCTTAGTTTTCCTGATTTTTTTTTTAATGAATGCAGAATTCAATTTAAAATAATAAATCATGAAATGGCAATCAAATGAAATACTAAAATGCTGACTAATGCTAATTATTAAACAAGTAATACTCCAAGCATTCATGTATTTCAGGAACTCAGTTAAGAAGGATTGGCTGATTCCTTAGGCCTGATGGCCTTAGTCATAGCTGAAAAATTAAAAGCAAAAGATAAATTTAAGACCAGATTTTTACATGTAGAGGACTTCAGCTCTCTCTACACCAGGTTTTTATGTGTATGGAACTCACCACAACTGTGAAAAAGGAAAAATAAAAAAAAGAACAACCAATGTAATGAATCAATAGTTTTCAATTAAGTCAGCCTTGGAAAGTGCAACAATGCCTTCAGCAAAAACAAAAAACTCCAAAAACCAATGCAATTAAAAATTAAGGTTATGAAATCTGTGTTGAATGATTGACTTAATAATGCTGAAAAGTCAATCCAAACATTTTTGTCATTAAGTTCTTCCCTTCCCAGGATTCTTACGTAATCCTTCTGTTGAAATATTACTACACAAGAAAGTAGTGTCACTTTCCTGGCAGTTTTTATCTAATAGCAATAGGAGTAATCCCTAATAAAAAATTTATATCTATTCAAATATCAAAATAGTAACTTTATCATGCCATTCACATCCTTAAAATCCTTAAAATCCAGTAGCTTTTACTGCTAAAAAATTATTGGTTTTTTGCAAAATAGAAATCAAGGTTCTAGTCCAAGTCAGTCCAAGTCTAGATGAGGTCAGTGTCAACTCTGCTTGACTATTAAAAAGGTGAATAGGCATAGAAAATATAGAAACACACTATACATTTATATACATCATAGAATAAGTGAATTATTTGAACATTGTACTAAGCAAGAATAAGTTTACATGTTAATTTGTCTTGACAGGTCTTGCAGTTTGCAAAGCTTAGTTTTTTATTAATTTTCTCCAACATCTTCATAAATCTACAAACTGGTTTCAATATATGTATATTGGTGAGAATGGTGCATACCAGAAGACTTTTGCCTTTACAAAGGCAAAAATCACCTGCAGAAAATAAAGTTGTGACAGGGATCTGTGCAGTCTATGGGGTCCTCTAACAGCATCCTAATCCAACATGTGCATAGAGTACAACTTTACACTTCAAAGCACTATCTCAGCTCTTTCTGTCTGGCTGAGCTGCAAGAGAAGCTAGCAAACTCTGTCTGTGCCTGGGGAATAAGGTAGCCCCAGATGAGGAAGCTTTAGTCTGGGAGCCATAAAAGCAAACTTAAACATTTCCTCTGATTATGGCAATGTGCTAGAGAAGACAGTGTCCAGCTGTCCTCACTTTGCACATCTCATGGAAATATAAACTGCACTAAGCTACACAGTATTTAGCACAAGCCTTTGTGTTCATCACCTTTCAGTAACTCATGGGATGAACACTAGTACTTGAAACAGCTCCTTCAGAGCAGTATGGGTTATTATTGCCCAGGGAGAAGCAGACAATGTTCTTACAGCAGGGAGTTGCCCATACAAGTGGGGATAGTTGTGCTTTTCCAAGCCATTCCTGCACTTCTGGGATAACCCAGTTCCCTGCTGTGAGTGTGCTTTGAAAGTGCCTGCTAGCTGTCAGTGCTCAGGAAACGATTTTGTGGAGAAAGGACTGTTATTATCAGCTTCTGCTTTGTGGTATGAATATAACAGATCAATATTGAAATACTCTAGTTTTGGTCTTTTGTTGCATTGTTTTCAAGATAACCTTTGCAGTTAGAAAAGTAAACTTCAGCAATTTATTATTAAAAAAAACCAAAACTGAGTGAAATGCAAAAAATCTGTGTCAGAAACTTTCCAGCAAGACACGTATCCACAAGTGGGTTCTGGTAGACTTTAAGTGAAAACAGAAAAATTTCAAGACTGGTTTAAATATATTTTACAAATCTACTTTATGGTGTGTTCACAGTCTTCAACATTCTTCTTCCAAGAAAAAGCCTTTTTCCTTCCCTCTTTTTCCCTTCCCACAAATTATTTCACCACTTAAGTGAGGAGGGGATACATTCCATAAATCTTCCATTTTGGGAAAATGCTTCTCAAAAAGATGTTGGTGTTCTGGACTCAGGAGAAAAACTAACACCAAAAAAAAAAAAGATATGGAAGATAGCCAGCAAACAGTGAAAAATTATTTTTAAAGTGATGCAGTAGAGGGAAATCAGCATGAGGGGGTGTATGAATTAAATAAACATCAATAACAGAAATCTCAAACAAAGGCAAGCTTACAGAAACCATTCCCTAGTGATTTTAGTGTGTGAGCCCACCTGCTTCATCCCAGTCACAGTGGGTGCTCAAACTGTCCCATTCCACAGCTCCACTCAACTCCCGCTGATTAATGGCATTTGCGGCTTCCCACATGTTCCTGCAATATCTCCCACAGATCTGTGATCCCCATTCCACTGCAAATAGGTAACCCTCAGCAAGAGTTCCTGCCCTTCACTTGCTGCAGAACCTGGCTTGACGAAAGTTCAGAAGGATGTCTGATTGCATTCCAGTCCTCCTCCACAAAAAATAAACAACAAAAAACCAGCAATGACAACAACAACAACTCTTCAACATAAGTACCACTCTGGATAAACATATTTGCTTTTTCCTTGCCTGACTTAGAGGATCTATTTATTTCTTTTTTCACATGCCTTCTTTAAAAACTTCCTTTCTGTTCATTTGGGATTTTGCCATCTTCTCCAAAAAGGAGACAGGGTCTCAAGAGCATTCACCTGTTTGCCGAGTAGATCAGCATCACTTTTTGGAATCTTAAAGAGAATCACAGTTTTATCACTCTCTTCCACAGTTCCCTTCTTCCTCCTGAGATACTTCAAATAAAGCTGACAGGACAGCTCTTGTGAATTCTGAATAGATTTCCTTGTATGACTTTATTGGGAAAGAGAGAATAGAACTGGGATTAAAACAAAATCAGCTTTAGCTTAAAGATTACAGTTTAGATAGTCTCATAAAACAGCTTGTAGCATATCCCAAACTTCTTGAAAATATGAGTCCTGAGAGTTCTTCTCTTCTGACAAAGCAAGTTGAAGACACCTAATTAACTATCTAAAGTTTAAAACCTTAACTTAAAAGAGGAGGTTTTGGGTATTTAATAGCCCACTGGATTAGAGGACTGGTTTACTAAGGTAGATACACTATGAAAAGCCCTTTAACAACCTCAGATAGACACAGACTTTCCCTCTAGCCATCATACTCTTGCTTTTGTTTATATATCTAAGCTGTGACTGCAATAACTAACTCAGTAGAGTTTCCATGGAGACTGGAAAGTAATTTTAAACACTCATGACTTTCAAAATATAAATCTCTCTTAACAGATATTGTATGAGTTGCTAGAGGCAACGTTTCCCAATCATTCTTAGTTACTTCTCTATATTTTGTAATCTGCTTATTCAAATATGCATAGACAACAAAACTCTGAGAAGATTATAAAACCTGAATAAGCATTTGTATTGTAGATGAACTACCAATACTGATTTTTCTTCATCCACAAAGGAAATGTCTTTAAATCTGCTTAGAATTATAACTTTAACTTCTATGTAAGGAATTGAGCATTTGTGGTTTAAAAGCTCAGAAAATATGCAGATTAAAAAGGATGTACTAAATAAGGAGAGAGACTAAAATGGCTAATTTCAATTTATACATCTAAAAATATAATATGAAAGTTATATATTATATACATATAAAAAAACTTATATATAAGTTATATCTATAAGTTAAATACTTATTATTTCTCTCAAATTTACCACAACTTACATAAACAATTTTAACCTACGCACTTCTTTTACTTTTTTTTTTCTTTTTTTTTTTTTCTTTTTTTTTTTTTTTTTTTTATTTCAGGTGCAGATTTCTTGTCATTGAGTCTTAATGGTGTGTTTGCTGATTCTCTCCAAGCAAGCAGAACCAAAAGGACAGATACTAAATATTACATCAAAGGAAAGTCCGCATTGCCGTCCATTCTGGCTGGTTCATATTTTGTTCTCTCCCTTTCTCCCAGAGGCCATAACACTCAGTTCTGTTATACTGAAAGGATTAATGCTAAATATTACATCAAAGGAGGGTTTGGATTCCCGTCTATTCTGCCTGGCTCATATTTTGTTCTCTCCCTTTCTCCCAGAGCCTGTAACAGTCAGTTCTGTTACGTCCTTGCTCGTAACAAGCGAGCTATAATACACAGGCTCCTCTCACTGACCAGCAAAAGAAACTGCTAGAGTCTCTTTCTTTCTTTCTTCAGTATTGTTTTGAAGCAGAATTTACTTCATGTTTTTCCTTAATTTTTGCTTCCTTTAGTACACTTTGCCTCTGCTAATGTGCACACATATCTAATTAAGAATTTAATGTGTTCAATTAATACGGGTTTGTTAGAGAATTTTTCCCTCCAGGACCAGTAGGGAAAAACAACCATTTAATGACAGATGAGGTGGTGACAGATGCTCATTTTCTTGCTTAGTATACCTCTTCATGCCTTAAGATCTTAGCTTTTATATTTTCAGATCATGTACTGCATTGGTGTATAACTCTGAACTCCATATAGAGTGATAATAAGATCTCTTTGTGTTTTGGGCAGAAAAAACAATCTTTGTAAGCCTGAGAACCAAGGACACCCTCTGCCTCAGGCTCTGAAAAGTATAAACAAAAGTGAATTGGGGCAGGAGGAGTGAACTGGGGGTATACGGCTTCATTACCTGAAGCTGTAATTGGAGAATTAACCCCTGTTTTGCAAATAGATCAAACTGAAATATTTGTCTGAAAAACTTGTGACCATTGTCCATTTTGGGTGTAGCCCCTTGGCGGGGCTTTGTCTGCCCTTAATATCTGAAGGCCCTTCATTAAATATATCTGCTTTTATCTTTTTAACCTTCTTTGGACTCTGTCTCTAGGTAAGCCCATTCCAGGCATGATCTAAATGAACTATTTTAAAAAACAAAACTGGGGAAATCAAGCAGATAGATAAAAATTGAAAATGTCATGCAGATTTTTTGCCAAACTGGGCCTGAAATCAGTTTTGTCAGTATTATGGTTTTCCAAGGTTGCCGTTCCGTATGAATTGCTTTTTAATTGATATAACATTTTCTTTTCACTTTCTGTGTCCAAAGCACTGTGAACAGAGATGTACCATATGAGTGGGATAAGAAATTGAAGATAAAAAAACATTGATTTATTCCTCTTGGAGTTCTTAATGATGTGAACTTATGGCAGAGCATGCTTGCTACAAGTAGAGGGAAGTGAAGGGCTTAGGAAAACCTTCCCTGCTGTGAACACTGGACAGCTACACTTGTGTTTTCATGTGGGAATCAACTTTTAGTTTGATTTCTTAAAATCCCAGCGGTATCAAGAAAGAAGAAAGGATAAAGTCACTTCTGTCCTTAGTAGAGTTAAAACTAGTCTGCTGTGCAGCAGATCTGCTTTTCCACACTTTCTTTGCTGTTCCCAGAGCTGTGCACAGACCAATGCCTTCTACTTCCCCCTCTTCCCCCTCCTCAACTTAAATAAAATCATATCCCCAATTCCAATTAAACTATAGCTGTCAATCTCCTACTGAATAATGTAGAGATCAAATGCTCCACACATGTTATCACTGAGCTGACCCCGCCTGACCCCTTGCAATGGCCAGTCCTAAATTGCTCAAGCAATATGTACTGGGTCCAATCTCAGGGACAACTGCATAACTTTGCAGGAATAATTTGTATGCAGAACTGAGCACTGCACCATGATATTCAAGTATGGGTGAAGCAATTAAATTTATGTATTGGAAACATGTCATCCCAGACTGTCCCTGGGACATCTCAGCTTGATTGCAGGTTTCTGTGGTGCTGCATTATTTGCCCAAGGCAACAGCCACATATTCAGCCCCTGAGGTGGTCCTCAGTTGCTTGGTGGCCAGCACAGAGGATTAAAGCAGAAAACGACAGTCCCTCCTCTGGTCCATGTGGGGAGCTTTAACACCATTTTGTGACCTTGAAGGTGCAATTTTTATTGCCTGTTCTGCAAGTGTATCTCACAATGTCTGGATAAATGCTTTTAAAGTGTGTTTTCCGCTAAAGCATAGTTAATAAACATCCAAAGTCTTGGCCCAAATAGCAGGCAGGCTTTTTTGCTCGACTTAAAGAGACTGTAATGCCTCCTGTATTGTGGAAAATGAAAGCAAGCACCATGTATAAGTAGAAACTTTAATTTGAAATGAAAATATTTTTTCCCTTCCTTAATTTATAATTACCTTATATTCATAAATCTACCAAATTAGAAATGTTTATTTGTCTTTAACATGCTGTTACCTGACACTAAGAGGAAAAGTTCTTTTAGGGATCCTTGGCAAAATAATAATGGTACTGAGCTGTAGTCACAATTAAAGCTTTGTTTTCTTAAAATTTTCTTAATTAAGAATGTTTTGATTAGCATAACACAGCAAACAAATGAAATTAGGAAAAAATCAACCTCAAAAGAAGGCTGAAAACCTTCATTTTTAAGCATTCACTACAAATGACTTAGTTTAATGGCCAAGGCCTTGTATGCTCAGAAAGACAATCTAAATCATCTATCATTTGGATATGCTTTGAAAATAACCACTACCAGCAGGTTACATTGCTGTGTCACTTTGCAGTTTATATTTCAATACAAGAACATTAATGACAATTTTTGACCAGAGGGATCAATTTCAATAAAACTTCTTGTATTCCCCCACATATAGACTGTATCTCACATAGCTAATATATTTTCAAAACTGCCAAGGCTTGATGCTCAAAACAGGGCATCTTGAAATCATGTGCAGAGGAAAGGAGGGGACAGGGAAGAAGAGGTGAGAAAGTTCATGAGGGAGAAGGATTCAGTTAAACTGCCCACAAAGTTGTACACTGCTTTACTAGTGATTCACACAATCTGGTTGTTTTGAGATTTTGTATAAAAATCATCCAGGCTGCATGAATGAAACTGCAGTCTTAATACTACTGAGATATACCACCCCACAGGAGACATCTGCAAAATTGAAACCCCAAAAAACCAGCTCCACCAGCAAATCTCAAGCTTTGACTGTGGTACAGGGATCATGATATTCCTCTGAAGAGTAACAGGTTCAGAATATTAGAATATTGAGAAAAGTGAATAATCTGCAGCTTCAGATGAGAATGGAAACTGTTCAGAGACATTACTAAGTCACTGATTGGACTCGTGTTGTTGGCTGGCAGCAGAGTTTTCATTTGGGCATGCTGAGCAATCATGTAACTCTGTCAACATACAGTTACAGGGTGATAAGAAGAGTCCATTAGTTACTGCTCAGCCAATAAAACCTATTATTGTCACAAGACTGTATGGCTTTTATCGCTAACAAAAATAAACACTGTGAGTTGATTACAGTACACAAGGGTTTGTTTCTTTTACTACTGGTAGTGTGTAACTATAAAATGGACAATAATATTGCTAAATATTAGAGTCAGCTTTTCATATGCCTTCTTTAGCACGCTGCTGTATTTTACCATCCCTAAGTTTGTTTATCTTTCTAATAAATTCCAGCAGCTCACCACTAGCCTGTCAGAGATATTTTCTACTTTAACCTTTGAAAAATAAAAGCATTGTCATTGAAAAAAACAGACAAAACTGAAAATCTCATTAAGAGTACCTTAGCATAATCTAATTAATGGATAGAAGTTCAGCACAGCAGCATTCAGATACTTATCTGATCATCTGGTTTGCTTTTATCCACCTCAGTGTAATCCTCAGTGATCATATCTGAAGAAGAGCAAGATGTGGTACAGATTGGAAGACACCTACTTTATTGAACAACAGTTCTCTCAGTAGTTGAGTATTTACGTTACCTCATTAACTGCACAATAAATCTCCACTTTGAAATTTCCAATCTAACAAAGCAAGTTTATGGGGATAGTTTAGCCAGAGCTCTCCTCTTGTCAGATGTTGTTAGGAGCGAGGCATAATTTGCTAATTTGACATGTTTTTTCCCAGATAAAAGATTTTGGTCATTTCATATCAGACCAGCACATTTCTATGACTAAGGAAAAGGGTCTTAGGAAAGAAGTGATGCAGCCTTCCTTACCACAGATCAGGTATAACAGGAAGAGAAAAAATAAATCCCCAGAACTTCAGCCTTTATCTTCAGGGGTGGCAGCTGTAGAGAAGATGCAGCCACATCATGATGTAGCTGCCAGTCTGCAGCTGGTGCTAACAAGGAGGCTACAATGTGGTGGTAATAGCATGTCCAGTTATGGCCAACAGCTGCCCTAATCAACTAGCATGTCAGCTGATACATATAGACAGATAGATATATATAAAGTTATTTAAGCCAGTTAGGTCCAGTGGAAGTCAAGAGTGACTTGTGGTTGAGACAAGCTCCACGGAGGAGCTGCACTCACCAGTTGGTGACTGAGCAGGACCTGGGTGTGTGATTGCTGTCAGTGAGTTACTGACTCTACTGCCTGAGCTCACATTAGGAGGAAAAGAAAGACATAGTAGTTCCCTGAGGGAACTCTGTCAGTATTTACTCCTCTTTCCTATTAGACTTCCCAGATAGTATTAGTAGGGTTTGATGCAGCTGAGGACAGCTAAATGAACACCCTGATACTGGGTGGATGCCTAGAATCTAAGAAAATGTCATATCTACAGTGAAGGAGGTTCAAGGGAGTGATGTAAAACCTTCTACAGAAGCTCTTAGTCCCACAACAAAATGAATGAAAAGAGCAAGTGAGAGTAAGGGCCAATCGGACCAAGGACCACATGCAAAAATTTTTGTTTGACAAATGTGTTTCTTTCTAGGGTTTAAGGGCATAAAGATAGGAAAGAATGAAAAATACCAAGAAAACTTAACATTTGTATAAATTCCTATTTATAATGTGCATGTTTAAATTCAGGGTTTAGTAGAAAGAAAAATATAAGTGCCTTCATCAAAGCAAGTAGTTCAGGCTAGACTGATGTTTAATCCTAACATCAAATGTTATCAAGAAAAGCCTTTAGAAAAGCAGGTATATTTTGTCTTTTTTTCATGAAGAGTTTTCCTAAAGCCGTGCATTGGCAATGTCAGTGATAAGGGTAATACTTTATGGCATGAATAAAACTTTGAGCCAGCAGTGCCCTGGCAGCCAGGAGGGCCAAGTGTGGCCTGGGGACATCAGGGACAGCATCACCAGCCAGGCAAGGGAGGGGATTGTCCTGCTCTGCTCTGCTCTGCACTGGGGCAGCCTCACCTCCAGTGCTGGGGCCCACAGTATAAGACATATATCAAGCTATTAGAGAACATGCAAAGGAGGAACAAGAGGATGGTGAAAGTCTGGAAGTGAAGCCATAGGAGGAGCAGCTGAGGTGTCTTGGTCCGTTCAGCCTGGAGGAGACTGAGAGGAGACTTTACTGTGGTCTTCAACATCTCCTTGAGGGGAAGCAGAGACAAACACTGATCTCTTCACCACTGTCACCAGTAACAGGACCCGAGGAAAAATCATGAAACTTAGTCAAGGGAAATTTAGCTTGTCAGGAACAGGTTCTTCACGCAGAGGGTGGCTGGGCTTTGGAACAGGATCCCTGGGGAAGTGGTCTCAGCACCAAGCCTGACAGAAGTTAAGTGTTTGGACAATGCTGTCAGACACAGGGTTTTATTCTTGGGGTGTCCTGCGCAGGGCCAGGAGTTGGACTTGATGATCCCCAGGGGTCTCTTCCAACTCAACATATTCTATGATTCTGTTACTTTGTTAAATACTTTGGATGATACAATGATTTTTGTTGGCTCTCATGAGCTATCTTCTGAAAATTATAGAACGATTAAAAAACCCCAGATGATCTATTTGCAAGATTTTTTCTTCTTTCTATACTAAATACATGCTTCTTTCCTCTTTTAGGAAAATTTATTTGCAAATATCCAGGGCTAGGCACTGCCCTTCAGTTTGAAAAGTGGGGATACTATTTATTTGGTACTTTGGGAGAAACATTGTGGAAGACATTGAAGTGGATCTTAAAACTGGAAAGTATGTAGGCAGTTTGAGCTGGCATCAATTTAGCACTTGCAAAACAAAGTTTGATGACAGACTTTTGAGGGAAAACATAAGATGTCACCTCAGAGAACTGTTTCATGTATGCAATTTCCTACAACAGGAATTATGTAGCAAACTAAGGGCAAAAAATGGCTAAGAAACTGGTCTGGAATTCAGATTTTAAAACATATTTGTTCCACCAGGATAACTTTTCCACAATTTTTTATAATATTTTTAAATAAGAAAATTTATTTTTCAGAGAAAACATCCAATTTGCCACTGGTCTTTGTCCTTTAAAGTATAAGTGAAGGTAAAAAGTGAAAAGAATTTTACACTTATTTTGTGCATAAAAAAGCACATTTTCAATAGTAAGCATTAAGAAAGAAAATAGTAAATTTCATGTAATTGCAACTACTATCAATACTTCGAATTGCAAAATACATTTTTGTTTCTTATATTTGAGTCCATAAATAGCATAATTCTCTTTCCCTTTATCCATTGCATAGATTAAAGACTTAGAAAGAAATGAAAGGATAATATCAAACTGTGATAAATTTCACCCCTTTTTTTGCAGGATATAATTTGCATGTCTTTTGTTTTAAGTAGGAAAATGACATGAAATTATCCACCAGCATGCAACTCCTTGCTCCTCAATGGCTGAAAACTACAAATATGTCAAAAACAACTGAAGGGAATCTGCTTATATGTGTGTTGACATCAAGCACAAGTTATTATACATATGTGTGTGTGTGTGTATGTGTTTATAATACAATATAAGCTGTATATGCATTTTACACTGGTCTGCTCCATCCAAGTATTTCTCCAGCTGTGTGATTGTGCTGAGGTTGCTGCCAGCCCCATGGCACATGCTCAGCCTGTGTGCAGGTCACCATGGGCACAGTGCTCTGCCAGCCCCAGGGCACACACTCAGCCTGTGTGCAGGTCACCATGGGCACAGTGCCCTGCCAGCCCCAGGGCACACACCCAGCCTGTGTGCAGGTCACCATGGGCACAGTGCCCTGCCAGCCCCAGGGCACACACTCAGCCTGTGTGCAGGTGTGTGCAGGTCACATGGGCACAGTGCCCTGCCAGCCCCAGGGCACACACTCAGCCTGTGTGCAGGTCACCATGGGCACAGTGCCCTGCCAGCCCCAGGGCACACACTCAGCCTGTGTGCAGGTCACCATGGGCACAGTGCTCTGCCAGCCCCAGGGCACACACTCAGCCTGTGTGCAGGTCACCCGTGGGCACAGTGCCCTGCCAGCCCCAGGGCACACGCTCAGCCTGTGTGCAGGTCACCATGGGCACAGTGCCCTGCCAGCCCCAGGGCACACACTCAGCCTGTGTGCAGGTCACCATGGGCACAGTGCCCTGCCAGCCCCAGGGCACACACTCAGCCTGTGTGCAGGTCACCATGGGCACAGTGCCCTGCCAGCCCCAGGGCACACACTCAGCCTGTGTGCAGGTCACCATGGGCACAGTGCCGCCGTGTCCAGGCAGTGTTCCCAGGACAGGGCTGCTGAGGACACGTGTGGGTGCTGACACACACACACACACACACACGTGTCTGCCCTCTGTGTCTGCCCGCAGGACCCCATCAGCTGCTGCATGACAACTCATGTGCTTTGGCAAAGAGATGGGGAGGCTAAATTTGCCTAGAGGCATTTTCTGTATTTGTTCCCTGGTATACAGCAGACAATGGATTTTTCTCAAATGATAGAACTAGGTTCAGTATTGAGAGGTAAAAGAAAAGTAGCCTGTCTGTATACCAAACCTGTTAGTTTAGGTACACATTTTAGTCTAATGAATATTAGGCTAAAATTTTAGATGTGGAAGCTAAAAGGTATGAAGATATGCCCTTTACAAATGTTTGCAGCAGCACTGACATTAACTTAATGGCTTAGTTTGCTTTGAGAACTTCTTACATTTGCCCATAACAGGCTAAAATCCTTTCCAGTTTGGTTTTTTCTTTTGCCTCAATGACTATTAAAAAAGTGCCATCATATCTCCCTTTGCAAGACATAACAGAATACATAAACACCCAATTTCTAGTTGTAGCTGCCAACTTTCAGTTCAGTTGTGGTGTTGAATAGACAGAAAAAGTTAAAAGAAATGGAAGAATTTCTTCCACTATGTTATTGCAGAATGATAACTACTACTGACATATCTAGTAAATCCAGTAGCCAATTGCCATGTGAAAGTTAAAACTTTCATATCTTTCATCCCTTAATTCTCAGTGTAATCTTGAATTGATAGTAGCATAGACTCTTTCTAAGGTTCTACTTTAAAACCATCTAAAATAATACCTTGAAAAATTTAATCAAGATATGCGTATTACAAGAACAGCCAGCCCCCCACACCCCCCATATATTTCTTGTAGTGTCTAAAGTAATATATTGCACAGCTCAGGGTGTGCTCTGGTGTTATGTTATGGCATTCCTATAGTCTTTGTCTAGACCTACTTCTCAATAACTACCTCAAGTGTGTTAAGGGAACAGATGAAGAATGCAAAATCAGTATTTAATTCTGTTCTTAATTTGAAATTAAATTAGTGCTCATGCTGCTCTGAGTATATTGGTTGGTACTAAATTCTGCAAATAATTTCTGTGTAAATACAGAAGTAAATAGAATGTGATGAAGTTCTTAAAATCACAAATTGTCTGCTGGGAACTGAGGTTCTATCGCCTCATGAAATAGGTGAAACAGCTGATTTCTTCTCAGAGATCAGGAGCTTGAGCAGTCTGCAGCAGGGGAGAAGGGGGCAGTTAAAATGACACCTTAGAAAAAGAGAAGAAGAAAAGAGAAGTATCTTTCATGGAAATCCCTCTGAACTCTTTAAGAAGATATGTAACCATAGTCTTTCCAACAGGGACATTAAAAAACATCTATCATATAATTTTTCACGAATGCTATATTTTTTTAAAGGGTGAGGGTAATCAAAGTGTTCCCTAGCATAATTTCCTCCTTGCTCACATATAGCTCAGCCAAAAATGCAGGAAAAACTGATTTTGTATACCTTAACAGGTTTACAAAACACAGATCATCAATAGTTCAAAGCCTCTTAGAGTCCTTCAGCCTTACGTGTTTCCTGAGGAATCATCCCTGAATCTGAGAGTTCAGCAATGTGAAATTCTCAAATTTTGAATCAATGCACAAGGGAGTTTTCCACAGCAGTGTCTTCACAGCCACCAGACTGTCATGAAGATATTGCTGGACAAACATTTGTAATTGGGACAAGGTGCAGAGGAGCAACTTTGTGTGTAAAAACTATATATCATGTGCTCTATCACCATTCCTCTTTCAGACCTAGAGAAGTTTCACATCTAGGGTTTCAGCCTGGAACATAAAACTTCATCCTTTTAGATCATGTTTTAGATACCTGCTGTTTCTGACCTAAGTAAGATATTGCATTAGAAACATGCTGAGTATAAGGATGTTTAAATTCCTTCCAATTCAGTCATTAGATGTCTAGAAAAGTGTTTGTAAAAACAGGTTTAACTCCAACTCAGAGGCATTTATTTTCCTGGAACTTCTATAGAACTCAGGGTATTGAGTTGGTACCAGTTGCAAAGACAGTAAAAAAACTTCACCCTCTCGTTTCTACCATAAGGGACCACTGGCATAAAGGCCACAACTTATATGGGCTGAAACACTAAGATGAAAAGGGGCACCACACCTCCTAGTGAAATGCATAGAGAGAAAAGGCTAAAGAATGTAGATGCTGCAGGTGGTAGTATAAAACAGGAATTAGTGCAAGGACTGTGGCATTATAGCTGAACTAAAAACTACTCATTGAGGCGACATCAAGCCACTGTCAACAATTTCTCCTTCAAATATAATTAGAAGGAATTTCTAATGAAAATACATCCCACCAGGCCTCTTTCTTGAAATGTGGATGCTGTCTTAAGAATTCAGCTAAATGGGAAGTTTTGGTTATTTGGTTATACCCTTTTTCCACTTTAAATTCAGGCAAGCAGAAAATTAAGCCCTACAACAGATTCCTATTTGAAGCAAATACATCCGTTCCCAAAATCTTCATCTTTTTAGGATGGCATGACCAAAGTGCATCAAGCTATTTCAAGGTACACATCTTGCAGCATTAGCTGCATTGCTGAAAGAAAAAGCCTCTTAGTAAAGGCAGCTGCAGACCCTGGGGAGAGTTCCATAGGAGAACTGCTGAGCCAAAGCATGCTTGATTTGCTGTTTTTGCTAGCAGACAGACTTTCAGCACAATTCCACTCTCTCTGAATTCTTGGCTACATATTACATATATAAGTGCTAATAGATTCAGAAAAATTATGGATTCTGATTTTTTTTTTTAAGTAAAATGTTAGTAGTAACATCGACTATGTAATTTTCACAGCTGAATAGATTCATGCTGACTTAGGTATGGCATCTAGAGGTACAACTATCATTCATCTATATTTGTAGTTAAAAAAGAAATGTCAGTCATATTTCAGGCTGCAAAAAATATATTTTAATATAAAAATAATCCCAAAATACTTTTGAAATAAAAGTCCTTTATCTAAACCTAAAAGGCACCTGTAAATTTATTGTCCTGACTGCAGTGCAGTTTCTAGATCATGTCTTGAAGCTGATGTGATGTGATTTGAACTTGGATTTGACCTGTTGTGCATGTATATGAAATGGCACTACTGCTTAGAGAGGCACATTTATCACAAAGAAAAGCACTTTCAGGCCCAAAAGGACTTAAAGGCGTCTGTTCTCTCCTCCTATAACTTTCAGAAAGACAGAGATACTTGTACATAGCCATGCTTCCTTTTCTGCAGAATTGGTAATTCCCAGTTTTCTTTACCTTTTCTCACATTTAGAAGCAAGCTGTGCAATTACTATCAAAATTGAAGCCAGGGCTGATCAAAATTAATTATGAGCTGTGATATGGGAGTAAAGAAAAAAAAGAAAGAACAGCAACTGGGCTTATGACATTAAAAATGCAAATAACATACATATCTATGTCTCATCCTGACAACCAAGGCACTCAGGATATCTGTCATTCATCATGCAGATGACTTCTCAGTAGCTCACAACACATAATACTGCAATCCCTTCCTTCCACCAAATTTCTGTAAGAGCTGCCAACTTGTAAAACTTCTACATAAAAAGTATTGAAAAATCGTATTTCATAATGAATTAATTCAAGAACTGCATAGCTTTAAAATATTTTCTTGCTTCACTTTATGGTGACTTTTTTCTTTTAATTAGCATGAAGCCTAGTTACTTTTCACCAGGAGATAAAGAGTGCCAAACAGAACAGATCTAGGAGACTGGAAAACAAACAGGTGGGAAAATTAATAATAAGAATTCATATTTACACTTGCTATAAAAGAAGTCTTCGTGTTACAGGAAGAGAGATAATACATGGCATGCCATCTGGTTTGCCTGGAGATGGGACAATGAAATTTTCAGATCACAGCTGGTCCTAGACAAGACATTATCAACCCAGTGCTAGAACAGAATCAGACCATGGACAATGAAAAGCAGGGCAAAGCAAGAAAATGCTTTATCTGGCAGGGCCAGGAAGCAGTGCCATTGGTAGTCACATCTGCAGGTTCAGCTTGGTATATTCCTTGATTCCCAGATTTTGTTAAACTTTTGCAGCAGCAGCTATGAACTAACACTTTCAGCTAGCTCCCATTAGGTAGGAGATTCTGTCTTATGCTGTTGAACAGAGCAGTAGTCACAAATGTGCAACAGCGAGTACTTACACAATATTTTCAGGTTGTACAACATGGGCCAAACATCCCTTTGTCATAACAACTCTCAGGGAGCAAAGGTTCCTTCCTCTTGGAGGATCACACTCCACTCAGACACATTCAGTTGTCCAAATAGTTATCCAATCTATACTACTCATGCGAGCTCATAGTTTCTCTCAAAAATGGAAGGAGTTGCTCGTAAGAGCAATTTGGTGTAGAGGCATACAGATAACTTGATAGAGAAAAGGTGGGACGCAGTCTGGAGCTGCCCCTTTCTCCTGGAGGACTGCATTCCTGGTGCTTACATGGGAAATGCTAGGCAACCCAAGATCCCATTTCACTGCAGCAGAGTCAAGCTAAGATTTTCAGTTATTATTTTCAGAGTGATAAATTTCATGTTATACAGACCAAGAAAAAGTCCAGGTGTTGAGAGGGAAAGTGCTCCATGAGTTCTGCAACACCTCCTTCCACAATAATAAGTAGAAGAGTATGAAAGAGAGAACATTCTTTTTCTTAGATGGTTTAATGATGTGTAACAATTTCTGGTAAAAACAGGCATCATGACATCGCTACATTTTAAGTGCGAAAGGTGCTTCTGACATTGTCTGTCCTAAAAGTACACATTAGAACATATCTTAAAGTAAATTTTAAAAAGCCTAATAAATATACTGAGCAAATCACACAAACTCTGAAAATCCTCTTTCAAACACAGTTGTCCCATGGGAGCTAACTTGCAAGAGAGCATGTGGAGCACACATGACAAACGTTATTCATATCACTCAGAAACTGCTGGAAGGCTCTTGGATATTAAAATAACTTGTACAGTGGAAAAAATCACTGAGGGAAATTCTGGCTTTCCTTTTATGCTAGCTTTACTTAAAAAAATCTGTCTGTATGCTGACTGACCCATACATGATTAATCTGCTTTTATATAGACATCTGGACATTCACATAACACCAGGTAATACAAATTCCAGCCACTCTAGGGGTTATTATGATAAAGTTCACTCATTTTAACACTTGATTCACAGAACTGACAGAACCATGTATATATACAGATAAAAAATTAAATTAAAAAATTACCCCCAAACATTGTATTTTTTCAATAAAGTGTGAGAACACTTTCTGGTATCTTAGCAGTTAATCTCCAGATTAGCCTGTTTCTGGTTTTAGTAGTATCAATAACATACATGAACTGAAACTACAGAAAAACACAATGGTTAACAATGAATTATATGAGAAACATTTTTAAATATTCATTGTCCTTCCTGGCTAAAAAAAACCCAACCACCCATATATTTAGGTATAACAATGCTTGAGCATTTCATTTGGAAATAAGTTTTCCAAAACAATTTACACTGCCATAGCAGATAAGTGATATCACACATACTCTCTAAGTATATATAATACAAATAATATATATTTAATATAAATTTCAATTTTTTTACTTACCAATCCTGCACAGCATTGAAGGAGTCTTCATTTGTGATGTCATACATTAAAATGAAGCCCATTGCACCCCGGTAATAAGCTGTGGTAATTGTTCTGTACCTTTCCTGGCCTGCTGTGTCCTGAAATAATAACAAACAAAATTTTTAAATAGCACATAAATTGACCACTTTTTTTTTTTTTCTTTTATAGAAAGAAAACTGAAAAGAGTTATTATACACCTCTGTAATCCTGAGAATAAGTAGAAATAGGAGAACTCTGAAGTGGATCATAATAGAAGGGACATATCAATTCTGTCACGAGGGGAGAGTGGAGAACCGCAGAAAGGCATGGCCCGTGTCAGCCCACATATCCTGAGTCATTAGTGATTGATTTTATTCACCCTGAGAGCTGGGTAAGAACTTTCTCTTCTGCTCCTGTCTTGTACCTTCCCAGTGTCACAGAAATAAAATCTGGATAAAATGCTGTAACCAAAGAGCATCCTTAGGGCCTTCATTACAAGAACAGGATGTTTTCTGAAGCCAGGAAACATCTTGAACAAAAACACAATGTCTAATTGTTCTGTTCTTGTGATCTTAATCCACAGGTACTTGTGTCAACAAGCACCAACAGCTTTTTGCAAAAGAAGACTGTAAGGTAATGCTGTTAAAACAAGGATGATATCTGGCAAAAAAAGAAAGAAGAAATTTGCTATCAGTCCCTTACCTCAAACTCATCTAAATTAACTGTCTTTAAAGCAAGAAATGTAGAAATGTAAGTCTTATCTCCTACTCCTCGCTTTTCTTATTTCCTTTAGAAACTTTTCAAGGTAGCAACCTGAATATATTAATATTTTAATATTTTATATATTATATATATTATATATATTATATATATTTAATATATTAATATATTTAATGCAATGTCTAGCATAATGCTTAGTCTAGAGAAAAGAAGGGTGGCAGCAGAAATCATCAATGCTTTTATAAATATAACATAAATATTTCAAGACAAGTGTCGAGAGGATGGTACCAGACTCTTCAATGGTGCCCAGTGACAGGACAAGGAACAATGGCCATAAACTAAAACACAAAAAGTTCCACTTTAGCTTGAGGAAGAACTTCATGACATTGAGGGTGGCACTGGAGCAGGCTGCCCAGGGAGGTTGTGGAGTCTCCCCCCCTGGAGACACTAAACACACACCTGGATGTCTTCCTGTGTCACCTGCTCTGGCTGACCCCACCTTGGCAGGCATTTGGACAACACAATCTCCAGGGGTCCTTTCATTAAGAGATGTGACTAAGTATTCTCTGAATCTGTGGTACAATCACCTATGTCTGCACTAAAACTCAGACACAACAGCAATAACTGAAATACAGGAAATGCATAACTATTTCATGTTCCAGCATACCTATTTAAAATCTTTAAGCCATTAATATTATTAGCATTACAGGAGACATATGTCAGTGCAATCCTGTAATTAACAGATCATCTGTGTACAATTAATTATAACAAAATTTGAAAATTAATATAAATCATAATAATAAAAATTAATATAGTTTTTTTAATAGGTAGGAAATAGATTACTAAACAGATAAATCTATTTCATTTACCTTCCTACAAAGAAGACTAACTGGTAACAAATATATTGGTATGTTTTCTGAAATAGTTCCTAGGCTAGAAGAACTCCCTTGTAAACAAAAGAAAAATAGATTAGGTGGCCCTCCATTTCTGCAAATATGTTATTCATTTTACAAAATAATAAAATAAGAAAAGGAGATTCTACATGCAACAGAAAATACTTTTAGATTAAAAAAATATCCAAGGTCATTACTGAAACTAACAACAGGATACATGATTCTTATTCACACTGGATTACTGCTGCTTTGATGTAGCTTCAGTGGTTCAAGATGGAAAGCTAAAGAAGTAGTTAGACTTTACCAGGTCTCACATGAAGTTAGGTTACATCTTTGTGGGAAAGGCAAGACAGACCTACACTTTTTCTGCTTGTGCTCTGAACTGGCTGAACCTCTAAGAGCTGTGGTCTGGAGCTTGGACAGCTGCTCCCAGATTTTCTGGTGTTCCTGAATATTAAGGTATTAAGATGTGCACTTAAGCCCATGAATATTTCCTTTAATAAAAAACTTTATTTTCGCTTTTTTTGTTGGTTTTTTTGGTTTGGTGTTTGAGTTTATGGGGGTTTTTGTTGTTGTTGTTGGTTTCATTTATTTGATTTGTCAATAGACAAAACATCTGGAAGACACAGAAGCAAAATATGGCCCACAGGACGCATTCAGCCTGTACAGAAAAGAGAGGATTTTCAAACAAATTGTATCAGTGTCTATCTGCTTGGTTTTTAGTTAAAGATGTATTTGATTAGTATGTATGACAGTATGACCAGCAGGAGGCTACTCTTACCAAAGACAACCACTGAAGCCCACCTTCACTTCATAACAGTGAAAAGCCCTAGCACTACAGCCATTAGTCAGTGATGCTTTCTGTCCAAGACACCATTTTCTGTGCAGTGTAAAGCCATGTAGGATGGGCTTGGGAACTCTTAAATTAAACATAAATAATGAAAATAAAGAATGAGTTTAAAGGATGACAAATCAAGATGAAAGTTCTTAAATGCTTTTACACAAAGGTGTAGCTGAAGATAAAGAAGCAGATACTGATCCAAACACCGACTGACTTTGGGACAGATGATCGTCTAAACCCAAGCATTGGATTTTGTCAGTCTGGGGAGGAACCAGATATTTGGAGTTGTTCTCAAATTCTAATTCATAATTCTAAATTCATAGCTAATGCTACATTAATAAGATGATAAAAACGATTATTTTCTAAAGGGATATTTTAGTATATATGACATAGATGGATGACCATTAATAAAAGGGGGTATATTGTTCCAAATAGAGATAATCACATTCCTCTTGGTATTATTTTATATCCACTTGCAATGAGGAAACAATTAAAATTTTAACACGCCTAATGCAAAATTTATGCAGTAAAGTATTTATGATCATGCAAGAAATGAACCAAACATAAGTAACCAATGTGTCAAAACTTTTGTGTTCCACACATTCATAAGCATGTTCTTTGTATGGAGACAAGAGGATCATCATAAGTGCCCTAAGGATAGGCCCTTTCATATGAACTTAAATATCATTTGACAGAAGAGAGAGCATATTTAAAAAATCATGTACTTTAATATTAAATATTATAGTTTATTACACTAATTTTGTTTATTTGAAACATATACAACTGTGTACATGATCTGTTTATTAGCTTTTATTCTTAAGGAAGAACTAAGCAGAAAAGAACAGAATTCCATATTTTATCATATTTATAGTTGTACATCACTATGATTCTATCCTCAGGTACTGTTACGTACTTGTACTTGAAGAAAACCCTTTCCAGTTTAGATAGGGCTCCTGTTGCTGCTATGTTATCTTAGTCTGTTTGACAAGACCACCGAATTTATCTGATAAGTGTCTTCTTAGATTTAAATTCTAAAATATAATGTCTGTATTTGCACTGACTAGTGTTTATTGCAAACTAAATAAAACTAAGAAGAATAAAATTTGGTTAAGCATTTTTATCTTTGATGAGCAGAAAACAAGGTACATAGATGAGGACTTCTTCATTCATTTAGTTAATGTCTGGTAAGAACAGATGACTGTTCATTAAACCAGTGGGAAAGCAGAGGAGAGTGAATGAGGGTGAGGAAATGTTTTACGAAAACTACCACAAACAAAAGACAAAACAAGGTATTTTACAAATCTTAGACAAAAGACCCACACGCACACAAACTTCAGCAGTTACAAGAAATATTTTCAAATATTATGTTCACCTTCATAAATTCAATTTTTAATACAGCTACACTATTCCATTAGCTTCTGGTTAGATGATCCTATCTTTTTGAATCTTTTTTAGTAGGCATCAGATTTTAATTATTAATCACATTATTGTATGGTTTAGTGGTCACAGTACTTCAGAAATTGTCCATTTTCTGAGCATTGTATGTATATATATATATATATATATATATATATATATATATATATATATATGTGTGTGTGTGTATATATATATATATGTATATATATATATATACATATATATACCAGCACACTAGCTAATAACCCACAGTCTTGAGCATTTGGAAGATGCTGATATTTGCACAGATTTCCTTTTCATGTTTTGATGCCTCTAGTATGCTTTGTTCAGTTTCTTTTTTAAATTGATTTTTTTCACATATAATGGAAATCAGTAATCTGCAAATATTTTCATGCTCCAGATCCTTATATGTATGATTTAATATTAGAAAAATTCATTGCTTTTTGTGAGAGATTCAATAGCTTAAAGAACCAGTAAAGTTTACTATCAGTAAGGGTCTTGAAGGGTGCATAAATCCATAGACAGGGAAAGAAGAATGGTAGAGGTATAGATTGAATGCAAAATATCTGATTCTGCCTCTTGATGATGATAGCAATCTGGTATGCTTTTGGCCAACTGTCCTTTCCTTCTTCCTTGATATATGTAGCAAATGGTAGATAGACAAATAATTCTATTGTACCTTGGCTTTCCATTTGTGTCAAACTTATAACTGAGAAATTTGACATACAATAAAACAAAAAGAAAAAATATGTTAGTTTTTTGTACAGTAATTACATGAATCAGTGTTTGTCCTGTGTTCCTCTCTTTAATAATGTTATGGAAAATTTCCTACAGATTCTGACTGTTACCGTGGGACTGCAATGTTGTTGGAGGCTCTAGGGTATGGGGCATGCACCAGCTGCTGTTCCCAGAGAAATGGAGAGAGAACTTGTAATAGCCATCTGTAAAGTAGAAACACTTGAGGACAGGAAGCTAGTCAATCAGTGTTTCACATGAAGTTAAGAGTTTAGGGGGCTGGAAGGTCTCAAAATAAAAAGCAACGTTCTGATAGTAATCCTGGAGATACTATTTAGCATCTTACTTACAAAGTACACTTATCTAACTCAACAGTAGTAAACTCTTCCTACTGTTAAGTCCTGCTAAGCTAGACTTCATCAAAAACATGCCATTCCAGCTTAGACTACACCAGGGTTTTTGCAATGGGTTAAATCAGACACTTGAATTCATTTGCTGTGTGCCCTCCCTCTCATGCTCACCTAGCACTGCATCACTGACAGGAACAATACTTTGAGCAAATAACTTGCAAGTGAACTTGCTCATTATTAACATAGTCCTGAAAGTGAAAACAAACAGCATTTGGCAGCAAGAATTTTAATGAAAACTGTCATGAAAGTTCAGCCTGCAAAACACAAATTTATTTTTTAGAATGCTTGAGTGATTCTGTGTCTCTGCATTTCTGCTCCATATGCCAAACATACATGTCTTCTTTAGATCCACTTCCCCACTACAAATTTTACTCATATCATAATACAGCTTGTTCTATGTGCCATAAACCTGTCAAGAGTAGAGGATGATTTCTTTGGTGGTGTTTATACCTCTGTTTCACATCCACACCATTTGAAGGCAAAGCAAATAGAAAGATAAAATAAGAAGTGTGAGTTGGTTGAATCCTCACTTTGCAGGCCAAATTTTTCTGTTAAGCAAAACTGGCACAGCAATCAAGAACCTCAGCTCCCTAATGAGTTTCATTTTTCTTTCCTGCTGTTGCTACCCAAATCAGAGACTCTGTATTTCTCTAATTTTTCTGATGTCTCCTCAGGTATTTCTGGGGTCTCAGGAAAGAAAAAGATAAGAATAAAAGTGCGACAAACCACAACCACACACCCCCCCAAGCAACCAGCCAAAACCCACAAAAAATACCCCAAAAACCCAAATATTCACCCCCTCTCAGAACAAACAAACAAACAAACAAACAAACAAACAAACAACAAAAAAAAATTATTCAAGGAAGGGGCAAGAGATGACCTCTACAAAAATCCTCTTAAGATGAAGAGAAAACCTACCTGAAGACTGCTGCTAACCACTCAGAAAGAGCAGCTGTGGGTTTATATGAGAAGCAGCTTGGTAGGGCACAGAGAAAAAGGACAGAGAGAAATCTGCTGGAGCAGGAGGACCTGATTATCCCAGGAGCACTCTTTCTCAACAAACAGCACTTTCAACAGAGAGTGTTAGGCATGCAGAAACATACCCAGATGAACACTTACAACAAGGAAAGGAAAACACAGTTCAAAACACTTATTTTAGCTTATGTATACACAAAAGATGCAACATAGTGTATTGCCAATTCAGTCTTTGCTTATTTCCTGTCAGCAGCTCTTTCCAAATTTCTCATAGCTTTGGTTTCCCTGGAAGTCTGTCTTTTATATTCATATGTGTACATATATATATATATATGTATGTATACATGTGTTTATATGTGCATAAATGTATGAGTGTATCTGTGAATGCATACATATGTCTGTAGAAATATATGTACACACACACATATACATATATATAGGCATTTGGATCTTGAAAATCCAGCAGATGCCTGCTAACCTTATGTCCTACTCCTCAGAACTCACCTCAAAATCAGAGCTGAGAGCTCCTTCTGCAAACAGGAGGGATGCTGGAACATGGCAGGGCTAGCTGGAAATATCTGGAGTCAGAGCAGTGGGGAGAGGCATTATTCCAAATGTGGCCAACAAAAAGAAGCCTGGGGAGGCTGTCCTGGCAGGACAAAGGAACAGCAGAGCCTACACTATGAGACTGGCTCCTAGGAAGGTCTGGGCTGCCACTGGAAAGTATTTTGCTGCCAGATTAACTTTCTCCCACTCCATCTATGGAGCTGCTCACTGTGCCTGAAATGAATATAATTTTAAATGTTCTGCTTTTCTCCTTTCCTGCTCTTTCTTCTCTCTCCTTTATTTTTAAGACTCACATAATATGTTCATTCCCTGCAGTTCAGCGATCATGCCTTCCTAAAGCACAAAATTTAGGAAAGCAGGGTAACACCTTTCTAGTCCAGAGGAACTTCACCTCAGCTGCCATCAGATCTGGCTTTAATTTTTGAGCCCTGCTGCCACTTCAGTGCATGCCCCCCTCTTTTCCTACCACAGGCTGTAGCTTTCTCCTGGTCTTGTCTTCACTTTGACTATCATCTGTCCTATTTTGCTGGATGTAAGGATCAATTCCTCTTGTCCATCTTTGGATATGTGTTGGATGAGTAGAACTTGGCCTTATCCTCAAAAGTAAAACAAATTAACGTACTCCTTTATATTTTAACCAAATTTCATGTTAAGTCTTAAGAAGAACTTCTTTCTTGAAAGGTTCAGGTTTTGCTTTCAAGATCTTTTATTTTCTATTTTATGTAAAATGTTACAAAATAAAGGGTTATATACTGCTATCAAAACTGCACAGTGGAAATAATGAATTTATAAAATCGAATTTTCACTAAATGTAGTATTGCAAGTATATTTCAGAAGTCACATTAAAAGGTAAATGAATATTGGAAAGCAGCTTATCACTACATCTACAGAAAAAAATGAGATAATAACTTTCTATTTGTATTATTTTGAAATACTTGTAAATCAGACTTTAAAAATTTCCTCATATTTTTCAGAAAAATAATGAAGCAGTAGAGACCCGTTTTGAAAAAAATAGTTCTATACAATCAAAACCAGCAACTAGCAAAGCATGCTGTGAAAAGTATCTTTGTTTTACAGGCAGTTATTACCATATGGGAAGAAGTAGCACATGAAAAAAAAATTATATTCTTAGTTTTGTCATTTTTTGTTTTTTAAAGCTCCTGCTCCCAGCTCTGAGATCGTACAGAAAAGAAATGGGTTATTTTCTTATTTTAATCTTTATATTCAGAGACCAAAAGTGTATCCTGGGGCATAATGAAAAAAACAAAAAAACCCTTTTTAATATAAAAAAAATTAATGTATTATCAACAAATTTTTTACTAGAACAAAAATAATTTCAGAATGCTGAAATCTGACACTGAATTCTGGAAAGCTTGAGACGATCAGAATAACCTGCATTTGAAAAGAAATGAAAAGAAGAAATATAAGATCTATTATAACATGAAAAGGAACAGTAATCTTAGAAACCTCATACACAACTACAGACAGCCTTCAGACTTGAGAGAAAGTGTCCTTAAGCTCCGAGAGTGTACTTGGCAATTTGGACACCTAACAGTGGCCGTCACACTTACAGTGGGATGGGTTTGGTTAGGAAAGGTCATTCCTAACACCCTGAGAACGATGCCTATTCCTATTAGGAAAATAAGAAGTAGAGCTTTTTCATCCACACATGCAACATAAAGAGGTATAAATGCCTTTCCCTTAGCAGCAAGCGGAAAAAAACACGGATCCATACAAGAAGTTAACAGACTTGGAGTCAAGTCGACTGCTATCATATAAACAAAGAACAATGTTGAGGGATATTGGAATGCCAGAGTATACTCCTCTTCCCGCTTCTGTACTCTGGTTATATACTTATAAGTCCTTTGATTAACTGCTTCTCTCTAGACTTTTCTCTTCACAAAATAATAACCTTTCATCTTTCTCTTCCCCTTGTTATTCAGACCTATTCTGCATCTCTAACAGCTTTCTCTATTAATATTCATTACTCATATTTAATTAACTTACCCTTATTATTCAGGATGAATTGGGATCCATGGATAGCAAAAAGTTTGACCAACCCTTTTGATAACAGTTCTATGTTAGTGGCCCATTGTACTGAAAAAATTTGCATAATAGTTCCATCATATTACAATATTATGCAAATTTTTGTCTATTGATTAGCTAGAAGTACCTTTTGGCTATTGAGAGCTACGAAAATAATTCTTTCTTCATGAAAAGACTGAGATTAGCACATTTTGTTCTGGGTCTTTCTTAGAAGTACAGCCTTATAACACTCCTACTCTAAGAGAAAAATGACCTCGTAGTAAAAAGGACATTTTAAAACCATAAACCAAGCACTCTTTCCAGAAACTCACTACCCACCTCTGCATTCTCTTGTGATAAACCTCTGTGTTTAAATCTGCAGTGAAGTTTCTCTCATTTGGAACAAATTAGAGAAACATTCCTATTAAATATTAATAACCTTCCAAACCTCCTCAGGAGTAAATTAATGCACTTCTAGGCAGAATATTAAGTTTGAAAAACATGTTTAAAGACTCCCTGGAATTACTATGAACTTGTACTTCTCACTTTTTTATTTTTTTTTCCTTTTTTTTTTTTTTTTTTTTTTTAACTTAAAATCTATAAAAAGGAAAGAAGACAACTTGCAACACAGAACCAGACACATTTTACCTTTTAAGTAAGAAGCTATAAATGCAATATTTCTGGAAGAGTTCAGGCATGGCAGAAGTCCAATCTCATCCAGAACTTACATGAGGGCTGGTAAAAGGCAGAGCTTTGTGCATTAGAACACCTGCTGAATAAAAGTACTGTGCTACAGTGTTGTCAGTGCTACAACAGTTTGTTTCTACCTTGGCAACAAAATGCTGCTTTAGAGCTGTCTGGAAGATTCCTTGTAGGAGGATCTGTAGATAACTTCTGTATGCTCTTTCCATGTCTGTGGCACCATTGTTTCCTGGGGCAGGCATAAAGATACCTAAGAAAATTCTGGAAGTTCTTTGTTAGTTACACCTTAGGCAGGTTTTTTATATTCTAAGGCTCAGCTAAAAAAGCACGTGGTGTTTTCTGGAGAACATCCCCAGTGGTGTATCAAAACCACAGAAGAATGCACCATTCTCTCTCCAAAAGCAACACAACTCCTTCATGTATTTCCTGGGACTCTTCCCTCCACTGACATGAACTATTGAGAGGTGTATTTTTGGGACACTCTCCACCAATCTCTTTCTTCCACTTTTAACTCCTTTGTTTCCCAACAGTACTTTATCCCTTTTTTATTGCACAGGAGTCCACCACAGCTTTCAGACAGTTGTTGACACATAGGTGATTCAAGAAAGACCAAGACTCCGGCTCAAAGTCTTTTAGACTTAGAATGACTACTCTAGTTCTTTCAAAGCCAATCTTATTTACCAAATTTTGCAATATGCTGGAAAACACCTTTTCCTTACCCTTAATTATTTTAGTTTTCTTGTGAAAGATTTAAGAGGACAAATTCCTGACAACATAAAGATACTTTTGTTATCAATATGCTGCTAGAATTACCTACACATAAGATTTATCTATTGTTTTGGGGAAACTGTAAATAGGATTGAAGTCACCCAAAAGACTCCCATCAAAGCAACATGGAATTCTTAGATACACTATAAGCACAATTTAATCTACTACATGACGTGAGAACAGGGTTTTATCCAAAAATATATTATTTTCATAAAAAAAAAAAAAAAAAAGGACATTGTGTCTTCTTGCTTGTCAATAAATACTTCTGAACTGTGGCTGCATATCAAAAGGTCATGCTTAGAACACTTCTCTATTGTCCTGGTATTTGATGAGAGACATGTAATTGAAGAGAGCATGGGTTATTCTAAGAAAATAGTTATTTATCATGAAAACACATCAGCAGCAAGTTAATGAGCAAGTTGAAAAAAGACGTTAAATATGGCAGGTGTGACTAATCTACAAATCTTGCATTATTTCAAATACAGTGCCCCTATATTTGTATTCTTTTAGTAGGGAATTCTGGCCTAAAGCGGCATAATTAAATCAGAAATTATATAAATTGTTGTTTAATTTAGCCCTTGGTTTCTCTTTTTCTTTTAGGTCAGACTGAGAGCTGTGTGCCTAGCATATGTATAAGCATATTTGGTAATTCTAATGACTTTGTAATTTCAAAATCAAACTTTGGAGAAAAAACACAGTCTTACCAGATAGCATAAACACTAAACCTAGGAATAGAAGGAAAGGAAAGGGGAAAGAAAAAGTAAAGGGCAAGAGCTAGGGCAAGGGCAAGGGCAAGGGCAAGGGCAAGGGCAAAGGCAAAGGCAAAGGCAATTTCATTTGGAAGAGACTGTCCCATGAAAATTTCTGTTGAAAGAGACTGTCCAACTATCTGACCACTGAACAACTGTCAACCCACTCTGGGCTGACCAAAAGTTATGGCATGTTCTTATGAGCATTGCCCAGATAACTCAAACACTGACAGGTTTCGGAGTATGGACCTCATCTCCAGGAGAAAAAGAAATATTATTCAAGAGTTTCTTCAATAAACAGAGCAATAAGTGAAGCAAAGAACAAGTATCAAAGACAAAGATTATTAACTAGGAAATTTTCCTCCTATATTTATATTTCGAAAAGCACCAGGCAAACAAAGAGCAGCAAGACTTCTACACTTCAAGGAATAGCCTTTGAAGTCTGAGAAGTGTCCATGGAACCTGGCAAGAGAATATAGACTGATTCTTAACAAAAAAGTATGTCACAAACTTTATAAACACATAGGTAGGCTAATGCACTTTGATAAAGAGACATTTCCAAAAATCCTGATAAAGTAAAGTAATTTTTATAAGGAATTCAAGCTTCAGGTGCTTTGCTGGATGATGACTAGAACAGTAATCACATACTGGAAAAAAATATTAGATGAGCAAACCTTACTTCTTGGACTTCTAAAGAAATCTAATTTTTTAGATATAGGTAAAGAAACAGGTGAGGATTAAGAAAAAAAAATGTAAAACTAATATTTTGTATTTAGAACTTCAGAAAAAAAATGTGAAGCTGCTAATTCTTTTTCATTTAGAAGTGATGAACATGTTTACCTTTTACATATGAATAACAGTTTGCTGTGAGTCACAGACATTAAATAATAAGATCCTATGGAAAGAAAAAGATCATATAAAAAGTTTATTTAACTGCTAAATTAATTGAAGAAATAATACTAGCACTGGGGATTTTTGATGTAAGGTTATTTCACTGGAAAGTGCTGGACTATTTAAATCAACTTTTGTTAAGTTTATGTTTGTGACAAAAATTTCATTACAAAGCGTATCAAGGCCAGAATCTTGCAATAACTTCCTCTAGAAAGAGGTCAGGGATTGTAGAGATTCAGAGAGTAGCAGAATCATAAACACATTTCCTGAAAGACATTGTTGGATATGGAAAACATGGCTCTCTGGTTTTGGGTTCACGTTTACAGGCTTATAAAGCACAACATCCACAAAGGCCTGAGAAGCCCCAACACTTTACACCTGAAAATTTATGCAATTATTTTGATGACTCGCTTCTAATGTGTAACCCAAAAATGATAGATCCTTTTAGAATCCAAGCAGATAAATCTCTCAATTTTCTGAAGAGCTCACAGTGTTTTTAATTTTTTCACAGTGCTAATTTTATCTTCCTTTGCTTTATTTTTTAAGCAAGCGAAACAGTTAATTATGGCATCAATTAACACGGAATTTTCAAGCAGAACACAGAGACTTGCTTTTGTAGTTATATCACATCCATTCTTAATTTTTTTTTGGTAGCAAAATGTATATTAAAAGACAGAAAAACTGGATCCTTATTAGTAAATTAATTAACCTTTTAGAAAACACAAAAACCATTTATGCTGATATAAGTAAAGGGGTAGAATCCTATTAATCCTGAAACTGCAATTTCATTACAAGAGTTTAAATATCAAATCAAAACAATGAAGAGATTTAGACTTATCAGGGTAGAAGGTCTGAGTGAAATGCACACTTCCTTCCTAAATATTCAATAATTTTCATATTTATTATCAGGCAGAATGATTGTCATAGTTTATTTGAAGTTTTGAACGCAAATATTTCAATGAAATAAATGTGCTGGTATAAATACTTTCTAGAGGTAGGATTTAGATCATATATGATGAACTATAATTAGTTTCATTCTTCATCTGTGATTCTTGAACGACAGGTGTTCTTTCAGAAATCAGAATTATTCTGTCTTAATGCATCATAAAGGAATAGGAAATTACTCTCTAATGGAAGCAGAAAAATGACCAGCTGTGAAATCTGTAGCAAGTATAATTATAATCAGAGCTACATTAAAGCACTAGCTACTTCAAAACCAGACATTGGGCTTGTACACAGTCAAAGAACAGCCTAAAAGCAAATTGAGTATAAATAACTTTCAAAAGCCTTTGCTGCCCACAGTGCACCACTGACTACATTGCAGTAGTGGATGTCTGATTACAAGAATTCTGCTTTAATTTATACACTGTGATACTTGTTCTGTAATTTAAAAAATCAGTGAGACAGGTACTTGAAACCTGCTTTATTCTACTACATCTCTATCCCATTCCTTCCCAGGAATAACTCTTATAACTCTCACATAATAGTGGTTTTAGAGGAGTAGGAGTAGCAGTAGTAGTAGAGGTAGTTGTAGTAGTAGTCGTAGTCGTAGTTGTAGTAGTAGTGTTTACTAATTTGTTAACAATATAGTTCCAAAGATAAAGGTTCCTGTGTACATACTGCAATTCACAAGTATATATGTGTATAATATGTACATATGTATATAACAGAAATCCTACATATTCCACCACTCCTATTGTGATACAAAGTGCTGTGGTTTTTTTGTAAACTTTCCCTATGTATTATGCCTGTATTATGTACTATGAAAAATGCAGATTTTTCATTCCAGATTTGCACCTACAGTTCCAGAATTCTTACTTACCTCCTCAAACCACGAGGAGAGGAAATATACCTCACCATAATTCCTTTATACATTTGCATTTTATTAATTATAAACAAATAGTAGAATTACCTAACATGAGAGCTACATTCATGAGTGTGAATCAGACCTGCAAACATACTAAAACATTGGAATTATTCTGAATTCATATATATGATTTACCAAAGAAAATCAACATAAAATTAAACATAAATGATAGCAAATTAAATTACTCTTTCCCAAATACAGATTAGATTAAATTATTTGAAAAGTCATGTCCATAAATCTCCCAATGGAGCAGCTTTCAAGTACACAGCAGAGAACATAATCCAGGTTCCTTAACAATGCCTCTCCAGGCTTTCTTCACTGCAAAAGACACCTTTTTGGGTGGACTTTTATTTTTCCTTGATGTAAACTCTGCCTTTTCTGTAATCTGAATAGAAAGCCCAGTAATTTGTTCACTGAACGTAGAACTGACCAGCATATTAACTGGAAATTGCATTATTAGACATTAAACCATATGTTCTTTGATCCCGGATAAAAACTGGAGATTTTTTCTACTCTGATTTGATTAAATTGTGGAACATGTTATTTCATTGTGCAGACATAATTGAATTATCATCCATCAGCTGACAAAATGCTTCTGTGACTGAAAAGGCAGACTGACATCTAAGGGGAGGCTTGAATAAAGAACAAAGTGAGAACTGATCCCAGAAAGGAGGGTTGGTGTTTTTTCCTAATATATGGTTTCTACTGTAGTGTGATGGGGAAAAAAAAAGTCTGCTCATTTCACGTGTAAGCATGTTCAAAGATTGCTGCTTTGACGATAACTTCCCAGGGTTGTTTATTAGAGGACTCCGTATAGGATTCCAGGGGTCTGTGTTCCAGCCCACAGTTCAAACAGAAGATATTAATTTTCCTAAACCTAATTGCTTTGGATTTAACAGTCACATTTACTGATGAGCAGAGGCAACAAATGAATATGAGGAACGCATGATTTTTTTCATTTTAATCTTTAATGTGATGAAAATGCTATCTTTGTGACACATAATTTTGTCTAAGATGGATATACTAGAATCTCTTGGTTTCATATTGCATTTTCTTTGAGGCCAGGTACCATCAAAGTTACTAGATCCTGCAGGAAGTATTTGTTCTCCAAAATTATGAAACCTAACTTCTAATGTACAGGAGTTCCTGAGTACTTTAGGTACTTAGTCTTCAAAATTGTGAATGAGGACAGCCCCATAAGTCATCATTAGGTGTTCAATAATATTGAACAGGTTCAGGTGGTTTCAGCATGGAAGCTTCAGAATAAAGTACAACATGCACTTTATTATGTAATATACAGAAATAGATTAAATCAGTAACTATTAGTACTTTTAAATCACAAATTGAAACAAAATACACTTAATCTAGTCACCTCATACACCCAAGAACGATCCTAATCTCATAGAACAATTTAACTGAACTTGGAGCAAAACTACCAGCCACAAAAATTACTCTCTGTCCTCAAATCTTTTATTAGACTTGCCATATGCTTATCTAAAATAGAATAACTGTAACATCACAGTCACCCTGTATTTTATCAGAACATCTTGTGAATTAACAAGTCTTTGGAAACACTGCTGAAAATAACCCATTAAATCCATTTCAATAATGTGTATCACAAATGTGTTTAGTAACAAATCTATTATATATAATTATATATTATATATAATATAAACTCTCCTTTAAAAAAAACAAACATACCAATGCAAGTATAAAAATGCCAATTCCACTTTTTAGAGGATAATTTAGACTAAATCTTACCAAAGAAAACATATAGGGTAGAATCATAGTGTTTAAGAGAGGGTGATATAATTTCAGCCCATGACACCCAGACAGATGTCTCTCTTCTCTTCTGGCCATCACCCCAGGATCCAGGCAGCATGATCAGGGCTAGTGATGTCTGAACTGACTGAAACATGGCAAGAAGCTTGAGCAATGGTCTGAGATCATGATGCACTAGTTACAATAAAGGAACTTGGGTCCTAACTGCTTACCTAAGATAATTAATACTCCATTGTGGTCTCTTATTAAAGCCCCACTTAATTAGAAAGTTCAGAATTGCTTGGAGGTTGTTTTGTTTGTTTTTATTTTAATTCTCTAATTTGTATGACAGAATGCTGAAGACTAAAACTAGAAAAATCTCGTTTCTCTTTCTCAGTGCTCAATATAACTCCTATACTTTGCATTTGAAACATTATGTGTTTTCCCCTCTGTCTTCTCTTTGACTCTTAAGGCTCCTTTGTGCATTTATAACCTGTTCATTTGTATAGAACAAAGAAATAGGCAAATGCCAACCTCCCAGGCTGAGTGTTTGAAACACAGAATATCTTGAATGAATTATCCATGTAGAATTGCACAGAATATTAAATCCAAGATATTCATATCCAAAATATCCAAACCTCTTATAAATGTGCCAGGTTTTCTCTTCCCTTCCAGCTTTCTTTCTGAGAAGTAACTATATACTCAGTATCGCATTAATTTGCCCCTAAAATAGTAAAACCTGCTGTATGGTATCATTCCATATCTTTCCTCATAAAGAGAGCAATTGCAACATGATGCATGACTGCAGGGAGAAAAAAAAAGAATGCCTCACACTATTATATTACTTATGTTAATTCTCAGAGATTTGTAATGGGTATTAATACACAAAAAATTTATTATATTATTAAAAATTAATTGACATAGGTCTAAGGACTAGATTTTATGAAAGATACAGCTTAAAGTGTTTACTTCTGTAAATATAGATAACTTTCTTCTAATAAGTATCCTGTATACACAGGGTACTGTGTTTTGTATGTTGCATACCATACAGAATAAACTTACAAATTGGATCTGTGTCATTAGGACACAACAGCATAGATAACATCCTCTGACATTTAGTATATAAAAATGCACTCTATATCAATTCAATCTATAATTTCAACAAAAATTTAGATCAAGATTGGATTATATTACATTTCAAATTTTTTAGAATCAATCATGACATCTTTTCCAACTAAAAACGTATCGCCATCAAACAGCTTTTTTCTTAAGCAGCAACAGGGATCCTAAATGCTGTGTATTTTTAGAGGGATTCTTATTTGTTTCAATGAAAAAAAAAGAGCTATTTACCCAAGTTGCTGAAAATTGAAAATTTATCATGAAAATGGATATCTTCAGAAAGTAATTGTTAGCCACAGTAATAAGGATGTGTTGCAGAGTGAATTCAAGACCTCTCAGCAAAAGATTCCCCAATCTGTAAACTTATTTCTGCGGAGGCTTTCTGGTTCAGCCCCAGTGCATCATGTTAGGCCTCCAGGCTTGCTGGAAGTTACCCTCATCATTTTCAGTATCTATTGTCCCAACTGGCAGCCACTGCTCACAGGTGACAGAGCAGCATTTGTCAGCTTGGGTATAGCCAGTGGGATGCTCTGCTCTGGCTGTTCACCACACATTACTGTCCTGAAAGAAAAGAGCTGTGCATTGCACATCCCCAGAGCGTAACCAGCTTCTGGTTACCAGCTATGGCACTTCATCCACTCCCTCACCCACACTACTCTATTTTTATCTCATTCTCTCTGTGTCTGCTTGTACTGTGCATGAGGTGGGTTTCTTAGCTCTGCCTTTAGCCCTATCTCACCTCAGTCTTTTGATACACCGTTCTGTTTAAGTTAAATACTGCTTAAAGCTAGCCATTGATCTCCCATAATCTCCTGTTGTGAAGCACCCCACTACAACCTCCAGTCAGCATCACGCTGATACTGATACACTGCTGAGAGCCAGAGCTGCTCAAACTGAAAAACAGGAAGCTCAGTGTGGGAACTACTGCAAATAAAGAGCAATACTATAATTGTGAGTCACATTTTCTGTGCAAAGGTGTGCAACAAGAGTCATGTGAAGTGGTGCTCTGAAAGTCATCTAATTGTGAGTTGTATGGTCTTTCCAACTCCTGTTGAATGCTGCCAGAAGGCAATCTATAAATTACATTAACATAAGTAAGGTCATTTGAACTACAGCACATGTAGCTGAACACAAAAAAGATGGCCTTATTTGAAGAAATTCCCCACATTTAATAAGATCTGTGGATATAGCCAATATCTATTTGGATATTCAAATATATATTCATGTGTTTTGTGGTAATTAAGTTATTAATACTTCAGTATTTGCTGTCACCCTCTTTTTTTTTCTGTAGATGCATCACATAAATTCATGGTTGTGACCTCTCTCTGAAAATCCAGGGACTATCAAGTATCTCCTCAGTTGCACTACTTCTGTGTGGACATGAATGATGGAGTATTCAAATGTCATGTATGTAATCCACACCTTTCTTGCCTGGATGACAACATATGTGCCCACTTTACCATTTTTAATAGTTCTCTTAATGATGTAATTATACCTGTGTAAAACTTACCCTTACTGCCTAGGTCAAGCGTCCCTCTTGTTATTGTAAATATACTTGTAAATCGCAAACTAGGAATGCCTAGGTAATTAAACCCCAAGGAGTTTCCCTTAACAATAGCTTATGATGTGCTGACAGCATTGAGTTCAGCAAAAAACACTGCAGCTGCTGCCACTTTTTTCACAAAAAGCTCAGTTCTGTGGTGGTTATGCTGTCAGTCATAATTTTTACATGATAACCTTACAGATACAGCTCTGATCCAGGCAGGACATAAAAGAGATCAAAGCCTGGACACAAGACTTAGCTCCAGACCCTGCAGGTTGGACTTTTTGCATGAAGAAGAGAACACTGGCTCTGACTCTGGCAGCAGTGAGCACTGAATTTGACTCCCATAGATTAGGAATAAGTTGGTTATTCAACCTATAGATAAAGAACATAGAAGCCATTTATATCTGGCAATGTTTTAATGCATTTTATTGAGTTAGAGGAATAGATTTCTGAGGCAGACTTTACTGACATCTCTTTTTTTAAAAATCTGTTGCCAATACTGATACTGTTTTATATATCCTACAGAGAATTCTGGGAATCTAGGAAAAAATTTAAAATAGTAATTATAATAAAATTCCTTTGCATTTCCAATCTGTCTATTTGTTTTTAACAATTTAATGCTTTTTTACCAAATCTAGGCTCGTTTTTCCGTGAAAAGTTGGCCCAGATGATCTTTTGAGGGCTCTATGTTTCTATGCTATGACTTGTATAATAAATTCATATAAATACAAACACTAAATAAAATAGTGATATACCTCTCTGCTGCAGATTAACAGCAAAAACCCAATAGTATGTACCATTATTTTTATGCTGGTGAATAGCCACTAAGTTTTACATAGATTTCTTTCATAAGCACTTTATGAAATGGGCAATATTTTCCCCACAGCTGACATGTCTACTGTACCATGGTTATTTAAATTTAGAATAAAAGTAGAAGAAGCCAGTGCCTAATTTAATCAGGAATAAAAAACAGAGTAGATCTTGAATATTTGACAGTACCACTACCTTACGAAACAGAAAAGAAAATAAAAAGGAGACCAATATTTTAACTGTTTACAAAGATATGAAACTTCTGTTTTGTAATAGAACATTTGAGCTGCCAATTCTGGATAAGCATTGAAATTCACAATTTATTCTTTAAATAGACTAACTTCTGAGATGAACCTCTTTGTAAATTAGAGAAATATGTGTAGCTCATAAAATACTTATTTGATTTTTAATGCTAAGGATAAAAAAAAACCAAAACATTTATGGAAGATAAACTCTTAAATCTGTCATTTTTTCTATTATTTTGTGTTAGATTTGTATTGTTTTTTGACCTGTGGCGAATATTTACTTCACTAAAACACCAAGTATTGTGGCGCAAGTTTGGCCTGAGCTAAAGAGGTCTGTAAGTCATTATTTTGTAGAGTCCAGTAAATGAGCTAAAATAAAGGAGGTTACTTTTTCCTACATATATGCAAACTGTCATAAGACAATTATTATTATTCATTTGGTTGACAGCATTATTTCTAAACTATTACAAATATGTACTTTTCTACACTGTGTCTTGAAGAAGAGAACTATGTGAAAAGTAAATATAGTAACATATTTAATTTATGTCATTTTGAATCCACACATTACATAGGAATTACACTTCAAACCCACAGAATGAGTAAATGTAACCTGAGCTAAGCAGCTAACATTAGCTCGGTTCTTGGTTTTGTTCATGACCCTCAAGGCTGACATTCTGTATTCTCAGCATGAAGGTTTTTGTCACTTACATAGTGTTTATTTTGTTTCTTGTCTATATAGTTATTCTAATAGTTATTAAGAGATTTATTTCCCATTTAGAAAAAAAAGTGAAAATTCTGTGATTTAAACCATTCAGTCAACATATGTCAAAGAAGCACTGACCAAGTCTGCTATAACTGATGAGATTAAAAAAGAATACTTGTCTCTGTTTTTTTTAGTGGAGAGTCCACTTTTCTTGTCTTTGTGGAGGCTGTAGCACTCAGAGGGGGGAATTTTAATTATTTATGTTTATAAACATGGAACAGGCACACTATCTTATTTAAAATTTTCTCCCCCTACATGTTTAATTACCTTCTTGCCATGAGTTACTGCAAGGTTTTATATTTATATGGATTTCTAGCAAGATTGTCCTCAAGTCTGCTGCAACAGATGGATCAATTTGTAAGAGCTGCAGCATTAGGCTTACAGTACCTTCAGAATAATTTTAATGACGACAAACTGAAACAACACCAACTCCTTTGCATCTTTTATTCTTTTAGGATATTTTAATTCTTCAAAGAATAGATCAAATTAATGTGAATTCTAGCAGAAAAACACACACTTATTTAAATTCTTTACTTTCCCAATGAATTTTTGTGAGGGGAGAGCTGCATAACAACATTTGAATTAACATTTGCATTATCAAGATCCAACTACATATTTTTAATTGTCAATATCATTATTTACTGTCTATTGTGTAAATCACTAATTAAATTATCGTAACACCAGACATTTAAAGAAAGAGCCTTTCATGTCCATTAAACTAGCCATATATGATAGGACATTAGAAAAATTACAAATATTTGTACCAAAATTCCCATATTATCTATCTTGAGGAAGTCATCTGACAAGAAAAACAGAAGGCACTTATCCAGGAAGAAATTAACATCTTAGTATCCTGAACTAATATAAAAATGAGTTTAAGGTGAGCAGAGACAAGGATTGACTTCTTCATGCTGTAAGACATCTACCCATAGCTTCCTGCTAAGGGAAAGGAAATTATTTAGACAGTCTCCTTTAAATATGTGTGATTTATTTAAATTCAGCACTTCTTCAAAAGCTCATAGATAAAAATCTGAAAACTGCTTCAATTTCATGAAAAACACATCAACACAATTCTCAGCTTTAATACGATAGCAATTTAATTGAAATATCAAAAGTCTATATTTCCTTTATGAATGAAGCCTCTATCTAAGGAATATTAAGATAATAATATGTATGTGAAGCTTTTTTTTTTTTTTTTTTTGAGGGTTTGGGGATTCTTTGGTTTGGTTGGTTTGTTTTGTTTATGGGGGTTTGTTGGGTTTTTTTGTTTTGCAGCAAAACCCCTGAAGGTGATAAACATTTGCATTATACCTCGGAATGGAAAATACACATCTTTTCTGCACCTGTCTGTGTTCCAACGATAGTAAAATATCAATACATTTCCACTGCTTTCTATAATAAGCCTAAATACGAAAAAGGTAGTCTTCTAATGTATTATACCGTGGTTTTTAAATAAAGTAAGTTTAATCAAGACTTGTGTAAAATACATTAATTTATTAAAGGAACTGAATTCTGCTAGAAATTTTGTCTTCTTTGGCTGTATATTAGGAACTTTGGAGTTATTTGCTAATGACATTTACGCTTCCACAAATATAAGAGAACACATGGAAGTATAAAATTGATCCGGACCCAGAATAGTCAATTCGGCAAATTTTTACTCAATTACCCAGAATGTGCCTTTATAGAAATTAATTAATTTGACATCATGATTTTACATGACTTGCAGAATTATAGACATTATTGATTTAATATTAGAGTAACTTGGGCAAATATGATATAAAGCTGTTGCATCCAATGGGATCTCAAACATTTAGCAAGCAAATTTGATACCCTGAAAGTTTATCAGTGCTTTCTATATGCAGTGGTGTGGTCAAGACTCTGATTTAATACTTAGTGCTGTACATGGAGTATTGTATGCTCAGAAATCCACAGTGCTTGAAGCATTTCCACAATGCAACATGAATTAGATGTTCCACTTGAAGCTGGTCTAAAATAAACTCTGAAGTGTACTGAAAACACTAAAGACCTCATCCATATTAAAAGACTGTCTTGCACAGGTCCTGCTGGGACTGAAAAACAAAGCTGTAAAAGAAATGTTGAGAACATTTATGGGCTTGCTGCTATGACAATACAAAGGCCTGAAGAAGATTTCATTAATATCTCGTCAATTCATAGATATATGAATGCAAACACTCCTTCTCCACACAAATTTGACAAATGTCTTGTTTTAACTCTTAAACACTGACATCTTCTGATTTTCCATCCTCAGTTACTATTTGAGTTGGGACTTGGAGGCTAACTGAAAACACAAATTAAGCTAGCATTTGGGGATGAGAAACTTTGAGTGTCATTTTTTTCTGACTTGAACAGAGGTCATAGGGAGAAGAATCAGGAGTAAAAGTGTGGCCAGATCAGAAAGAAAATCTAGAAGGTCAAGCATAAGAGTTACAAAAGTGCTAAATGCACAAGGAAACATAAAGATGTAAGTGTATGTAACTATAAGAAGTAAGCTCCAAGGCAAGATGCAGTTTGAAGACAGCTAAAACAAGAGGAATGTCAATCACAGAATAACACAGGCTCCTCAGCTTGAAGCTGGCATGACAGAAGAAAGGCTACAAAGTCAGCCAGAGAACACATGGCAGAAGCTGATATTCAGATGAGGATTTTTTTATTGCCCTGACAGGTGCAATAAAATAAGCTCTGAAAAGATTATCAACTTACCAAATAAGTATACAAAACAGCTGAGTTTCCCTTATACATTAGCAGGGAAACAAAGTCAGGGATACAGGCCAGGGATTTGCTCAACTCAGCTGTTTAAGATGCCAACTGAAGCTATCTGAAAGGCTGACAGCTGAGTTAAAGTCTGATGGAGAGTCTAATAAATACTACATTGCTAAAATGCAGGTTTTTTAAAACTGATCTAAGTCATATTCCATTATATGCTCTAAAGAAGAGAAACCTAAATTTAACATAGAAACAGAATGAAAGTATCTACTGGAAGGTTCTTTAGTAAGGCAAAATATTTTCCACCTAGGACTCGAGGGAACACATGGCAGACAGAATATGGAAATTGTGATATAAATATGTCAATAGGAACCTATGATTCATTAAAACTCAGTAGTTCATCTGTGATTAGAATCAGATTTGCTATCTCAGAAGAGTAGTGATGTTATTTCCTTTGTAATATTTTCCTTCCTAATCTTCTAGCTACAACCCAGCTGATACACAATCCTCCTCCTGCTGCATCCTGAGGGAAGCCATGACTGTGAGAGAAAACTCTCCTTTCTCTCTGCTGCCCATGAAGGAAGTCTTGGTACTTATGTCAGCAGAGTCAAACCCAGCAGCATGAGACCTGTTAGGAAATCCAAACTTGAGCTCTTGTTCACTTTGTGGGTCTTCAATGTAAGGGTAACAAAAACATCAATTAATCTTTGAGACTTCCTGTTTTGAGTATCAGAAGAATTTTCATTATCTACTGCTTCCTGTTCATCTCAGCCACTCACAGGACACAAATAATTAGGTTTACCTTCATTTATTCCAGAAAGACAACTATTGTAATCTCACTGTCCACAGAGACATTTATATTCTAGCAGAGTTATTATCTAGTTTTCCCTTTAAACTAAAGCGTAACAGTTCACAGTGGAGATGGCCATCTGCACATGGAGAGCTACTATTCAATTCTGTAATATATTCATATATTAATTAAAAGATTAGGAATTTCCTCCGTTTTTAATTACTGACAAGCAGATCTGGAACAATAGTGAAAACTGTTACTCATAAACAAGTTACATTGAATCTGGTTAGAATACAATTTTTCCTGTTCTCATTTTACTGCTTCTTCCACACATGTCCTTCAAAGACTTTTTGGGGAAAGGAATGTCATTGCTACAAAAAAAATGCAGTGTCATAGGAATATATGTGGGGAAATATTGCTTATATATGAACTATGGCACTGTTCTCTTAGCTATGTTTTTGTCTTCAGTCATGTCCTGATTGCAAAGTGACAATTTGAGGAAAGCACAGATTTATCAGTACCTCTGGAAAAAAACAAAAACAAGACACGAAACAAAAACAAAAACAACAAACAAAAAACAAAAACAACAAATCAAAAACAAAAAACAAACAAACAAAAAAAAAAACAACAAATCAAAAACAAAAACAACAAATCAAAAACAAAAACAAGCCAACAAAACACCCCCACAAAGCCCCAAAACCACAACAAAAACAAACCAAAGTAAAACAAAAGAACCCCCTAAAACAAACAAAGCAAACAAGAATCAAACATATAAAAAAACCCTTCCTCCCAAAAACACCCCAAAAATACAAAAAGAAAAAAAATACCAAAAACAAAAACAAACAAAACAAAACAAAAAACCCTGCCAAGAAAATTTCAAAATCAAAGCTGAAAAAAGAGAACAAGGTCAGAAAGAGAAGATGTGCACAATTAATAATTTCAAGCAATGATCTGCACAGGCTGGATCATGGCTGAGGCCAGTGGTGTGAGGTTCAACAGGGCCCAGGGCTGGGTCCTGCCCTTGGGTCACAACAGCCCCAGGCAGTGCCACAGGCTGGGACAGAGTGGCTGGAAAGGACCTGGGGGTGCTGTGCCAGCAGCTGAACATGAGCCAGGGTGTGCCCAGGGGGCCAAGAAGGCCAATGGCATCCTGGCCTGGATCAGCAATGGTGTGGCCAGCAGGAGCAGGGCAGGGATTGTCCCCCTGTCCTGGGCACTGCTGAGGCCACACCTCGAGTGCTGTGTCCAGCTCTGGGCCCTCAGGGCAAGAAAGACACTGAGGGGCTGGAGTGAGCCCAGAGAAGGGCAATGGAGCTGGGGCAGGGTCTGGAGCACCAGGGCTGTGAGGAGCAGCTGAGGGAGCTGGGGGTGTTTATCCTGAGAAAAGGGGGCTCAGGGTGACCTTGTAGCTCTCCACAGCTGCCTGAAAGAAGATGGTAGGTAGCCAGGTGGGGTCACTCTCTTCTGCAGGTTAACCAGTGACAGGAGGGAAAATGGCCTCAAGTTGTGCTGTGGCAGCTTAGATTCGATATTAGATTCAATATGAAGAATTTTTTCTTCATGGAAAGGGTTGTCAAATATTGGAACGGGTTGCCCATGGAGGAGGTTGAATCAACAACTCTGAGGATATTTAAATGACATATAGATGTGGCCCTCTGGATTCAGTGGTGTACTTGGCAGTGCTGGGTTACTTGTCTCAAAGATCTTTTCCAACTTAAGTGATTTTATGATTCTGATTCTGTGACTCTTAAGAGCAGCAGCCAGAATTACACCAACAGTTATTTAAGAATTCAAATCAATTTTTGAGTCACTTTTTTTCAGCCGTGATGGCTCATGGGATAATGTTTGCCAGACAGAGTGGAGGCCACTAAGAATATACCTGAACTGTTTGAAAAGCAGATAGCATCAGTCAAGGAATGAGATTTAATGTAGCCTACAGCATATTTCTGTTCACAGTGAATTAGGAACATCAGTTTCACTAAGTATCCAGAATGCATTCCACCTATTTATGAACAGGGCTCGTACAGAATATTTTTTCTGAATCAAAAAAATATATACAAAGGGTAGGTTTTGAAAGATATCACTGGTCCGTATTGTTAGTGTCCTTGAGAATGTTTGGCATCTGAACCAATGCAATAAAATGGGGGATATGCCTTCTGTCCCCAAATGCCACTTTTTTTCTGCGGCATTATCATGAATACATGCCTCTGCTTCAAAACTGACTGGCATAGATGAATCAGCATGAATGATGCTGCCTTGATGAACAGCACTTTTTGTATCTACTAATAAAGGGGAAACATTTCTAAAGTTTCATAAAAGGAAAAAATAGTACTTGTCCACTGATATAAAGATAATATAGAAAAATACCTAGAGTAAAAAAAATGAGGTAAGAAAGCTGAATACTTTTAATTCAAACAATCCCTTGTATAGTGGAAAGAAAGGGAAGACAAAGCCTATTTTTAACTGCTTTCAAATCAACTACAAATTATTCAGGTAGTGGGAAGGAAAAAAAAGGCTTTTTTCTGACATAGTATGAGAGGTTTGGAAAACATTTTATATGAAACAATATTTTTAGTTGAAAACATTTAATAATGGCATTTTCATCTACATAAGCCACTACAAAAGACAACATTAATGCCTTTAAAAATACCCTAACCTGAAATATGTCTACAGATAATCCATGTTAAATAAGGAGACAAGAAAGGATAGTAAATGGAATCTTAGCAGAGAAGTAAGTCTTCATCAGCCCGGGCAGGTGATTTAAACTTTCACTGCTATTGCATGCACATTTACAACTCTTGTGTTGAATGCCTGACTTCTCAAGTATTTGGGTATTCTGTTCTTCTCATCAGGTCCCCTTTTTTTAAACACATAACCAACTATATGTAATGTAAAGAGGGATTAGATTTTAAAATAAAAATCATGATTGCTGTAATTGCACAAGTACCTTCCCAAAAATGTTTTTGAAATGTATGAAATAGATTCAACTTTGTAATTTAAATTGAGAAGAGAAAAATTATTCCAATTCTCATGTTCATGTCAGCTAATGGAAGAAACAACATTAGGACAATTACTGGGGAGGGACGAGGGGACAGTGTTCCCACAGATTCTGTGAAACTGCCATTGCCTGTACTCTATGTGCAATATGCACATATGCACTCTACATGCAAGGTAAATGCTATAAATAGTACATTATTAAATTTACAAGGTATATGCCAACCAAACACGTTAGAAAGATTTCCATCTCACATAACAGAAATGCTGAATTTAGAAAGGAATCTATAGACAGAAACCAGGTGAAAATAAAAACACTTCTACTTCAAATTTTGATGAAATGGACCAATATACCACCCAATTGATATTTTTCTTAATTATTTAGCTCCTGTACAAAAGAGCATTAACAGAATTATAAAATATTGTCCATATTTCACTTTGAGTAGAGAATGAATTTTTGTTCTCCTCTACTAAGATTATCCCAAGTATTAAACCCCAAACCCAAACACGATTAATTAAAATACAACAAAAAACGGAAAGAGGTCTTGTCTGCTCTGTAAGGACAAGTCAGTTCAAAAGGTTTGGTTAAAAGTCCTGCCTACTGCATCAAGCAGAGAGTTGGAAGATCATTGCTAGAGAAAGTCTTACACACCGGACAAACAAGCAGGTAGACAGCTGCTTCTTGAAAGGAAGTGACAAAGCCAGACACAGAACCAGGCTTTCTGACCTGCCAGCTAATGAGCCTTGCCAACAGATCCTTGTGTCTAAGCTTGTGTCTTTCTATTATTTTATTCTGATATTGGTTGCCAACATATTGAAATCAGTGAGTGACGTGGTGATTTGAGAAGGTGTATTTATCTAATTTTCAAATAAATAAGACTGACTTGGTTGCTAAGAGGACTTGAGCGCCTCTGTATGACATACATCATACAGAACATACCTCTGAATCTTACAAATTTGGGCAATAAATTTTGGCTCCCACAACTCTTTCCACTCTTCTGCTTGATCTGTTTTCCTATCACAAGCTGCTTTCTATCTGCTGGCAGAGTGCCACAAGGTCCCCACTCAGAGGTTATTATTCCATCCACTTTGAAATCTGCAGGTGCTTCCTGGGTCCTCCTTTCACCTCATAGGGAAAAGAAAGGAGTGAGACAAGAATTGCTGGCAGAGTCAAGCTCTTCAGAACTGTAGCACACAGTGGAGGCTTTCTCAGGACAACCTGTAACTAAATGGGCTGACTCTCTGGATTCTATAGTATCCATATGGGACCCACAGCTTGGCAACAAATCTGTGATCTACACTTAGGAACCTCAGATATCGGTGGAATATAGAATCCCTGCAATAGTGTTGAGTCACAGTTTAAACAATACTAGCAATTCTGTATTGTTATGGTCAAATCTCAGTTTTTAATCTGCCGAATTTGCTAAATTCATGGCACATTTTGTGTTGGGGGTTAGGTTTTGTTGTCTTACTGTCCCAGTTTAAAGAATTTTTCCCATTATCATGCTAAGGGGGCCTGCCAGGTTACACCCAGGCTCTTTTCAGGACTCTAGACAAAGGGGTAGGTGGGGGGTTCGCTCGCTAGCCAGGACAGAGGGCAGGGACTGCCATCACCAGCCCACGCGGGCAGAACGCGGGAGAGCACGGCGCTCTGCGGTTGGACACTGCCCTGCATCTGCCCCCTCCAGCCTCCCACCTCTGAGGACACAGCTGAGCACCGGGACTCAAACGGTGAGCGGGAGCTGCCCCTCCATCCTGCTCCCACCTGAGACACAGCGCGGCCGCTGCCGCCTTCCCTCCCCGCTCCCGTCTGCCACCTCCGCAGCTGGGCGGGCCCTGAACAGCAGCAAGCCTTTGCCCAGATCAAACAGGAGATCGCTCATGCTGTAGCCCTTGGCCCAGTCAGGACAGGACCAGAGGTAAAGAACGTGCTCTACTCTGCAGCCGGGAACCACGGTCTGTCCTGGAGCCTTTGGCAGAAGGTGCCTGGTGAAACTCGAGGCCGACCCCTGGGATTCTGGAGCAGAGGTTACAGAGGTTCTGAAGCCAATTACACTCCAACAGAGAAGGAAATCTTGGCTGCCTATGAAGGAGTTCAAGCTGCCTCAGAGGTAATTGGCACAGAAGCACAACTTCTCCTGGCACCCCAACTGCCAGTGCTGGGGGATGTTCAAAGGAAAGGTTCCTTCTACCCACCATGGCACCGATGCCACATGGAGCAAGTGGATTGCCCTCATCACACAGCGTGCCCGTATTGGTAACCCAAATCACCCTGGGATTTTAGAGATAATTACAAACTGGCCAGAAGGTGAAGATTTTGGTCTCGCTGAGGAGGAGGAGCAGAAGCAAGTGACCCTGGATGAAGAAGCCCCACCGTACAACCAGCTGCCAGCTAATGAAACGTGCTACGCTCTTTTCACCGACGGTTCCTGTCGCATCGTGGGAATGAATCGGAAGTGGAAAGCAGCCGTATGGAGCCCCACATGACAGGTTGCACAAGCTACTGAAGGAGAAGGTGGATCAAGTCAACTTGCTGAACTCAAAGCTGTTCAGCTGGCCTTGGACATTGCTGAGAGAGAGAAATGGCCAAAGCTCTACCTTTACACTGATTCATGGATGGTAGCCAATGCTCTGTGGGGTTGGCTGGAAAGGTGGAAAAAGGCTGACTGGCAACATAGAGGAAAGCCAGTCTGGGCTGCTGATGAGTGGAAGGACATTGCCACTCGGATAGAGAAGCTACCCGTGAAAGTCCGTCATGTGGATGCCCATGTTCCCAAGAGTCGGGCTAGTGAAGAACACCGGCACAACGAGTGGGTAGATCAGGCTGCACAGATAGAGGTGTCAAAGATAGACTTAGATTGAGAACACAAGGGAGAATTGTTCCTGGCTCGATGGGCCCATGATGCCTCAGGTCATCAGGGCAGAGACGCCACCTATAAGTGGGCACGAGACCGAGGGGTGGATCTAACCATGGACAGTATTTCCCAGGTTATCCATGATTGTGAGATGTGTACTTCCATTAAGCAAGCCAAGTGGGTGAAGCCCCTCTGGTATGGTGGGCGATGGTCCAAATATAAGTACGGGGAGGCCTGGCAGATTGACTACATCACACTGCCTCAGACCCGCCAAGGCAAGCGCTACGTGCTGACCATGGTGGAAGCCACCACCTACCCTGTGCCCCACGCCACTGCTCAGAACACCATCCTGGGCCTGGAAAAACAAGTCCTTTGGAGACATGGTACCCCTGAGAGAATTGAGTCAGACAATGGGACTCATTTCAGTAACAGCCTTATAAGAACCTGGGCTAGAAAGTGGGAGGGAAAGGAAAACACAGTGTCATGTGTGCAGTTTAATTAAGAGGTTTGTGCTCCTGCTAATAGAGCTCCCAATGCTATAGAAATCTTCTATAAATTTTCCAGCACCATTTCCCCATTGACATGCTAAGAAGCCCTGAAGGTTAGGCCCTAGCATTGATGGCTAGTGACAGGGGGGGGGGAAGGGGGGAAAAACTATGAGATCAGAAGCAGGTAGAGCAGAGGGGGAGGCCCTGGCTCGCATCGTTTGCTCATGGAGTTGGAGGAGGTAGAGGACAGCCGCAGTGCTACCCCGACCCCACCATTCCAACGCCGGGAGCCGCCTCCTCGGCTGTGGGATCCCACACCCTCCCTCTCGGACGGTCTCCTGCTTCAGCCTGCTATCTCCAAGCATCCTGTTGGAGCACCAGGACCGACACTGCCCCAAGGATCCGTGAGCAGTGTCTCTCCTCCACCCTTCCCATTCAGGACATAGCCGCCATCGGCCCCAGCGCCCCTGCAGCTGTGCGGGATCGCCGCATCTCCCCCTGCTACCGGGAGCGGCGGCACTGCCCGCGGGATCGCCGCATCTCCCCCTGCTACCGGGAGCGGCGGCACTGCCCGCGGGATCCCCGCATCTCTCCCCTGCTACCAGGGAACGGCGGCACTGCCTGCAGCTGGGAGGGCGGCTGCACCACAGGAGAAAGGTGCCGACAGCCAAAAGAACTGCTACTGCGTTCCTGTTCTGTTTGTTGTTAATTTCAGAGTTGTTGCTTTGTTTGCCTTGTTATATATACGTATATACATATGCATCAGTAAAGAACTGTTATGCTTATCCCTGTATCTTTGCCTGACAGCCCCTTAATTCCAAAATGATACTAATTCAGAGGGAGGGATTTATTGGCTCCATTTCGAGGGAAGGGCCAGCTGTTCCCCAGCACACACCCATCTTTTTCAAACCAAGACAAGCAGCATCAATGGTGAATATAGTATGAATATTATTAAAGATGACACAACATGTATATGTATACATGTGCTTTGTATGGAGTAATTTAGGTTAATCAACAGATAAAATTAATTTTAGCTTTTAAAAGGATAAAATGAAGAAGGGAATCCAGTTCCACTTGAACCTAAAGGACTGTCCTAACCACTGAAAGGCAACCCATACTAGATGAGGCTGATCCAGCACCACACCCAGCAGCACTACCCTTGATTTTGCTATTGCGGGTGATAAAAACAACTATTTCCCAGCTGACAATATCTTTGCACTAATCTCTGTACATTGCTGTCCCAAGGTCAACAGTGTCATGCAACGCTCTGCTACTGGAAACTAGTAGCACTGAAGCATCTGGACACCAGGTTTGTTCCAGTTGCTGCCTCTTTGAAGAATGAATACAAAAGTGTACCTGTGTCATTCACAGTTCACACAAACCATACCCCAGTGACAGAGAGGCTTTATAGAAAAAACAAAGAGCTGTGTTTTAAAAATGAGATAATTTTAAAATGACTAGCTGTGACCTTTCATCTTGCTAAGTTCCCTATTTAAAATCCAGCCACTGCAAATACAGAGATCCAATGAATATCAGAACAATGATAGGAGAAGGAAAGTAATGAGCTAATTACTGAAAATGGAGCAGACTAAATCAGCTGCTCCTAGTATCCATACAAGGGAGATGATTAGTGCTGTTAGTTCCAGTTAATTCCTACCACTGTGGACTTTGGCTCTTAAGAAGGAAAAACATGAGGCACAACAATCATTCTTAGCTTACAGTGGAGTGCCAAACTAGATTGAATCACACACTAAGAGTTCTTGAAAGCCAGAAGGGAAAGAAACATATGAAAACAAAGCAAAACACATGAATGCAAAATTACTGAATGAGTGTTTTCTAGAAAGAATGATATTTTCCAGTTTACTAGCTGCCCTTTTTTACAAAGTGAAAATGTGGCAGACACTTTTTTTTTTAAATTTTGCTAGAAATTCTTTACTATTTAAATAGTCCCTTAACATGCTGTGATATCAAACCATCATTTTAAGATACAAGGATGATATTTATCCCTGTGCAACAAGCTAGAACAAAACCTACACACTGTTTTGCTACTCCTAACTTCTACAGAATCCATTGTTTTACTGTTAGGATTGTCATTTATCATTTCTTTACAGCAAAGATCTGTGGAGAAATGCTAAATGCTTTAAGTAAAAGTTATCTAACTTTTTTGTTTAGCTAAGTACACCCTGCTCACTGAATTCCCTATTTTAAAATAACATTATAGAATAACACTGCAAAGTTATGAAATATTGCAATTAAATGCCCAGTGTAAAGTCAGGCAAAAATCAGATACAACTGTAATTTTGTGCTGCAGCTTTTAATAAACTTATTTGCAAGCATATAGGAAGACCATATACACTGATTTCTTTACAGATGTTTTGAGAGCTTATGGTAAGAAACAAGAAACCTCAAGAAGCAAGAGGAAAGCTGAATAATTACGGCTTTTATTTGTAATCCTGATGCAAGTTGTGGACACTCTCCTGTTGCTGTGAGTGTTATGGGGAAGACACCACTATTTACATTATTGCCAAAAGCACATGCCCAGCAACCACAAGGATAATCTCTCCTTATCCACTGTAACATGAAGTTACATTCATAAAAAGAAATAGTAACAAGAAAGGAGACTTCAATATTTAAGGGATAGTTTAAGAGGGAAAAAATTTCATAGTTTCTACTTTTCTGTCTTATGTCATCCTACCCTAGCTGCTACTCCAACGTTTTGCCTCTTTTTATGAAAGCCTACGCTATAAGAATAGGTGATGTGTGTACAAACAAGAAGACTAACAAGTCCTGAAGACATGACATTCAGCTGTAAAAAGTAGGTTTCTTATGTCTGTAAGTACACACTTCACCTAATGTTATTCCTCCTCCCTCCTTCCTCAAAAGCTCAAAATGTAGGGAACCCAAGAAGCATTAACGTTCCTCACAAATAACAGTTATTTTTTATGACAAGGTAATTTTTTATAACAAGAAGAAAGGAACATATGTACTCATCTAACAACAGTATTTCAGATATTCCACCACAAATTAGGCACTCCCAAAATATCAATATGAATTTTTCTCCTATTTTTGAAGATCCTTAAGCAATATTCTCCTTATCAGAGTAAAACGTAGATGTTTTCTTTCTACATGTTAATTCTCATGATTTGTTCTCTATGCAGACTCAACAGTACACAGATGATCCTCAGCATCCAATGTAACCAATCACAAGTAGCCCTGCACACAATTAATGAGGGTTTCTGAGTGGTTGGACTCTAATAACATTTCCAGGTCCTTTGTCATAATTAACTACATGTGTTACAGGCACATGGGTACAAAATGTGATTTGAGAACAGCAGCTGCTACTAGGAATTATTTGCTACTAGAGAAAGATATATTTAGCAATGAGATAAACTGATGGTAACATTTGAAGCTGAATGATTTTAAATGTGGACCCCACTTTAGTGGGTAAATAATATAGTCCTGTCTTTCAGCCTTTATTTGCCTTGCCCAAGTCAACTATTTTGCAATAGTCCTATTTGTGTGAGCAGGAATCACTCTCATAGAGGATGCAAACTGACATCTAAAGCTGAAAATTAAGATTTTCACTTGCAAGTGATTTCAATTCTGGAAACTCCTGACAATGGGAAGGAGCACAAAGACAAAGAACTGAGTTTCTTCTGAGCATTTTCTTGTTTACCATAGAGGCAAGCATGCTATTTTCATGCACATAAGCAGCATACTGGCACGGAAGTCAGATCACAAAAATTACTTATGACTCCCCTCTTTGAAGAACCCTAGAAATAATTTTGAAAAAACAAGGAAAAATACAGATTTTTGCCAAAGCCTGTTAAAGACTGAAAGAGACAAAACCAAAATGATTAGTATCAGATGCAACTCATTTACTTAAGTCATACACTGCAATATCTTGGCTCGGGTTCAAGGGAAATGCCTGGCTTTTAGGAAATAAACTATTTAAGATTTCTAATGCAGAACACTACAAAGGACAATTAAATTACAGTCCAGATAATTAACAGTAAGAGGAATGGCAGCAAGCATTACACAGTGTTCTCTGACAAATATAAACAAACGAGAAAATAGATTGATGAGCAGAACTTGCTACTGAGAAAACTAATTACGTATCTTTTTCCAAAGCTATGGTTATGAAGCACAGATTCCTGCCCCCATAAATAACAGGAGAAAACAAAGAAATCCCTGCCAGTTTGTTCTAAAGTTCTTTCCTGATCTAATGTATTCCCTCAGGAAACCTTTTGCTGCCTGGCCCGTATCCCATCGGGATCTATGTTGTCCTTTTCCAAACATGGAAATATATACATTTGTAGAATATTTTGGGAAAATAAGAAAAATTTAAAAGCATTATAAAAAAAGACCAATAAAAAATTCTAAGAGACTTAAAAAATCATACAAACTCCTCATCAAGTTGTTTATAGGTCACCAATTATAAAGTAACTTTTTCTTATGAAAAATCACGCCCAGAAATGCTTATAAAGTAACAAATGTAAAGAATTACCGCCTCTTTCTCCATAGGAAGGATCAATCACAAACAACACATGGTGGCATGGGCATTGGGATCAAGTGGACCCTCTGCAGATGTCACCAAGCTGAGTGGTGCTTTTGACTCACCTGAAGGATGGGATGCCATCCAGTGGCACCCAGACAGGCTGGGCAGGAGGGCCCATGGGAATCTTGTGAAGTTCAGTAAGGCCAAGCACAAGGTGCTGCACGTGGGCCAGGGCAATCCCAACAAATACAGGCTGGGCAGTGAATGTATTAAGAGCAGCCCTGAGGAGAAGGACTTTGGGGAGCTGGCGGATGGGAGGCTGGACATGGCCCAGCCATGGGTACTCACAGCCCAGAAAGCCAAACGTGTGCTGGGCTGCATGCAGGGCTCTGTGGGCAGCAGGTCCCAGCTGGGACCACCAACATAAGAAGGACTTGGATCTGTTGAAGCAAGCACAGGTGAGGGAAAATGATCAGGGATCTTGAGCACCTGTTTGTGAGGAAAGGCTGAGAGAGCTGCAGTTGTTTAGCCAGGAGAAGAGAAAGCTTTGAGGTGACCTTGTGGAACCTTCCAGTACCTGAAGGGGAATCTATAAGAAGTCTGGAAAGGGAGTGTTTACAAGGTCAGACAATGACAGGACAAGGAAGAATGGCTTTAAACTGAACAAGGGCAGGCTTAGATTAGAAACATGTAAGAAATTCTTTACTCTAGAAGAGGATGGTGAGGCACTGGAACAGGTTGCCCAGAAAAACTATGGATGCCCCATCCCTGAAACTTTTCAAAACAATACCAGGCTGGATGGAGCTTTGAGCAACCTAGCTTTGTTGAAGGTATCCCCCTCCATGGCAGAGGTGCTGAAACTAGATGATCTTTAAGGTCTTTTACCAAACCCTTAACCAAAAACATTCCATGATTCTATAAACTTGAAACTATAAGTGGTCTACAGAAGATTTTAAACCTATCAGCCCAAAACAGTTATTGCGACCTGTCATCAAAACAAACTGGCATGTTTTTGTAAAAATATAGCATCAGCACCATCATATCCTGGACCAAAAAGTATAGATTTCCTAGAATATTCTGGATTCTGCTGCAAAGGTTTTCCAATAAATATCCATGAATAAAATAAATTTCAGACAAGCATTTGGTCTCCATAGAGATATCAAAAATAATCAATATACCTCTATTTTTTCACTAAAATGGATGCAAGCATTTATACATACATTATAGATATGGGATTAGGATTTATTTTTTCACTTGCAATTTCTGCTTTGATGGCTATGCTTTTTCTCACCTCATTTCTGAAAAATTAACAAAGCTGGTATATTCACATCTTTGAGCTCTAAACTTTCCTGACTGATAATTATTACCATTCATCCTAGTATTCCTTCTGAAAGACATGCTTTTTTTTTTCCACCAGACAGTGAAATTCAGAATATGAACAAAGACACCTTGTTCTAATAAACAAAAAAATGCCCTAATATTATCAACTATTAGCAACATCTTAGCAGTGGCATCCAGCTAAAGGAGGCTTCTATAGACATAACACTGATTCATTGGTTGGTTTATGTCTCCTTAATATCATTTGTGCCATTCATAATTTGCCCAAAGTGGACTGGTGGTCATCAATTTACAGCATATTGATTTTTACAAAAATTCTGAAAAGCCATGACTAAACTGAAATTATTCTTTCATCCATTGGCTGTTCTTCTTATCAAAGCACTCTCTTTTTTCAACTGATAAAGGCAAAGACCTCCTTTTTTTTTTTTTTTCAGCTGATAAGGTATGATTCAGACATCAAAAATATAAGCATCTATTTTACTATATTTATGTACACTTCTTTCTCTGTTTAATAGAACACATGTTTCCAGAGAGAAAAAATTTAGATGGACCTAGAGATGCATTTTAGTGCAGAATAAAGCATCTTCTGAAGATAGATATTTCTGGCTACCAGTCATAGAGCCATGGTAGATGATTAACTTCAGACAAATATCTAAATTTTAGCTTATCAAGATCTTGAGTTTCTCATTCCACTTCTATACTACCTCACTTTCCCCAGCTCTCTAATCTTACACCTGTATCTCCATCTAATGATGCTTGCTTGTTAGCTTGGCTCTTTTCACTTTGTGGGAACACTGAGAACCAAATGTGTACTAACTGAAAACCTCTCTTTTTGCGTAACAGTTACTTACAATTTCAGAACTGATTAAATGAGAAGTTGCTACTGTACACTTTTCTGAAAGCTATTTTTGTTTAAATTACTCAAAGTCATCAGGTTTGGAAGTTCTGTCCATAAATGTACCAGATTTAGAAGTCTGAGCGGAAAATCCCATCAAAAGTCCAGGAAACAATTTAGTTGTGTAAGAGAAAATTTTTCTGATGTAGTAGTTAGAAGTCAACTTGGATATAAGGTGGCTGTTAACTTAATCACAATAGTCACTGCACTAATGGTTAAGTTAGATTTACAGGTGATTTGGTTCTAGATGAAGTACAGTCAATCACTTGAATTAAGACCTCCAAGGACATTGAAAGCTATTAAATTTATTTTGTTTCTTTCTCCCTAACCTACTCAAAGACCAACTACAAAATCCTCTTCAGAAACAGAAAACAGAGCATTTTAATCTCCTAAATGCTAAAAGTCTGGCAGCCCTTGAGATACAATTTGGGTTACCAAGGGGATGAATCACAGTGATCCAGCACTGGTTCCCTCAGTCTTGGAAATTATTTCCATAGAGAAAGATTTTTTTCTACGATTAAAGCTATATGTGATCAAAAACTATGAAACGGTCAACTATAGTTAAAACCACTGAACTGACAAAATCCATAAGATATTCAGGAAAAAAAAATCCTGCATTACTTAGGTTTGTAGTTATAGTCACCTATGCAAAACAATGGAAAATATACTAATAGACATTTTATGTGGAAAATAAATGTAAAATAATAGAAACTTCCAGGATTTAAAATTCCATTCTAAACAGGCCATGTTTATAACTACACTAAAGAAGATATTCCAATATCACTGGATTTAACCATATGGTTCCAAGATAAATACTATAGTAGAAGGTGAGTGCTACTTTTGAAAAATTGAATTCTCACAAGAAACATACACTCATTTTGGTCTGTTGAAAGTTATATTTGGGCAACTCACTCACTCTTTCTGCTACATGATCAGAAAAAAACATCTTTAAGGAAGTGAGTTCTCCTGGCATACAGAATCCCATTTTCCAAGACCTTATTTACAGAAGGGGAAAAAAAGAAATTTACTTTTGCATTCAACAATTTATCTGCATTGGTCTGCAAATTAAGGCATAGCACTGGGTGCTCTGCATGTTCTCACTGTATTACACGTAAGTAAATCAGGTTAAAAAAAGCAAAGGTCAAATAAAAAACTCCACAAACTTAAAAATGCAAGGATGGTTGTGCTGTACCCGTGGGTCATTGCTTCATGTTTCAGAACCTTGGTGTGGTAGCATGCTGTGTGATGACAACACTGCTTTTCACAGTGATTGAACTGAGACAAAATTGTCTAAGATGAGTATATGTTCATCATTGTCAACAGAGACAGCCCCTAGCATCTTGCCAGAATATATTCAAAATACAACAATCTCCTGATCAATACTTAACTTAACAGTCTTGCCTGAATATTTCCCACCCTTAAAGAAGGTGTATACTTATTATTTTATACCCAGTAAAGGAAAGTCACGCAAAGTTTTTTCACTTCCTAACTGGCAACACAAAATGAAAAATATCACAGGACTAGGTCCCAAGGGCTGTGTGGTGGTCAGAGTGAACACCACAGTTTACACAAAGGAAGAAGAAAAGGAAACTAAGAGCTCAAGAGAGAATTGCAAGTCAGGTGGGAGACAGTAGTGCCCCTATATTTGCATAGGATAAATAAGGCTTTCCAAGTCAAGGTTACTCAACTTATTTTTCCAGCATGCCCCACAAGAATTTTTATTTATAGCCAAATACACTAAGCTAATGTATTTGTGTACTAGCTGTGCTAAAAATATAGACTACTACTTTTTCCTCATTTTCATTCCTTGCTTACATGTGCAAGAATGTATTTCACATTAGTGTTCCTTCCTGTCTTATTGTACTACAGGACACCACTTGCCCAAACAGAAATGGCTAAGAACCGCTGCATTGGAGCAAAGAATTTGTAAAGAAATTCAGATAGAAATAGTCTGTGATATCTGACACTTCAAAAAAATTTAAAATTTTAACTTAGCAAAAGAAAGCTAATATGTAATCTCCCAGACACTACAAAATAAAAAAATCTAGCTCTTAACAATATTTAAAAATGGGAATCAAAGCACAGGTATTACCAGAAGATTTTCTGGAATCCCTCCAGTTCCTGATTCTGCATCCTTCATCACAGTGGAACAAGAAGACTGCAGTCCTGCCCTGCCTTACCTTCAACCTCTTCTGTGATGACCTGTGAACTACCACACAGCTCGTAAAAATCTTTGTTTAAGGGACAGGCAGGCAAATTTCCTATTTCCCTGGATCCCATCATTTTCAAAGTATTAAGACTTGTGTATATAGTAGAGGCCTAAGCAATAAAATGGCCAAGACTGAATTATCTTGCACTTGTCTAGATAAGAAATACAGTTTCATCAAAAGCAGGGAAGCTTTTCCTGGGAGAAGGCAAAGAACTGTAGATAACACACCTGTATGTATGGCCAGTCTTGATGGGTCAAATAGAAAACATTATAGCTATTTGGGATCCTCCCTAATAGTACTTATTAAATATTTTGGGAAAATTGCAACAAGATGGACATATAGAGTCCTTTTCAATACGCCTCCAATCTCCAACCACACACAGCTCTCCAGTTTCCTGAGCTGGAAGTAGTTTCTGTGTCTAAAAATATTCTCAGTGAGTATCTCTTAACATGAGCTGTCCCAGACTTCTCTTAATTCACATAAACTTTTACCAAGAACTGCCATTGCTTATCTACATGTATGGGACTGACAAAATTTATGAAGAATTCCAAGTTTTCTCTTTTCAATCCATTTAAAATCACAGGCTCATTCTTCTCATGCAGACTGGCTATTACGATGGCTGGTTTAAACCAGGTTATTTCTTTAGAGTGCCTTAGCCTTCCACTTAGAGCAAGAAAAGAAAAATAAGCTCTAAATATATGTAAGTGTAATCTCCAGAGCTGAAGTCCAATTAAGAGTGTTATGCGCCTTCTATCATTGCTTCTTCCGTGTACAAATGCCATCTTCTATCACTGCTTCCTCCACTCAGCTTTAAGGTTCCTGTTTCTGCATAATCATAATGGCATTCATAATTTTCAGCATAGAGGCATTTGTCCTGGACTATCTGATTTTCTGTACAGTCTTTTCATCCCTTAGGCTCCTAATTACAATCTTGCTTCAGGTTCAACACTCATTTTCACAGGAGTCCTTATATATGTTTCCATCACATCTTCCTTTTGGTTTTCTTTCTTCTCCTCTAATTAGTACAATATTGGCTGCAATCCCAGCATTTCCATTTCCCAGCCAAGGACACCATAACATCACTTGCCATTATGTGATCTTTCTAATGTCTTTCTGCCTTGATACGTTCCATACTACCTGCATCATGGCAAAAGACATGTTTACACTCAGCAGCTGTTTAGTGAGCTTCTTTGTCTACCAGACATATCTACAAAGATCAAATTGATTTCCTGTTGATCACTTCTGCTTCTGTTGTGATTCTACTACATGCCATCAGCTCTGCCTTATGGGATGTAGCTAGCTACTGACACTATTTTGAACCCCTCAATAAATTTAACTGCCAGAAGCAGAGTATTATGAAAAGAAAGCATTATTAGTATCTGACAGATGGACATTCTGAAAGGGAATTGACCTAAATGAGAGGAGAAAAAAAAGTTGTCATCTCAAGAAACAAGAAAAGCAAGGCAAATACCTGAACCCTTTAGGTACTCTATACAAGACTGCCACCAAAATAAAAGTATCATACAATTGGGGAAGTAGCAATTGTGATCATTCAGAAAGGTCCAAGTGCCACTTGTCAGCTGAAATCCACAGAAGCTTTTTAAGTCAAACCATGAATGACTCTGTTACACAGATGATCAGTGCATATCCTGTTCATTTGCTACAGGTTTCTTTAGCACATTGACATAATATATAATGGGCTTGCTTACACATTTTTTTCTTGTCTAAACTGTTTCTCAGTGGAGAATTGTGCATTTGTGCATATATGAACAAAATTAAATGTGTTTATGGAAAAAACCCAAAGCAAAGCAAAGCAAAGCAAACCAAACCAAACCAAACCAAACCACAAACTTTTTAAAAAACTAAAGTACTAGTCTTGTCTTTGTTTCCTGGAGTAAAAAACTTATATTATTTATCTTCTTCTAATTTCTTTATTTCCTCCACGTAGTACAATAGAATTTTTTCTTTACCTGTTGTCAGTTTGGACTTCTTTCTCCATATGAAGTATCTTCAGTGCAATAGATAATGGAATAGTCCTATTCCCTCTGGAAATACTTCACCAGGCACAAGCAAAAGCCATATTAACTGTTTTCCCTTGGACAGTTAGTGGGAATCCCTTTGATTTCTCATATACCCAGATCATGTCTTTATTCAGCAGTCATTAACTAAATAACTTATACTTTAACAAGTACTTTCTTATTCTTGTTCCTGAAGTATCCAATTTGACATTGTTAAATTAAATTCCAATTCCAGTCCCTGAAACTTGAAAGGTAGTATGGGGTTTTTTATGTATGATATACGGACACTCTTCTATACCGGTAACACCTTCCAGCTTCCCATGATTTATAATCATTTATTGTTAGGAAGGATGAATCTGAAAATCTTACAAATATAAATGCTCAGATTCTGGGAATATGGAAACCATGGACATGATAGAAATGAAAGCCACCTTCGATATTCCAAACCGTAGTTACTAAATAGCCACCAGACAATGGAGTGGCCGGATAAGGTCAATCACTCAACTTATTAAACAATGCATTCTCTCAGGGTGGGCCCGAGATTCTGAGTCATCCCCCCAGGGTACAGAAACTAGTTTTTCCAGTTTGAAAGGCAACTCGCCATGCTAATACCATGGCTCCTGTAGGTTCTATGCAAATGTTGTAGAATTTGTATTTTGTATCTCATTAGTTTTCGGGAATTAGAATATTCATGGTAGAAGAAGATTTATTGTATTGTAGACAGGAAATCGGCCTCTTTTTACCCTCCTCTCTCTTGCTTTCTCTTCTCTTACTCTCCCCTGCTTTCCCCTTCCCTCCTCTCTCCCTCCTCACGCTTCCCCCACGCTTTTCTCTCCTCCCAAGCTTCTCTCTTTCTCTCCCCTCTTACCACATTGATTTAACTTGCCGTTTTACCCTGGGCTGCCAAAGAGCAATCCTTTGTAAAACCCTGTGTTTCTAACCCTTAATAAATGCTACAGTAACTTTTAGCTTATACAGGTTTAATGAGCTTTGTCCCTGCTCGCTGTCTATCCGATACAAAGAATCAGCGTACCCACAATTTATAATTTGCATATACCTACTATGTATTAAGTTTACTAATTATTTGAGCTCTAAAACCTTTACACAATGCATTTTAAGTCTCTCCTCTCCTGTCAAAACAACTTGTCATTAGTTCCTCATCCACTCCTCTTTCCAGTACTGAAGCCATTGCTCTCCAGCAAATTACCTTGATTCCCTTTGCTCATACAGTTGAAGAATCTTACATTTGCACTTAGCCAGTCAAGATGCTCCCACCTTTTTAGTTCATGGTTAGCATATGTGATGCTATGTCATGTGTGATCATATCCACTAAAATCTAGAAACCCTAATCACAGGATTCTCCAAAGAAATTGCACCTGAAGTAAATTGCACTAATGGCTGTTTAGCAGTCTTGTAAGATGACTAGAATTTTAATAACTTTTGGAGAAGTGAGAAATAAGCAGTCCCAAAAGCTTTCAGGACATTGTAGAAAGTACATGCCCTCATTTTAGGTGAATACAGAATTCTGAGACATTAAATATCCAGGTGTTTGATTTAGCTCAGCTCATTCTGGAATGCTTCACTAAGATGAACAAATATAGGCCTTGGTAATCAGCATCACAAATCAAACTATCTATAAAAGAAAATCAGAAACCCCTATGAGAGTTTACTTCATATTCATTTCTTGCAGAGTGGGCTTTATTCCCAAATAAAATAAACCAAGGTCAATAGTGACTAATCTATATGGGGCAACAGTGCCCACTGTGTATAATTTTTGCCGTCACAAGTGAAAAATTGATTTCCTGTGGCAGACCCAAATCCCTTTTCCTTTTTATGAATACACATAAATAATAGTGACCTGATGACCAGAAAAGTAAGAACTTTTTCTTTCTCTCTATATATATAGCTTCCATGATAGATAGATAGATAGATAGATAGATAGATAGATAGATAGATAGATAGCAAGCATACTAATTTTAGAGTAAAAAAGTCAGCAAATTACACCATTGACAACTTCCATTTGAGTTACTGACTGAATTCACTGAGGTAAAATTCTCTGTGTTTCTCAAATTGCAATTAATGGATAAATAAGGTCATAACAGGTAAAAACAAGGGAAAGAATTTGTTTATAAAGAGTCAGTAATAAAACAATCTGGGTTAAACCAGAAAATACCAAGATGATTAGAAAAGAACAGTATGTTTATTCAGGAAAGATTGAAGGAGATTAGCCTTCAACCACACTAAAAAGAAAGAAAAGTGGAAAAAGCAGTTTCTGTAATAGAAAAAAAAATTGCAACTGATATATTAACTTATATTAAATAGAAATATATTAATATTTCTATTATCTGACCAAGAAATGGCATGTGAATACAGAGCTAAATTCTCCAGAGATGCTGTTTTGTTAGATAGCATAATTTCACATGTAAAATCTGCATTCATTGCCCATTATATATGTAAGCTGCTAAAACATCCTCATGTGACACAGAGACCCTGATGGCTCTGTGCTCTTACAAAATGCACCTAAGCTTACTTTCTGAACAAAATGCAAATTGACTAGCACTAAATAAAAATGAGTTTATTTTGTGTGACTCCCATATCCTCCGTCAGTCACTTGTGCTCCTTTCAACGCAGAATGATTTCAGAACAACTTCAAGATGTTCTAACATAGCACAGGGAAACAGCTTGCACTGAGCAGCAGGAGAGGGCAAAAGTGAGCTTTAAATACTATCTCTACACTCCCATTTTCATGGTATTTACATTATGGCTCCTGTCCAAGGCTCTGGTCCTGTGATTTCAAAGAAACAACTGCACAGCAAGAGTGCAACATTTTGCTCTAATCTACAACATGAATCTTATTAAAATTCAGCAAAGAGCATGTATGGTCTTCTTTTCTTTTTTTTTTCCTTCTTTTTTTTTCTTTGTAGATTCAATGCAGCTGTATAGATGTTATAAATTTGCTTCTAAAATGGTTCATGGGATTCACAGCACAGTTGATTTCATTTTTAGGAGTGCTGTCAACATTAATTTAATTTTAGAAAGAGGCTTAGTTTTGCTTATTAAAATGATAACTTGGTAACTATAAGTTATATTGACAGTTTAAAGTATACTGTCAGACTTCTCTGAATACTGTTGAGCTTATAAAATTAAAATAGCTTTTTTTTTTCTTAAATTCAGTTCAATGTAACTGTTCTTGATCCAGATCCCTGTCCCAGAAAAATCATTCCTTTCTTTATTTCTTTCCCACCCTGACTCTTCTCTTGAAAAAACAAAATGAAACAAAACAAGACTAAATAAAACAAAAATCTTGATATTCAGATACACATCTATAAAATACTCTTCTATCTTCTCTTTCCTTTTCTCGTCACCAGCTTTTAGGGAGGCAAAAATATATAACATATATAACATATATAATTTATATAACATTTATATGATATTTTCATGTGCGCAAGTGCTGGGTCATGACAGTTCTTCCACTGGTATATGCTTCCTGACAGTCACAATCTGGAAGGCAAAGGCAGCTGAAAAAAAATTATGCCAGAAAGAAGTCTGGTTACAGATTAGGGGGAGCTGCAATTACTTGAAGTGCAGCAGTTTGGTGTTTTGTCAGCCTAAAACATGGCAGGATGCGTTTCTCTGGAGTCCAATGAAGAAAACTGCCTAAGACACACTATATAAAATTGTTTTGGAATGGATCCTACACTAGGTAACTTTCTCTTAAATAAGCTTCACACAAGCTTCAACTTAAACAGTGAGATAAGCCTTATTTGGAATCTCAATTATGCTAAATGACACCTTTTCTTCCCAAATAATAAATGCCTTTGAATACAGATACATCATTTTGCCAATAACAGGAGCCTTTGTCAAAAATATTTAAAGTCCAGCAATGTGAAATTAGGATTGGAGGGCTCTGTAAAGCACAGGACTTTGTAAAAGATTGAAATCCTTGACACAAGACTCTACAGAAGACCTTCAAAAAACTGTTGGAATATTGAGAAATACAGGAACTTAATGCTGGTTGCAGCTGCAGAACAGACATTTGCCTCACATTTCCTCTACAAATTATTTGAGGCCCAGAATTAGCAAACACTTTAGTGTGTGTTTTAGAGAAAGCATGCAGCATCAGCATGCAAGTATGCAGCAGGACACAGGGCTGTCTAGAAAGGATGCTGAACTTACAGTAACCATCCTTTTTTTTGGGTTAGGTTTAAAGATAATGTTTAAAACCCTCAAGACAGGCACTTCTTAATAGCAATAAAATTGTAATATCTCATAAATATTTGAACAGCCAGTGCTACATTTTAAATAAATAGCATATGAATTTTTAAAAGTACAATCACTAGCCAACATGGCCTGTTCCACAAAGTGTACAGCATGTGCTCTTAGCACTGAAGTCTGAACATACCTTTTAAATTGTCAACGTCTTTGGTACTGAAGATTGAACCCTGGTTCCATAAAGGAAATGCAGTTAGTTTTACAAGATGGGTATTGTTTATAATGAATGCATATATGTTTTTACACATTCAATACTTCCCACGGCAGCATTTCTTGCAAAAAAAAAAATCAATGAGTACAGTTCTGGATTTTCCAGCAAAGGACTGTAGTATCACATCTTTTTGCACTTTTGTAGTGTGATTTTGTAGTGTTTTGTAGTGTGCAAAGAAATACTAATCATCATAGGTAGTATCTCATTTTTCACACCATTTATGGCGCCCTAACTCATAAACTTTTAGTCCCATTTTCACTTAAATTCTTGGTGCTTTCTCTCACATCCTGTTTCATAGTATGAGCAATGGCAGCCAAACTTGAAATAGCAGGACACATATTATCTTTCCAGTCTCTGCTTATATTCCCTTTTGCTCTGATGCCCTTAACATATAAGCTATACTAGTTATTTCTATTTTCATACATTATATAGATTATTTAAATTATAAATTTAAATTATAAATATGAATTATATATATAAATATAAATTACATATATATATAAAAATTATTTAAATTATCAGTATGTACTAAAGTACTAAAGTACTTGTCTCCTTTTAGGTAAGCAGTACCTCCCCTTCCTACTGTTCATTATCACTTCAATGGCTGAAAGTGAACTTTTCAACCATCTCTTTCTAGGCTACCTACCTAAGGTGATGGAAAATTGTAGCTGAGTTGGATCCACGGGTGCAACTTTAATATAAACAGAAAAACAAGTACAGGATACAGAACACAGAATAAAGAGGACAAGGTAAAGAGAGCACTAACAATCCCTAAATTCAGGAATAATCAACTTCTGAAATTAACTAAAACTCCCTTAAAGCTATACAGAGATTAAAAACTCCTGGTGGTTCTCTGATAGATCTGAGTACAATAGTTCTCTCTGTATGATAATAGGCTTTCCTTTGACTGTACAAATTTTCAATATTTGTTGTTGACAACGCCAGATGCAATGAAAAATAAGGGTAAAAAACAACTAAGCAAAAATAATGATTAATAAATTTCACTATTATTTCCAAGAAATAAAGCCTACCAAATATGACTTGCACATAACCAGAAGTACTATTGATGAATATGTAAGAAGCATTATATGAAATACTGTTGCAGTATGAAAATAGGATCTTACCCCAAGACTTTCAGGCTCTTCAATGATTTATATTGTGTAGAAATAAGCAAATGAGGAGAAACTAAAGAGTCCAGGCAAACCACATCCAACTACAGCTGGATAACCTATTAAAGGGCATCTGAAAATGAAACACAAGCTTCCCCAAATTTCCCCTTGTTTCAGCTAACAGCAAAAGTCCAGAAAGAGATTGTATTCTATCTGTCAAAACTACATTCCTCATTAACCATATTTTCTCAGCAAAGTTTTTTTTTAGGGCCTTCTAAGTGACCAACATTTGTGAACATACTGCATTGCTTATCACAGTGGACAGGTAAGGTAACCCCCACTCATGTCTGCCTGCAGCTGCTGCCCTTTCAGGCCATGTCTGTAACGGCAAATTAAGTTGTGACAAGAAGTATTTCAAGTCTATCAAATTTGTCTATGCTGTGAAACTGTCAGCATGTTTTGCCACACAGTTTTGACCCAGGCTTGCAAGCACTAACAGTTCCTGGGCAGGGTCCAGGACTTAGCAAAGAAAGAGACCATTCCCAACATAAAATCTGGATGTGTCCATTCTCTTTCAGAGACTGAAAGAGTTTAAACATATGGACAAAAACTATTCCATACCAGCTGAATACCAGTGCCAAAGGAGATCTTAGAATGTTTCATTTACTAATACAGCTGAATCCAGAGAAATCTCAAATTCCAGCACCAAAATGGTGTCCCCATGGAAGTGTCACACCCCTGTTTGGACAATGCTCTCAGACACATGGTGTATGTAACTCTTGCATTGTTCTGTGCAGGGCCAGCAGTCGGACTTGATGATCCTGATGGGTACTTTCCAACTCAGCACGTTCTATGATTCTACATTACTCTTCAAATCACTTTGATGTATTACAGTATACACATTTGATTTTCATGCTGAGATGAGGAAGATTTACTATCCTCATCTAAAAATATTGTATATTCAAAGTACCAGCTACACATTGTCACCAGCAGCTGAGAAAGGAATAATGAAATATAGTTTGCAGTGGCTATCATAAGGATTAAAAGCACGCAGATGAGACAGATGTGACAAAATCAGGACCTGAAAATCCTGCAATGAAATACTTGTTATATTTGTTATCCTCTTTCTCCACCTGCTACTCCTGCCTCCACTTTTATTGCTTCACCTTTCACTATCTTTCTACTGAAATGGTGTATTTAGTGATTCTTGAACTGATTCTTATAGTCCCAGTCAGTGTTTCAGGGTGTTTCTGCAATACTGCACTGCCTCCACACTTTCAAGTTACTGCAGGATACCCCTCAAAGACTTCAATATCAAGGCATTGTCATGCATATTGGTACTCCTACAGACCCTTCCATCATACACACACACACACTTTTTTTTTTTTTTTTTTTTTAAATCTGAATTCTATTCATTGCTAAAGGACTGTTAGGGTGCTTGTAGACAAAAAAATCAAATGCCTAATATTTATAGATTTTTTTTTAACAGTTATAATAGTTTTAGCTATTGAATGAGGACATTGCATTTTCTCTGTCAGCTTGTAAAACATAGTCCTCACTTAGTCCCTAAGCCCTATGATGATTAAAAAAGCTGTTGATGTGAAGGAAGCAACATTTTGGGTATCAAATGAAATTGTCATAGACACTTCTGAGAAGGATATGCTGACACAAGCAGCTCTTATCCTGTCTTCTCTAGGAGGATATCTATCTATGTGATTATTGCACCTAGTCCTTGAAGTCTGGGGCTACTCCTAGGGAAAAACCATCTAGCCATCTAAGCAGCAATAGGCAGTGCAGGGCTCATTTGATATTTGCACCAAATTGCTACAATCAGATATGGATGAATTAATGCAGTTATAACCCTTCTGTGCAATAAACAGATCACAGAGGGAAAACCTGATACTTAATTCCTCAGACAAAATAAGTATTGAAATCAGTTTGAAATCACTGAGATTTCTGATCAAGTAAATTTAAAAAATGAGCCAGGTATGGATATGGCATGGTGGTATGGATAAATTGTCAGTTAAATATGTTGACCTGTCTTTGCAAATGTTATGCTTTCTTCTAAGAACCAGCATCTGGACTTTATTTTTCCTTATTTTTTTCTCTCTATTCTATGGTTTATTTTATGTTAGCTAACAAATTCTACTGTCCAAAGAAGCATATAATTTGTCCATAAACTTTTGCAGGCTGTTATTTGTGCTATATCATTGACAGTTCACAAAAGTAATGCAAGGCTTTATAGCACCACAGCTACAGATAGATTTAAAAGGTTCTTATTTTTATTTTCTGATTTACATACCTTTGAGCTGTTAATTATTTTAGTTATAATACATTTTTGTCTGAATTAATACTGAGAAATCATTTTTAAAAAATTCAGTGTAAGTTTGAAAGTGAGAAAACATTATAGCTTTCTAGTTTCAGCTCATTCCTTTAATATTACTAATTCAAACGAAACAGAGGAAAAATATATTACTTTTTATTATTTTTCACTGTAAAACATCCTAGAGCCCTAATGGACTTTTATCCTGTGTCGGTATGTGCTGCATACAGACAACTTTTCTTTACAAAATTTTTGTATAGTTTCAATGGAGGAATCAATACCTTTTTAGGTAAAGCACAATATTTTTTGGATTCCTGTCCTCCAAAAGGTAAGAGATATGTTAATATTCTGTCTTTCTAATGTCCATAGCAGATTTTCATACTTATAATGTGCTGTGAAACAAAATTTCAGAGACAGATGGTGGTCCTATGACAAGGTAATGTGCGACCTCTAATCAATATAGCACTTGAACTCTGAACTTCTTTCAATTCCAGTAGTAAATACTGTGGAAAGAAGATGTTTGGCTCAGAAGGAAAAGAAGCAAATGCCACAGTGCTCCCAGCAGGCTCTTTCTGACCTTTTGAAAATGATATTATAGCAAGGACTAGATGGAGCCCCATCCTCCCTGACTTGAAAAATGGAAGAAGACAGTTCAAGAATAAGACACTATTGCCTCTAAGCAAGAAAAAACCTCAAACAAAGAAAAGACTTTTAGGGCATCTCAGTATGTAAACAGTGCCTACCTCAATCTGATAACCCTTCATAGTTCATCTGTGTAAATACGCAGCGATTTTATTATTAAATAATCACTCTGCATCCTTGAGTGCCCATCTTGACTTTAAACAAACCTGTAACCTTCACTGGTACACATATGAGAACCTTATTCTGATGGAATCTGCAAGCTCCAACAGGCCTCAAGTTGAACACTATATATATATCTTGTTGAAAACACTATTAAACAGGAACATTAATCTAGAAGAACATCATAACAGGAAAAATTGAATTGGATTGATTGTGTGTCTAGATAGGGAATTTCAGTGACTTAACAGCATTACTATTTACATATTTCCACATTTTATTGTCAAGCAAGGATAGCAGAGCAGTATAATTCCATGTATTTCTTCGCTTAAGTGCAATGTAAAGTAATTCAGTTCTGATTTTGTCATTCAAAACACATTTTAAAGTTGCATTTCCGTTCTTCTGAGTTTACAAAACTCAGATTTTCTATATATTTTATTTTCAATAATATTTTATTTCATATATGCTGAACATCAGCTATCACATGATGCCGCCAAGTGCTTTGTCACTTATTTTGAGAGAGGTGTTATAACTTCATGCAAGTATTACAACCTCATGTTTCTACTCAGATTTAACATCAAACCACACCCTCTATGATTAATTTGATTTTATATTCTATCTAACATGAACTGTCTTTCATAAATGAATAAATTAATACGTGAAATGAAAATGGATATTGCAAGACCACTATTCATTTTAGAAAGTTATTTGCATATCCAATAACAATAACGAAGTATAATATAATATAGACAAAAGTTAGCTATATAGATAATGCCTATTAAGAACAGTTCTGCTCTGGATATAATTTAGGAGACAGGGTAATAGTGCCCTATTTCAGATTTTGTGCACTAGAATAGCTTTCTGAGATCCTTTACTGATTTTATTGAAGGTCTCAGACATGCAACAATCAAAAGATTTACTAGCAAGCTTAACTCCAACACAGAACACTCCATCTAAAAGGCACAGATAGCTATAAGTGAGCCCTTGCAATCTGAGTTAATTTGGCAATGACAAGGCTTTTTAAGAACTGGCATTAGAAATTTAGTGAAAAAAAAACAAACAAAAAACAACAGAAAGAAAGAACCACCAACACAAACAAAGATGCGGTGCTGGCTGGGTACCCTTTCCTACAAAAATGTGATCTGAAGCCTTGTCTCTAACCCTACATCCTGGCACACGACTCTTCACAAAGCAGGAAGGTCTCTTCTATGCCCTGAGCCTCTATTTCCTCTTCCCTAAGGAACACAGAGCTCTTGGGTTTGCTTCAACCATTCTGGTTGCAAGTTTTTTTCAGGCAAGAACTGTCAGAGCCTGTTTGGATTCTGATGTTAATGCCATGCAAAGAACAACAAAATACATTTTGCTAGAACTGGGAAGAATACTGTGACTACATCTTATCTACACCAGAGATAGACCTGAACACATTTAGATCACTGGACAGCTCTAAGCTAAGCACGTATTTGTGACGTGGAGTGGTGAAAAATATACTGGTGTCAAACTAATCACATGATAACCTTGTAAATTAACATTGCTGCTTTTGCTAGGAAAGACATGAAGAATAAAATCTACTGTAATGGTTAAAAAATTATTGGTGATTAAAGGAAGAACTGTGTAAAACTTTAATATGAAAACAATTTTATTTCTCCATTATAAAAAAATAATAAGGTTATATCAATGTGATCTCCAACATTTAACTGCTAAAGGAAACCAGCATGTTATTGAGGTCACACTTATTTATTTATTATATATATAACAACACATTACTTGAGATACCAAGGGCTGAAGCCTAATGAGATAGAGTCTAGCAAAGCCTGGGAAGTTCTCCATTGTCTTGTATTAAGAAAATATTCAATTTATCTGCTGTTTAAATCATGTTAGACGAACTGGTCAAATTTGGACCAGATTTTCTGAGATTTAATGGCTGCCCATTATTAAACAAATTTCAAATTATTTGTATTCATGAAAAAAAAAAAAAAAAGACCAAAAAAAAAACCAAAACAAAAAGAAAGTCTGGGGTTTAAGGCCCTTACAAATGTCTCACAAAGGAAACACTGCTCAAAGTCCTCAAGTACACCAGGAATATCTGAAGCTTTAGCTCCACATTACTAAAGGTATTGCTATTCCTCCCTCTCCTTTTACTATGACCCTGCCACCCAAGGTTGGTCCTAAATCCAACCGTATCCTGGGGTGCTCCAGGCACAGCCAGGCAAGGGAAGGGATTGTCCTGCTCTGCTCTGCATTCCTCAGCCTAGAGGAATTGTGGCTTTGGGGGAATGATGCCTTAGATTTTAGCTTGTTTTTTTTTTCAAATTCTGTACTGCTTTAGTGTATAACTCTAAAACTCTATATAGAGCATTAACTACTGCCTTCAGATTTTGGTCAGACAAAACAATTTTCCCAGGCCGGAAGCTCAAAGACTGTACCAGGCCCCAAAAGTATAATCAAAAGTGAGTTAAGGGCAGGGAGCAAACTGGGGTAGATGACTTAATTACCTGAAGCTGTAATTGGAGGATTAAACCCTGGCATGTAAATGGAGCAAACTTAAATCAGTCTGAAGAACTCATGACCATCATCCATCTTGGGTGTAGCCTCTCAGAGGTTTCTGTGCTCTTGAAGGCCTTTAATAAATTCCCACTTTTACTCTCCTAACCTTGTCTAGCATCTGCTCTAGGTAGCCACTCCAAGGCATCATGCACTGGGCAGCTTCACCTCAAGTCCTGTGTGTGGTTTTGGGCACCACAATACAAAAATGATGCAAAGGTATTAGAAAGCATCCAAAGAAGGGATGCAAGGGTGGTGAGAGGCCTTGAGGGGAAGCTGTATGAGGAGCATCTGGTCTGTGCAGGCTGGAGAAGAGGACACTGAGGGGACACCTCATTGCAGTTACACCTTTCTTGGAGGGAAAGAGGAGGGGCAGGCACTGATCTCTGCTCTCTATGACCCAGGGACAGGTCCCAAGGGAAGGGCATGAAGCTGTGTCATGGCAGCTTTAGGCTGAATATTAGGAAAAGGTTTTTCACCCAGAGGGTGGCTGGGTGTTGGAACAGGGAAGTTGTCATGGCACCAAGTCTACCAGAATTCAAGAAGTTTTTGACAGGACTGTCAGGAACAATGGAGGATTGTTGGTCCTGTGTAGGGCCAGGAGTAGGGTCCCTCCCAACTCAGGATGTTTTATGATTCTATGGAATAAGTTTTGGCTATCATTTATTTTTGATGAGAGCTTATGGAAAAGGAAATCTATACCTGGCATCTCATTTTTCTCCACTGGGCATCTTTCCACTGTCTCTAAGGTATAGGCAAGGAATGAGGGAATTTGTAAGCCTGGGTAACACTACCTCTTTGCACAAGTTTCCCTCCTCAGCAGAAGATGGAAGATGTTTCAGGTGGTCAGAGTAACAGAGCAAAAAAATTATGCCTTCTGTTATGTATCCACTAGTATAGCTCCTATATGAATTCATAATTTTTTAAGGGAAGACACCAGATCCTAAAACTGGTACTTCAAGGTACTTGAACATAATATGTACCACTTTCAATATGTATGTATGTATGTGTCAGTCTACATATTGCACAGATGTTTATACCTCAGATAATATTATAGCACAGATAAAAATATGTATCAACCTGCTTTATTTCTGAAAGGAATTTAATTAATGATAAAGAACTGTACTTTAATACCTTAAAAATACTGTTTGCACGCTAATATTCAAGACAGAAAAACTATGCAAGAAATAATTAATTGCTATTTAATTCCTATGCTCTCTCTCTAAACATATAAGGGTTATTACACTCAATGCAAACCTACAGCTGTGTAAATGCTATCAAAACTACTACAATTCGCTTAATTCACAGAATTATTTTTTAGCTTACCCAAATCTGTAGCTTAATTCTTTTTTCATTTTTGAAAACCGTTTTTACTTTGAAATCGATCCCAACCGTGCTTACAAATGCGGATGTAAAGGAATCATCAGCATATCGGAACAAAAAGGAGGTTTTCCCAACACTGCTGTTGCCGATAATGAGCAGTTTGAACATGTAATCAAAGTTCTGGTCAGAGGTATCTTTCTGGCCATATCTGGAATCTTGAACGGATGCCATCTGTAATTAAAAATAAAAAAAAAAAAAATCTTATTGTCTCTTTTATCATTAAAAATGGAAACATTTAGATTTTATTGGAGTTTTCCATACCAGGTATCAATGAAGCTCAAGAAGGATATCTTCTTAAAAGATTAGTAATGTGTATGCTTCAATGTGAACTTTAAGAAATTCACAGAGATCTAATTTTTTTTGTGATTCTTATATCTAGTAGTAGTTCTGGTAGCAATAGAGGATGTAAAAATGACTGGTGACTGGTACTAAAAGAAAAAAAAAATTCTAAAAATCTAGGACAGTTCTTGAGCATATCTCTAAAAATACTTGTTTTCAGAAAATGTGGTGAATAGATGGTGAAAAGGAAATGACACTTCATTAGCATAAGAGAGAAATAAGAGATCAATGCGTCATTTTGACACAGTTGGTGTATTTCCAAACAGAAGCGTAGTAAGTTTTACATCTATTAAAATTCTAGAACCATTTCTTTTACTGCAAATATATTGTTATTGCCACACCTATAAACTTACTCATAGCATTTTTCCTTCATCAGCTTTTAGTTCTCATACCATTAAATAGTGAGTATATAAACCTCTGAAACAAATTCTTGATTTTTTTTCCAGTACTAGTATATTCTGTAGTTTTTTTAATTTATTAATATTAATGCAACACCATCATCATAAGTGGCAGTTAGACATTAAGGTTTGGAAGAGTTGTTAAAGATCATCTAGTCCCAGTCCTGCTGCCAGGAACACCTCCCACTAGACCAGGTTGCTCAAGGCTTTATCTAACTTGGCTTTGAACACCACCAGGGCTGGGGCATCCACAACCTCTCTGGCAAAACCTGTGCCAGTGTCTCACCAACTTCACAGTAAATATTTTTTTCCTAATACCTCATCTAACTCTCCCACTTTCAGTGTGTTCCCATTCCTCCTTGCCCTGTCACTCCAGTTCCTGTCAAAGAATCTCTCTCCAGATTCCCTGTAGGCCCCTTCAGGTACTGGAAGGTGTCTATGACTTTCCCACAAAACTTTCTTTTCTCCAGGCTGAACAGCCCCACCTTGCACCGCCTGCCCTCGTAGGGGAGGTGCTCCAGTCCTCCTATCAAGCTCCTGGTTCCCCTCTGGACTTGCTCTAACAACTCCTTGTCATCGTGCAGGGGACCCCAGAGCTGGATGCAGTGCTCCAGGTGGGATCTCAGCAGAGCAGAGCAGCACAATCCCCTCCCTCAATCTGCTGGCCAAAGCTGCTTTGGATGCACCCCAGGATTCCCTTGCCTTTCTGGGCTGGGAGCACTCACTGCTGGCTCATGGTGAGTTTTCCATCAGCCACCACCCCCAAGTCCTTCCCCACAGGGCTGCTCTCAGTCACTTCTGTGCCCAGCCTGTGGGTGTGTCTGGGATGGACCCAGCACAGTGCAGGACCTGGCACTTGGCCTTGCTGAGGTTTGCAGTGGCTCATCTCCCAGCTGTGTCAAGGTCCTGCTGGATGACATCAACATTTGGAAATTTGAGTCCTTAAAATACAGTTTTTAATCCATATAAAACACCTGAATAAGCACAGATTACTGAATACCTTTAAAGAGAAACTTATTTTGCTCTAGGGACTTTAAAGATCATGGATTCCATTTATAAAAAGTACACCTTAGGCTTTCATGAAAATTGCAGATATTTGTGTGAAAACCTGACCAAAGTTCTACCTAGGTTGCTCAAAAACAAACGACAAAAGTCAAGAATTTGGAGTGTTTCAGGTGAGTTTTTAAGAAAAATTATCAACATTTTGAGAGTCTGGAATTTTTTGGAATATGATTATTCTAAGAACAACACTTTGGTATGCTGATTTGAGACAGATAGAAAAAACAACCTAACATATAGGCTTGCAGAAAAGCAGCTCATGTAAAAGCTTTCTACTTGAGGCATCTCAGAATGCATTTGGACAATCAGAAAGGACAACTGGAACCAGGGTGACAGCTGTGCTCTAACCCACACTCTCACTAAAATTTTAGTTACTGTATAATTGTTTTAGATAATTCTGCTATCTCATAGCATTAAAAATCTTATGCTAGCTTCTCTGGGCTACTGAAGAGTCATACAGGAGTGGAGACAAAAAGTTCTGTAAAAGACATTAAAAGTAGAAAGTTTTTTATAGAAAATTCAGATTTATATTTCATAAATTACACAGCAGGGAATATTTTATTTCAGAATTCGATTTCAGAATTACCTTCTTCATTAAATGCAGTATTGGATACCTATACACTACTAACCTGAGTGTTTGCATTGCCCTTAATATTTATTCACTTTTTCCACAGGTATGCAACAAAGAAGATTTAGAATAAAAACCTGAATATTGTCAATCACACACATTACTAATCTTTCAGTTTTATTATTTCTGTAGAAAAGACAGAAAATTTTATTACTGTCCCATATTGTATAACTATTTGGGGATATTTTGCTTAGAACACAGGAAAAAGGAAATCAAATATAGATTAAACGAGTCTACTCACAAGTTGTTATAAAGCAGTATAACACAGGGCATGCTGATGTTGCATAGGGTTTGCAACAAGAGGCCAGTGAGGTCTATCAGACCAAAGACTGGTATGGGTGTTAGATGTGTGACCACCGTGTGTTGCTACAGCAGCCTGTTCAACAGCCCTTCTGGCTCCCCTCTGTTGTGCTGCAGCTGAAAGCAGAAGTTACCCCTTGTAGCAAGGAGGAATATCGTATTCTTTCCTGATTTTATCTCCTAAGAAGCCTTTCACATAGCTTCTTCAACCAGCTTAAGACTTACAAAAAGAGGTTTAAGCTTTCATCCATTTGCTTCCCTAAGTCCTATGAAGCTTTCAACTCATTCCCATGTACTTTAGTGCCTAACACTTCAGAAACAGTATGATTCAGTGAACAGAGAAATCAGGAGACCTGGATTCTAATAATAGTCCTGCTAGACCATGTACATTGTGTAGCCTTCCTGAGTAATAACATGTTTCCTGTGGATAGTTTTAAATACGGACTTTAGCCACAGAAATTTCAGTGCTCTTCAAAATTACTGAGGTTATATGCATTACTCACGTAGCTGTTTCCTTCACATTTCTGGAAAAAAAAAAATTAAAAAACCCAACACTTTCACTGCACCACAAACTTATTTTTTTACTTGCAGTATCATAGGCAGAATTACAGGACGTTGAACACGGAATTGAAGCTATTCTTATTTTGGGGACAGGAGTATGCCTACAGGACGCAAAAGGCATAGGAAAGGCATGGGAAAGGACTGATTTCTCCAAGAGAATTAGCAGGGTAATAATTTAAACTCTTTGGTGAGACTAACTTTAGCCTAGTGAGCCAGTCTCCCTAGACTACTGATAGGATCCTTTCTCCTGCCAAAATCCAAATGAGCCTGCACTAGTGTAAAGAAACATCAAACTCCATGCAGTAGCTAAGATTTTGCCATTACTTCCCAAATTCACTCCTTCCATAGTAAGCAAACAGACAAATTCTTCTAAACACAATCCACAATATGTTCACAATAAAAATGGCACCTTAAAGGAATATCTGTATTTCTGCTGACTGTAAGGGAAATACAGATACTTGGTCCTCTTGAACTTTTTGAATAAGCCTGCAGTGCTTCTCTTTCTTAAATATAACCTGCTGACTTAAAAATTAAGTATGGAATGCACTGTTATCCACTTTCCAAGGCAATAATACGTCAGTTCACTCCTGACCCTATTTGTCTATACTATTGGAGGCATTTGTAAAATATGAAGAATATCATGCTTTGGAAATTATGCTAGAAGCAATCACTAGGAATGCTGTGTTCCCAGCTGTAATTAAGCACCACATACATGGATGAGAACCAAATAAACCTCACTAATGCTATGATATTCTGTTTCTAATGAAGTAAAATGCATACCTTTATTTTGACAAAGTTCTTTTCTCAAAAGTTAAATGGATATATTAAACAAGCATCACTTTCAACAAAACATGCTGAGTTTTCAGTACAATGTCACCATTATTTAGTAAAATTAAAGAGAAAAGGTTATTTTCATTAGCACCAGAAGCAGTCTCAAGTAATTTCCTAGAGAACTTAGGACAGACTTGAAAGTCAACTGAGGAATCTAAGCTCAAGACAATGAACAGACAAAGCCAGGAGGAGTTATGTTGCCAGCTTGAATAAAGTACAAGGACAAATAAAGGATAGTATTGTATGCTTCCCTGCTTACAGCACATCTCTAAACTCCTTAAACATGGATTATTTAAGAGCATAGGCAAGTTTAATCATTTAACAGAGTTTTCTATTCAGACCCAGGTGCTTTCCAAGTCTCACGTTTAGCTGTTTCCTTGATCCCAAAACAAGAAGTGAAAATAGAGCAGGGTTGAGAGCAAATATCAGAAAAACTGTTTACCTGCCACCTTCATTATCAGAACAAAACATTTGGCTATGTTCCTCTTTATGCCTTGGCAGGCTTCATTCTTTACAGAATCAATTTTAACAACTTTCTTACTTCAGCAGTGAAGGATGCTGTGACCTCCCTGGCCTGCACACAACTTTAGCTTGCACTTATGTATGCACTCCACTCTGCATGCAGGAAGATTTGCCCCTCGTGCAAAAGGCAAGAAAACCTGACATTGAAAACACTGAGATTCATTCCTTCACACCTTTAGCACATATGTTGTTTTCTTTTAAAAACTCTAATAACAGTCATGTCTTAAAGAAAAAGATCAACAGTAAGTCCAGAGAAAATATCTTGCTTCTATGTCCACTGAGGATAGATAGAGACTGATTAGTGAACTTTAAGTTGTTTCAAAGTGCAACACTGTTTCGTCCTAGTGTTGTTACAGCCTGCCCCGGAACCTGGAGTTACTGAGGTCCTCATTTTGGTCAGACCAGAGTGAAACATACATAGTGTTTATGCATACATAGTTGCAGTGGAAAGATAAATGGTTCTTTCCTATATACAGGCTAGAAATATATATATATATATATATATATATATATATATATATATATATACAAATAAATAAAATATATTTCTTTCTATGCAGCAGCTGACTTTAGTTGATATTTTAGTAAAAAGAGTTTCCTGCATATGCAGCCTTTTGCAAGGTGATCTTTCTGTCTTTTGTAAAATGTAATTCACCAAACATAATCAATGGATATTGAAACAATGGAATACAGTGGAAAAATTCAATTAATGTAACTTACCAAACTATATGTAGGATGTGCAATTGACACTCACTATACATAAATGTCTTTCAGGTGTAGATCAACATACATCATCAGAATAGTTAAAATGTTACCAAAATCCTCATATATAACAACACTGTGACAAATAACCTAGTCATGAAGAAATTAATTACTTTTGAGGTGAAATATCAGACAAATCGATAGGGATTGGATTTTGATCTTAACTCTTTCAGAGGCATCTTATTACTTTTGTTTTCTTCTTTTATACATCTTGGGGAAGCTGCTTGCTCTCTTGTATTTTTGGTGTGTTCTCCACAAATACATTGATATCCACAGATGCAGATCACAGCCAATTCTCACAAATAAATTATCATTTATTTTTAACCAATTAATAAGAATTAACAGGGTTCAGTAGACAATGCGCTGGTCACTTATTTGGAATTTACTGATTGCCAGCCATCTGCAGAGCACAGCTTGTAAACTAATGTACTTGGCAGCATCAGGAAAAGCTTATCTGCTTCAAGGTATTATGAGGTCAGAATCATGTATATGTGTAAATGTACACAATTAGAAACGAGGTTAGAAATGCACAGGGTTTTTTTAAGCAGAACACTGAAAGGTGAAGTTGGGGAATACCAAAAAGACACTGAGATGTTAGGTCTAGAACACTTCAAAGAAGCTCTTCTTGCTTCATATCAGCAAAACTAACATGAATATGGCAACACTGCCAGGAGTTGCTCAGGGCACTAGAATATAAGGTGAGTAAAAACAGTTATGGCAAGGCTCTGATATCTGGATTTTTTTGGTGAGCTAGCAAATTATCCCTCATTTCTCTTTCTTTAACCTAAATTTACTTTATCTATGAAAAGGGTAGCTTAGAAAACATATTTCTAATTCCCACTCAAGAAAGCATGTAAAAAAACCCTTCATCAAATAGTGGCAAAACCAGAGATACAATCCTAAGTGGGTTAGTATAACACAGGATGTTAGGAGACCACCAAAATAGTGCAGCTATGAAAAGAAAAAATAAAAGCCGTGTCAGCCTAGGTACTCAAAAATAAATAAATTTTTATTTACCAAGGAATATGAAAGAATGAAAATGAGATGGCTAAAGCCTTCTGCCATTTACTCTATTTAGTACAGCACTCAGGGTCATGAGACTAGAAAGTTTTGTCTGCCAGAGAAGCTGAATCAGGCTGAGACTAAGTGAAATACTAATGCTGCTGTCTAGGGCACTGGTGAGACAGTATTAGTGACAATTCTAATCAAGTGTGTTTATGAAAGCCAGGTTCAAATGGGAAAATACTCAGAAAGGTTAATAGGAAGATTAGAAGAAAGAAGAACTTATCTTATGGCAGAAATAAAATCGAAACAAAACCAAACCAAACAAAAACACAGTAAACAAAACATGAGCTTGTTTCTCTGAATAATAATCTGGTCATGATGCAATGAGAACTATTTAGACTGATGTATACTGGAGCAGACACTGGTTGTTATCAATAGTATAAACTTGTCCCTGAGTACCTCTGAGCTGGACATTAGTAAGTATCTAACCAGTAAGGGAACAAGCTTTCACAGTACACTTGGAAAAAGAGGGAGTGACAGAAGGAGGACTACAGACTCCAGATGCAGCTAGATCAGTTAATTAGAAGGTGTATGTAAGTTTCTCTGTGGACTTACTGGCTTGGCAGACTCTAGTACCCCAGTGCTTCTACTATGAGCTAACACTGACATATCTAATAATTTTGCTGAGCAATAGGAGCTGAATTGTCATACAAACTCCTCTATCTAATAGCTTTGATTGGCCTTTTTTCGTCATAATTTTATAATAACTTCTTAAATACCTGTAAGCAGCATTTTGGCTTGCTATCGCTGTTCTTCATTGTGTTTGGATGTGTCAGCAATAAACATGCCTTGTCTAAATGTACCTATTGCCAATGACAACAGGATATAAAAAACTAAGGAAAATCTTTTTTAGTTCTTTCCTTGGCAAAGAAGATAATTTACAAATTATCTCCCACTTCCTAATTTTTTCTCCCCTCAGCCACCTTTGAATTGATCTGATGCTCTGGCAAATGCAAGAGGTGTCTCTAGAGATTCAGTGTTTTCTATAATCTGCCACCATTAATGTCCATACGCTCTAATAAACACCAAAAACAGGTTATCCAAACTATAGCTCTTTTTGTATTTTGGCGAAGTGCAGATATGTGGAAGATCTGCATGCTGCAATAAGACAAGGAATGAAACTAGAATTCACTAGAGTGAATTGGTGCATGAATCTCTGAAAATTTCCCACTGAACCTGCACTTTTGAAAGTACCATGAAATCCTTAGGGACAGTACTAAGAAAGATATATAGATATCTCAAGTAATTCAGACCAACTCTAAAAAGAATATGCAACAACCATAAGGAATTCCATGTTTCACAGAAAATAAAGTTAATTGCTTTTAAACTAAAAACTCCTTCATGGTCAAAAGCATTCCTAAGACATATCTGTTCTTTGACAGCATGGCTAAAGAAATAAAAAATAGTCACAAACTATTTGTGATGCAGATGCAGCAGATGACAGCAGCAAACCTTTTCACTAGACAAGTCTTTCCTGGAAGGACTATTTCTCTGGCAATTGTGGGTCCTTCCTGTCTTAAGAGAAATTACCTGAACTTGAGATTGAAATAAAGAACTCACAAATGCAGAAAGATGGCGACAGAGCTCAGGCCATTTTTTCATCCTGCTAAACTATTTTAACATTTTAGTTTTCTTTTAAATTATTGCTTGATGGAAATGTTAAAAAATATGCTTAGATTGTCCTCTGAGTTGTTTTGATGTGATCAAAAGACATACATTTGATCACTCTTTCTCCTGCTCTACAATTCAGAGATGGTAGTTCTTTAACAGACTATTGCAAATTGTTGTGTGCAAAGCAACATGCAATAGAAAATCACATAGCTGAAAAAAAATAAATCTAGCAATTAGTTCAGCCAGTCTAAACCCTGTTTGAACAAGGTTCAACCATATACGTCTAATATTGGGGGAAAAAAGGATTCTGCAGAAGAACCCACAACAGAATACTGTTTTACTGAAATCAGTAATAGGAATAATATATGGGTATGATGGGAATAATATAAGTAGAAGAAAAAAAAACCAAAAAAAAACCAGAAACTACAGAAACTAGAATTGAAAATCAAGCTCTGTGTGCCAGACTGCATTTTCACATTTTGGAAAAATCTAGATGCGTATGATCATAATTTTGAATGTGATATGCTTAAAAATAGACACTGCTTGACCATGTCAGCACTCCTGAAAAATGGAATTTACTGGGGGGTTTATAGCTTTCTGCTGTCTCTCTTTATTCTGAGGATGCACTTCTGCTGACTTTTACTCAATTATGTTCAACAATAATCCCAGTTCTGACAATCTCAAAAAACCCAAGAAGCTGTTCTCTGATGGCCACATAAAATTTCTTTTTTTTTTTTTTTTTTTATTTGAACTCTCTTTTCTTTAGAGTCTGTTTTGATGTTGTACTATCATTTTGTTTCCATAATTATTTAAAAACTTTGGAAAATTCAACAACCTGTCAAAAATTTCAAAATACAGTAGAGACCAATCTACAATTGGCACCCTTTACTAATAAAATTACCTTTAATGAAAAGCTCTCCAAAGCCAATACATGCTAAACATGTCTTCATCAGATCAATAAACATCTGTATGAATGGAAAATACCACATAAACATTTCTGACACATACATGTAGCAGGCAAAAAGGTTGCAAATCTACCCTTAGTCTGAAATTTTATTACCGCCAGAGTAGATATCCAGCATGAAAAAGATTAGCTAACAGGGCCACAGCTCGTAACTTCAATCACAACAGACTACAAAAGTGCTCTTTGTTCTTGATCATAAAATGATTGTTACCAATCCACTTCTCTACTGAGAAAGAGTCATATTCAAATGTACAGTATGGGGGCTCCAGAGCTCCTGTGTGGGATTACAAAACAGGCCACAATTAATAACTGAATACAGTTCACCAGCAAAAAAAAAAAAAAAAAATGTTTCGAGATGACAACACAGAAACTGCTAAAAACTCTGCATAACGTAACTTGTATCTGTCTAGCACCTGCTGCTCCAGAGCTAAGGAGTATTACATCTTTCCATGTATAAAAACCGCTAAAAACAGGCCCCTCTTTGCTAGCCCCAGCTGTAGCCACAAGCCACCTCTCCCCGGTGTGGGTGGACAATGCTCCATGACTACACAGTTGGAGGCATCATGCCAACTTCCTGAGCAGCTCGGTAGGACCTCGGTCCAGCCCATCACCCAAACCTGACAGCCAGTCACTCCCAGAAGAGCTGCGGCCGGCCCTCGAGGGGCACGATCTGAACAGCACGGCTCCATGTGCCCGAGAGTGACTCGAAACCCGCCCGCTGCCCCTCGAGGTGCTCTCCCTCCCGGGGACACGACCCCTCGCACCGCGCCAGGGTGTCCTCACCCTCAGCCCGCAGCACCAGAGCCGGCCCGGCGGCCCGGGCGGAGGGGCTCCTGCCCCGTCCCGGCTCTCGGCTGCACCGCGCCCGCCGCACCCCTCGCTCGGCTCCAGCCCGGGCACCGACCTGCATGGGCGCTTCGTGCCTCATATCTGGGCGCGGCCCCGCCGCCCGCCCGCTGCCTCTCGCTGCCGCACGCCGACAGCCGCCGCCGCCCGCCCGGGCTCTGCCGGCAAACCCGCGCCGAGATCAGCACCGGAGCTGTCCCCGCTCCGCCCCCGCCCCGCCCCCGCTCCCCTGCCCTCCCGGGAGTGGTAGTCCGGCTGCCCGGATTCCTCGCCCTCGGCTCCGGGAGAAGGGACTACAGCTCCCGGGGTGCTCGGCGCCAGGCCCGAGCGGGCGGTGCCGGAGCGGGCAGCGCGGCGGGCGCGGTGCTCCGCGATCCCGTCTCGGGGCCGCAGAGGGCTGCGGGGCCGGGAGCGGGGGCGCCGTGGTGGGGCGGGGGCGGGGGCGGGGGCGGGGGCGCGGCGCGCCGTGCCCGTGCTGAGGCGGAAAGCGGAGACGGAGCGGGCGAGCAGGCACCGCCGGCTCGGCGGATGTGCTGCCCGCCCGGCCCGCCCGCAGCCAGGAGGAGCAGCGCCGGCAAGGGGAGCGCGGGCGGCGCTCGGGGGGCTGCGGGAGCCTCTCGGTGGAGCGGAGCGAGCTCTCCCGGTCCGGGCGCGGCGCTGCACAGCGCCCTCTGCGGGCAGGGGCTTGGCGCGCCGGCACGCTCCGGGCCGCGGGTCGCTCCGGCCCCGTTATCCCGGTCCCGTTATCCCGCTTCAGTCTTTCCTGCCCCGTTATCCCGCTCCCATCTTTTTGTCCCACTCCCACCCCGTTATCCCGCTCCCGCATTCGGGCCGGTGCCGTTCTCACGGCCGCGCCCCGCGGCCCACAGCCAGCGCTGGCCTCGGGCGGCCGAGCGCCTTTCGTGCTGAGGACTGCTGGTCAGTGTCCCTGCTGGGCACAGTGACAGTCCCTGGGCTGTCTCCTCCTCGCATCCCGCTGTCCTGCTTGCTCCAGCCTCGCTTGGCTTTTGCTCGGTAGCTGACGAACAGGGTCGGGCAGCTCCGTGTCGTGCTGCGGTGCCATGGCCATGGCGCCGCCGGGACACGGGGACATCGCTTCTGGATGGTGGCAGCCGTTTTTGATGTCCGTCCTGATGTCTTTATGAGGTAGTGCTTAATCATCCAAGAGGACCTTTTAAATACCTGTCTCAGTACTTTTTGCATAACCCCATCCTCTAATGCAGAGTCCATATTAACCTTGGGCCAAAATGGACGGGTCCAGAGAGGGTAAAAAAAAAAATGTATAGCGTGTGTTGGAGCCAGATTTAAGATTCAGCAAGTTGTGCTGTAATGAAAGGGTGAAGATGAGCCATGGGTGACTCTGGGGATGTCTGCCCAAGGTTTGAGAGCTGGACACATCCCAGGCAGGGGAAGGGAGGGGAAGGCAGCAGTGGTGGCTGAGGCAGAGTGGAAACAGCAATTTGCCCTGTTTGTTATCCGCTTAACATACATGGTATACACATGGTTGCATGAAGTGAGGCGCCCATAGGAGCTGGGACATGAACATGTTGTGTCATAGAGACATGTATATGGATTAAAGTGTATGTCAGAAGAAATTTCATTCTAACTTTACAGGTTTTTTATTTCATTTGCAGCTGTTTATACCTATCCCACTATAATATGAAGAGAGGAAGTCAGTATTTTTCAAAGACATTGTGCATTTTTTGGAGCTCACCCTTCTTTTCTGCTTGAAACACAGAATATTGCTCTTTCTGCCATTGTAGATATCTTGATTTTGCTCAGCATTTTAGACCCACTTGCATGGATGCTAAGAGTCACTCTTGGGTTTTCTTAATGTCTGCAATTTAACCTTACTACTGATTTTAGGTGAGTACCTACCAAAAATCATGAGTAACAACCCACTTCACTCTGAAAACACGGCACATTATATGTATTATCAATTGCAGTTAAGGAAAAAACAGAAAGTTTTTTTCTCCTATGAAAGCTTTGTTTTATGGGGTTTTGGTTTTATAAAGTATTATATTACATAATCCTGAATATATATTAAACTATAGTTTTCCATAAAATAGAAATTCACTTTAAATCCTAGCTGAATAGATTTATGAAACAGTAGATTCAAATATTCAGAGAAGTTTTTGATTTTGGAATTTAGAAAATAAATACTATGGATTTACTCTTATATTAAAGTTTTAAAGTAGATTTACTGCAGATACATTAAAAATTTAAGACTTAGATGATGCCAGGTTAAATTTATCCCAAGACAAAGATCCTCCACAGCTTTCAATTATTTTTGCATTTATCTTAGCATTGAAATCTTGATGCAGTGTCTCACCTAAAATCTCCATACAGGCAACTTTTAATAGACCATAAAGCTATGTTACTTCTACATTATCATATCTCCTTTTGTAAAGCATGGGGTTTATTTTCTTCTAGTGCAAATGTTAAAGTAAACAGATGTATGTATAAACAATACTTTTCTTTTTCTTTCTTTAATTTTCAAATGCATAAAAATGCACAAATAACACTGATTTTGTAGAATCATAAGTGATTTGTGTTGGAAGGGGGTCATCTGGTTCTAACCTCCCTGCTTTGTGCAGGGACCCCACCCACTAGACCAGGTTGCTCAGAGCTCCATCCAGCCTGGCCTTGTCGTTTTGCATTGCGTGTTGGTTGAAGAGATGATACTGAGATAATATTTTATTACTCCATTTTTGTCTTTTTGTTGTCTGGCAGAAACTTATCTTTTTCTTTTGGTGTTCTTCAGAGCTTTTTGAAGACCATATGAGAGAGAAATGGAGATAGTATAGTGCTAGACACAAGCCAGCTTTTGTATCTCAAGCACAGTAGTCCAGCATCTTGCTGTGGTGATACTCCTGAATACTCTTGTCCATAGAGCACTGTGTTCATGGGTCAACAGTTTCTGTTGATTAGTAATCACTGGGTCACAATATATTAACCTTTTTGAAGCACTGTGTACTTGAAGTTCCCTTTTAAACATGCTTCCTATGAACTAGGTATTTTTACCAGGTGTTAATATATAGGGGATCCAGTTTAGTAAAATACCTTATTCTTTAAAGCAGGTGTAGTAGAAACACCAGAGTAGCCATGAATATCAATTCAGATTTTCAGGTGTATTGATTATACTACCTCTTTGTCATTTGCTTTTCCTACACTCACAGGAATTTTTTTTTCCCCCCATACCAAAGAGGATTCACAGAACAAGTTGGTTATTATTTGCTAATTGAAACAAAGGAGAAGTATTAGTTTTCCTTAGGTTATGGAAAAAAGTAATTCAAATAACAAGTCATCACAAAAGCTAACCCAGAATGAACATGCTGCATGTGAGATAGTTCATATAGTCAATCTGACTTATGCAGATGTAGAACAGTGTGATTTTAGGACACTTTTTAATCTTTGTAACACAGTTTGGTTTTTGCCCAAAACACTTTTCTACAACACATGGAAGATAAACAATAACTTTCAGACCTGCATATGAGATGTAAGAAAACTTGTAATAATAAGGGCACCAGGAGGCAGCTGGTTTGTAACCAAGTGAGTTGTTTTGAATGCGTGAACTCTGAAATGATGGAGACATTAACAAAGCTGTTTCTCAGTTTTGGACTAGAGGTCTACATATAAAGTCTGCTAGAGGTCCACATATAAAGTGAAGATAATGCAGATGCAGTGTAACGTCACATATCCCATGCATGTATTGGGAGCAAATATTCTCTGTGCTTTCAAAACTTTTAAAGTGTAACCCATGCTGTAATACTAGCAACTAAGTAAGTTTCAGAAGTAGAAGAAATCTGAGTTAATATAGAGAATAATAAGGCAAAGACTGTTGATTAATTGTCATGGTTTATTTATTGTAATTCTTAACATACAAATCCTTTGAATTTTTGATTTAGGAAAATAAAGGTTCTTATTAGGTACATAATTCTAGTCATTATGAAAGATCAGTACCACTTGACAATGTTTTCTGTCATGTTCTCTTCCGTAAGGTCAAATAGCTTTTTTTTTTTCCCCTGAGATTTGAGAAAACAGTATTTCTTTTACTCCAGCATGCCATTTGACTTATCCTGGGATTGGACTTTGGATGCAAAGAACAGAAAAAAAGGGAGTTACAAGTATTTCACAAAGCAATAAAGGTCATTCACCCTCACTCAGTCTGTGTCATGTTTTCAAATCTGATTTATGATTGTAAAATGTAAATGTTGAGGCATGCCTTCTTTAGATATTTCTTTAAAAAAAGGTCTTTCGACTAGGTAAACAGGAAACATAGAGTGCAAGAAAATAGTGATTAGAGATGTCAGGAATGTCTTTCCAGTTTTAAACATTATTTCATCAAGAAGGCAGGCATAAATTAACAAAATACAGATATGAAATTAAGCTAGAAATTGATAGTGGATTTGGCACTCAGACAAGATCTGTCTCAAGTACAGATCTCCAATATGCAGCCATTGAAAAAAAAATCTATGGGGAGTTCTTGTCAGGCTAGAAGACAGACAAAGTACATAGAATCTTGTCATGGGGTAAATCATGTTGTATTTGCAACAGATGAAAATTCTTCGCTGCTGTATAGATACTTGGGTTTGTGACCTTGGCAGATTCTGCAAATCCTTAAAATCCCAACAGACCAGGCTCACACGTCAAGCCACATGACAGCACACTGCTGATGCATAAACTGTAGATGCCACAGGAGGGAATGAGAAAGCAGTTGCTAAAAGAACAAGTCTGATGCTCATCACATGAGACTTGACAGGCCTGCATTACAATGAAAGACAAGCAAACAGTTCTGTCAGGGATGGGTTTTTTCCTTCTGATTTTCAGAACAGGAGATACCGTTGGTCTATTCACTATTAAACTTTGCAACCACTAGAACTGTAACTTAGAACTGAAATGCAGCTTTTCATCTTCTGTATAAAGGACCTGCATAAATCACCACTGTTTTGCTGTTGGTGGAAAAGAGCATTGGGTTAATCTGTCTTTGCACCCCTGTTGCCATAGCTACTGGGTCACAGCACCACATACACCATCACATTTCACGCATCCTCATAGTCTATATGCAATGGTTTCATTGCAGTGTAGGAAAGGGAGAACTTGTGGTTTTCACTTTCTATTGCACAGTACCTTGTCTTCGGTAAGGTCACTCAGGTCTGTGGAGATCAAAGAGGCATTTCACACTCCTCTCTTCGAAGGCATCTCCCTATGCTATGTGTCCTGGGGCTGAAGAACAGAAACATCTAACTCTTGACTCACTCCCACCTAATGTGAGCACTCACACCACTATGCATCTGCATATCCAGTGACCTGTCCAGGCAAGGGAGAAAATGCCACCTGGAGCTGAAGATGGCAGTAACACGTATTCTGGCACAGATTTTGGTACCAACTCTAACTTCAAAATCTTAAAAATATATGCTCAGCTGTTTCATGAAAAAGGGACTTAACACTTAGAGTCTGCAAACCATTCAAAAGGAGTTTAAAGTGATGTATATTCATCATGATGGGTAGAGAGTTGTTAGTTATGGAACTAAAGACCATGCTTGAAATTATGCCTATACCTGTAGAGATATTTACTAGCAATGCATGCATAGTCAAATTAAAAATGCATTTAAACTACATGCCAAATATATTTCTTATGTAATGCTTTTGCAACAGGACTTCTATTCATGGTGAAATGTCATCAACATAAACTTTCTGTATGTCAGAAGAGAGGTTCTTGTATTGTGCATGCATTTCCATACCACTGTTCACAAGATCTGGCCTAGACAAGAGGAAGCTCTGACAGCCAAAAAGAGCATACATCAATTTTATAAAGCCCAGAAATTCTTAAGCATAGCAAACAAAATAGTTTTGTCAGGTCTGTGATATGCTACATCACCAATCTGAACAGTCACTGGATGTCATTGATGGCTCAGTGCTGACAAGAGTTCAGATCAATCAGGTGACCGAGAGAGGGACTACTGCTCTGGTAGGAATTTTCACACAGTTTGTCCTGTCAAATAATTTCTGCACTGCAGAAAACACAGGGTTTTTAAAACAGTTTAATAGCAAATGCTCTGTGATTAATTAATATGTTTAAGGTTTTGCAAAATGGTCAAGGGAAGTAGCAGCCATAAATAATGGGGTTTAGGCTCTCAAACCTAGTACTCCAATTTTTTTCAACTCTTGATGAGAGTTTGATTGGTTAAAGAAAGAATCTGACTAGTTTTATCAGATGTACACACAGTCAGTGAGATGTGTAGATGTTGTGTTTATTCATTTTGCGTCTGACATGTCTGTCTTCACTCAGCATAAAGCTCCCAGTAATTAATGGAAATTACAGGAATAGCTACCGTTCATGAATTCTTCTACAGTTCATTAGGTTTTATTTTGAAAGTTTCTGGTATAGTAACTATAGACTTAAGTAAAAAGGTGAAAAGAAGAAACAGTTGAAAGAACCACATATAGCTTGTATATTTTTCAACCAGAAATATAAAAATTAACAAGGAAAAAATATATTCACATATAGTTCTAATATAATTTATTTTTTCTTACTTTTTCTCCTCTGAAAAGCATTTCAAGACAGAAGAACCGGTGCTGCTAATGATATCATGGTGATTTTATCAAGTACTTCCCATCAATACTCTGCAGCTGTGTTAGAAGAGGCTGTTGTGGCAGGAAACAACCTAATAGCTATTTTTGAGTCCCATAGCTGTGCATGACTCAGGAAGAAAAAGAATCATTGCTTGATTTTCTATTCTGCATAGGTACTTAAAGTACCAATCATCAGATCTACTCAGACATCAGTCCTATTTCATCAGGGATATTAAGAATCATCTTCTGGAGGTCAAATGTGAGCATGTAATTCTGTGAGATGCTGATCCCCTGTAGATCTCATTAGCTTTCAGTTAGCGGCATTCACCTTCTCTCAGATCTGAAAACTTAGGCTGAAAATCAGAACCAAGGAAGCAGCTCCAACTCAGTCTTTAATATCAGATCAACTTCATAATCATTTGGAGTTTTTAAAAGCAGGTAGTAATTTGTTCACCAGAGTAGAGATGTTGAGTGGTTGTCAGATTCCATACATGATTAATGACACATTGTCTATCTGCATTTTACTCCTTATTTCCAAGTTAAATGCTTCCACAATCCTCTGTGTTCCTTGTTTTACATGCAGTACATTTTCATGCTAGGGAGCTGGCAGTAGCCTCTGGCATTAAGTCACTATTATTTCCATTACAGGGGAGCATTTCCATTGTTTCAGAGAAATCATCATATCTCATCTCAAATATTTGTAACTGCCTCTTGATCTATCTGGTACATTTATATTTTGGATGTCTCTTTCTCTTTGCTTTTACTTACAGCAAAATTGCACACACCTCAACAAAATGACAACAGAACACAAAACATCTGAACCTAAGGGCAAGTTCAGCCACAGTATCTTGATTTAGCTCACTGTGCCTGGCACTTCTATGCGCTTATTTGGTATGCAGGGCTGGGGGTGTGGAGGAATTAATCAGTAAGGAAATTAATCAGTCTGTTTGCATAGTCTGTCCCAAGTGCTCTGGAACTTGCAAATTGTGCAGAAATGAGTGCATAAAGGCAGGTAGATAAAGACAGGATGTGTTGGATTGATGTTTGCAAATGAACCCAGACTTCTGCATAAGGTACTGAGCAAAATTCTGGCAGCTGGCCATAGAGTGCAAAGTTAGATATTCATTGCAGAAATCATTGTGTCATTTTAAGACATTTTACAGAGCAGGCCAGTTTCCATGATCAGTTTCCATTGATGGGTCACAGGTAATTTTGTTGGCTGTTCCTCTGCAGCAGCGTTTGCTAGCAAGGAGGAGTAACAGACAGCCCTCAGGGAAAGATCCCTTACCCTGCCACAATGCAGAGAAACTCTCATTACAGTCAGCTTCCATGTTTCTCATTTTAGCTTGCCTAATTGAAGTTCTAATCTGCATACATTCTCACAAGTGCAATCAAAAATGCCAAGCTGCTTGTTATGGAAGTGTAAGCATGGTCAGAAAATTGCTTGAAAGGAGTTTGGATTCTGCCTTTCCCACTGATTCATTGTTGGCTTAAGAAAGTGCCTTAGTCCCTGTTTCCTTTCTTGTAAAATAAGATTATATTGTTATCTCATCATAGTTGCTGCTCTGATAGGAGTGTTAGGAACAGAAAAAAACCAAAAGTTGGAAGAAAAAATATTGATTAGATTGTATTCTTTGAAAATTGTGCATATTATGATTCATGGAAAGTGAGATACTTACAAATCAGAACAGAAAAATAAGTGGACAATTACTCCTAAAGAGGCATATGTCTATATATGATGAAAAAGACTAATTAATTATTCAGTTGGAACTCTATTCTCTGAGAAGCTTCTGCCCATATTTCTGGTAATTGTCACAAAATGCAGAGGAATGACAATTCTGTCATTGTTGTGCTGCCAATAAATTTTAATCTTGCTTTGCTTTCTCTAGCATTCACTGGTACAGCTTTTCAGACAGCATTCTGCCTGTTCAAATAACTACAAGTAAAAATATTACCTCAAGAAAATTCCATTATTCTAGAAAATATTCTATTTTTTAATATTTATCAAAGTTTAGATACTTGCTCTGCATAGCAGAAGGAAAACAAAAGTCTTTATGGCATTCACAGTTCAAAACTTACCACTGAGATATTCTGGTTAGCTTCTAGCAAGGCCTGATGGTTTTTGTTTACAATTTCTTCTAACTTAAGAGCCACTCTTTATATTCTTGGTTTAGGTACACTCAGAAGGAAGGATTTACTTTACCTGCTTCCTCAGATTTAGTCCATTATATTCTCATATGGTTAGGAACACAAAACAAGTTCATATGGCTCTAGTTTCAAGAAAATGAAATGCAGGTTTGTGCATGATAATCTAATTTGCCACTAGGATTGCCTTCATAATTATTCACCCATCAACCTTGTAAAGAAAAACATAAGGAACATGGTAATGTCAACTTTTTTGTAGTCATACAGTATACTAGATCATTCCAGCCCTATGACAACTACTTAAATATAATACAAGTTCAGTCAACCAATAGCAATGAGCATTAATTATGGACACGCAGGCAAAGTATTACATCAAGACCTCTACTGTTCAAATATGTATTTTTAGGATGGTCAGAGTGCAGTGTCAGACATTGGTAAAGAGGAAGGAAAAATGCATTTATGGGATAAACACATGTTTTCATGCACTGGTCTTTTGGCACCATTCCTCTGAGCTCTAGTATCTTGCAAGAAGACAGTGCTTAGACTTCCCCTGACCAGATCTGGAGAAAGAAGTCGTCTGTTAGACCTAGATTGCCTTTATTTTTTTACCTATAGAAATATGACAAAAAGCCATATATTTTATATTTTATTTTAAAATTCTAGTATCAAAATCTTGGAGTGCAACTAAGCAGAAAACTTGTTTTCCATGCATTTTTAAACCTTTTGATTTTATTTCTACTGGAAATAATGAGAAGGCTGAATCTGTCATTCTCTCTGAGACCCACATCAATGCAAATTTTGTCATGGGTACTTTTGCAGCATATGCTTCTCGAATGGGAATGGTTTCACTGCATGAACAGTAGGTTTTACACAGGGAACAACATAATGCTGCTTTCTAAAAGCAATGCATCACTAAGTGAAGATTAGAGCAAACAGGAGCTCCTGTTGTGCAGAGGGAAAGCAGGTATATCAGTCAATACATTGCATGTATGTAGCAGCTCTTGAGTCAGCCATGCCAAAAAGCACTCAAGAAGCTAACTTTTCTGGCTTTAGAGTCAAGATTTATCACAGACATGGCACCTGCTCCTATTCTTCAGTAGAAAGTTGCTAAATAGTCTATTTGATTTGCAGCAAAAATGTTTACCAAAACAGGGTACGATCATAGAGAAGAATTTCAAGAAACCTCTCTGACCTGCATCTACAACTCAGGAAAACACAGTGGTGCAGTGCCCAGACCTGAACAACAGTGAGACTGACAAACACATATTTCAACATCATAAGCAACCGAGGCACTGGAAATTCATGTAAAAGTGCACAATCAAGGGAAATTGATTTTCTGCAATGACTTCAGGAGGAAGTCGATTGTGTTTGCCTTCATGTATGTGGATGAGATGTGGGGAAGTAATAAGGAAAAAAGGAAAGAAACTTGCCTTCCTAGGGACTGACTTGACACATATTTCCAGGAGAAAGAAAAGTTCTTACAAACTTTTCATTACTGCAGGGTTATTCCTTAGAATAGTCTTTAATGCTTTGTGGAACAAAAAGTACCAGTTGAAGCTGACAACAAACATAATTTTAAGTACCACACATCATAAGTAAAACCATCTCAGGCTCAAATCCAAATACTTACACTAGTGCCCCATGCTATATAACACTTTCCCATTAGAGAACAAATCTAGTTACCCAGCATATGCTTTTCTTTGCTCCTGAAAAGCTGCTTCAGACTACTTCAGCTACCTGAAGTGGTCTGCTCTCCCAAAGTCCCTGGCTCTGCACACCAGGGTTTTAACATGCAGTCTATACAATATTTCAGGCCCTAAGCAGCTCAGCAATCTTGTTGTGTGTTTAGCAATAAAAGATACTTAGTACTGCAACACAGTTGGCAAAGGAAGAATTGTGACTACTTTCCCTCAGCAGCTTTGGCCTAAATGGTAAACTCCAGCCATGGTCTCTGGGCTTTCCTCATGAATAAAGTCAGAATTAAGCTCTAAAGGCATATTCAATATGGGAGATTTTTTCTCTGTTCTAGCCAGAATTGCATATAGACCACATATGTGTTGTTTTGAAAAGACCATCAGAGATTTTACTTTATACTTCATATCTGACTACTGCAGTTACCAGTTTAAGTGACAGAAGTCAGAGTTGGCAGATCTGTGTTAGACAATACTAATAGTTGTGCTGTATTTATGCTGTGAATGTTGTAGTATCTGTGCTAAATTCAGAAGTAGAAAAGAGGATTCATAACATTTAACTGCTTGTAGTCCATATTCCTATGTGATAATAATATAGGTGTATTGTATATCTGTTACAATCTCAACTGCTTGAAGACAAGAAGATTAAGCTATAGAGTGCATTAAAAATCTTCCCTCACACACAAAAGAAAAAACTGAAGTCTGTTTTATAATAAATGAATGCTTATGCTAGATGAGCAAAATATTGATTACTATTACCATAAAGCCAGGAATATATTTCAAAATATATATGTAGGCATCACAATCTTTTTCTGAAATTTTTGATAAAACAAAGACAATAGTGTTAACTATGTATCATTTAAACTCACTTTACTTAAAGACAGGACAACTGGTTACACAAATAATGTTTATGTTTCTTTTATTCTAGAATTACTTTGACTAAGGTTGTAATTATAGATGACTAAGGAAGAGGGGAGCTCATTTTGGGTCAGAGTCAAGCCATTGCACTATGATAAACATGTGAGTGGTATCAGTATATTTTTGCCACATAAAACTTAACTGTTTTGAGGAAAGAGAGAAAGGAGGTTATTTAAACCTCATGGAGCAACTGGAGGAAAATTTAGTTTCTTTGGGATACTTTAAAACAGTCTTCATCCTCCACATTTCCTTCCTGCCTGCTGTTTCCCAGAACTCTGGTAAAGGCTGATGTCACATCTGAGCTGGCTAATATCATGATACAACTCTTTCAGATTGCTCACAGACTCTTCTTACTTCTTTTCCTCTACCATCTCTTTCTGCATTTGCTAACAGAAAACATTTGAGTATACTTTCAAATAGATTTTTCAATTACTTTTTCTGAGGAAATAGTGCCAACACATAGATCTCATGAATAGGAAAAAAAATGGAATTAAACAGTGCTGGATCATGTGTGCTGCTTCTTTAAATGTCACTCAGCAAGAAATTAAAACGTAGCTTAATATTAGCATTCCTGAACACTATGAAATATTTTTCTTTATATGCATTGCCTTTATTCTCAGCAGATGAGCAAGCAAGGTCATTAATGTATCTATGTATCATTCACCCCATGGAATCAGAATTGACTTCTTATATGCAATTATGTCCAGCAAATATATTTATCTCTTGTGTGCCTTGGATGGCTGCAACTCAACCTCTAATGCTGCATCTCCTTTAGCAGACTCTGTCATTACTGCCAAAGAGAAATTAGTGGAGCATTGAACAAAAAAATACTAAGCAGGTAAGTAAGCTTTTGGCTTGTGTAACAAGTATAATTTATGGCACTGCAAAATGTTCTCTGCTGAAGATTTTTCCTCTAGAAACTGAGATAACTGGAGGGAAAAAATCCATAAATATTTTAATCTTATTATCCTTCAATGGTGACCTTCTCCAATTTCTTTTTTCTAGGATCCTGAACTTGGTGTTCAAATGTTGTATAACACTAATTTTCAGAACCCAGTTTGACAGTTTGCTTTGTTTACACATTCTAACCCAAGGAATCTTGCCTGTATAAGCTGAGCGAACGCTTAGTTTATATAAGCTACACTATATTGGCTTGGCTATCTAGTGATGGAACAGGTTGCAGAGGGCTGGTGGATGTCTGCTAGAATCACAGAATAACAGAATATGCTGAGTTGGAAGGCACTCACAAGGATCATTTATTTCAACTCCTGGCCCTGCACAGGTCACCCCAAGGGTCACACTGTGTGCCTGAGAGCACTGTCCAAATGCTTCTTGAGCTCTGTCAGGCTTGGTGCTGTGACCACTGCCCTGGGGAGCCTGATCTACTGCCAACCACCCTCTGAACCTTTTCCTGGTATCCAGCCCAAACCTCCCCTGACACAATTCAGGCCATTTCGTCAGGTCCTGTCACTGGTCATTCAGAGAAGAGATCAGTGTCTGCCACTCCTCTGGGCATTCTCTAATGTCTTTCTCATACAGTGGTACCCAAAGCTTTCCCTAGCACTCCAGGTGCTGAGCAGAACAGGACACTGTGAGAGACAATATTGAAAGCTTTACTGAAGTGCAGAAAGACCACATCAACTGGCTTCCCTTGATCAACTAGGTGGAATACCTTGTCAGAAAAGGAAATAAGATTTGGTGAGCAGGGGTTTCCTGTCATGAAACCATGCTGGCTGTGATCAATGACTTCTTTGTCTTTCAAGTGTTTTTCAATACCTCCCAGGATGATTTTTTCATGATTTTACAGGGCACTGAACTGAGACTGACAGAACTGTAGTTTCCAGGGTCCTCTTTCTTGCCCTTCTAGAAAATCAGGACAAGTTCAGGTTGCAAACTTCCAGTCAACTGGGACCTCTCCGGATTCCCAAAATCATCAAGAGAGGTTTAGCAATGACATAGCTAGGTCTTCAAGGATTCATGAATTAATCCCATCAGACCTCACATATTTGTAAGGATCCAGCCAGAGCAGCAGATCTTGCACAATTTCAGGGTCAGCTGGGAGCTGATCATTCTCACAGTCATGGTCCTCCAGCTCAGGCTGCTGAGACCCCATTGCTACTTCATCTGTGTTGAAGAAAGAGGCAAAGAATGTGTTAAACACCTCTGCCTTGTCCACACTCCTGTTTTGAGGTCACCATCCTCATCCTATAATGATTTTTACACTGCCTTTTGCCATTCAACTCCAGCTGAGCTTTGGTTGCATGAATTTTCTCCCTACTCTGGTGAGCAGCATCTCTGTATTATTCCCATTTCACCTGACCTTGCTTCCACTGGGCAGACACCTTCCTTTATTGCCTTATTTCCAGCAGAACTTCCCTCTCAGCCAAGCTGGCCTTCTGCCTTGCCTGCTTGACTTCTGACATTTGGGAATTTCCTGCTTCTGCGTACTAAGGAGGTGATGTTTAAAAAGTGATCAGCGCTGACAAACCCCTGCACCTGCAGAAACTTCTTCCCAGGTGGACTTTACTTATTAAATACCTGAGCAGCCTGAAGTCTGCTGCCTTCATGTCCAGAGTTGAGGTTTTGCTGCCACTTTTCCTCATGTCAACAGAGATTTTAACCTCTGAGGTTGTGGTTGTGGTTGTGGTTGTGGTTGCTATGGACAAGATAGCCCCTATCTCCACTTTGTTCACAAATCCACCCTGTTAACAAGCAGCAGATCAAGGACAGCATCTTTCTGAGTCAGCTCACTTTGGACTTCCATAAATAAAGTCATAATCCAGTTTTTTTTTAACCTTTTGGCTCAGGTTGCACCAGATGTGTGACACTCCTAGTTGATTTCTGGAAAATTGAATTCCCCCAAAAGGACAAGGGCCTTTGACATGGAAGCATCTCTTATTTCCTCAAGGAACAATTCATCAGTGCCATTATCCTGGCCAGGAGGTCTATAGTAGTCTTCCCCAATGACATCCAAATTATTTGTGTTACCTTGGTTCCTGCCCAGAAGTTCTCAACTGTGCCATTGCCACCTGTGAGCTCCATACATTCTACCCCTTCCACTACATACTGTGCTACCTCTGTGCATCCCCTGCCCTGCCTATCCTTCCTGAAGAGCCTGTAACCATCCAATAAGGCACTCCAGTCACAGGACTCATCCCACCAGGTTTCACTTATGTCAAATCTCTAGGAGTGGGCCAAAGCCTCAAGATCCTCCTCTTGTTCCTCTCTTGCATGTAGTGGTGTAGAAACATTTCCACATGAGGTGGTTCATAGCCAAAACATGGTGAAGCAAATTGAGGGTTCCCGTTAGTGCTCATTTCCTCAAGATTTGGCACACCATCCCATTGCTCATCACTGGTGAGCCTGGTTTTGTCCCTTTCCCCTATTCCAAGCTCATTTAGAGCTCTCTTGATGAGTCCCTCTTGCTCCTGTGCTAGTGTCACATACTTAAATGAAGCAATGACTTACCACCTTTTCAACTAAGGATTTTTTTACATTAAAAATAATTTGCACTGCTTCCTCATGCTACTTGATCCTTCTTTAGTCAGAGACTCTTCCAGGCTAGAAATACTTCTTGTACAAGATTTGTCAGAATCTTAATCATCAGCATCAATGCCTGTGAAGATGCTTTTGGCATGATTGGTCCCTTATATGCCTCAGCTCCCTTGGTTTGCTTGTTATGCAGAGATTACTCTCTTAACAAGGACAGTTAAAAAAGCATATGGCAGCCTGCTTTTCAACTAGTTCAAGAACTATTTCAGATAGGTGGCTAAACTAATTTCAGGTCTTAAAAGTGGACAGTTTTTCCACTAGTTTCCATGACCTCTGCATGTTTTTGCTACTGGACAGCATCTTTTGAAATGGACTTGGGACTTGTTTTCTTCTGTTTCTAATCAGCACTGCAGAATAATTTTACAGAATTCATGTTCATGTTTTTTCCCCTTTGAATCCACAGAGATCTCTTTCACAAGGGATTTATATCTAACTCATTCTATGGCTTTATATGAGTTAGCTTCTGCATAGAAATCCCCAAATACACAGAATGGAAAAGAAACACTTCCTACAGACTCCCATTATATTTGATTCAATCTCAATATCCAATTTGTTTACATTGTTTCAAATTAAACTGTTGTTAAACCAAAGCCTAATCTCCAACACAATTTTAACCTTTCTGCTCGTGTTCACTACATTTTATATACACAATAAATGTTTTTATCTTGAAAATATACCCTCAAAATACTCAGGTCTCATGGCAATTAAGAACATCAATAGTGTTATTTACACTCTTCCACTGCCATATGTTACTTTCAAATACTCATGTTGGTCTCTTCTTCAGCGTATTCCCCATTATTTACTTTAGAATATTTTCCTATTTCTTATTCAGAGTTCTTTATAATGAGTTTATGAGAAGATCGATATTAGTACTGTGACACAACGTCACATTTTAAACACACACCAAAGCAGCTTTCTAACTTTCCTTTCCTACTACAGTTTCTTCCAAGTTTGATGGTTTGATGATGAAAAGGCCTAAGTAGCAACTCTTTCTCCATCCCACACTATGCAGCCAGGTGGAAAGCAAAGGGAGTGGACATCTGTGCCTCTTGCATCTTTGAACTCTTTCACATATTAACATTTCACCTAAAGTTCTTATTTATAGATGTTTCATATCATAATATTTTCTCAAGGATCAAGAGTTCCTGGGTTTTTGTGTGTCTATGCCCTGTGACCAATTTGACAGTGTTTCTCAGCTCTCCTTTCCAATAACTATATTGCTGCAGCTAAATGGGATCAAGAAAGGAATCTCAACACAGAAATTTTATGTTCACGGAAAATCAATGACATTAAACCCAAAACTGGGAAAATACATTAACATTTCATCCAAGGCTATACTGGCTGGGTTTCCACTTTTATTCATATGTTTTAAACTACTAGTTTAGCAGCAACCTAATTCTAAGTACCTTTCTTCTATTTCTCCTCTTGCAGTTGATGTGGTGTCTCATTTCTCCTTCATGAGTAATTACTGTTCTAGTGAATCTTTGTTAGGAAATTGATTTTTCACAAATGTATTAGCAAATGTTTTCTGGTTTATTAATTTCTTACTGGAAGTTAAATGTGCAGAGGGAGTTTTGCCAGTACAGTACTTGTTAAAAAATTACTCCATCTCCTGGATCAATCACTAACAAAGAACTGAAATTTGGCTAATAATAGTGTTTTGGAAGAGAATGTTTTTCACACACCCATGTATACACATATGCTGTCATCCAAGCAGTTCCCCCTCCTGTCACCATCATTTTTTTACAGATATTAAGAGAATTTATTTTAACACAGCTCTTTTCTGAGGTGTTTTTAATTAGTTTTCAATTAAGTTTTTGTAAAACACTGAATCTAATCACTAGTTCAATCCAGATTGCACTGACTGCTGTCACTCCTTTCATTTCTCATGATTGACCACATTCATCCAGTATCTTCATACATTCCTTATACACTCATTCTTCATACACTGATGCCAGTTTTTTTTCTTTTAGTTCTGTTAAATAGACAAACTCATTTTCCTATTGTCTTTTGTACCTTAAGGGAAGGTAAGCATATCTTTTATTAAACCTTTTTCATCACAATTAATTTAATAAATTTTAAAGTGCCAATCTTGCCTAGTCCATGCTATCTTTATTCTTTTTCAGTTATTGATTTACTTTCCTAATTTAAACACTAGTTCTTGACCTTGCAGCAAGACCTTCTACACAAAGAGTTCTCTGCTGCCCATACTTATTACTTTCTTCCCTTGACTTTCTTCTGACCATAGACCCTGGCACAACTTCAGTTCCCTCCTGGCTGAGCTTCAGATCTGAGCCTTTGTTCTGCCCCTCCTTTGTGCCCTTTGAAAGCCTCTCAGGCTTCCACGCCTGTGCCCGAATTAGCCACAGTATCCAAAGGTGTATAACACAGTAAAACTTTTGAATCATTTCTCACTGCAATAAAATCCAGGAAGTCAATTACAGCGGAACAGGCAAAATAGCGTGCACGCCATTTTCTCTGGAACACTCAGCCAAAATAGCTCAATATAATCATTATGCTACAGGACATAAATCACATTCTAGCTCAAAATACACTTACCAGGAAAACACTTAGTGCATGTTTTTCAACCTGAAGTGTATCTCAACGATTCTTGGAAAAGAGAATCTCTTTTATAAGGCTTAATTAAGCAGATTTTAACTCCCTGTGAGGCAGTTTGACCAGCCATTAAACAATTCTGAAGTAATCTGAAACATAAAAATTGGAAAGGCAAAGATGATTAGCTCTGTTCTGTATGGATAATCCTTTTTTTTTTTTTCTTATACTGATCAAGATTTTTTAATATAAGACAAGGAATTTGTTTATAATATAAACCCATAAACAGTTCAGAGTCTATCATTTTAGCAAGCCAAAATACTTAGACAATTAAAAGATAGGCTAAAAAGATTCTTATATTCATCTGATCTTAAAGAATTTTAACCCAACTCATTTCCTACAATTTTTCAGAGCACTGCCTGATTTTGTTTTCCAGCTTGCATCCTGGCAACAACAAACACACCTTCATTTACATAACAGCTATTGTTGATCACTAGGGACTTCGCACAATCGTTTGGGGTTTGGTGGGGTTTTTTAACTCTTCGTTAAATGTTTGCTTAGAAGACTGTTTGATTAAATGATAGCTTTATCAATAAAGAGTAGGCATAATATTGTTACTGAATGCAAGAATATAGTTGTGTATGAAGCCATTCTCAGTAATTGTCAATTTATGTAAATCTGAGCCCTTGGGGAAAGAATATTAAGGAAAATCGCTTTTAAAAGAAATACTTTAAAGATCAGATGTCAACATAAGTTGAATAGTCTGACATGAGTTGTCAAAGTTCAGTTCTAGCAGCTGCAGTAATTCGAAGAGATAAAGACTGGGAGCTTGTAAATAATCACCTTTATATTCTTCCCTTCCTAACAACCATGGATTTCTCAACAGGTAGCAAGGTTTTTAAGTGTGACTTACCCAGAAAGGGTCTAGCAGGATTATGATAAAAAAGAAATAAATTTTTTAATCAAATTCTTGATTTTTTTCCTTTTCTAGTATTTTTTTTATTTACAATAACCATTATAAAAAGAGAAAGAAAAACAAAAAAAGTAATTATAAGGGAAGTTAAGCTACCCCCACTACTTCACAGCAAGTTCTGCACTTGCAGGAAATGGGACTGAAAGCTTATTCTGGGACTGCCAGACACCCACATTTTAGGACTTTTGTCAGCAGCTTCTAATTTTTTTGAAATTCTGCTTCAGAATTTCAGTTTCTGTGGGCAGAAAGTATCTCAAAATAATGTTACACTTTCCTGTTTAAATGTATTAAAAATCTGGTGTCTCCCAGTAAGACTGTGATATTGTCAAAACTGAATGTTACCTGATAACAGAGTTTATCTGTTAAATTAATGAATACAGAATCTGCTAAGCAGTAATGCTGGCTCTAGAGAAAGCCATCTAGGTCACAAGAATTGAATAGTGCCAGTTTTCTTCAGGTTACATCTAAAAGACCTGAGATTAGTTATGGGGGGGGGGGAAAGTGTGTGTTCTCTTATATGAGCCCTACCAGCTATAAAATGGGAATAGAATGGCTAAATTCTGCCTTCTTTTTTTTTTTTTTTTTTTTTTTTTGGTAAATTTCTCAGGTTCATGTAATTTGACAAGAACTATTGAAAAGCAAGGAGAAACTTCATTATATTGTTTTCGGGACAGACTGACTTGTGGATCATAACTACTACTAGGAAGATCATTAACAGAGTGCTGCTTACATCTATCCTATGCAAAGAGAGTGGAAAATACATATGCAGTTTGAAACAGAGAAGATTATCATAAATACAGCTACACAAAGAGATTGAATTATATTGTATAGACACCCTTAATTTTGCCACTTTGACATGACATGACATGTATTATTAATAATGTTTTCTGGTACTCATTCCATGCAATTTGATACTGCAAATATTCCTAAATATATACATTTGTACAAACTGATTTGGAAAAATAAAATCCATTAAGACACTGGATACCCAAATATACTTTTATTTACAGAGAATGAATCTTGGCACTTCCCTCTTGTCCACAATGACAACTACATAACAATTATTTTGTGCAAGTGTTATACAAGGTATTGTCACCTCTCTTCTAAGAGATCTTGTCAGGCCAAGATCTGTATTTTTCCTAGTTCTTCTGCCCAATAATAACATGCCTCACCTCAACTTTTGTTTAAAAAGAGTCCAAAGGAAAAAATGAAATTTACCAAGACTTCAAATACCCTTAAACTGTGCTCATTATTCCATAGGTTGCACTTATAGGGAAACATCCAGAGCAGGGATAAAGACCTAGATGGAAAAAGATGGAGAAATCTCAGGCTTTCTTTCACAGCGCCATGTCTGCCTGCAGTGGAAAATCACAGCAGAGACAAGGCACAGATGGATTTTATAATGATACAGAGAGAATGAATAGTCCACTCTATCACCTAGGGGCCTGAATTTTCATCAGGCCACATTGACTTGATTTTCCAGGAAAATGTCCCTTGGAAGGTCACAGCCTGATAAAGCAGAGAAAAGCGCAAGAGCCGCCCCCGCCGTGATTGAGGCATGAACCTCAGGAACTCTGAGGATCTGCTGACTCCCCTCCAGGCACCAACACTTCTCAGCTCAGGACAAGTTTCACTCACAGGTTTGCCACATCTGGTCATTGAAGCTGATGTGCCACAGCTCCTGCACTAAGTGGCCAAGGGCTTTGTGCTCACTGGCAAGGCTGGGGCAGGGGTGCTGGTGGTCCTTCATGCCTTCCCTCCAACAATGCCCTGCCATGGTAATCTGGGAGAAAAATTGGAGAGCAGCCCAAAAATTTCACATAAGTTTTCTCTCCCCTTTTGCAAATTCATGTATGCATAATATGCATAATAGAAGCATAATAAAGGAAAAGGAGAAGGAAAAGAAAGATTGGGGTAGAGCTGCATAGATGTACATTGCAGTGAAATCAAAACACCAATAGATATCCCCACCATTATTTTTTTCTTCTGCAATTAGGAAGTTTTTAAGTATTAAAAGCCTCTCCTCTGCTTTTCTTTTCTCCCCACAGTAATGTATTTTCACTGACACTCTGCTTTCTGTTCAGTCAGTGAGTATGTCTCAGGAAGTCATAGTCCATTTTGTGACTTCTGCTTTCTTCCTATTACTCTGCAAAGTAGTAAACATTTTATCTTCCTTGCTAATCAGCCAGCATCTGGTGCATCACATTAATAGGCAAGTACAAGAAAAGGCTCTCTTTAAAATACACTCTTTTGAAAAGTGTAAATAAGGAATACAGACTAATGAAAAACAAAGCTGGGCACATCACAATCACAGAACAGTTTGTTTGTTATAAAGCTCTAAAGCTGGTAATCTCTAAGAGGCTCTCTGTATTAATCACTCTGTTTACAGCTCACAGTCTGTGCGCCCTAGACAGGATCCTTGATTCATTACAGCTTCTTAGAGTGTTACTGAATAATCTGTTTCTTGTCCTTCAGAAACTTAGTGTCCTTCTTTCACACAGATCTGCTTTCTTCTGTGGTGGTGTTAGCACAGTGTGAACTGACTTTATCGTTCATACATTACAACATTCCAAATAACACATAGCTCTTCTGCTCCTTATTGTTCATCTGAGTAGCTCAAGAACTCTTCTGATCTTACCAGCCTTTCAAAGTTTTGCCGGGCCATTTCAGAGGGTTATTTTGATCTTTAACAAGGTGGGAGTTTTTTAAAAGAACTCCTTTCTCACTTAATTACAACTTTGAAATGTCATTAATTCTCCAATTGGGATTATTTTAATTTTTGTGTGACTATTATAACACCAAAAACCACAGCAGTGATAAATAACTTTTATAGAGACAAACACATTTTAAAAACTCAGCAGGTTACAGTACCATGTTTTCCTAATTGTCCTGTATGGTGTTGTGAAGGAGGCAGTGGGCCAGACATCACTACTGACCTTCAAGAAGCAAATCTGCAGAATATATTAGACTTTTTACAAGGCAAAGGATCATTTTTCTTCTGGCAACCACTTTTCTCAATATATCAGTATATCCCAAGCCCTATTTTCTAGAGTTGAGAGCTGAACCAGCATCATATGCTGACAGTATGATTTATTATTCAAAAAATATCAAGCAAAAAACCCTCAAATTCCTACAGGACATCTGGAAAAGTAATAACACAAATTATTGTAATTCACTGTGAATCTTCTTTCCCAGGAAGCCATCATAAAGAGCCATGAAATTTTTACTCTTGAATTAAAATTTTTACTCTTAAATGAAAAGTAACTCTTTTACTCTTCCATCTAGCACACTAACAATTTTTGCAGTTCTGAATCCTCTTTTGTGGCAGATCTAACCTGATGTGCTTTGTTTGAACTAGGGAGGCACATACATAGAGCAGTGTGGCCTATGTGCCCTGTGGATGCCTCTCCCACCTGAGCCCCAGGGTCCCCTTCTGCTTTATAGACAAGGTGCCTTTGGCACTAACACCAGGAGCAGTATAAAAGATCAGCGTTCATATTCCAATTTAAGAAACTGAGAAAATTAGATGAAGACGGGGGAATGAAAATATATGCCCAAGTGAAAGGACTTTAATTTCAAGGGTGTTTTTTTGAGTAACACACCAGCTGAGAAGAGACAAAATCCTCTCAGAGGTACCTAATAATGACAGTCTGTATGTTGCTTCTCACATGGGTGGTTTATAATTTCCCTACTAGGTGTACTAAATCTAACCAGAGGGATACTCTGTGATTTCTTGGCTCAGTCAGTCTCCTAGACATGAGGGACCTCTAGTGGCTGATGCTCACCTTATATTGAAACCAACTCATAATTCAGGCTTTTAAGGTATTAAAACATTAAGCCTTTTAAGATTATGCTTTTTCTATCATCTTTCATGTAGTGTTAATAAATAAAGGTAAAAGGATTCTGAACCATAGGATGCTGATGCTATTCCACATGTGACAAAGCACGTGGAAAGCCAGAGACAGTTTTGCCATTTAAGGTTACCACAGTATTTTATGCATATGTGTCTGTCTCCCTTATATATTCTTCCCATCTCCCTAACATGCCTCAATCACACATAAGTAGAAGACATTTCTTTTCAGAAAGGTCAAAAAAATGAGGCTTTTTCTTTTGACATTTGACAGATTCCTAGTTGAGTTAGCTTGTGAGAAAGACGGTAAGAATGCTTTACTTGCACTCTGCAGACATTGCTGAAAGACAGCTGATAGTAGCACTTTATTTCAGTATGGCAGAGAAAGGCAATATGTAAGAAGTATGAAGCTGAAGTTAGCAAAGCTCAAACTGAGAGTAATGCAAGAGTAGCAGAAAGAACACTTAAACATTTAAGGAGATAACAGGGTACAGACAATTCCAAGTGGTAGAAAACAAGCATCAACACTGGTTGACTTTCCACATTAAATCCAGCAGGTCAAGGAGAAGTTAATTTGGGCTAAATGTGTCATCACTAAGTAGAATTCTCTGACCCATATTTCTAGGACAGAAGAGCCTAGATGACTTCCTCTGGGCTAAAAAATCATAAGAAAATGGCAAGTACTGTTTGAGATGTGAGATCAGTAGTAGGAAGAGAGGAAGACAATGAAAAGTCAGGGGACATAGATAAACCATCTGTCTGAGAAAAGCTTCAGGATGTCATTACTGGATGGTAGACACTGTCACATGAAGTGAAGGGCATTCACTTCACTTCAAGACAGCCCATAGGACTCACCATCCTGAGATACAAAAGTCAAAAAGTCTGATGTAAATGTCTTGTAGGTCAAAGTATAGAAATAGAACTCATCTCTTGCCTTTATTATTGACATTAAGATAAGAGATGTAAGCTCAACCTTTCACACGTGATCTTACTTGACAGCTGCTCTGGGGCAGCCTTTGAACAAGTTACCCAAAAAGTGTATGAAGAAACCAAAAGCAACAAGAGAACAGTAACTAGCTCTTTTAGCCTTGTGTTAAACCTTCCCTCACTCGTAAAAGGCTTTTTAATTGAAAGGCGTATTGGGTTTGTATGTTGAGGTTTTGGTTGTTGGGGAGGGTCACAGGGGTGGCTTCTGTGAGAAGCTTCCTCCATTTCCCCCTGATTCAAGGCCAGCTGGCTCCAGGACAGACCAAGTGCCACTCGCCAAGTCTGGGCCCATCAGAAATGGTGGAAATGCCCTGTGATGACATATTTAAAAATAAAATTTAAAAAAAAGTTATTGCACAGACATAAGCATGGCCAGAGGACCAGAATGAGAATATTTGAGAGGAGGAGCCCTGCAAACACCCAGGTCAGTGCAGAAGGAAGGGCAGGAGCCAGAGCTGAGGTTCCCCTGCAGCCCCTGGTGCAGCCCATGGTGAGGCAGCTGTGCTCCTGAAGGTCAAAGAGATGCAGAGATCCACCTGCAGTTCATGAAGGAGACACATGCTGGAGCACTTGGATGGCTGAGAGGAGGCTCAGCCCTGTGGGAGACCCATGGTGGAGCAGGTGCTGGCAGACCCACGTTGACCACACTGGACAACACTTCCTGGTGGGAACTGAGTAACTTGTGACCCTAGAAGACCCACACTGGAGCAGGCTGTGCCTGAAGGTCTGCACCCTGTGCAGGAATGACGCACACATTGCAGGCATTTGTGCATGCTGTCCATGGGCAGGATTCACATTGAAGAAGTTAGTGGAGAACTGTCTCCCATGGGAGGGATCCCATGTTGCAGCAGGAGGACTCATCTCCCTGACCAGGGGCAGGTACAATGCGTGATGAACTGACCACAAACTTGTCTCCCTGCACCGCTGGGTGGGAGTAGAGCTGGAAGGAAGGGAGGGGTTGGAGGAAGGTGGTTTTAAGGTCTTATTTTGTTCTAATTATCCTGGTCCAATTATTAGTAAGTTCAATTAGTATCTCTAATTCTAGCCTGTTTTGCCTGTGATGGTACTTGGTGAGTGATCTCTCCCCAACCTTATCTCAAATGATGAACCCTTTGTCATATTTTCTCTCCCCTGTTCAGCTGCAGAGGGGAGTGATAGGCTTTGGTGGGTGCCTGGCCTCCAGGCAGGGTCAGCCCTCTACAAAAAAGCGAGTGAATTTTAGCCATTATTATTCATTTCTGATCAAATGTTTTGGTCATTCCAACCCGGGACTGCTCTTTTCATCTTAAAAAGAGAAAGAATCCCATTGAATGCAGTTCCTGTTAGAAACCAGCATATGTTTAACATATGAATAAGGTATTATGGTAGCCATGATGCAAAATCCTGAAGGTTTCAGTAAAACTCTCTTATTCATAAATGCAATTTCTTTCCAAAAAGCACAATCAAAATGGTATGATGGACTTATATATATATCTACATATTTTAAAATATTCTCATTTTCTAATCTGGTAGCTGTTCATTGTGACCCTTTTGTCATTTCAGTGTGGAAATTTTTCTGTCCTTTTTTTCTGCATGTCTGCTGGATTAGCAGTGTCCTTTATAGAAATTAAATTACTAGCAAGAATCTTGGTAGGAATGACAGTAAATGGCAGATTATAGAGATACATAATCCTATACCTATTTCTGGGACTTTAAATGGCTAATGGTTTAAATGGCTAAAAGCGCTAAGTGCACTGTGGCAGAATGTCACTTTGGGTTTTCCTTTCAAACACAAGGAAAAGCATGTCCTATAATAGTCTGATTCCAGGAAAACTGGCATTGCATCTATAAATTGAACCAGAGGGGTCCAGACAGCAAATACTGGCAAGGTGTAGAAATTGTGTGAGGAAAAACAAAAAAAAATTAGATTAATTTAACCAAGAAGAGAGTGGGAGACAATACAACATTCTTAAAATTTTGAAAAGCAATAAAATTAGAAATATTTCTCTATATTCACCAGAAATGGGGTTGGGAATGATGGATTTATACTGCAGCAAACTTCTGAGCACAAGAAAAGCTCTAATAGGCTAATGAAGAATAAGCCATACCTGTCTGAATAGGATGGACAGTAATCTGCAAAGAATAGTCTTGGTGTCATTGATTGTCTTGTTGATTGCAACAGGTTCTAGTTCAATGTTACCAACTACAGACAGGTCTCCCATAAAGCACAAGTTTGAAATGTGCCCTACAGATGGCACCCTGGATGCACTTGCATTAAAAATGCCACTACCTGCCTCTTTCAACCTTATTTTCACCCTAAGGAAATATTTACAGTATTCCATGTCCTAGACCATGGAAAAAGATGTCTGTATTCCTCCAAAGGGTGACTTGCCAGTGGAGACTGGAAGGGAAGAGCCCTCAAGGTACAGTGTTCAACCAGGATCGCTCTTGTCATGGAGTGAAAAATGCTGTGAAAGATAAGCAGTAATTGGCCATCCTTTTAGTCCCTGATCTTTAGGCGAAAATCCTGCTTTTTGTTGTTTCCATGCTACACATACTTTTTCTGGAACCAGAAAAAAATGAAGCTATTATGAATGTCTGTTTTATTTGTCTCATATTAGTATATAAGGAGAAATAATATAAATTTATATTTGCTTTTGGTAGTCAGACACTCTTTCCTTTTTTTTTTTTTTTTTTTAATTTCCTTCCTAACCCCATTTTACTCAGTTGTTTTATTTTTAGCATTGTAACCTCCCACTGAAATGAGATGTTTGCCTCAGTACTCTTCGCCTATGATCTGAAAGCTTGGAAAACTCTGCTTATTAAAGTGAGTCTTCTTCACTGTCAAGGTTTTTGAAGCTTTAACAAACTCACTCCATTTTTCCCTTACCCTAAAGGAAGGCACACACAAAAGGAACAATTGGAGCCACACAGCTGAAGTACATGATCCAAGATAGGTCAAGCTACATATCATGCCTTCTCATAGAGCAGATATGTCCTTGTCGTTTTTTTAAATCTGAGTCACTTTGTAACCTTATTAAAAACTGAGAAAAAGGAGGTTGGGACTGTCTTCAAATGCTCTATTGAAACTTCTATCCAACAAAAGCAGCTAATATTCTTTTGTCCAATATTTCTTTGTGAATTTCCACAAGAGGAGAAGATTAAAATCTTATTTATATCTTTCAGCAGCAAACAAACATGTACCATCTGTAGATGTAAATGTAGGGAAATCTGGGGAATATGCAAAGTTAAATTAAGGATGAATTAATGGAAGTCCATTTTAATATCACTGGCTCTTCTCCATTTGCCAAGCAAAACCAAAAAATGTAATTGGCACAGCTATCCTCCTCACTATTCATAAAATTGTTTCTCCAAGGGGTTGGAATTTTTAAATCTAGAATTAGGGCAAAGGGCTCATGATCTGCATCAAAAGGTTGTAGTTGTTATTCCACTCTCAAAAGCAAACATAAATCCAATGAGGAATCTGGGTCATTGCTGGGTTTAGTAAGAAAGAAAAATTCCCAAAGGAAATAAAAGACCTGAATATTTCATATACCCTAATTTTGTTTTATAGCTGCCAATGACTTTGAAGTAATCAGAGACTTGGAAGCTACTTGTGAATAAACAACTTAGCCATTGCAAGCCACAGAGCTCTGCATCATGAGCCCATCTTGATTCCCCCAATTCTTCCGGGCTGAGTTTCCCCTGCAGGGAGACTTTCCTTTCAAAGCAAGTTCACACATAAATTTTTACAACAATTATCAAATTTCTTTAAGGAGAAAATAAGAAACTTTCTTCTTGAGAGCTGCAGATCAGCCTGCTAAGTATATAGTAATGTCAGAAGGTAGGTTTGGTGTTTGCATCCAGAGTGTTTTAGGAGGAAGAGCAGGGGCTGATAAAAAGTGAATTCCTGCCATTAGAAAAGGACTAACAATAGAGATACCACTGATTATTGCACCTGTATGATGTGAGGAGGTAGCTGAATCACCACACACTGTAAAAGAAGATCTAGCTTTCTTTTTAAAACTGATTGGCAGTGAAAATGCCTGTGAAGGTCTGGTATTTGGCAAGACTAGAGTGCTGAAGAATGTTAGTGTCCTGGTTTTAAGGACAGGTATCTGCCAATAAAGGCAGAAGCTTCTCTTTGAAATGGAGAATGTAAACTCCCTCCCTCCAAATTATTATAAATTTGAAATTAAGGGGATTTCAGGCAAAGACATGGGAATTAGGAATAACAGTTCTTTACTGGGAAAATTAAAATAGAAGAACAGTATTACAAAGAACAATCCCAAAACACTGCCAGAGTCAGAATACAGCCTGACACCCTGTCAGTCAGTCAGGGTGTTGGTAGCAGTCCCATTAAATGGTGGCTGCAGTCCCCTGCAGTGGTAGATGTGGTTCAGCTGAAGCAGTGCTCCTGTAGAAGGTGCAGTTTTCCCCTGAAGGTCCAGGGATGATGCAGAAAAGTTTGGCTTTTCCTCTGGAATCCAGTGGAAAGAAGGTATCTTGCTGTCCAAAATCTCTGTTTTTATCTAGGTAGGAAAGGTTTGGCTCCTTCCCCTGGCTGGAGCATCTCCCAGTGGGATGATGTAATTTTATCAGTCATACAGTGGGACTCAATGGCCCAGCAGCAGATGATATCTTCCTGGAGGGAGGATGGGTTGTGGAAAAGATAAAGGTGATTGCCCCATCTTGTCTTAAAGATGGACCATTAGCAGACACTGTGTGCCACAGAGATAAGGGTCACTGCCACACCTGGTTTTAAAAGAGGTGATAGAATGCACATTTCTGGCCACATCAACCCAACACTGTTAGAAACAGGAACTGGGAGGGAGCAGAGGCCCAGGAAAGGTTAGGTGTTCGTGAGAGACCTGTAGCTATTGAAGGGTTTCTCAAGTATCAAGTGCTGCAATTCCTAAAACAGGGGGCTGCAGGAGAATTGTAGCATTTGAAAGGGCTACAGAAGCACATGTATTCTATTCTTTAATTTTCCAATTTTAAAATATAATTTGAAATATATTAGACTTCAGAATCTTCTAGCAACTCTTTCCTGATGATTTACCTATTTCTTTAATTAATACAAGTTTAAGTAAGGCACTTACTAATTCTGCTAAATGGAACAATGCATGATTAACATACACTGCATCTTCTGTAATAAAATAAAGCCTTCATTTCCTGCCTAATTAAGACCATCCAGGCAGCCTGGTTTTCCCCACCAAAGATTTCTGTGTTGGGGTACTTTCTGTTCTATATGCAGCAGGGAAGGTGGGGGCATTATAGACACAAGCTTTCAACAAGCACATCTTTTGATGTGGGACCTATATTTTTATGCACTGTAGAAGTCTGGCAAAATACTGAACTAGCAAACAAAATAAGGACATCATAGTGAAAGTTTTCAGATTCATTTATTGGTTCTTTCTGCTCTCCCTCGGTTTGTTTAGTGCATGCAGACAGCATGCTTTACTATGTACAAAGTTTGTTTAGACAATCCCTTTTCAATTCCTTCAGGCTTAAATGTCCTTTCCTTGAAGTAAACATTGGCCTACCTCATACAATTTGACCGCAAAAGCCACAAATTGAGAGAATTTCACCTATATATGGTGAAAACACAAAATCATGGTATAGGTGTGGATCCAGCATGAAACAGTGGATTATTTATATGTGACTTTTTCAGAGGTCAGCTGGAAATAAGATATCAGAAAAATGCTGCCAGGTATGAAAGCTGATATTCAAACTACTTCTATCTAGAGGATGAAGTAACTGCCTGAAATGGCAGGAAGACTTTCCTTACAACTTTTTCCTTCAGGAGAGCCATGAAATTGAGGTATAAGAAGGCTAGCCAGATGTGGCACAGAACCTGTCATGGTCAAGTGGGAAGGGGCCACACATCCTATCTCTCCTCTTGTGAAAATATCCATTATTTCACAAACTTCCATGTCACTGTCAAACCTGTTCAAGTGGTCCTCAGTCATACAACTGTTATTTTTGTGGGGAAGTGTGTTCAGAACAGCAAAAATCAATGCCAAACACTCCTCTGTAACACTGTGGGGGTGTAAACTCACATCCACAGGATTCTGAAGCTGTAAAATCCCACTGAGAGAATTCATTATGACAACAAAAAAACACCCCTACACAACTGAGCATTACAAGAGTAACTTTTGTTAGACATTGACCTTTGATTACATTTCTACAGCTCTGTAATGTGGCTTCAAAACCTGTTCCTGCTGACTGCTGCTTCAGGTGTTTGCCACTTTCAGTAAGTGATCAGTGAGGCAAGTGCTCCCCTCTCCGCCTCCTTCATCTGGTAGCTTTTGTACTGAAAATCAGCATTCTCTGACAACTCCCCAAAGCAGTTACTTTCTGCATCTCCATGCACCATGTGGAATATAAACAAGGCCCCATACCTTACCTGAATGGCAGATCTTGCTGTCCACCAAATGTTTAGTTCTGCAAAAGAGAGAGGTTGGACCAGTTCCGAATAAGATTTCCAGCTAGTGAAGATGCTTTAAGGTTTCATGTGGTGGGTCCTCTCCCAGCTTGTGACCAATATATTTAAATCACTCAAGGCTTGCTGCAAAAAACCATATCTACAAGTTATGTCCTGCTTTCTTAACTTGTGAAGACAACACAAGCATCACAATGCAGGAGTGGCACAATAACAGTGACATATGACATTCTAGTTATGCCTGAACTACTGTATATGACCTACTTCAATAGGAGAAATAGCTCGATTTGGAGACTGGTTTCACTAAGTCTACTTAAAATAAGAAACAGTTCCTCAAGGAGTATTTGTTTTAGAAAATCAGGGAGAGATTTTGAATTTATCCATGTCTTTCTTGCCTAGTTTCAACTACAACATAAATTAATAAAATACATTGTTCTGTTAATTATTCAAAATGCAAGTTGTCTAATTCACAGGAGGAGAAATAGAAAGATGAAGTGCTACCCTGGCACTTGCGAGATACAGATTTATGCTCGTTTTGTCATGTCCTTCCTTTCTACAGTTTGGTAAGTCATATTCAGCCTTGCCCTTGCATCAAAAAGAAGAAAGAATTAACGTTATATCTCTATTCTTTGATGTTTGTTTTTGGGTTTCAGGGGTTGGGGTTGGGTTTTTTAGATATTAAAATACAACAAAATGCACAAACTGCTCAGGACAGTGGAATATGCAGTTCAAAACATAAATTTCACTGTCTGCAGCCTAGAAGTATCAATATTCATGCTTTAATTCATTGTCCATATAGAAGAAATATGATCTCCTTCTGTTACCATGCTGTGAGAGCACTGAAAATTCACACCTTGACTACCATCTTAGACAAACAACCTGCAGCAATAGAGTGAAGGAGCCCTGAACAGGCTAAGAGGCAGGAATATGAGTGCTCTAGTTGAAACAGAAACCTCAATGTAATGCTGTTTCTTCCCTGAAAAGATGAGCTGGTGCAAAGGCAGTGAATCAATGTCTGTAGCAAGGAGATATCTTCTGAAGCACTGAGCAAACCAAGACTCCTCACATGAGTGAAAGCTGTCTTTTGTCATCTGTGTTAAGTCAGCTGTTCCTGCCATCCAGAAAGACATGAGCAACCTTGAGAAATAGGCCCATGTGAACCAATTTATGTTGAGCAAGTCAAGTGCAAGGTGCCATACCAGAGTCAGGACAACCCCTGGTATCAATATAGGCTGGGGGAAGAAGGGATTGAGAGCAGCCCTGAAGAAAAGGACTTGAAAGACACTGGTAGACAAAAAAATGGATATGACCCAGCAATGCGTGCTCACAGCACAGAAAGTCAACTGCATCTTATATTGCATCCAAAGCACTATGCCCAGCAGAGCCAGGGAGGGGATTCTGCCCCTCTGCTCTGCTCTGCTCTGCTCTGCTGAGACCCCACCTGCAGTGCTGCATCAGCTCTGAGGTCCCAGCACAGGAAGGACATGGACCTGCTGGAGGGAGTCCAGAGAAGGCCATAAAGATGGTTAGAGGGAAGAAGCATCTCTCCTATGAGGAAAGATTGAGTGCTGGGATTATTTAGCCTGGAAAAGAGAAGGCTTGAGGGAAATAGTATATTTAGTCTCACATTACTTGCAGGGGGGCTGCTAAGAAAGATCGAGACTCATTTTTTAGCAGTCCGTTGTGATAGGACAGAGTGTAATAGTTTCAAACTAAGGAGGGTAGATTCAGACTAGGATATTGGGAAGACATTTTTCATTATGAGGGTGATGAAATAGTACACTGCCCAGAAAGGTGTTAGATGCCTGGGAGTGTTAAGAATCAGGTTGGACTAGGCTCTGAGTAACCTGATCTATGTGTAGATGTCCCTGCTCATTCCAGGGGGGTTGGACTAGACAATCTTTAAAGGTCCGTTCCAACACAAATTGATTTATGATTATGTGCCCAACTATTACCCTACCACAATACACTATTTTTAAAAAATACTCTTGGATTCAACATCATCATGCAGAGACAATAAATTATGATGCTGCACAATGTGCAACTCCTAGACAGTCTGGGAAAACTCTCTGAATGTTATTGCCATATTAAGGAAACTTTCCTGTCTCACCATCCAAGAGCCACTTTAGCTCCCTACACACCCTTCTCTCACACCATCAACATTTTGTCACTCAACCCCAGCTTTCCCATAGCAGAGTCTCATGTCTGGATCCTTTAAGTAATTTAACCATGGTGCAACATGGTTAACATAACATCCCCAGCCGGTATTTCCAAGGAGGAGCCCTGAACAAACAAGATCCTAAGCTTTTACACCCTCACACTCTACGTGTGTGATAATCTGGAGTCATAGGTTCCTACTGTGCCTCTGAGTCTCCAGTCACAGGGCTGGTGCCACAAGAGCCCATGCCCTTTGTTCTGCAAAGGGTCAGTATCAGTTCACTGCCTCTTGCCTCAGGCTCCGGCCCCCCAGAGCTCAATCTACAGCTGCACACTGAGCTACCCACGTTAGACATATTCCACAACAGCCAATGTGGCAATATTGATGCAAGAATAAAACCAGCATTGTTTAATCTCAAAGCTAGATTTGTATTTCCCTCACAGCAAGATTCATCGATCTCAAACCTCTAGGCTCATCCTTGATAATAGAGAGTGCTGTTGGTTATAAGTACTATTCAGACTGCTACTAAGTTTTTGGCTTCTGGCAACTAGGCTTTGGAAGAAGGCAACAGATTAAGCAGTTTTGAGACATATAACCATCCTACTAGGTGCTGCTGGTATTTAAAAACCTGCTTCCTACTTCCCACAATCTCATTAAGATGCTAGAAAGTCTTATACCCAGCTGCTTTGAAATTCAGTAAATACAATCTCATTGTATCTTTGATTTTTCCTAGTATTATCAAGATAATCAACTTATGTACTTGGGCTGCAACAGTAAAAACAATCAAGCTATTCTGGAACAGACACTGATGTATCTTTCTCTGTTTCCTTCATTACACATAGTCTATACAGAGATCAAATAGAAAGCTTATTTTACCATGATTATTCTCATGCAGGGTACACACTAATACTGTGAACACAAACATCATCTCGTCTTAAAGATTATGAGTCACTTCTGCGTCAAAAGAAGAAAAAAACCCATGTATTAGCACATTCTGAGAAACAAAGCACTTTAGAAATTGTTAGACTAGGATTTAGATGTAACTAGAAATAGTTTTTTTTTCTCCGAGGTTCATTACAATCCTTCTTCTTCAAAGTTTTTATCATAGAGGTAACCCAATCTACCTGAGAGTGCACAACAGTGCACTGTTAAACCCGCCCCCTGAAAAAAATAATCTCCCCACTATAGCAGACACCACCTTCAACTTACCTGCTGACCAGCTCTCTTTCTCTATCTGCCTATTTTGCAAGCATGTAATAACTATTAAATTGCTAATTGAAAAACATCAATTGTGCTAATTGACAAACATAGAAAATTCCCTTAATAGGCTCCACATAGAATTATTATATTTCAGGCATGCTGGTGGGTAAGTCTATGGTATTGTTAAACATTATATCAGCTCTCTGTATTTATCAAGAGTATTTATCCTTTACTAAATAAACTTATTTTAATAAAGCTGCAGTTGCAAAAGACAGGTCTGTATGTTTCAGCAGGCAATCAGTAGAAAAACACAGGTGATCTTAGCAAGCCCAGGAATAGTGCCTGCCTGAGTGGCCTCCTAAGGCTAGTGTCATGTGGCAACTGACCAAGCATGCTTGCATTTAAATCTTTAATGCTTGCAAAGAGAATTCCTTGAATTAAATTACGTACTGCACTTAAGAGACTAAAAGGGGCAGAAGGCTTGCAGGGATGAAAAAGGAGCTCCTGCCAAAGCTCAGACATAAGCATGGGATATATATGAAGGGAAAGCAGGGACAAGCCACCTGGGATGAATGTAGGGATATTGGTCCCATATAGAGTATGCAGAAATGCAATGAAGAAGACCAAGGCCTGTCTGGAATAAAGGATCACAAGTAGGGCTTCTTCAAACAGAATTATAGAGTGGGTTGGGTTAGAAGGGATCTTAAAGAAGATCTAGCTCCAACCCTCCTGCTCTGGGCAGAGATATCTTCCACTAGATTGGGTTGGTGAAAGTCCCATCCATCCTTGCCCAAACACTCCCAAGGATGGGACATCCAGAACTTCTCTCAGCAATCAAGTCCTTCACCACCCTTGAAATAAAAAAGTTTTTCTAATGCCCAATCTAAGCTGAACTCTTTCAGTTTAAAGCCATTCCCCCTTGTCCTGTCACTACATGTCCTTGTAAAACATGGCTCTCCATGTAGGCTTCTTCATTGTAGGTTCCCTTCAAGTACTGGAAGGTTACAACTGGATCACACTGAAACTTTCTCTTTTCCAGGCTGAACAATTAAAACTCTCAGTCTTTCCTCATAGGACAGATGTTCCATGCCTCTGATTTTTTTTCAGACCCTCCTCCGGACTTGTTCCAATAGGTCCATGTCCTTCCAGTGCTGGGGACCCAAGAGCTGGATGCAGCACTGCAGGTGGGGTCTCACCAGAGCAGAGGGACAGAATTCCCTCCCTCACCCTGCTGACCACACTGCTCTGGATGAAATTCTTTTGAAATATGGGTACAATGTTTCTCCTTTTTCAGTTCCCTGAGATTTCACTTCACTGCCATAACTTCAAGTATCATGGAGAGTGGCTTGGCACCTTCAGCTGCCATTTCCCTTAGGACTCTGGGCTGCATCTCACCAGGTGCCATTGACTTATGCACATTCAAGTTCATCAGGTGGTCACAAACCTGATCTTTACTCACAGTGGGAGGGACTTTACTCCCCCAGTCCCCATCCTACTGTCCATCCACTTGAGAAATGTGCAAAGGGAGGTTATCACTGAAGTCCAAGGCAAAAATATTGTTGAGTACCTCAGCCTTTTCCTCCTCCTTGTTACCAGTTTTACAGCCTTGTTCAACAGGAGCCATTACTCCTCCTTTCACCTTCCTTTTCTAGTTAACACACCCATAGAAGCCCCTCTTGGTACCCTTTGTGCTTTATGCCACATTCAGCTCCAGCTTTGCTTTGGTCTTTCTGACCCCGTCCCTACACAGCTGTACTTCATGTCCGTACCTTTCCCAGGATATCTGTCCTAGCTTCAACTGCCTGTGCATTTGCTTCTTTTAGTTTCTCCAGCAGGTCCCTACTCAGCTATGCTGGTCTCTCTCCTTCCTTGCCCAATTTGCTCCTGGGCACTGATAGCTCTTGCACTCTGTGGAAGATTTCTTTAAAGATTTGCCTGTTCCACTCCTTTGTATCTGAGGGCAGTCTCCCAGGAGATGCCACTGACTATCTCCCCAGAAAGATGAAAGCCTGCTTTCCTGAGATTCAGGGGCCTAACTTGACACCTTACCTGACCCACACTCAGTACTGCAGACTCCACCAGTGCAGGATTGCTGCAGCCCAAGCTGCCTCCAATCTTGATGTCCCCAGTTATCTCACTGGCACTGGTGACCATCAGGTTCAGAAATGCAACTCCTCCAGTAGAGCTGTCTATTACCTGGGTCAAGAAGTTGTGCTCCATGCATTCCAGCAGTCCCCTGGATTGTCTACAGCTCACAATGCTTCTTTGTTAGCAGATGTTGGGGTGGCTGAAGTCCCCCAGCAGGACAAGGCCCTGTGAACACTATGCCTGCTGCCACTGAGCAGGATGGCTTCATCCATAGGCTCCCCTTGCAAAGGCAGCCCAGAGTGGATGCTGACCGCAAGGTTCCCTTTTTAGCCTTGGTCTCTGACTCTTAACACAGGCTTTCCATCTGCTCATGGCTGCCCTCCAGATACAACTTTCCACACTCAATCCCACTCTTGATGTAGAGGGCAACCCTTCTGCCCCCCAAGTTTCTCTAAGGGCAAGAAGATCATAGCTTTCTAGCAATATGGTATCTTTCAGCTTGCTTGGCAACTGCACTTCAGCTGGGCTTCTCAACCTCAGCTGGGCAGTCAATCATGCCACCTTCCTAGAGGGACATCTCTTAATCCCTTTGATATGTCTCCCTGATCTTTCCCTGTTGGTTTCTGTTACCTTGGGAGGCCTTGGCTCATCTCTGTAACTGTGTTCCAGTGTGGCCAGCACATTTCAGAGTCATTGACAGAAGAACTTCACTAGCACCCTGTCTCTCTGACCTTTGCACATCATCCCACAGATCGCCAGGGCCAAGTCTGATATTGCCCCACTCCCCCATCACCCCTGGTTTAAAACTCTGACAGTGAGCCCTGCTAGGTCCTGAGCAAAGACTCTCTCTTAGTGAGGAAAGTGAGTTCAGTCTGAAAAGCAGCACATGTGGTGCTGCATAGCCCATTCCATTGCTGAAAAACCCCAGATTTTTCCAGTGACACCAGCCATGGAGCCATTTATTAATTGATTCAGTCCATCCGTTTCTTTCTGTGTAGCTGCCTTCAAATGAAGAGAGAATATAACTGGTGTTCCAGATTTCCTTACCAACCTAACAATGACATAAGAAATACCAGGGAAAGTGTGGACTGGAAATTGAACAGAGCATGGTTCCTCTCAACAGAGGTTGCAGAGATGGCTGAGATACTGAATACCTTCCTTCTTTCAGTCTTCATTGCCAAGGTCAGCCCTTGGTACCCTTGGTAATCCACGCCTCAGAAGACCAGGGAGAAGGTTTGGAGCAAAAGGAGGAAACCCCGTTTGGTTGAGGAGGATAGGGTTAGACACCATTTAGTCAAACTTGACATCTACAAGTCCATAGGCCCTGTTGGACTTAATTCAGTGATGTCATTGCTAGATCACTCTCAATCATCATTGAAAAGTCATAACTGTCAGGAGAGGTGCCTGAAGACTATGAGAAAGAAAATGTTACCCCAGTCTTAAAAAATGGCAAGACAGAGGACCCAGGGTACTACTGGCCAGACAGTCTCCCCTCAGTCTCTGGAAAGTGATGGAATGGTTCATCCTAGCAGCCATCTCTCAGCACAGAGAAAACAAAGTAGTCAGAAATAGTCCACCTGATCTTGAGGGAACCCTTCTTTACTGTGAGGGTGAGTGAGTACTGGGACAGATTGCCCCAAGAGGCTGTGGAGTCTCCTTCCCTGCAGATTGGCAAAAAGCCATCTGGACACATTTCAAAGCCATGTTCTCTAGGGAACCCCATTGGAGAAGGGAGGTTGGACCAAATGACCTGCAGTAGTCCCTTCCAACCTTGCCCCTTCTGTGAGTCTGTACAGAAAGAACTGATAATAGCTGTGTTGTACATACTGCATTTCTGGAGCATCATCTAAACTGACTTTTCTTACTGCAAATTTCATCAGAAAGGTATGAATAATCTCTCTTTCTTAACAAAGCAAGCTGTAGTCTTCAGTGATAAGATATTGATCATGTTTAAGCCTGCTTTATTTCTTATTTCTGTGTAGTAGCAATCTGCTGGACATCACTAACAGCCATGCAATGTAGGGGGAATGTTGCTACCAGGAGGGTGGTTGACTACTGGAAAGTGCTCTTTGTGCTGTTGGGCTTTTATCACTTCCAGTTGTAATTGATAGCAGATACAGTTGGGATGGAAAGAGCCCAGTAAACATGCTGGGAAATTCTATTTTAAAATGCAGATGATAAACAATGAGAACCTGATAAGGAACATTGTACTATGAATATTAGTGTTTATCTCCTAACAACAGATTCTTATGTCAGTGTGCTAATGTTTGCCTACTAAAAATAGTCTCCCTTCTGCCTTAGCTTTCTTATAACAAAAAGGATGTTTACTTTAGCTTTACTTTCCCCTCCTGCCACTGATGTAGCAGAAAATTTCCTTCACAGGTATGCCATCTCAACTGTCTCTGTGCTGGCTGCTTCAGGGAGGGAAAGATGCGGGGGGCAGTTCATAACAGCTCCTAGCAAATGGGAATCACTGAGTTCATCCTCCCAGGGAAGATATACTTCTTAGTGGGTCTGTCTTGCTGGGATAAGTAGAATTTTGTCTAAAATTTCATAATTTTGCTGCTAAGTTTTTGATCAAAACACAAAGAAACAAGCAAAACAAACAAAAACAAAACAAAAACCACCACCACACCACAGGATACTGGAGCTTTGATTAATGTTTGTATGAGGAAAATCTTTGGATTCAACAGCTCACCAAAACTAGACACCCAAAAGCAGATGGTTATGCTCCAGTCCTCATTCTCATTTATAATCCACCTCAACAAACAGGACTGCACACGTCAAACTGTGATTATCTTCTCAGATAACACCTGTATAATAACATGCATTAAAACTGCTCTCTTTTGACAAACAAGGGATATTGCATGCATATTGCAAGTTTATGTTGGTCAATGTTTTCCAAAGTGCTTGAGAATACAGGTGAAAAAAAGCTGCTGAGGTCATTACATGTAGGAATAGTTGTTGTGATTGCTGTGATTGTTTCCCCCAGATTAAAAGGTAATCCCTTTTAATGCCACCTACTCCAGTTTCACATGGAGACTCAAGATGTGGGGTCCCTTAATCCACTGTCCCTCTCCATCTGTACCATGTCTTCCTGCTGCCAAATTCAAATATTGTGTCAGGTCCTCTAAATTTTGTATGTATTTTCTTCACCTCATATATCTTAAACCATATGAGCTCTATTGGAGCACCAAATCTGTTCAGACAGACAGACATTCAAAACAGATCTAGAAGTTAGCCCTGTTACTATGTTTTGTGTATTAAGAAACATTATTGTGAACAATTATGAGTTGAAAGTACAGCTGTAAAACCAAGCTATGTGGAGGCTGGTGAGCCGACAGGACCCATAATGTCTCCCTGCTCTAAGCAAATTGTTTGTATCCTGCTGGCTCTTCCCTCCTTGTTCCTCCCCTGCACCCTCAGCGATGCCTACCCCGCCCCTCAGCTGTGCTATATAAACCCTTCTCCCCTGACCCTGTTTGGAGCTTCTCGTCCCTAGACCCCCTCGAAGAGAAGACGAATAAAGCTGCTATTTGGAACTCAAAACACAAGGCTCCCATCCCTTCTCTTCAGTGTCGCCAACAGGAATCACAAAAGAGCTAAATCACTTTGCCTGGGAGCGAGGACATTGCCTGTGCCACCAGGACATCTTTCTAAAGACTCTTCTCTGGAAGGTTGCGGCACGCCACCTCCGCCCCGCCACGACAAAGCTACACCCTTTATGACTGATGATTGTAAAGACTTCCTTTAGTATTCCCTTGTTCACATAATCATTATTGACTAAGAAAAGATGGTAAATTATTATGCTACTTTGTCAATAATCAGTCACAGTTTACATAACTCATGTAAAGAGATGGACAACATCATTTGAACTCTTTAGAGGCATTACAGTTAGAGATGTATCTAACCCATGGGCACTGGGACTATTAATTACATGAGAATGAGCCCCTTGTTGAGAGTAGAAATATGCCTTTATCCCTCAGACCTGCCAACCAAGTAGCTGGAAGGGAGCTATCTGCTTTAATGGGGAGGACAACATGTTATGCCTTTCAGTGCAATGTTCCACTTGAATGTATAGAGGTAGAACTGAGAAAAACTTAGAATGAAAGACATTTATTCATGCCTTCAAATTTATTTGAGTTCACGGAGTTAAAGATGCTATTTTGACTACTGTTAGTAGAGTGATCTAGGTAGCTTAAAGAATCATTGGCAAAGGTGTCAGCAAAAGGAGGCTTGTTGGGATTAGGTCAATATAAGTGCAGATGGCCACATCATAAGGCTGTGGGAAAGCCCTTTAAATAGTGGTGAATAAAAAATCACCCCCAGAATCCTCCAGTTCTAGTATGTTCATCATTGCCAGAAAGTTCTCTGCTTCCCTTGTTATCATTTGTTCCTTTTTGTTGCAACAATTTTAATATTCCTAATTGCCTTTCTTTATTGGACCCCCTCCCTAAACTCTACCCTAATTCCTCTTTTCCTCCAAGTTTATAAATACCCCTGACATGCCCTAACACCTGCTTTTGTCCATTTGCCCTCGTGGATGGAACTAGCCTCCCTGTACCATCTTTCCTGGTTCGTTCAATACAAAATGATCAGCTTGCTGTTTGTTGTTTTCTAGTATTAAAGGTTTTTATTTCCCAAGCAATCATGTCAGATTCTATTGCTGCATAAAACTACTGAATTCAGTGCAGTCTCTGGCCCTAATAGATGGGCTAGGAAGGATTGGAGACTACAGAGGCTTAATAAAGATTTAAGAACTGTGACAAAGTTCGACTGAAAGGTTCACTGTATTACTTCACAGATGAAGAACACATGGGAAAATATGACTAGAATCAATTTAGAACAATTTTCACAGAGACCAGGGGTGCAAAGGCTGGGGGTGAACTAGGGATTTAATAGCCCTTAATCATTGGCTAATTTAACATTTATGAAAAGTTTCAACAGGATTTGCTATAAGCACAGCAGTTGACGATAAAAATCTTAGATGATGATAATCGTACTAAACTTACCATCTGGCATTTAAATCAATTCACACATTCATTCACACAGACACAGAGAGAGAGATGTGTGTATATATATATGTATATGTGCAAAGATACCTCTCAAAAATTCCCATCGAGTTTAGTGAAATACTTAAAATGCCTGTGCATTTCTCAACAGGCAAGTGTTGAGCTTTGAGGACTGGGGAGGTGTCAGACCAGGCCTCATCATCAGCTTTTGGCAACAGCCCTCTGAGTCTCACACCACTGAGAGCTGGTAGGCTCTGAGAGGCATCCCAGAAAGATGAGATTGCTGGCTACAGTTCTCTCTGGCCCAGAGAGTTCGAGGTGCCTCAGTCAGGACCACTGCCTAAGAGGCTGTGAGATGATTGGCTTTAGTCATCAGCCAGCCTGTACCCTGGCTGCAATCCAAGCCAAATTTTTTATCAGAAGTCAAATAATAGTAAAGTTGTCCCACTCAGGCTACCATCCAGTTATCCCAAGGCTAACTGTTGGAAAACAGGAGCTCATTAGGCAGCATAAGTTCCTGGGAATAGACAGCTTCTGATGAGCTCAAATTCAGCTACCTATCCAGGAGCTACTAATCAGGAAAGGCTTTACAAGTAGTCCTGACATCACAGAGTGGCCTGGGGAGAAGAAGCACCACCACACTATCATAAGGATATTCTTTCCTTTTGAAGATGCCATAAGGCATTCTTCCAGTCCCAGACTTACAGTTGTTCATGTATCTGTGCTTCACAGCATGGAGAAACATTGGGCTCCATTTTGGAAATAGGAATCTGGAAGCACTCAAGCTTCGCTTAAACTGCCTACCTTCCTTTATTGTTTCTCAGAGCCAGAGAGGGAGAATGAAGTCTGACTCTCTTGCTCAGAGGAAAGTGTTGACAAAGAGAAATTTCTAGTTTTCTCACCTTAAAAGTACCTATGTGTCACGGTGTGACTGGGTTTTGCCAATTTTAATATATTTAATTTCTCTTGGGGATCACATTTAGGAGTAAAGACAAAGCAGGCTCAAAGCTTAAAAGGGAACAAGAAATTTATTAACAACACAAAACAATTCAGAATGAGATTTCCAGATTATTCCCTCCTCCCCCCTTTCCTCATACCAGCAATATACAGAAAAACACTTTGGTCAGTTATCCACTTAAATAATCATTTCAGTTCACTCAAGAGAGAGAAGTCCCTTCTTTTTGTTTAGGCTTAGAGGGTGTCTCACTCTCATAACTCGCATCCACCCGGAAACTACAAATTATGATTTTTCTTCCCATTCTCACAGTCCTTCCAGAGCTGTATATGGGTTGCTGAAAAACACATGGGGTGTCATTTTAAAGGCAGGCTGCTGAGAAACACAAAAAGACTCTTCATCTCACTCTTCACTCAAATGTCTCTGTCTAATTCCAGTCCTAGAGACAGAGAGCTCCATTTCCCGAGGCCTATTTCTCAAGGCAAAAAAGGTCTTCTTCTCAGGCACTTTTAACCTCCCCAAGTATATTCTACAGTTTAAAGGAATTTTAAGTAAAGTCACGATCCTCTAAAGCCCACAAAAAAAAAGGTTTTAAGCTACTTATCAGTGGCGACTCCTCAGATCTCTCTTTCCATAAGAACTTGTCTTCCTTCTGCTGACTTCTGTAATTCTTGCTTCATGCTTTCTGTTCTGGGGAGCTCAGGAAATCCGAAGTCTCATTCAGACACTAAAAGTTAAACTTGTATCCAAAACGGTAAAGATCCAGGCTGAAGCCATGCTGGAAAAGACGCAGCCACACGAGATGATGAAATGGCTGGACTTCTTTCTGCCACTGTGCGGGGCCTGGAGCAGAGCCGAGCCGAGCCGGGCCGGGTGGGGCCGAGCTGGGCTCTACCCACCCCGGGTCCGAGGCCGCTCCGGGGCCTTCCCAGATCTGGGCTCTCCTCACCCCGTGCCGGGGCCGGAGCCGGGGCCCGCCAGGGCCAGAGCCGAGTCCACCCCGGGGCCTTCCCAGGGCCAGGAGTCATCCCGGGGCTGGGCCCTTCCTCCTCCCGAAGCTCAGCCCGGGCCGGGCCCCATCCCGGGACCCGGAGCCCCTGCCAGCTCCTCCCCCCTGCCCCACCGAAAGCAAAAGACACAAACTAACTTCTTTCCTGTGACTCGTAAAAGCGGAACAGCATTCTAATTGGTTTCCTGGGCTGTCAATCACCAACCCAGGTCTCTGATTGGTTCCCGCAGCCTCTGGGGAGGCTCCCAGAGAAGACCCCTGCTCTCTTTGTCTCAGCAGCATGTGCGTTACAGGGGCCTCCATGGGGGATGGGCCGCCACCCCCGCCCGCGCTCCATGTGTCCCCAGCACACTATGCTTTCTGATGAGCTGCAGAAGGGGAGGGTGTGCTAACAGAGGTACTCAACATATCTTTGGAATAAATAATGTCAAGACAGTTTTTAGAAAATTGGTAGCTCTGTCCTGTGCACTTACTTTCAGGGAAAAAAAAAAATAAAGAGGTATATTCATCATATTGGTGGGAGAGGAAATACTGGCTCACATTTGCAGTTTTGGCTTTCAAAAGAATTTGTATGTTTTTCATAACTGAGCACAGATGAAATTCTTGTGCCTAGGTGAGTTTATGCAAATATAGAGTTTTGTGGCATGCTTTAATGGGTTTATAATTAGATGTTAAGGGTAATGTTAATACTGAGCTTTTGAATGCTAGCTGGATGTACTTATGATGAATGTAGGATTTATCGGGAAATAGAATTGGCAAGCTTCATACACCTGGAGCTGCAGGTGAACTGTCATACATTCCTCTTAGGAAACACTTAAAAGACATTGTAGATCAGCTGATTTTAAAGCCATTAAGTCCAACGTGGGAGATTATTGTTAAGAGGGAATCTGCAGATTGAATCATTCTCTTGGGGAGTGGGAATAACTCTTTCAGAGATTCTCCTACCCCAAAAGAGTGGGAGTAAAAATTAGAACTATTTACTTTTAGATAAAAACCACAAGCAGAATCTCTTTTTATTTTTTTTCCTCACTTTCCCTTTGCATTATGCAAACAAAGGGTTTGCCAGTTCCTGAGCCTGTTGCTGCTCACTGAGGTGTACCCTCTGTCTAATCGTAATATCCTTCTCCTTCTGAATTCATTGTAATTCACTGTATCACAGTTTATACAGTGATACAGTGTAACAGGACTGTTGAAAATATTGTTTCTTCTCTAAGAGTAGTGAGACAGAAAACAATTAGGAATTACTTCAAGCAAGATGACATCACCCATTTTATCCCAAACTTAAAATACATCTATTTTAGTCTTTGGCATCAATTTCTTGCAAAGAAACAAGTTCTGTTTTAGTCTCTCTTCAGTATTTACTGCATTGCTTTGTTCTTTCCATTGGCTATACTATTTGTTAGTGTTCCCTCTTCTCACCATAAGCTTTATATGCTGTTTGCTTCCACATGCTCTGTTTCCCGATGTTTGCTTTTCAAATTTTGTCCCAGAGCAAAGTGAACAGATTGAATTAATGGACGTGAGAGAGATCCCAAGGCTGTTGGGAAAAGTTTAGGCTGTAGAGGATGGTTTGAGAGCTGCCCAAGAGGCTGACACATGGAGGCTGTCTTAAAAGCTAAGAAAGCAGTGAAACAGAGAATATTCAGCTAAAAACCATGAAAGGGACACAGTGGAGAAGGAAAGGGAAGTTTCAGGGAAGTTTCAGGGAAGTTCTTTCTGTGCAAAGACATGCTTGGGGACTAGTCTTACTGAAATCAGGATAACTCTGCATCATCGAGTCATCACTGTTGGAAGAGACATTTAAGATCATTGAATCCAACAGTCAACCCAGCACTACTACTCTGAACCACTAAATTTCCCTCACCACCAGATCCAGATACCTCTGGAACACCTTCAGGAAGGATGACTCCACCACCTCCCTGGGCAACCTATTCCAGTGCCTAACCACTCTAACTGTGAAAAAACTGCTTCTAATATAAAACCTAAATATCCTCTGTCTCAGTTTAAGGCCATTTCTTCTCATCCTCTCACTGCAGGCATAGTTGAAGAGACTGGACCCCACTTCACTAACAGCCTCCCTTCAGGCAGTTGTAGAGGGCAATGATGATTCCCCTGAGCCCCCTTTTCTCAGGATAAACACCCCCAGCTCTCTCAGCTGCTCCTCACAGCCCTGGTGCTCCAGACCCTGCCCCAGCTCCATTGCCCTTCTCTGGGCTCACTCCAGCCCCTCAGTGTCTTTCTTGCCCTGAGGGCCCAGAGCTGGACACAGCACTCGAGGTGTGGCCTCAGCAGTGCCCAGGACAGGGGGACAATCCCTGCCCTGCCCCTGCTGGCCACACCATTGCTGATCCAGGCCAGGATGCCATTGGCCTTCTTGGCCCCCTGGGCACACCCTGGCTCATGTTCAGCTGCTGGCACCAGCACTCCAGGTCCCTTGCTGCTGAACTCTCAAGCTACTCCTCCTCAAGCCTGTAGGGCTGCATGGGGTTTGAAAACATTTGTTCCAACCACAAATGCACTTTTTAAAGCAAGCTAACATATTTAAAAAATAATGCTCACCACATTGTTTTCCACTTAGACACCCTTTTCCTGTTTCTTGTAAAGTGTGAACTGCTTGTCTTACTGCTGAAAGAGGAACCAGAGTTCCTCATGTCTGCTTACTCTCTACCTCTCTCAACCAGGACTGCTCTTCTAGAAGAAGCCATGTTTCCTTAACTACCGTATGTCAAACCAGAAGCACCAAGGAGCCCAAGGGCAGTAAAACAAAATTCGGATTTTTAAAACATAGGTATGTTTTATGAAAGTGTCTGTTGGATGATTTCCTTTGTACATCTCAATTATCAATTTGGTATTATTTGGAATGCTGATCATGACTCCCTGTCACTACTTGACAGATAAGTGAAAACTGTCCATGTCTCTTTAAGCTGGGAGTTGGCTGATTCTGTGAGTCTTAAATCTGTCATCTAATGCTATCGGTAATGAGATAACTAAGAAAAATTCAGGAAGCTTCCAGTGGCAGAATCTCTGCCACGAGAATCTAATTATATAAACCAGACAAGGGAGAGGTAATATTTTTCATAAACTTGAGTTGACATATCTAAAAAGAGAGATAGTTCTTTTAGTACAGCAGCCGTTCTGAAAGTCAAGAAATAGAAGCAAAAACTTTTAAAGCTAAATACAGACTTCGATAGGAGAAACCACACTTTGATAGGAGAAACTGTGAAGGTCACTGCTATACATTCACTGAAGGAAGTGATCTGCTTTACTTGAAACGAGAGTTAAAATTAGCTCAGACCCATCCCAAAAATCCAATAATCCAAGATGCAGGCTGAGCTATCATATCCTGTTTCTAAACTTGTATTTGCAATGTTTTACTTCCTTTCCAAAGGCTCGCCCTTTGCCAGATGCCAAAGTTTCTCTTTGCATCACAGAGCTGCAATAACTACTTGTATTCTTTTTTTTACCCTGTAAGTTCTGTTCAGTGTTATGTTCCTGCATTATTTTGTGTTTTGCTCTGGGGCATAACCATGCAATTCAGACATAGGAATGTGGTGTATGTGTATGTGTTACATAATAAATTCACTATGGTTCTCTGTGCCAATAAAAACTACTTCCAAAACTTAAAAACTGCCCCATGTAAAGTAATACAGAACATTAAAGGCTGACTGAGAGTCTACAACCCAAATTGGCATAAAATGTCAATTTGAAACAGAACTAAAGGTTTGATAAAACTATAATTTTCCCCAAATGTCTCCTGTGTTGGACAAAATGGTTGTATCAGTCTGTAGCTGTGGAACTGAATTCTTGTGTTCCCTTTGGGCAGTCCTAACTGCCTCCTCTCAGCACAGATGTGAAGAAAAACATCTGCTGAGGTGCTGGGAGGTATACAGATATTTACTCCCAAGTGTGTGTCTAGTCTGTCAGGGCAGTGACAACATCCAAACAGATACCCCATGCTCAAAAGGCAACCTTTACCCTCATGGTTAGTGTATCTATCATTTTACAGGTTTTTTCTCATAGTTCTGGTTTTGTTTGCATTTGTCAAATATGTTTGCCTGTAGGGTTTTTTCCCACTGATGAGTAGCTTTATTCAAGGAACTGGCTTCCCTAGTTTAGAAAGCAGATGTCCAATAACTGCCTGAGGTCTTTGATCATTGGGGGACCATACAGCTAAACTCAGGAAAATGAAAGTATGGCATTGGCCTACCTACCTTCCCTGGGTGGCTGATGTTAACAATAGCTGTAATCAGAAAAGCATGCTGGAATGAAGTGATCAAAGTGAGTTGCTGAAAAAAATTCTAGTGGGGATTTTCACTTTCACATCTAGCTATTTAGGTCATCCTTTTTGCTCATCTTTTCTTTTATCCATTCTGTCTTAAATATCACCTGCTCTCATTTCTATTCTTAAAGAGGCCAGCAGACCAGACTATATATGTCTCTGTTTCCTAGATGTTTTAACTTTCCTTAGAGGCCATTTATCAGTATTTTCTTTGGTACACTGACTTAATTAGTGACATGCTTCAGCTCTTCAGATCAGCAGATCTGAAGTCAGGACAAGTGTAACTCCAATAAACTAAATTTAGTGCCAGTCACTTTTAAAAATGTACTTAAATGTAAAAAGTACTTTTACCTGGAAAAACTAGAGATAACAATGTATAACACAAGGTAAGAAACACAGAAAACTTCTGATACAAGACAGAAAAGAGCTTGTGGAAAAGTGCAGTTCTCAGCTCTCCACAGAATCTCTAAATACATGCCTCTGTCATGTCAAAACTTTGATGGTAAGATATGGTGTTAAGTCTCCTTACTACAAGCTTTTTTAATCTTATTGTTTTTAGCTTAGAGAAATGTATAGAAGAAATCTATTAAAGACAATAATTGTTAATTTAGTTTAATAAAATCCCAATGAGAAAGAGAGGACAGATGAGTTGGTTGCTTCACTTGCCTCTGACAGTGGCACTTTCAGCCCAACCTTTCTTCCTGAGCAGACTCTATTCTGCTCTATTCAGGGTTGCTTCTGGTGCATCTTGCTTTGCTAGCAATGAGCTCCTCTCATACCTACAGTGCTGGTAGGGAGTGTTGGCTTGTATCTAATTATGCAGTAACTCACTTTTCTGTAGACTCTCACCTCTCTTACCTTCAACTCTAATTTCCCAGAGTTTCTCTATATCCAAGCATTATTAAGAAATGCATGACTGTCTTGCTCTGTTTGAACATTAACTGCAACTGTTGAAGATTAGGAATAAAGGCTGGTACTCCTGTTTGCCAGAAAATTTGATTCTTTTTGTCTGTTTTGTTCTAGAATCCTAATTAATTACAGAAAATAAGACAACAAAAGTTTACAATCTCATACAGGTTCTCTTTTCTTGTGCTTCATGTTTATAATACATAGTCAAAAGTGGCCTGTACATGTCTACTGGCAGCACATGCATAAGAAACAGGTATGGTTCTTCTGGATAAAAGAGAGTGTCATGGAGACAGACAACCTATGACCTAGACTCTTACATCATATATCTCCTAACTCTGTTCCTGTGTTGTCTGTGTTATCTGAGCCCTAGTAACATTGACTTCTGCCCTTAGGATTCAGGAAACTGTTATTCCCTTCACATAAAGAAAATAAGCTCTTAGCCTAATTGGTAAGCAACTCTCCTGTCCTGTATCCTGCAGTATTTGAAGACTGAAATTGGAAAGGAGAAGGGAGATCAGGAAGGGAAACATAATGACAGAAGTACTGACCTGTTTTTTCTGTTTAGAGGATTTTGTCTACCCTTTGGCATTATTTCTTCTAACAAGGAGGTTTTATTTGTAAGATATTTGGGCATTGAGAAGGGCTAAATTAAAAAAAAAAAAAAAAAAAAAAAAGCCAACACAAAAGATTCCAGACAGTTCTTTTAGGGCATAAAACACTACTCCAATTGTTCCTCAGGTTTGAAGCTCAGTGTCTTTAATACTGGGCATGAAGGTTTACCATCACAGAGATCTTTGTTCCTTCTGCATGATCAATGCAGTTGCATAAAGGACCTAGCAGTCATTTATACAGGAGGCAGGCTAATCCAGGCAGGCAGCACGGGGGAAGAATGAGAGAGTACTGAAGGTTAAGAGGAAGATGAGCCTCTTTGACATTGTCTTTACTTGACACTGACATTTGGTCGGGGTTATATTATTTTCATATTCTTTTGGTGCACTGCAGGAACACCTTTCCAAGCCATCCACCAATCTTCACCATATAAGTATGCATTAAATTCAAAGAAATAGAGTTTTTTGTCTTTGGGGACCAAATACAGAGTCCTATAACTACCACAACTGCAAGCCTGTCTTCCTGCCAGCCCCAGGGAACTTACACTGAGCAGCCAGAGAAGGAACAGACCTTGGCACCACCCCAGAAGGAACTAAAGCTAGCACAGCGTGTGTGACCACTGCCCTAAACACCCTCCTCTATTCCTGGGAGATCTTTCTGGGAAAACATATGATTGCCTTAAGCTCTTGGTAGTCTGCCTGCTTTTTAATTAGTAGATCACTTTAAACGAAACAGCAAAAGAATTTAGGTCTTTGGAAACATTGCCAAGCTCCAAACAAAGAAAATTAAAATACATTAATTATAACACAAACAAGTGTTCTGCATTAGCTCTGCAATGATTTAAGGAGGGCAAATGGTATCATACCTGTGTATGATCTAAGAACAATCTATGACAATAAAATCCTGCAAGAGAAGTGACACACTGAAACTGCATGGCAGCATCAGAGCAAATGTTTAATTCCATAGTCCAGCTTTTGTGTGTTTTGTACTTTATTTGTTAAGGATGCCTATGCTAGAAACCCTAGAAATGAGTACTTTACTCCAAACACAAAAAACAAGAGAACAAGAAAACAAAAACAGAGAATATACAGACCTATATGGGGTGGTCAGAAAAGGCTGGTGTGGAACTGAAAATTAAGAGGATGAGTTAGATAATTGTTCTAGGGTGACTTTATGATGCTTGTATCCCCAGTTGTCTGTTCTGTTCATGCTGGATATTAAGTTCTGCACCTTTAGGCAGGTTCTGAGAGTGAAGGGGACAAGAAGCTGCAGTTTGTTGGCAGAAACTGCACTAACTCCCTGCACTCTCTCTCATGGTGGTCTCTGCAGCACAGACAGCAGGAGAGAGCTCTCCTTGGCTTTTAGTTAGCTTTTAGCTAGTTGAGAGAGAGAAGTTCCCCAGACTATGGCTTTTCTTTTTCTTGGAGCTGATCAGCCCTGCTTTGGACTGAAAACCAGAGAACACCAGGAGCTCACACCTGTGGCCCATCAGGGCCAGGATGTGCCATTTTCCAGCAGGAGGGACTGAGAGCTACCCCCCATGACAAGGACTTTCTGAATTTGCCATCTCTTCAGAAGAACAAGAGGTTCCCTCGATTAATATAATTCTTTTTTTCAGGTTTGTAAGTATTTTGCTTGTTAAGTAAACAGTTTTTTCCACTTTCCTCCAAACAAATATTTCCCAGTAGAAATACAAACAGTACAAACCAGTAGAAGGGAGGGGCCACTTGAATTTGCTTTCTAAAAAGCCCCATTCAGAAGTTTCCTCCCAAACTTGCCCTATACCAAGACAGTAATAAACCAAGAAGAGACATGAGACTTAATCAATAAAGACTAAAGTGAAGTAAGATTAGCAAGATTAGATTTGTGACTCAAGTCACAAAGGATCATGAAGAACTTTGTGTAAAAGCCCCAATTTTAATAACGCATTTTCTATAGGGTGATGTTCTAGAAGTAAGATGTTCTATTCATGGAACTCATTTGTTTGTCCCATCCTCAAGTAGAATACACGTCTTCTAAGGCAGACTGCCATAGCCTTTTTTCAACAGCTGAGGGCACTCCATGACCAACTAATTGAAAAACATAGTTCCACCAAAAGCTTACCCGAGGCAGGAGAGCTATCAGCTAATCTGATAGCAGAAATCAAATTATGAAGCCAGCCAGGTAAAAGGTGAGGGCTGCCTCCCAAACCAGTGTGGGCTGCCACCTGAGACCAGTATGAATTGTGTGTTTACCTGTAGGAGCATACTGAATTGGGTTAGATTGGCATACTGGGTAAGGAAAATTGCATTAGTGGCACCAAATATTCAGAAAGTTCAGTTAAGAGTCAGTCTGGAAGTCACATATATGGTGTTAGTCCTGATTTCATACAAAGCTTTGGTTTCCCTGGCAAAATCATGCTCATGAACACAATGACAAAACTCTGTAATATTTATGAAGTTGGATGACCAGGATTTAATTCAATTCTCTCTGGAAATTTTAGTCTCTGAACACCTCACTTTTATAACGTTAAGGTAAGAATAAGCGGCTCCTGACAAGACCTTCTTCCCACAAGCCTGTAATCAGGCAGCGTCTCAGTCTGTCAAATTCCCATTCCCCATCTAGGGAATTAGGGATTTATGCACACCTAGTCTTCCCAGACCCTAGGTAATATGGCTTTTATGAACAGCTGTATACTTGTATCAAAATGGAGCTGTATGAATACATGATTGTGAGACAGAGACAGAAGGAATGCCTGAGGCCTGAGTTTGGGCTAGATTTGCCCTATTTCTTGGCAGGGAGTCTGTAATGCTGTATACTGTTTTGGCTTCAGAGCTGCTGCTATTTTAGCCAGCTTGCAAATAGGCTTCTTGTGCAGCTGCAGGTACATTTGAACACTTTGCTAATGTAATTTGGAAGAAAAAGTGGGAGATTGCAGAGCATAGGCTAAGATGGCTTTCCCTTGCAAGATATATAAAGGTCACTGTAACTGTAATGTTACTTTACCCAAGAGATCATCTTTAGAAGAAAGCAAATTTGCTTCATAAAACCACCCAATAAATAGTATGACAAACTTGGCACCTTGAGATAAGTGTCAGGTAAATGTGAAAGTGGGAAATCAGTCTTGGAGTAACTGCTGCATAGGACAGCTGGACAGCCTTTCATAACTCGGAGGGAACATAGCTTAAATACTTTGTTTCAGCAAAGTAAGCGAGAACAGATTGTGCCAGCCCTGCTAATGAGAACACTTCGTGTACTTAGCTTTAACCACGCGCTTGTGTCTTCTTAAAGTCAAGTTTAACAATCTATCCTAAACCTTTACGAGACAAAGCTTGTTTTTCTTACGTTCTCTTTTTACCATGTGCAGTACCACTTCTTTCCGGAGGAGGGAAAACGTGTACTTCTATTCTGCCTATTTCCCCTTTCCACAAAAGCCTTTCAGGGCAGCAGACCAAAGCAATGTACTGACACCAAAAAAGCATTGAGAAACCACGTTTATTATTCGTAACTTATTTTGCAAATACAGTACTAATTTGGAGAAAGGCAAGGTTATGTGAGGGTAAAAATATTTGTCTAGGAAGTCAATGTCTGTAAGACAAAAAGCTGAGAGGGCAGAGGACTAAATAGTGTCTGTGTATCCCAATTTTCCCTTCTTTTTATTTTTACCTCTACCCCTATGGTTAATGATTAATAATACTAATGTGACTTGACCAGGTTTGGCAGAGTGAGTTAGGAAATGCAGGAGCACATTCCCATTGAAACCACTGCAGATGGGCAGAAGAAGAATGTACACAATCCAGTATATTTGGCAATTGAGCACTGCTACCTTCACAAACCAATACCTATGGAGAGAAACAAATAAACAAAACGTTGTTCTACTCTTTTGCTGGCTTTGGCTGGGGGAACTTTGTGTGTTCTATTAAGACATGCATCCTGCTGCTGACACTGAAATAAGTATATTCTTTTATTTTAAGATGTGAAATTAGAGATTTTCAGGGACTGACACTGAAATAACTTACACAGTTACATGCTCTTGGAGTCACTCCTATTAGTTTTTGATTTTTACCTCAATGAAAACAGGTAGAAATATTTTGCCTGCCAACAAGAAAATACTACTTCAGAAATGTGTAACACAGCAAGAAAATAATTAATTTTGGCATTTTTGCATATTCAGAATGGAGAAATGCAAAACTGTTCCACATTTCAATATTTTTCTCCCAGATCATGCTTTACTTTTTAGCAACTGTCTGTACAGAGGCCGTATACTACTACAATTGCCTCCAGGTGCCTTCCAACCTAATTTATTTGCTGCTTATGAAGAGATTCTAGAGCTGACTATTGTCAGCCATCTGTCGGGGGTCCCTAGGCATGACTCCTACAAAAGGAGGGACATGGCAGCCCCTCAGCAGTGGGGCACTCATGGCAGTGATTTGCACCATCTGAGCAAGCCCACGGGCCTCAGCTCCACGTTGGCCCCATCTCTTTGCTGCGGTGGAGATGCTCTGGCACAGGCGGGACAAACTCCTTCCCCTTCTCCCGTGCGGCAGCAGCACGCGTTTCGGGGCTGCTCCTTCGGGCACAGCTCCTTCGGGCACAGCCTGGGCCATTCATCACCAGCTCCCAGCGCCCGGCACGCAGCCATCCTCGAGCGAGGAAAGCACATCTTGCGCTGAAGCCCTCTTTGCCGAGCTCCCACACGGGACGGCAGCGGCCAGGCAGGCCCCGCCGCGGCAGGGGGGCTCAGGCCCTGCCCTCCCCGCCGCTCCGCTCCGCTCCCGCCACACAGCGCGGCAAGGCACGGCACAGCAGGACGGCCCCGCGCGGCCCCGCTCTCCTCGGGCGCTGGCGGGCGGGGCCGGGCCGGGCCCAAGCGGGCGGGCGGAGCGGAGTGCGGGCGGGGACCGCCCTGCAGCCTTGGGGAGGAGCCGGCACAGGCTTTATAAGGGGCGAGCTGAGGCGCTGCTCGGCGTCGCCAGAAGAGCGGGTGGGAAGGGTAGGGCGGGTGAAGCAGGAACGAGGAGGGCAGGCAGGACGGAGCCGGCAGGGCGCGGTGATGGAGCTGCTGCGGACTATCGCCCACCCACCGGGCGGCGGCGCCCTTACTGCCCGGAGTCTGCCTTCGGCGCCGGCGAGCCCGCGGGAATGGCTGGGATGTTGCATGCGGGGAGTGGGGAGCGCGAACCTTCGGACAGACGATGAACCCAGGACCTGTCCTTAGAAAATTGCCCTTTGCTAAGGAAGTTGCGCTTCTTGACTAATACATGAGCTGGTAAATGACTAAGTGCGGACTGCATTTATACCTGCTCTAATTGCCTTTTTCTTCTGTGTCTCTCTAGGGTGGATTTGCCAAGTGTTACGAGATGACAGATTTGACAACAAATAAGGTTTATGCTGCGAAAATCATTCCTCACAGCAGAGTAGCAAAACCTCATCAAAGGGAGAAGGTATGCATGCTTTTTTTTTTTTTTTTTTTTTTTAGCCCTTCTCGAGCTCTTTGTGTGGTGGGTTGCCTACCCCTTTTCCTGAAATGGTAGTGATAGAGCAGTCTGCTCAGCCTTGTGGAAGTAAGGCTAACAACACCTTTCTTCTTTCCCACTATCTTGTTTTTTCAGATTGATAAAGAGATTGAGCTGCACAGAATGCTTAATCATAGACATGTTGTGCAGTTTTACCACTACTTTGAAGACAGAGAGAATATTTACATTCTTCTGGAATACTGCAGTAGAAGGGTGAGCATCAGCTAGGAGAAATCCAATATTTACTTACCTGAACTCCACAGCTAATTTATGTGTGATGTGTAAAAGTTATTTTTGGTGGCTTTAGTTGTTGCTTCTCTATGTATTCATTTACTTTTGCTTAAGGTGAATCTTGTGCATGAATTGTCAGTGACGTTTCTGCCTTTGTTTTTCCTCTGCAGTCAATGGCTCACATCTTAAAAGCGAGGAAGGTATTGACAGAACCAGAAGTACGATACTACCTCAGGCAAATTGTGTCAGGGCTAAAGTATCTTCATGAACAGGAAATCTTACACAGGGATCTTAAACTAGGTAAGTTCTCCAGATTGCCAACTTCAAAACAGACTCCTCTAGCCCTGTCAGCATTGTACCACTTTATCCTTTTATGGTGATAATTTGTTTAGTAGAATCAGCTTAGTCTGTCTTTACAGTGGAAACTCATAGTGCTTAAGGGATGACATTAAGCATTCCTAATTTAAAAAAAAAAAAAAAAAATCTTGCCTAGCTTCTGGCTCTGAACAAAGTATGACTCAGCACCTGTGGTAAATGCATTCCTACCTGCCAGAGATGGACTAACTGGAATTTCTTTGTCTGCCAGGTAACTTCTTCATCAATGAGAACATGGAACTGAAGCTGGGTGACTTTGGCTTGGCAGCTAGGCTGGAACCACTGGAGCACAGGAGGAGGTAGGAGGATCAAAATGTATAGTCTGATAGTAAATGAAATTAAATTCATATGAAAATGAGTAGTCATGTTCTATAGTAAAAGCTAGTTTCTGCTCCTCCAGTATCACAAAGACAAAATGAAAAAACATCTGTCAAAGTTCCTACAGCTCCTCTTTAGATGTCTCAAATTCTTGTCTGAACTTGAGAGGAAAAACCTCTCCTATGAAAAATAGCTCCTTCCTCTTTCTGTTTGAAATACTAACCAGCTCTGTGGTGTCTTTGATTTTTCAGAACAATATGTGGCACACCAAATTACCTCTCTCCAGAAGTCCTCAACAAACAAGGGCACGGCTGTGAATCTGATATATGGGCCTTAGGCTGTGTAATGTAAGTATTTCCCTGCCTTTGAAATGTAATATATCTATCACTGGCTTAGACTTTTGAGAGTTCAAAGGGGATACATACATGTGTAGCTCAAATGCTTAAATTCCTCATGTTGGGAGATAGACAGGCTCTTTTTTTTAGCTGTAGACACAAGTACAGTGGGTGTGTAAAATAAAATCGTTTTCCTTTGAACAGGTATACAATGCTGTTGGGAAGACCCCCGTTTGAGACTACAAATCTTAAAGAAACATACAGGTGTATAAGGGAAGCAAGATACAGCCTGCCGTCATCTCTCTTGGCACCTGCAAAACACTTAATAGCTAGCATGTTGTCAAAAAACCCTGAAGATCGGCCCAGTTTAGATGAAATAATTCGACATGAATTCTTCTTACAGGTTTGTACTGTCTGCTATCAGCGTTGTAGAGAAAAATCCATACAAAAATGCACTCTATGGTCTAAAAATTTGTGTTGCATTTCCACAGGGCTTTACACCTGATAGACTTTCTGCAAGCTGTTGTCACACCGTCCCTGATTTCCATTTGTCAAGTCCTGCTAAAAATTTCTTCAAAAAAGCAGCTGCTGCTCTCTTTGGGGGTAAAAAGGATAAGGCCAGATACTTCGACACACATAGTAAGTTTCAAACCTAGATACAATCCATTTATCTCTATTGCATCAGTTTCATATTAGTGTACATCTGTGAGATAGCAACTTCTATCTGTGTGTCAGAGCTTTCCTGGGTTGGTTTTGGCTTTTTCCTTTTTAAGCATAGATGATAGCCTGCTCACCTATTCTGGTTTGCATACATAAATGCATCTTACAACATCCATATCTATATTGGTGATCTGTTAGTTTGTAATGTCTATTGGAATTTAGTCTCTTAAGTGATTTGTGTATAATGGCATCATTTCTCTGGGAGACAATGGCAAGCTTAGAAGAAGCTGCTGGAGAGAGATAATGTTTTCTGCAGCTAACTTGTTATGCTTTTATAATTCAGTAACACTTCCAGATTCCGGATTAAGTATTTTTTTCCTGTATTGCAGACAGGCTAGCTAAAGAAGATGAAGAAATCTACAAGCTCAGGCATGATTTGAAGAAGACCTCGATAACCCAGCAGGCCCCCAAACACAAGACAGATGAGGTATATGCAAGTGCAGTTCAAATCCAGTAATAGTTGGGTGGAGTAGCTATAACTAAATTATATTTGACTTGGATATCAGAACTGGGGCTGTACACAGCATAATCAAGCTTAAATGATTAGCAGAGTTGCTTTAAGAGGGCTTAAACAAGCATCACAAAGGTATGGTAGCCTTTGTAGGGAGACTATAAATTTTGGCTTTTGAGTAATTATAGTATCTGCCTAGACTTCATTGTTGCCTTTGCGTTAACTTGTCTGCCAGGTGCTATTTCTCAATATTCCAAATACAGGTCTTCAGTTTGTGATTAACTAGGGCTTCTTAAAAGAATAAATTGCTGAAATCTCTCTTTTACTATTTGGTGTTCAGACCTGCACAAAGCTGCTCCCTTACTAGGGCAGGAGAGCAGAGAACTGATTAATAGCCTGTGGGATGCAAATTGAAGATCTAAAGAGTGGAAAGACCTGGTGTGCTGCTCTAGGCTCAGTCTAGCAGCAGGTCTTTGTACTTTGCAATCTTTGTACATGAATACCAGTTTCCCTAGAGTTTATCATTTGTTGAGAAACAGGAGAGCCATGCAAAACTTGTGTATAAGCCTTGGCTTGTGTTATGTTTGATGTTTACATGTCTGACATCTCTTCTAGGAGATTCAGCCTCTTATCACAACAGTGGTGAAGCCGGGAGCATTGCCAGAAACTAAGCAGATTGGAGACTCCATTCGGATGATAGTCAGAGGAACTTTGGGAAGCTGCAGCAGTAGCAGTGAATGTAAGTGCAACAAAATGTGATCTCTTAGTCTAAATCCCACCTTTATTTTCCTCGTATCTTAAAAGTTTGAAACAAACATCTTATTTTATCCTCTTACTTTTAATGTTGTAAAAGCCAATATTTTTGAAATATTTTAATTAGAAAGTCATTAAGGCTAGATTTCTTAAAATCTAGGTAACTGAAAGATTTAGAATGAAAGTCTTATATGTGCTCTCAGTCTAATAATCCTTCCTTTTTTGAATTTGGAAGGTTTGGAAGACAGTACCATGGGAAGTGTTGCTGATACAGTTGCAAGAGTATTGAGAGGCTGTCTGGAGAACATGCCAGAAGCAGACAGCAATCCCAAAGAACAGCTGACAGCATCCTTCCAGTGGGTTACAAAATGGGTGGACTACTCCAACAAGTATGGCTTTGGGTACCAGCTGTCAGATCATACTGTTGGTGTCCTCTTCAACAATGGGGCACATATGAGCCTTCTGCCAGACAAAAAGTAAGAATCAAAGCCAGCAACTCGCTAAGGCGGTTTAAACATGAAATACTTGTTTCTCATCACTAACCTTCTTATTTTACATTTTTTCTTTCAGGACAGTCCACTACTATGCTGAGCTAGGCCAATGCTCTGTCTTCTCAGCCACAGAGGCTCCTGAACAATTCATTAGCCAAGTAACTGTACTGAAGTATTTCTCTCACTATATGGAGGAGAACCTCATGGATGTAAGTTCAGCACTTTCAGGGTCCTGAGCTGCAAAAATACTCTAAATATGAACTGAGTGCTTAACACAGTCTCTTTCCTTTCCTAGGGAGGAGATTTGCCCAGCCTAACAGATGTACGCCGGCCCAGGCTTTACCTCTTACAGTGGCTCAAATCTGATAAAGCACTGATGATGCTTTTCAATGATGGCACGTTTCAAGTAAGTGTGGTAAAGAAAACATCTTTAATACTTTATTGCAATAAAACTACCTAAGTCTCAGAAACTGAGAAGAGAAAGTAGATAAACAGCAATTTGCTTTTCTTTTATTACAGGTGAACTTCTATCACGATCACACAAAAGTCATAATTTGCAATCAGAGTGAGGAATATCTCCTTACCTACATAAATGAAGACAGGATATCCACAACGTTTCGTCTGACAACTCTTCTGGTTTCTGGATGTTCATTGGAACTAAAACACAGAATGGAGTATGCTCTCAATATGCTGCTGCAGCGATGTAACTGAAGGAACTAACTCTGTTAAACCAAATGGACTCTCTTGTTCACTGTGAATCTACAGTGGAGATGGTGGAGCAACTAGTATGTTGGTGATGGATGTGTGGTGGTACGAAAACTGGACTGTCCAAGTGTGCTGGGCACACATCTATTAGAAGCCTAAACCTACTTCTTGGACTAAAATGTGACAAGGAGTTCTTCGGATCATAGTTTTCCTTGCTTCATGTGTGTTAAAGATATATGTGACTTGAACTTGGAGCAGAGTGTGTCTGTTTGCTCTGTAAGAGAGCATCTCTGATGGAGTTAAACTGTGAATACACATCTGGAAAGGGAGGGAAGGGAGTGCTCCGTTGTTGGGGATAATTGTAACAAGCAGCTTCTGGTTGCTTAACTGTGAACTATGGCCATACTGTTTTTTTTCCTTATTTTTCAAAAATACCCACACTTGTGGCTGGCAAAGTGCATTCCTTGTTAATTTTTTTTTTAATTTATTACAGCCTAAAGTGAAGTATTTATTACTTTTTTTTTTGAACCTTGGCATTTTAAATATAAATCTGTTGGCAATAAAGAATGGAAATCTGAAGTATCATTCTCTACTCTTTCTCCAGTATGACTGGGCATGCTTTACTTTGCAAAAAATCTTGCAGATTTGCTTTCTAAATGCTATTTTTAAAAAGTCTGCTATAGGTCTGGATATGAAGGGTAGGCAGGTTTGTCTGTGTCTGTGCCCAGTCACAAACTGCGCAGTTTGCAGTCACAAACAGCAACATGGATATTGTTAATTATAGCTGCAATCCTAAAACAATTGCTGATGGAGCCTACAGAGTAATGACGTAGGCCTTCACACTTAGGACAATAACTTGAGGGCTTAAAATAAAAGTATGCATTTCTTCAAGACACTACATCCCAAAATTAATGTTTTACACTGACTGGGAAGAACTCTCTCTTCTGGATAGTACATACTGAAGGATAAAGAGCTGTGTAAGTCCTCTGCTTGCTGTGAAAGCATTGCTCTTATCAATCAAAGGGCCAGTATCCTGATACGTCAACAGCAGAATTAATTAACCTACCTATCACTTCCCCCCTACTGAGATTTATTTTGTCATTTTCTACCCTTGGTTATGGTTATGGCAGTAAAGTAAAATCAAAAGCAGAAGAGTGAAAAAATTAAAGGGTGACTTAGTGTCAGCTTTGGGCTTACTCTTCCCAACTGCTAATTATAAACAACCACCAGTGTTACTAAGACAAAATATGATTTATGGTATGCACTAAGTTTTCTGTAAAGTAGTTCATAACAGCTGAGACCAACATAGGTATAGCCTGCTGCTTTCTGCAATCCTACTACTTCTAAACATCCACTTAATGTAATAGCTTTCCAAAACTGAAGGTAGTGCCATTTGTCAGTTAAAACCACGCAAATAGGTGCAATTATGGAGAAATCATGGATTCCAGGCAAGGGGAAATTGTCTCCCTTGTGGACTGGGCTTTTTCTCTTAGATATTGCATAGCACCTGGACCTGTATAAACACAGGTCTTCAAGTAACTGTTCTGATGCAACAGCAAGCATTTTAATTGCTTACTTACCTATTGTTCCTATAACTGAATGAAGCCTTTTCTGAAAAACATCAATTGTCATCAGTGTATCAATCACAGCAGCTGAACATAAGGAACTGGCAGAATGATAAAACACAGACTAAACAAAGTACAGATGTCAATCTGAAATGGTGAGCAGAGTACTTACCGCTGGCTTGCTTCATCTTGCAGCAAGTGTGTATAAATGATTTGGTTGATTTGGTTTGTTGTATTGAATACCATGCATTAGGTAATATTTATTTACTTCTCAAGTCTAGACAGGAAGACCCAATTGAGTTCTTGAGACGGATTCGTTAATGTAACTAGGCAGTTCAGTGAAGTTAAATATATACTTGCTATAGTGAGCAGAATTCAGCTTCCCAGCTGTCTACTTTCTTCAAGGTATAATGGCTGATTTTATTCCTGAGAGGCCATGACTTACTTCATTCTGCTGCACGCATACAGCTATTGTTGTGTTTTCTCTAAGAAAATCTTCCTTTTTGTTTATGACACCAGTACACATACAGTTTGTGTGCATTTCAAACACAAAATTTATTAGAGCTATAGTACTTCACATGGAAAAACCTCTTTTTATTCAACTGTAGGCTAGAGAAAGTGCAAACCTTTATTCAGCTGCTATGATTTCTTTGGCTACCAAAATCATGCTTGTATGGCAGTAATTCAGGCTTGTGTAAGCAAATAAACCAGTTTTTAATGCAGAATATTTAAAAGTGTATGTAAAGGCTCCAGGATGCTAGTTTTTTTGTGGATGGTTGAAATACACCTTGCTAAAATAAGTTAAGTGAATCAGCTATTTGTATGCAGTGTTTATGTTCAGTGCTTGCTAAATCCTTATGTATCTTTCTGCTTAGTGCACCTTCTGCTCTGTATCCTTACCTCTCTTTTTTTTTTTTCATATTGCAAAACAAGAGAGATGTTTAGATCAGGTTAAGGATAATTGAGCTTCTCAAGATACCCTTGTCCTAATCGCTGAGCCCAGGAGGGAAAGCCATATTAAAATTCTTGGTATAAGAATTTGCATCAGGAAAAAAGGTTCGAAAATTCTTTCTCGAGGTGGATCCTGTCTTAAATAAGATACTGTAGTGCACTACTTGGCTTTCTTTACTTAAACACATAATTTCCTCTTGTAATTCTACATATAGGAAGATAAATATTAGAAAGGCATTGGTCCATACCTTCTGTACAACAAATGCCTTACCTTCTCTTGAAAGATGGGGTCTGCATTTTATGCTGCTCCAGCAATTGTTCTAATCTCTTATATTGAAACCAAGAGAAAACACAGCATAAAATCTAGTTTGGGAGTATACATACTGAAAGGAAATGTGGGGATTAAAATATTAAGTGAAAGCACAAAGGTATGAATGCTGGACACAATGAAATAACATTGACAAGAAAAAAAATCCGTTATAATCTTAAAACATCTTTATGAAGTTGAAAATACATTTTTGCAAGTATACACACATACTTGCATGACTGAGTGCACTAATCTGTAGCAAACAAGTCAAGAAAATTATTCAAACAGATAATTCAGTATTAACAAAATGCATTACCCATTGATGCCACTAGTTACTCAAGTATTCTAGGGCTTTCTGTCATCCTTTCCTGAGATTATTGCATTTCAATAAATTCCTAAATAAAATACATATGAAAATAAAGAAAACAGTTTGGGTATATGCTACTTTACAATATTGAATGAAGTTCCGAACATTTTCCAGGTTACTTAGGAAACTAGAAAAATAGTCTGTACTTTAAAGCTATTTCATTACTTCTGAAAATAGTCATATCAGAGAATGATCCTTCACCTGCCTGTCAATAACAGGTAATTTTGTGTTGGATTAAATGGATTCTAAATGTAAATTTGAAATTTTTTAAATTATAGGTATTTCTAGATAGTTGTGAACCCCCAACTAGATGCATACCCAAGGAATCAACCAGAATAAGGCACGGCATAGGCCATTGGTTTTTTTTGCTTTGGTCTGGTTTTGTAATCTTTATGCTTTATGAACATCAATAGTGGTAGAAATATCTTTATTTGAATTGCCACAATGTTAGACTAGAACATACAATGAAGAGATTAAATATAAATATAAATATAAATCCATTTAAATTTACATGCAAATACATAGATTTGGAAACAAATATCATGGTTCATTATGGTGGTTGGAAATTAGGATAAAAGAAGGTAAAGATTATGCTCTGGGATTTATCCTTGTAAATTTGCTTAGGTATGGGAGCACAATTGATTTGAAAGATTCTGTTTTACTGGCTACACTTGAAATCATTACCTATGAGATCATTGGTAAAATAAAAAACATTTTCTGTTGTTCTTAACAAGTAGATGTGATCTGAACAGAAGTAAGGTATTATCCTGATTGGCATTTTTAATGCCCTTTCCTGCTTACTATTGGAAGAAATCCCTTAATCCTCATGATGAAAACATAAAAGGGTTGATGAAATCGACATGAGGCATTATTAGTACTAAACTGGCTCAGGTAAAAGTTACTAAACACTTTTTCTTCAAAGGTAAAAAAGCAATAAGGTATTTTACAGTTACCTCCACTAAGGATTCTGAGTGGAAGACCTGAATGAACTCACCCAGCATTTTGGAAGTTTGTAGGCTGGTATCTTTTGTGGCAGGCCAGAAATGAAGACTAATCCATACTCTGCCTTTCTTACATATATTGAATGATCATTAAAATGACTGCCCATTTTCTGCTGATGGTTTCAAACGTTAAGTAAAGGAAAAGGTGAATCAAGCATTAGCTACAAGTGAGTGGACGGCTGCATGAGTATCTCTCCATACACTGAAAATCTTAGGCAGAGGTGGACTTATTTTTTTTGTCCTATTCCCCATCCCGAGGGATAAATACCAGTTTGTTTAAATTGCCTACCTACATTTGAGACCTTTGAGTCTGACAACGTATCTCACAACTAGGTCTTCCTAGACAAAGTGTTCCAAAGTGCTCCAAAGTGCTAAAGTAACATGATAACCCTTTAGAACCTGGTCATTTAGAACACCATTGGTGTGGACCTTTCTTCTGAAGGATTCAGTTCCCAGTATTTCACATCAAATGACCACAACAGCAGTGGTGTTAACACCATGAATAAAAGAATCATTGAAGTCATCTTTTCAATCTTGCTGCCAGCTCTGGAGGACCTCACCTGCTCCTGGTCATTCTTCACTGGTTTCATAGACTCAAGCATTAGAATCAAATTAATAGTAAACTCTGACAACTCATGGAAATTCTACACATATGACATTTTATGCTTATAAAGTAGCCTCTGATTCATACCCTATAAGTTTTTTTTTCTTATTTACTATAAATAATAACTTTTAATGTAGTTTTATTGTTTTAGAATAGCCTTCACTGGAGTAATGACATTAACAAGGCTTTTGTGGTAGGATTCTGGATCCAATGGATTAAGACTGCTGTTTCTGATGGGAAAAATGGGAAGCATAATGCATTATAAAGTAGGATGTGGCAGAGGAGGAAAGTCGATGAAAGCAGAAGAAAGAAAGCAAGGTTATGCCATGAAAGCAGTTTAATCTTCTATAGAAAAAAAAAGAGCAATTTGCGTATCATTCTCAAGGCCAGCTTCTCATGCCTGCCATTGTATTAAGTCATGGATAGCTGCAGTAAAAGATGCATGAGAGGTACAATAAGTGGGCAGAACAGGAAAGGCTGGACTTTTTAGTACAGGAAAATCCAAGGCAGCTGGGACAAGCTCATGGTAATTTAAATGCCTTGTAATGTATATTAGCACAGGCTGCAACAGTTATGTTTGATGTTGCTTTACATAGAAAATCTTGAAAGCTAGCCTGATTTTCAGATGCCCTTACCTCAGTTAATAATGAGCACCTGCAAAAATGAAAGCGGATGGCCTCTGCTTCCAACGAAGGTTGGATATCTCATAAAAGGAGGTAGAGCACAATAGTTTCAGGCAGTGGTTATGGAAAGAGGAATGTACACAGAATGATTATAGGATTATTCAGCAGTATATGGTGCTGTTTCTGTCTCTCTAAGCATTTGCACGGAACTATCCTCGCATCTGATCATCTCTACTTAATGTCAGTTCCTTCTTGTTATTGTTAATTGCAAATAATTAGAAGGTTAGCTAGGGAGGGTGAGTCATGGCACAAGGGTTATGTGGGAATATGGGTTTACTGTGGGGTTCTGGAAAAAGTGAGGGAGCTCATAATACCTGGAGGAATGGAAGGTGCTGGAGAGCTGTGACTCAGGGGAGGGAAACCTGGGAAGGAAACATGAGGGAGTGCTGGCACTGGGCAGCCGGTGGAGATGATATTTTGGGAGACAGAGACCCCATTTTGAAGTCTCCCCTGGGGCGAACATGTTGTGGAGGATATGGTGGCAGCGAGGCAGGAGACAGCTGGATGGATGAGGTGTGGTGGGTCAGCAGCCAGCAGGCTGAGACAGGGCTGAGATTGGGCTGAGGCAGGGCCAAGGCAGGGCCACAGCAGGGCAAAGAAAGGGCTGAGGCAGGGCTGAGAAAGGGCTGAGGCAGGGCCGAGACAGGGCTGAGAGAGGGCCGAGAGAGGGCCGAGAGAGGGCCGAGACAGGGCCGAGGCAGGGCCAAGGCAGGGCCGAGACAGGGCCGAGGCAGGGCCAAGGCAGGGCTGAGACAGGGCTGAGGAGGGGCTGAGGCCGGGCCAAGGCAGGGCCAAGGCAGGGCTGAGACAGGGCTGAGGCAGGGCCACAGCAGGGCAAAGAAAGGGCTGAGGCAGGGCTGAGAAAGGGCTGAGGAGGGGCTGAGGCAGGGCCGAGGCAGGGCCAAGGCAGGGCCGAGACAGGGCCGAGACAGGGCCGAGACAGGGCCAAGGCAGGGCTGAGACAGGGCTGAGAAAGGGCTGAGGAAGGGCTGAGACAGGGCCGAGACAGGGCCAAGGCATGGTCAAGGCAGGGCCACAGCAGGGCAAAGAAAAGGCTGAGGCAGGGCTGAGGAGGGGCTGAGGCAGGGCCAAGGCAGGGCGGAGACAGGGCCGCGACAGGGCTGAGGCAGGGCCAAGGCAGGGCTGAGACGGGGCTGAGGCAGGGCCAAGGCAGGGCGGAGACAGGGCTGAGACAGGGCCAAGGCAGGGCCAAGGCAGGGCCAAGGCAGGGCTGAGACAGGCCTGAGATTGGGCTGAGGCAAGGCCACAGCAGGGCAAAGAAAGGGCTGAGGCAGGGCTGAGAAAGGGCTGAGGCAGGGCCGAGACAGGGCTAAGAGAGGGCCGAGACAGGGCCGAGACAGGGCCGAGGCAGGGCCAAGGCAGGGCTGAGACAGGGCTGAGGAGGGGCTGAGGCAGGGCCGAGGCAGGGCTGAGACAGGGCCAAGACAGGGCCGAGGCAGGGCGAAGGCAGGGCTGAGACAGGGCTGAGATTGGGCTGAGGCAGGGCCACAGCAGGGCAAAGAAAGGGCTGAGGCAGGGCTGAGGCAGGGCTGAGAAAGGGCCGAGACAGGGCCAAGGCAGGGCTGAGACAGGGCTGAGAAAGGGCTGAGGAAGGGCTGAGACAGGGCCGAGACAGGGCCAAGGCAGGGTCAAGGCAGGGCCACTGCAGGGCAAAGAAAGGGCTGAGGCAGGGCTGAGAAAGGGCTGAGGCAGGGCTGAGACAGGGCTGAGACAGGGCCGAGACAGGGCCGAGACAGGGTCGAGTCAGGGCCAAGGCAGGGCTGAGACAGGGCTGAGAAAGTGCTGAGGAAGGGCTGAGACAGGGCCGAGACAGGGCCAAGGCAGGGCCAAGGCAGGGCTGAGACAGGGCTGGGACAGGGCTGAGAAAGGGCTGAGACAGGGCTGAGACAGGGCCGAGACAGGGCCAAGGCAGGGCGAAGGCAGGGCTGAGACAGGGCTGAGAAAGGGCTGAGACAGGGCCGAGACAGGGCCGAGACAGGGCTGAGGCAGGGCTGAGACAGGGCTGAGGCAGGGACGAGGCAGGGATGAGAGAGGGCCGGGACAGGGCCGAGACAGGGCTAAGAAAGGGCTGAGAAAGGGCTGAGGCATGGCCGAAACAGGGCCGAGGCAGAGCCGAGGCAGGGCCAAGGCAGGGCTGAGACAGGGCTGAGGCAGGGCTGAGGCAGGGTCGGGAGCTGCCCCAGAATGGCTCCGGCTGAAGGAGCCAGCCCCAGACAGGGCCAGGGCATGTCCCAGGTAGCAGGACCTGCAGTGAGGAGCCTCCTTTCATTCACCTTTGCCACATGGACAAGGTCAATCATCAACCTGGGGAGGGGAAGGGAATGGTCTTTGAGGTAGAAAGCAGCAATTAGAAGCCACAGAGGATTCTTGATCCATTATCAGCCAATAAAAGAGGACTGAGTGGGAGCTCATATTTTTGGAGCAGGAAGTAAGCTCCAGTGTTATCTCGTGGGTTGCATCAAAGAATTTGAGGGGATGTGAGATGACAGAGAAGATGGAGAGCATGCCTTGCTAGCAGTAAAAGCAGGTATGGACCCTCTGGTGAAATACTGAGCATTGTGACCAGAGAAAAGACAATAACAGAAATCAAGACACAGCAGAGAATAAATGAAGAAATTAAAAATCACAGGAAAAATAAAATCTGGCCACGTTAAATGGAGCTGAGAACAAAAGGGAGGCACTAAAACTCTTATATCAGCAGCCTTTCCACATCTGTTGCCAGGAGAGCCAAAAGAGCAGTACCAAAGTGGGTCAGATGGAGGATTAGCAGTGTGAAAGTGAAGGCAGTCAAAGCAGGCATCATCCTACTCACAGGAGACGAGTGGAGCTGAACAGGTGAAAACAAAAGGCATGCTGAGAGAGTGAATTCCCCTCCAAGTAATGGAAAAGGTGCTCTGTCAGGAGACAACATACTTATTACACACAACACACATCTCTGAGGAAATCAAATGTGAAGTAAGTGTTAAGAGAATTTTCACATTCTCAGTAAAACAAAGGATTAACAATGATCTGATCCATTTAGTGGTGATTAGTGGTGCCAGCACTGGGGACTTGTATTGCAAGACAATGCATTACTCTTCTGAGTCACTGGTTTCGTTCTCACATGGGCCTTTATTAACTGCAAATCTTTACCTCCTGATGGTTGCCTCATGTGAAATGAGTTGGTGGCTCATTCCTGTTCATACTGAGAAGGTATCCACGTTACAAAAAATCATCACTGTTAATTACAAGCCATTTGCATTAATTGGTATCCTTGCTGGAATTCTTCACAGGAAAGAGATCTAATGACTAAACAGAAGGCATTGCAGCTAAAACACCCTGTTTCCATGAAGTTGCTCATGACTGGTTGGGGATTATGTGGGGTATTTGGGGTGGATGACCAGGGATATGGCCGTTGTTGCCTGAGATATGTGATATATGAGTGGTATTTTTAGAAACTGCTTTTCTGAGCCTAAACTTTCAGCAGTGATGGTAAATTGTGACTTTTGTAAGCAGTGCCTCTTCTGGACTACTACTTGCAATGGAAAGAGCTTCACATATCCTAGTACTTTACTATGGTTTATTTTCTGCCTTTTCAATAATTCTTGTTTTCATTTGATTGTCCATCATCTGCATAATGAAAAAGTAAACTTCTATTTTCTAATTTGTCCACAAGAAGTAAAATTAGTGTCTTCTTAATAGATTGCTTCTTTTGTCTCAGGTTTACCTTTTCGTATAGTTTCAGATGAAGAAGTGCAGTAAAACGTTCCATTCTTCAATCTGACAAACTAAAATGAAGAAGGAAACAGTGCAGGGGCTGTACTGAACTCAGATAATCCTAAACATTTTGAACAGACAAGCAGCTGGTGTGTGGACATTGGAAATACAGTTATCTGAAAAGGGTAACAACAATATGAAATAAGGATCTTGCCCAAAATTAGACCCTGTAGCATCATTGTCTCTGTGATTTACAGTCTGGTTCCCCCTCTTAAATGTTGTATCCATCCAACTTATACTTGAAGTGCTGTAGATCCCAATGACATATCTCCTTTGTATTTATGTGCTCTTCTGCAGGGCTTCCCACATCAAATTATTCCTGAATACTAACATATTGGATGTTATGTGGAATATGGCTGTCAGATAAACATTAGTACATCCATTTTACAAAAGTAAGCACACAGAGGGAATCTGTTTATCAGTTTGAGATCCCTTTCTCCAGTGTTTCTCAAACATGCATAGCTTTTACTGATGTCAATTCCTTCTCCTTAGGAGCAATGCTCACCATTTCTCCAGGTTAGGTCTTGGAGTCTCAAAGTAGGCACTTGGAGAGGAGGGAACTTGCAACTAGTGATGACCTTGCTTTTGGGCAAGGAAAAGAAAAAAAGCAGTCAAAGCCGTGGAAGGATCCTATAGACAGACATGGCATTTTCTCACTGATTCTTTCCACAAACAATGGATTTATGCTATGGACTTATTGAAACTAGAGTCTTGGAAAAACAAAGAGTGATCCTATAATTGTGTATCCAGTTTATGGTGTCAAATAACCTTTGGACAACACCCTTGGGCATATGGTGTGACTTTTGGTGATGGTGCTCTGCAAGACCAGGACTTGGAATCAATGCTGCTTTCCAAATCAACATATCCTATTATTCTGTGATTTCCTATGGTTGAGTACTGTACATTGCAATTGTAGTTATGGTCAATAGTAGATGTTTGTAAGTATTGTTTTTAACTAATTTGGACTCTTTTAAAGTAGAAAATAGAGGACAATGTAACCAGTGCATTGTCTAACACTTAAAAGGTCTTTAGATATTTTTTAAAATAATTCTGTCTTTTATAGCCTTAAAAAAGACCATTTTCATGTTTGTAATTTCAATGTGGCTTATAAAAGGCATTCTGAATTCACTACAGAGAAGGGATCAACTATCCAATGTTTTCTACTAGTGAACAGATGTAAAACAACCATAAAACTCTTAAGTCCTTTAAATCACATGCTTTCCAGAATGCTTACAAAGTAAGATTAGAGCAGGCTCAGAGAACAGGTGGAATAACTCTACCTAATATTATCTTGGGGTGATTAAATCCCTAACATGAGTATAAGTTAAATTTTGAATAAACCTTATAATATTCCAGGTACTGCACAGCAAATTGCAGTACAAAATTTACTTCTTTCCTGAATGGAGCCATAAAGAAATGCAGAAATGTTAAGAAATTTCATCATTTTGGCTGAATTTGACTAACTGGTCTCATTTTAAGAAGAAATCTCTAATGCTTCTCAAAAATAAAGGGATGTGAAATCTTTATTTAATATAAATGTAATAGACACACCTCATTACATTAGGTGTTTATTATGGGTAAATCGTGTTCACCTGGGTTACCATTAATAGTCTCATTGATACTAGGAGAACTGCACTCAGAAATCGAAGATGTGTTTCTTGTCAGAGATATCATTACATAAGGGCCTGAGATAGCAGGAATGCAACTAGCGATGATGATTTCTGGGGCAGGTAGGTATCTTTCTGAAGAGAAAGGACATAAGTGCCCTTCTGCTGAGAGGGTTTCCAAACATTTGCCACCTTTGCAGCAGTGGCTGCTGTCCCCTGCAAAACTCTTCTGATTTCAGGAAATGTTTAGACAGGCCCAAGGTGGTGAGTTAGTGTCTCTTGTTGCAGCAGTGTGAACTAATTATAGACACAGAATAATTGTTGGGTAGTAAGGAGGTGAGGAATGACAGGAGGAGCAACAATAAGATTATATGGTCACTTACCAAGGGATGGTCCTTGGTATAATGCAGTTAAGAGGGCTTGTTTGTTGTTTTATTCTAATTAGGGTGTATGTCCTATTTGCTAGTATTATTAGTGTATTGTGAAAGAAGTATTTCTTGGGAATGAACTTAAGAGAATTCAGGACAGTGAACTTGCAGAACGACTCAGGACGGACATGCTGTGCAGAGGGCATGATATGGAGAAAACAGATTGTTGTTGGACTGAGAAGCTGCTGTCGTTAGCAAAGAAAAGATCCAAGCCACACACTTGGGTAACAAGACACAGCAAAGTAGTGATATGGCCTGCTATGACACCAGTAAAATCAGTGAACCATTAACCTAAATAAAAAGCGTGATCAAGTCCAGAGACACCACATGTGAGATGTTTTCACAGCCAGAAGCAGATGGACCTGAGCTCACGTTCCTTTTGCTAAAAGCCCGTCAAAAGCAAGCATATGTGGTCCTTGTAGCTGTCATCCCAAGTGTGCTCTGACAAAGACAAATTTTATGTTATGGCATAGCTATATGACTTCTGGATGGATCTGGCTTGCATGCAGGCTGCTTGGAATGGGCAGTGGTGATCACACCCAGAGTGCCCATCTATGTAAAATTACTGGCTCTGCCACTAACTCGGAAATCTTTAGCTCCAGATCTAGAGTGTTTTCATGAAGTGTTCAAATTTGCAAAAAAAATGGAAAATTCTACACATATCCTCTGAAGTGTGAATTTCCATTCATGAATACCACAGGAGAGCACATTTTGAAAAACATGCTTTCCCACTCCCACGACAATGGCATAGCTTGAATATGCTGTGGGTGAGTTCTGGAGCAAAGATTCAAAGGCTGGCTTGTGCAGATCTGGGAGAGCTACCATAAAACTTGCCATCCCCTATGGAGCATAACACTTGCCTTTTTTGAGCTATGGAGAGTGATAACAGCTGATTGCACTTGACCTGTTTCATGAATGCTCCTAGTTTTTACTTGTCCTCCTAAGTTTGGAGTCTCCTTCCTTTTGTTTTTCCCCAGGATGAAAAAGTGATGTGGAGAACTTCTGAACTCACACAGACAGTAGTTGTCTAAATTCACAGTGTAAAATTTTGTCTGATAATAAAAAATCTCACTCAGCTGCAAATTCCTAATAAATCTTGTTTCCCTTCTGTGCTGGTTCTGTGCTAGGTCTTCTGAATCTCTCTTCAAAGCCCCCTGGGATATTTTGGTCTTTTTGGTACCAAAACATAAGTTACATGGAAGTTAATATTTTTGAATTTAGCTCCATTTTTTTTTTTTTTTTTTTCTGCTGAAGGAATGTTATTTTATTCAGAGAATTTGAAAAAGAACCATCTTTTTATATCAGAGCTGCACAGCATTTGCAGGTGGTCAAGTGTAAGTCCACTACTGTAATCTGACTCTGAGTTATTGTACAGAAAATATAGTTTAACTCTATCTCTCAGTATCAATTAGGTCAAGATGGGTAAATTTAGGTAAATATTGTGGGGAACATTAGCAGTTACTGTGACATATGAAAAATCCCTCTGTGATTTTTGGTATTTTTGTGTGAGGGGTTTTGTTTTTCTTATTAATTTGGTTTTGGAGGGGCTTTTAATTGTTATTATTATCCTAAGAAAGACCTGGTTATTTCATACAGGATGTCCTGTAACTGTATGGAATGATCTAAGAGGCATGGCTATCACCCCACCTCTTCTGTGTTTCTTTATCTGGTGTTTTCCTTGTCATTTCAACTGATTCTTACTTTGGTGTTTTATTCTTTAGTTTTTGTAGTTTACAAACAAAGAGATCGCACATCTCTGATCTGAATGTGCATGCCTTTGGCTTCTCCTTCATCTGAACTTGCTGGGGTTCCTCAGAAATCATTGGGTTTATTTGCCTACCAAACAGTTTGATTTGCTTCTCTGGTTTGCTAGTATTTGAAGTAGAATTGGATCAGTGCAGATCCAGACCACAATTTAAACTATTGTTCCCTGCTAAATCTGGCATTTAAATGCTATGCACAGCATTATTCCATGCTGAATTGTAAAAGCATCTCCGAGAGACCTGCATAGACATTCCTGGATGCTGGCTAGCATGGTTTCTTTCTGCCAGTCAGATAATATAACAAGCATATTATCCCTTCACAGTCTGGAAATAGTCTTCTCTATTCTCTGTCATGCCTTGTCAAACTTCTGTAGTTATGGACTGCTTCAGAATTCTTAGGTGTGGAGAATTATACACAGTTCATGCTAGTGAACCACACTCCACTGAGCTACCTATTATTATGAAGTGTTTTTGCTTATCCAATCCATACTTGTACTTGACAGTCCTTTCTGCAAGCAAAGGACAAAATTATTCATAGAAGAAGGAAAGTCCTCCCTCAGTATGTACAAAAGCAGCATTTGAAGCCAGTAGAGAAACTCGTGGTAGCTGTAACTTTGATAGATACCTGGTGTTGAATTGATAGCCAACAGTGTGTTTTTTCTTGGTTTGCTGAGTTACTGGCACGGAGAGGGAAGCTACTGGCAGAATTTTGGGAGAAAGGCTGTTGCAGGCAACTATCTTGAAGTGAAATTTCAGATCTCTTTACCTTCAAGAAAACAGAAAACATTTCTTTGCAGATTGTAGAAAGTTGTCCAAGTCCTTTAGGAGTATGAAGTTTAACACCTGTCCTTCTCAATATTTTATGTTAGTGAGTTTGACAAGCTTCTATGCCTGATTAGAACAGTTTTTCAGAGGTGCCTTTTCCTCTTGCTTACCCTGGGACTGTGGGCCACTCTGGTGGTAAACAACCAAGTGTTGAACACTGCTCACTATTTTAGCACTTCAATCTATTTCAGAGTTTTCACCTCAGACTACTTTGGACCTTTTTTTCTGGTTTGAATAATTGAAGTAGTTTTAAAAATTGTGTCTAATATTTCCATTTTAGTGGTTCAAGCTTGAAATAAACATTCACTACATGATCAGAATATCAATTAATTTGCCTGCCTGCCACTGACTTTTAAGCTTCCTGCTATGGCAAACAAGCTGATATTTATTTTATTTGATACTCAGAAATAATAGAATGAGGAATTTAAAATATTTTTAATAAGTATTGCTGTGAGTTTTATAAAAAATATTATTCCAATAAAACAATATTTTGAGATCAAATCTACTGTAACATCATATTGTCTGTGAAGATACAGATAATTTTCATGTTCTGTCCAGTACATGCATCTGGTTTTTAACAGTCTAGATATTTTGGAATTACCTCAATGTACAAATTAACATTCTGCAATAGTTATGCTGGGAATACATTAATAATTTTATTCCTAAAAGCTTGATTTTATTTTTGTATTAAAATAAGGCTATTCTTTAAATAAAGGTAAACTATTTCATATTTGTAGGTCATATTTCCACATTTTATAGTTTCCCTGTGCCAAACTGACATCAATGAATAATGAAGTGTGTCACAGTAAAGTAATTCTTTACAGCAGCAACACCAATACAGTACTTTTCCACCTTCCCTGACCCACTTACCACTGTCTTTCCATGAACCTTTCTGTAGAAATAGTTGTGAACTAAATGAATATTGTATGTTATGAAATGTGAGGCTGTTTGTAATTTCCTGTAATCCATAGACATTATATTTGTAATAATTATAGCGATAAACCAACAAACCTTCTGACATAAGTGGTGCAAAATAAGCAAAAGAAACATATTTTTCTATTTGTCATACTTGATACTGTGACTGTTTCAGGTCTAGGATTACTTTTACAATATTCTTTATGGATATTAGCCGAAATTGTGAAAAAATCTAAGATTTTAGTCAACCTTTCTCTAGCCAAACTCCTAGCGAAGAACACAGCAGATTCAAAGACTATGCTACTCCTTGTAGGTATAAACTGTAGAGTTTCATTGTGAGTTTAGCACAGTAAAGGATACTTAGTAAGGAAACTTCTTGCTTTTGCATAGGCTGGGGATTGAAACTGCCTGTTGCACTTGTTATGCAGACTGCTGTGACAACTCCAAATGAAAGAGAACTGAACTCATCTGTAATCATCCTGTCTACCAATTAAGCTATATATAATAAATTATAACAACATAGATTTGACAAATAAAAGCAGCCTGTTTTAATTTGTTGATACATGGTGCTAGTATCAGGAAATATTTAACTTCTAAATACAGTATTTTCAATAATTTTTTTCTTCCTCTTAACACAGGACTTCATAGATGAGTACACAGAAAGAACATGAGTCCTTTAGTTAACCTGTTGTAATCCGAATGATACTGAAAGTAAACTGTTAGCAAAGATTATAGAGAGCTGGACTGGAAAAAGAATGTAGCCTATTTATATAATCTGATTTGTAGGGAAGAAAAGGTGGCAGCAGGAGCAAAAGGAGAAGTAAATACTAACTGCTCTGCAAATATAATTGCTATTTTTCAAAAGTAGTGGAAAACCATCAATTTACCTGTGTTTTTAATCTCAACAGAGCACTGTGGCAAAAGGTTTTGATTGGAGTGGTGAAGGCCTGTGTTTGAGAATTACCTGTGAGAATTTAATTTCATTTACATTTCGCTATGCATGTTACATGAATATTCTATCTTATTTAAAGTATTATTATAAATATACTAGTAGATTTCTTTATTCTCCCCAAAGGTAATTAAACATCTTACTGCTGTGTTCTGGACTAACATAATGCGAAAATCTAATGCAGGAGTGCATACATTCTTTTATTTAAACAGCAATCTGGACACTGCTTATTTGGACAGAAACCAGGCCTGGCACCCAGCAAATCCTTGATCTTTCTAGTGCTGCACTAGGCACAGTTCTTGGCTACAATGGGATGTCAGTTCCTTTACAACACAAAACAGTATATGAAAAATACCCAGTAAATTTACTGTATAGAAGCCATTGGACGTCTGAGGCAACTCTAAGCCTACTCATCTATGAGCTGGTAGCAAAAGAAGCATCTTGCAGGTAGAGTTGTAATCAAAGCTATAATCTTGGGGTGTTACACTTCAGTTGTACACTGCCGCTTCCAGTCTGGTGGATGCTGTGGCACGAGACCACAAAGAGCAGCTCAGGAGCTGCTTTCCTTAATGTTGCTGAATGAGCTGACTTCTGATTACTTTCCAGAATGCAGGAGAAACAGCAACAGTATAAAGTCAATCTCCCTATTTTAAAATTTGGGAATAACTGAGATTTCTAATTTCAGATAATTTCAGAATATTTCTAAAGGGGAGGAAAAAGAAGGTGCTGTGTCTGTGACCAAGGCTGGCAGATTGTTTCACCTGGCTGCTTTACCTCAGGATTAGCAGTTCCTCTATTCTTCAGATTTCTTTTTGTTACTAAAGCAATGACACAAATTTGAGATAATAAATTTCTTTGTCTCATAGGTCTAAAGTTGAAATAGCTGCTCTAGATTAAGAGTTGGACAATTAAATAGTTTATTTAATGTTGTGTATTGTATTTTTTTAAATTATTTAACAATTACCTTTGAAAAATTCCTTATATAAGAAACATTTCAATTCATATGTGATTTACTCATAAAACACACGGTGTCTCTGCTATAGATTTCAAGTACCATATGGGAATGTACATATTTTCTGTAACTTCTATTCAACAGTACATAGTGACTTTTTTTCTTGTTTTATTCACCTGTCTAAAAATATATCACAGTGTTTTTCCCTTTATTGCATTATTCTCTTACACCCCAGCATTTCTCAACTAAATGATTTGACAGTTTGAGAAAAGGGTAGAAATTATCAACTGAAACTAACAAGCTCATGTTATTTAATCAGATTTTACTCTCTATAGAGCAATGTCAAAAAAGATGACCCATTTTCTTCTCTTGCCAAGATTAAAAGCCAATATATCAAGAATGTTGAAACTATCACTAATTTGCAGTAATTTCTATAGGCCAGAAATGCTTCTGTTTATATATTACGCTCTTTGCAGTCTGTACCTCCTTGATAAAGACTTTCCTACTTTGCTATAAAATGAATTATTGACAAAGATGGGAAAGCCTGATTGAAAGCAAACAATAAAAGTAGTCATTGTAGAGAAACACAAGTTATAAATATGGTAAATTTTTTTTCAGTGATCCACATGCAGATATACCCTTTAGCTGAGGAGGTCAAAGTTCCTTCAATACTACTTGGTGCAGCACATCTGTGCAGTTCCTCTTACTCCCCCATTCACATATAAATAAAGTCAAACATATCCATAAAGTCAAATGCTGCGTTTCCATGAGTGGATCCTGTGCCTCACAGAAGTCTTGGAGGCCATGCTCAGTAGTCTAGAGCTCTGCAGGTGTTTTCCATATGAATTTTGATGACAATGCTGCCTAGCAGCCTACAGAACATGTTGATGGTGCTTACTTAACAATTTGGCAATTCGTCTGTAAAACTGGTGTTGTTTGTTGTGGCCTTTCTTGTAACTGTAAACAAAGCAGTGTGAACTGCCTGATATGGCTATCAGTAGCACAGAGCCCAGCAACACTGCAAGATCCAGTTTAGTGCTTGGTAAATTTCGGTGATTAGTCTGTTTGAGCTCAGTGCTTCTGGCACCTAGTAAGCAATAGTACTGCTGCTACCCTTCCAGTAGGTGAGTGTGTGGGAAGTTTGTAAGGAAGATGGCTCCTGGTGCTTTTCCTGACCTAATGCTTAATGCACAGGATGAAAGTTGTGACTTCTGTACTGCTCTGAGGTCTGTAGAACTTTTCTGAAATAGGTAATAATATGGAATGAAATTTTATCAATCCTTACATATATATGGCATGTTGATTCAATTTAACATCAGGTTCATGCACATTCTGCATGCCAAAGCACTGCAGAAACAGATAAAGCAGTAGAAAACTAGTAGTCATTAATCTAGCAATGTAAATACCTATTTTAAAACAACTGTAGTGGTGTCTTGGGTCATATAATCTCAAAACATTCTCAATCTCTATACTAAATTTACCACAATTTTAGATTTCAAATCAGCATTTCATCTATGCTTAAACAATAAAAAACACCCAAACTCTTTTAAATATAGAAAATTACAATTCTGTGACAATGTCTAGTTCCTTCCATTTTGATGTATTTTTGTCACCATTAAATTTTTGCTGATGGTTTGGACTTTTCTGTACTTTCTGACTAAAAACATGAATGAAACATGACAGAAAGTTTTCCTATTTGTTTAAAGTGTTTAAATACACGTCTCCCCCTCAAAAAATAGAAGGAAAAAAAAAAGCTGAAGAGACTCCTAGTCAGCATTTTGAGCAGTCAGCATTTTGAATGTGAATTTTTTCCTGCCAATAAATTATAAACCATTATACACTAAATCTTGGAGTTCTTTATATGGTTCTGTTAATTTATGCTGATATGAACTAAAAGAGACTGAAATCTCTTTCTTTTTCCTCCCTGAATTTAAAGAGATGTTTTTTCCCCTTCAGTGGCAGCATTAGGACAGCACATTTATCTTTGCCATGTTATCCTCTCTCCCACTTTGTCCTAGATACATGGGGTTTTTGTCCTCAAAGTTATTCTTCTTTGTTGTTTGAGGAATAACGTTTTCAGTTTGAAGTCTGACACTTTAGACACTTATAGCAGGATAGATTAAAGCCTACAGCCATAAGGCCTAAATAGGATTGTCCAAGAAGTTCTTATTGTCTGCCAGGCCCCTCATCTCCTTTGTCATTGCTCTATGCTGAGGAGTCATGTACGTATTTCCAGCTCTTTATAAACAACATTCACCGAACACTAGATTCTGATCTTCATAAATGCCTTATTTTAAAAATGGTCTACTGTAGAGAAACTATGCTATGCTATGAAAAGGATCTAAAGCTGACCTTCTCAGCAACAAGATCTAGATCCAGAAGACAAATTTTAGCCTTTCATGCTAAATTCGCTTGTAGTATGCTGTCTGAACAGTAGATATTTGTGATTGCATTTTAAGGATTCTTATGCTGTTAAACTCTTAAGGCTGAAAAATAAAACAAAATAAAATGACATTTAAAAACTTCGCTACCTGGAAAAATAGTTCCAAAATAGTTCCAAAAATAGTCCCATTCAAACAGGCTCTTGTAAGAATAGAACAGTACAAAATACCTCTTGAGGAGGAGCTGTTTGGGGTTACTTCTCTGTGTCAGCAAATCCTTCAAAGTTTATATCCAAGCAGGGATTACAGACTTTGCTCTTGCTGTCACCAGGCCTGCAGAGAAGAAAATAAAAAGCTAACATCCTGGTTTGTTTTTTTCCCCTTAGGCAGAATGTATAATTGAAATTCTTTTACATTTAAAGATTGACATTGTGTAATATATTCATGTGGACATGACTGATCTTCAATTTCTCTGTTTTAAATTTATTTTGAGTGTTAATTATTGTTATTTATTCCAATTATTGTTGAGCAGACAACAAAAATAAGACCCCAAACCAGATCTCTTTGAACCTCAATGCAAGATTCCTCATTATATATAAAAAAGAAAGCCCAAACCCCTGGTTTAAGATCTCAGATTCTTTCTAAGTTACTATAAATCTAGGGACATCCACATAGATGGTGCTTATTTTCAAATCTTCTTGATGTAGAGCTACAGGGAGTATGTGACATATCCTAAGAAGTATGTATTATTGAAATAGCTTCCTTTTAAAGTCTGGAAAATGTCATCAATTCTTAGGCAAGAAAACAATACTAGGGAGATGGTAGAGATAGGAATAGCTGAGTGAAAGTAAACTGTGTGGTCCTATTTCCTAATCAAGGAACTTGCCATGGGGGAGAAAATTCAGTGATACTGAAATTGCAGCATAAATTAGAAAGGGAAAATATGTTCAGCCGGGGAAACTATTTGCCAAAAGATGTAGTGAGACCAAGACTTGGAGAAAATTCAAAAGCCACTTGGCTGTTCTACAAACATAATAATTTACAATGCTATGTTTTTAGGGTAGATATAAAGATTGTTCCTTTAGAATGTGAGTCAGCTGATAATTGCCTGATAGTAGGGATGAAATTTCCTATTGGAGAAGTTATTCCCCCACTGTCTGTACCAGCATTTCTCAGACCTCTTTGTTCCAGTGTCTGGTGCTAGCCATGGTCTATGACAGTCTGCATAACTTAATAACCCATGCTTATTACTAACATTTAGGCCAAAGAGAGCTCTGGGATGATTACTGAAGTATTTATACAAACACTGTTGTATGGCAGTCTTGCAAAAAGACCTCTTAAGTAGTTCATCTAGGTGCCCACAGTGCTAGCTATGCACTGCTGTGTAACAAAGTACAGCTATTTGAAGTGTTTAACAATCTCCACAGGACAGCTCTACTGTGCCACTCTTGTATGACCACAGAATGCTTAAGTGGCTGAACCTCTTCAGAGAGCCTCATTTTGTCTGGAATCAAGGATACTTAACATAATCTACTACAGAAGGACTTCCACTGTCTTTCCTGTCAGGTAGAGCAGCATAACACTTGGCACTTTACATTTAAAAGAAGGTTGGGGTACAGATTGCAGGATGTCATGGGGCCACTCATGGCACAGTGTCTTCGCCATTTCCTTTCCGACAGTGTGCAGTGCCTGCAACAAGACAAGGGCATGCCTTATCTACACAACAGGAACTTAGAGTGCTTTTAAGAAGCAGCTGGTTAACCGTTTTGTGGCTGCACTACAGAGTTCAGTTCAGACTGCTCAGCCCTGCTAGACAGGGTAAATACACCTGTCCAGAAGTTTGTGTTCTCACCAGTACATTGTTGGACTTCCCTGTACAGTTAAATTAAAAGCGATAGACAGCAGTCCTAGGCACTGAAGCTCCATTGTTCTTACTGTTAGATAATTAGCTTTGGGCACACCTTGAACCCAAGCCAGTTATCTCTGTACCAAAAAATTCTGGAAAATAGCAAGGGAATTAGTCAACTGGGATGTGATCATTATGTTTGGAGTACTGAGGGACTTTAGAAGTGTGCCAATGTCAGCTAGTGAATTTCAGCCAATAACTTCAAGTCTCAAAGCTGGGAATGACCCAAGGTGTACAAAAATGAACAGAGTAGTTTCTTTAGAGCTGGCTTGCTTAATGGTGTCTCGAGTGTACATATCTGTGCAAGAGAAACTTGCTTTGCATTTTACTAAAACTCTAATTAAAGTTAGGAGCACAAGGAGAGAAAAGAATAATTGCCCTGAAGGTTTTACTACAGGGAAATAATCCACAGGGAGCAGTTGTCTTCAGAGTCTGACCTTCTTTTGGTCAAAATCTTTCATATGCAATGTTCAGGATGTAAAATCCTGTTTAAAAAAAAAAAAAAAAAAAAGCATGCAAAAGATTTCATCCAAAGGACTTTTGATACAAGTTGGTGCTTTGGGGTTTTTTATTTGGGTTTTTATTTTGTTTGTTTGTGGTGTATTTTTTGGTTTGGTAAGGATGTTCTAGCTTGGTACAGGTTATGCTGCCTGAAATATTGGCAGAGGATTGATTAGAGATGGTGTAAACATTCACTGGGTGTCTTTCTGGAAGAACAATGTGTCAAAAGGCCAAAAAGTATTCCCATAAACTTTATGAAGGTGAGAAAAGGCATCTTGTTCCAATATCTTTGACTTTTATTATTAGCAGAGTATTGCTGGCCATTTGGGCAAACAATGTTTAGAAGGGTATGGAAGTGGTAGTCTGTTTAATCTTTGTATGTCTTTTCAAAATCCCTGTTTCAGTGATAAAAGGCTCTGATAAAGAAACAAAAGATCATCTCATATCTGGATTTAAGCATATGATAAGAGCTATGATGAATTATAACTTAAGAGTAGGACACTGTAGAATACTCTAGTGTTCTCTAGAAATGCTATCTCAGGGTCTTCACCTTCCAGCTCAGCAATAGGCAGAGGATTCTAAGATAACTCCAGAACGGGATGCAGAACTGTCAGCACAGCACTACACCCTAATTAATCAGGAGACAGGAGTTAGGTAAATTAGCTCCACTAGCACTATACTTATGCAACTCTGTGTCTTCTCAGCCACATGTTATCTGAGTTGTGTTGGATCATGTAAATGTTCCAACTTGTTCAGTACCTGTAACCTCATCCTAGACTGCATCATGTTAAATGTCTCTTGAGTGTCTGACTTTGAATACCAGTATCTTTCAACAAATACCCTAGGTTTGCAAACAAACTTAGAAAAAAATTAAAGTAAAATAAAGTAAAAAAATAAAGACTGCAGAAGGATCAATCTTTTAAATATGAAATGGAAAATATATAGAATTCTGAAATAAAATTCTGTGAATGTTTTGCATCACAGATTCCACTTTTTTTTTTTTTTGTGAATGTGCTAAAGTGTTACTACAATACATCACCCCATTCTGTTCAATTAAAATCCACAACAAAACAACAGCTCTTCATCTGACCAAACTGCATAGACTGTGGCCAAAGAAAGCACTTTTTGTCTTTTATGAATAAATAGACCTTGCTGCCACAGACAATGTTACATATTAAGGAAATTCAAAATAAGAAATTAGGGAAATTCAAGGTATGGTTGAATTATAGAAGCTTTTGAGTGTCTAGCGGGAGAAAACCATATTTGAAAGGACCTATTGAAAAATACTTTTCAACAACTTCACTTTTCATACAGAAGGCAGCTGGGGACTGATACATAGTTCCTAAGAAAGTGTTCACAGCACCAAGCCTGAAAGAGTTCAAGAAGTTTTTGGACTATACACTTAAGCACATGGTGTTATTCTTAGGCATGTCCTGGCAGGACAGGAATTGGGACTTTGGTGATTCCTGTGGGTCCCTTCCAACTCAGCATATTCAATGGCTCAGTCCTGTAAAACATAAAAATTTGATTTTTCACAGATGAGATATCCTGAGACATGCTAGGCCAAATTGTATCCTTAATTTTTGATCACATAATGTGCTGATACATAGATATGCCATACATGAGTTTACAGAAGACTGATATCTTTGGTGCTCATTAGAGCACTGTGGTAGTGCACTGAATCATTTTCAGTCTTTCAAGCAGCAATTAAAATATTTTTACATGCACTTTCTTCTTTCTTGTGTTCTGTTTCTTGTCTATAAATATAGTTTCAAAATATCTAATCATATGGAAAAACTACAAAGATATTATGGTCTTCTAGTCTGAATTCTAAAAGTAATGGAACTTGTATAGCCTGATTCTACCAACAATTTTGAATGTTTTGGCCAACAGTTTCTGGTTTTAATAGTGATGTAGAATATTTAGAGAAACTAAAGTCTCCCTTCCCTTATGAGGTAGTGGCTCAAGTACTTGTTTAGACACAATCCTGCTCCCAATGGCAGAAGTGCTACGGTGTTATCATTTCCCATTTTTGTTAGCTGAAAATTAAATGAGAAAAAGATATTTTGAAAGCAGGAAAAGCATCATTGAGATCTTATGTTTTATTGGGAAGAATCTATCCACATTATGGGAAGCCATGGGCAACCACTTTGTTTTCCATTCCCTTACATTCAGAACTTGTTTTATAAACCCGAATAACTTCAGTGCAGAACTGTGACTGCAATAAAGTTATAACTTGGTTCTCAGTGGCTTACGATTTGACACCTGACAGTCCATTATTAGCAATATCTTTGTGATGGACACTTCCAGAGTGAATCAGTAATTTCATAGGAAATTTTGAATTTTTGACAGAACAGAAAACTGGAGGTAAGCCACTTGATAATGTATTATGATTACAGGATATCCTCAGGCACTCACTCTCTGTTGAAGCAGGGATTTATTTAAGAGGCTTGCTAGAATTGTGATAGTTTGCTTTCTGTTGTCCAATTTTAACCAGACAAATTTGTTTTACTTATACTTCTAGAAGTTATATTCTTTGCTCTTATTGAATTACTCTGATTAAATTACAGCAATAAGCTGATTTGTATTGTCCCTTGTACTAGCAAAGGTTGGGAAGAAATGCTTATGGCCCACCCTCTCTCTATTTCCTAGTGACATTTCAATATTTTCTTACAAGTTCTGCTTATCATTTTTTTCCAAGGTTTATTACATTATGATTAAAATGAAGAATTACTCTGTTCTGCAATGTTTGAGATGAGGAGAGCAATACTGAACCTCCATCTGAAGGAAAAGAGATAGTTGTGTGGCGTATCCAGTAAGCATAATCCATAATAAAAAGTAAAAACACTTTTTCCCAGGAAACAAAAACCTGCAGAATTTCTAAAAAACATTATTTTGTGAAATTATATGACTGCAACAGGTAAATAAGTAGCAGATTTTATCTTTATCTTAAAAAGATTTTATCTTTTCTAGCACATGAGAAAATATGGCCACCTTTTCATATTTGGGATACGTGTATGCCCATTTCAGTTTGCATGTGATGCCTCTTGTCTGCACATTATTGGGACTAGTCCTGTGGGAAGATATGTTGTTTTGGAACTAAAGTGCAGCTAGGGAAAATGCCTTAAAGCAGGGCTCAAAAAGTATTGGTCACAACTCAGTACTGTGACTTCTCTCTTGCTTTCTGTCCACACGCAAATAATTAGGGAATCACTCTAATCTGCTGACCACCTGCTTCTGTCACAAGGGATCATGGACAGAGAAAGAGGCCATAGCACTGAGCTGCATAAATGCAGGAGGTACAGTCTGCACTATGCACATGTCAATTCTCAGGAATGGCAAACAATGGATTGTGTTTGTCCTGCCATTCTGGACAGGCAGGCAACACCAACACAGTCCTTAAGGGTAACTCCCAAGTCAATTGGTAAGAGAAAGCCATTGGGGAAAAGAAAAAGATCCTCAAAACAAATTTGCATTATAATAAGCTTTCTTATGTTTTCTTTTGAGCTTCTTGATAGTTATACAGCTCTCCTCTCATATTGTCACTTAGCTCCTTTCCCCATGACATTGTCACAACATATTAAAGCCCCCATCCTGAAAACACTTCATGCATGTGGGTAGTCAGAGCTAATCACATGCATGAGTGTTTGCAGGACAGCAGCCTGAGAGATTAAAATCTAGAAAAACAACCATATAAAATGACCTATTTTGAGTAGGAAAAGGAGTCAACAGAAGTTCTTTATGCCTTACCTGAATATAATGTTGTCTGAATATAATATGTCTTACTTACATTTTTATGAAACATCTTTCTTTCCTATACTACCATATCTAAAAACATAGCAGCAAAAACTGAAATGTGAAACTGGCACTTTGCCGACGCTTTAAATCTGTTGATGTGGCCATGACATGGAAAACCCAGACACAGGAACAGCTGTCTGGCACTGGGGTTTCCTCGACTTGTTCATTAATTGTATTCCCAAACATTTGCCACAAGTTCTGAAGATCAGGAGTTGTGATTCTGGAATAGTAACACAATGAAAAATAAAACAAAGGTAGAAAAACAAAGCGAGATGCTGTTACTCGCTAATTGTCATGCGCTCAGCAGCTTCAACAGCCTACTTAGCACCTGCCTCTTAAATAGGTTTTAGCAAGAAGCCTGGGACCAGATCCTTTTTTGTTGCAGCTGTTAGTTCAGTTAGTTTGTCAATCAACCCTAACACATTAAAATAAGAAGAAGGAGAAAAAAAAAAAAAAAACTTCTTTAAATTATTTCTTTCTCTTTATATATATTTTAATGATTAAGAAAAACAAAAAAACTTTGTGGCCGGTCACTGCATTTCCTACAGGTTGCTAAATATGCTACATTTTATTGCCCGACAAAACACAATGTTGCAGGAAAGAAATCCGGGGTATTTTTCCAAGAAATTGCCTAACTGCTATCAATTTCCCTACTTTATCATGCCTTTCTGAATAAGGTTTCATTTTTCATGCCTCTTTTAGACTAATTCTATCTAACATCTTTAAATACCATCACTTGACACTGATGTGGACATGGAAATATAACAGACATTATGAAAGTTAATTACAATGGCTGATATAAATTCTTCTATCCTCACTTTTTCTGTCCTCTTTTCACAACAAAGGCACAAAATCAGAGTAATCCACTCTATTCATGAGGGACTATGAGGAGACAGAAATCGTACTGTTACCTAAATATATGTGCATTAAAACAAATCATAAATGCTTTATTCAGTCTGTGCAAGTGATTGGGGTCTGTAGATCCATAGGACTACAGCCCATTGTGTTTGAACTTAGAAATAACTTTCTGTGTTTAGGAACAAAGATAAATTTAACCTCTCTGGATGACCCTTCAATTACCACCATTTACAGCTGCAGCATAGCATAGAGCCAGCTTTACTTAAGGTTACCTCTACCTATTCTAGGGACTGAAAGCACTAATAACCATTGGGGTTCAGATAATGACTAAACTCTCATACGTTTGGGTTGCTAGAAACTTTAAGATGCTGTAACCTGTAACTGGTTTTAATTCTTTGGAGCACAATCTAAAGGTATTTTTCTATGAGCTACATCAGAATCAGAAACACTGCAACATTTTTGCGTTTGTCTCATATTTCATCCTGTAGTTGCAGATGGGAAAAGGGAAAAACAAATCTATAAAATATGCTTAGCAAACCAACAGTCCAAGTTTCAGCATTTTTTTTTAATTCTTTTTTTTTTTTTTTTTTCAGTATCAATTTTGCATCTTGGTTAAGTGCTATGAATGCAATTGCCACTACAGGAATTCCACTGTGGTTAACTTTCATGGGAATCAGTGTTGAAATTTGGATGTAGCACCTGAGGTATCTGTTGTAACTTGCCTTAAAAGAAAAAGCCGTTGAGAAAAATTCCTTTTCCATACACCAGGGCTCTTAATGCCTCCACAGTGGCATGCAAACTCTCTATAATGAAACCTAAGGGATTTCTCATTGTGTAAATTGCAGTCTGGACTTGATGCAATCATTTTATGTTATTCCTCCTCATAGCTTCCACAACTAGAGAGAACTTGAAGTGGGTGAAGTTGGGTGAAGCATTGTCAGGCTGGGGTAATTTTTGGCTGGAAAACAGTGCATAAAGTCTCTAGGGAGACACTAGTGAGATGCAGTGAGGAGTTATCTTGCCTTAATGGTGAGCAAATGGGTACAGTTTCTAAATGTTAGACTTCTTCTCATGTTCTCTTGGGCTAAATTTTCTGTCCTGTGCCTCCTAAGTTGTGCAGTAAGAAGTACATATTTCTATCGCTCAGCTATAAAGATATACTGGTAGAAGTATGTTAACATGGCAGAAATTGCACTACAAGGAGAAAATAACAAACAAATGTATTTTCTGTGATAATGATGACTAAAAAACCCAGAAGCAGTTCTTCTTAAAAATTGTATAAATATACCAAATATAAGGATTTTGTTGTGCTAACAGTATCCTTTTAGAAGTTCCAATTTTTTGATTTATTATTGCACAATATTACAGGTGGGTAGTTTCCTAGACAAATGTGCATTAGATTATTTCATACCACAAGGATAATTCTAATTAATGCATATTTGAGTCACATCTGCATATCAAAAGGAAAACCTGTTTTGAAATGGTCATTGAAATTTAATTTTTTGAGGTGTACCTCTTTTGCATCAGTAGCAGTGCTACATTCCCTGGAATCATCTATAATTTCCCCACTTGGATGACCTAATCATAATTCCAGCCATTGAAAATACAGTTAAGCTTTCATTCTTTAGAACATATTGAGTATGAAGGAAGGGCTCTGATGCCTTTCATTTTGTGTCCTGGATGGACACTGAAGTTAACCACACTAACCAAAAAGTCTAACAGAGACTACTGCTATTATCCTTGATACCAGTGAAGTCAAATATGTATCTATTCAAATGTAAATATTTGTGGCATGATCACTCTGTATTTGCAACAAAAGTACAAAATAATCTTAAATGTCAGTAACATCAATGGAGGTAAGTTGTCAGACTTTAGTTGCCATGTGCAAGATTGCTTGGATAGCTCTAGAGACATTTCTTTAAAATCTTGCTGCTCTACATGCATTTTAATTACAATTAATGATTTTGTTTAAGTAATAATTTGCCAAACATTCATTCAGGTATTAGCTGAAGTCTTATCCTCATAGACTCAGCTCTCCTGTGCATATCACACTGCACAGATTTGGAGGACTTACCTGAAAAGCCAAGGATATGATGGAGAGAAACATATTGTGAATGTCCTGCAGAAAGATGACACATAAAACCTGAAGATCTGTAGCTTAAGAAGGTTAAAGCTCAAGAATTTTTTCTATGTGCAGAATAGAATGTTTTGCTCTCAACGCTTTATTTTTCACTATAATTACAGTGTGACAAGCCTGGTTGTTATGTTGTCATTTGTTCATGTGTTTGAACCTCTGTTTAATTAGGGATGTGTCATTAGGAAGTGCCTAAGGATGCTATGGCAGAGTTTTTGAGACTAAACCGAAGAATGCTCTTCCCATCTGTATTGTATTGTATGCAGGAACCCAGAAGTGTATGTGTTTGCAGTAGAATAATAAGATGAAGGAAGTCTGTCCTCTTCCTGGTCCTTGCCACCCTGGTACTGCAAAAGAAATAGACTCTACCCAGCTAGGAAGGCTTGTGTGGTGGGGTCCTTTGTGAGGATGGTGCTAGCACAGCCACCACCTCTTCCTTTCTCTTCAGGTTCTAGCACAGATAGTGGGAGAGAGTCACACAGAAATGACATTTCATGGCATATAATTCAGGAGGATATAATTAGTAAAGGATAGTCATTTTTCTGCTACACTTCTCCAAACTTGGGGAAAATCTCTATCAGTTAACTTGGCTGTAGATCTGTGTGAGAACTACTTAGATCTGCTAGATCTACTTTACCATTAGGTCTAGTAAAATGAGTGGTACAGTGTCTACTTGCATTTGGCAAGCAGTGAGGAGTCTGAGCTGCAAAGATCAGATTATCACAGGCACAGATGGAGAATCAAAGCCCAACCCAGTCTCAATTTCAACCTTAATGCATGTATACAGAATGAGACAGTATTTGCACAGGAAGATGGTCTGCTGTAAGAAATTATTTCAATGCCTGAGTTGATGTGGCATTCAATATCAGTGAATTCTGCACTTCCTTTCTGAATTCAGTGAGGCACTTTAATATGTTTGTGATCTTTTATTATTTTTTTTTAAGTTGTTTTAGTATTTGGTTTAAATGTGAAGGTGAGACCTATGCTAAGGCTGAGACTTTCCTAACTGTTACACAGCACCGAATTTTTAAAGCCGAGTTATAAGGCATAAAAATGAAGATTTTTAGGAGAAGCCTGACATACTGTTAAGGAAATCAGAACTGGAGGACTCTTACAGTTTAGAAACACATCCATATCCATATGTATTTCTGTAAAGCACCAGAACAGCTTTGCACTGCATGTTCCTTCCCACCTCCTGGAAGAACCAAGGCTCTGCAGTGTGCAAAAGGAATTCTCAGTATTCTAAAAATTGTTCAGACATGTCCTGGACCTTCTGTTAGGAAATCATACAGTCAACTGCTTACTAATACAGAGTGACTAACTCTCCATTGAGCTAACAGTGACAAAAAGCTTTGTGTCAAAGCTTTCACTGTGCAAGCATGACCTATCATTGTTACAATTGCCTGCTGTGAAATTTTCCCTACCACTGACGTAGTTTAATTATTTTCAACCATAGTTAAATAAGGCAGTTTCCCTTTCTGATATGAATATTTCTTTTCAGAGCATAATCATTCCATGCATTGACTGACCTAAACAGAACTGAGTGTCTACCAAATAGATAACATTAAAACAAAGAACCAAGAGGGTTGCAGAAAAGCTCCCGTTGTCCTGATACTGTACTTGTCAGCAAATATTCAAAAAAATCCCTGGATTAGAAAGCTGTAGCAGTTAATATGGTGTTAGTTTTTTATTGAAGTGTTGCAGTTTCAAACTTTTGCTATCTTATTACTTCTTGATAGGTGCAGCTTTGGATTTGTCCTGTTTGTAACTAAAACCATTTTTGCAAGCCTGTAGGTGTGTCATCTTGAGAACTTAATATTTTGCAGATTCAGATATCAAAATTCAAGTCTTCAAAAAAATTCTGTTGCTCACAATAGTGATGATATGCTCAGTTACAGAGATATTTATTACCATGAGAAATTTTTTGTCTATTCAGACACCATAATCTCTTTATAAACCTACTGTTTTGTGGCCATAGAGACATTAATTTCAAAAGGTGACTGAGGCTGACTTTCTTTCCAGCATTGCAATACTTATATTTCATGCCCGATGGTACAGGGGAATCCAAAGCCTTACATGCTTACACAGTATCAATACTGTCTAGGTGGATCTCTGAACTCCTAGTGATGATATTCTGCTCAGGGTAGAGGTACAAAAGATCCCTGGAGTACTCTTATGTGAACGAAGATAACAAAAACATGTCTTAAATCACATGGCATCACCAAGGGGTTTTAATCTTCATGAGTGGTCTCTGGCATTTCTCCATCCTCCAGGGATCATAACCTGATAGCCTGATAGATAGTCAGGATAGAGTAAGATACTTAACCCAATCTTCCAAACCTATCACTGCAGGAATGCAGGATCATGTTCCAGTCTGTACATAGGGTGGGAGGCTAAATCATGGGGCCTAGGGCTTTTCTCAAGACAGAATGATTTCATGTTGAACAATCACTGGAAAAAATGCAAAAATTATTTTGGACACACAGAGAAGGCACAGTTCACATCTGCCAGGGACAGCAGGAGTGTCTTCTGCACAGGAATGTCAGCTTGTTTTCTTGTCCAATGAATCTTTGTTCCCTCTGCAGTAGAAGAGCTTCAGTTGGAGTGGTGTGTATCCTTCTAATGCAGAATAGCTTGCAGTTTGTTGTAGTGAGACTTACTTATTTTTGAAATTAATTTAATATACTTCTTAACACTGACCATCCTAACTGCTTACTCTCTTCCTCACTGTAAAACTTGTCTCCTCAGTATTGATAGCACAGTGTGAGCTCAGTATGGGCTCAAACATCAGAATTCTAGTCTTCTTGTGATAATTCTGTAACCACAGCTACAACTTTCCAAGATAGCTTTTGAAAGGCAGTTCTATGAACTATCCCACATCAGGTGGTGTATTGTTAAAAAGTCTGGGATTAGTAAAAATAAAATAATTAAAATAATGCTGGTCTGATTTTACTATTAATTTCCACATTTACTTCAATAATATCTTAACATTTTGTAGCTGTTCTGGAGCTACCATGTGATTGCTAATCTCAGTGACTGAAGAATGTCAAGGAAATAAGGGTTACAGAACAACAGAATGGCCTAGTTTGGAAGGGAATTAAAGGATCATCTAGTTTCAAGCCCCCTGCTATGGGCAGGTATACCTTACACCAAACCAGGTTGCTCAGAAATGGTTGGATGAAGCATCTAGAACTTCTCTGGGCAACTTCTTCCAGTGTCTCACCACCATCACCATAAAGAACTTCATCCTAATATCTAATCTAAATTTACTCTCTTTCAGTCTGAATACTTGTACTTTCATTACATGCTCTTGTAGAAAGTCCCTCTCCATCTTTTTTGTAGAAAGTCCCTCTCCATCTTTTTTGTAGACTCCTTTCAGGTACTCAAAGGCTGAAATTAGGTAACCCTGAAGCCTTCTCTCTTCAGGCTGAACAAACCCAGTTCTCTCAGCCTTTCTTCATAGGATAGATGGTTTTTCCCTCTAGTCAACTTGGTGGCCCCCTCTGAACTTGCTCTAGCTGTTCCACATCCTTTCTGTGCTGGGACCCCAGAGCTGGGTGCAGCACTGCAGGTGGGGTCTCAGCAGAGCAGAGCAGAGCAGAGGGGCAGAATCCCCTCCCTGCCCTGCTGCCCACTCTGCTCTGGATGCACCCAGCACACGTTTGGCTCTCTGGGCTGGCAGTGCCATGGCTGGATCATGTCCAGCCTCCTGTCCACCAGCACCCACAAGTCCTTAGCCATTCCTGTAGAAACACACAAGATTTCTGAGGGAATTGAGACAACTTAAACACAAGAGAGTGTATGTCATATTTCAAGGTGTCTGAATTATACTTTTCAAACAGTTTTTTTAGGAGAAGCCATGTTATTAGATCATTGCAATTTTTTCTTCTTCTCATTTGAATTACTTCCTTTAGGGATTGAACAACTGATAATCATCATTGTTCAAAGCTCCAATTGTCCCATTGATTGGCTGTTTGGCTCTGCTGACACGTGTCTTTAGGTGTCCTTTACTGATAAATAATTAGATTAGTTAAAAATTTCACTTAATAATATTGTGTTCTAACCAATTGTGAAAGGTTAAACAACCATATAAAAAAACCAGATAACTAGACTAAAGAGATTACAAGTAATAACTACATTTGTCATGCCCTCCCAAATTTGTTTTGCACCAAAGTAAAATGTTGGGAATTTTTTTTTTTTAGTAAAAGTGCAGATTTTTTAATATGGTTGTCAGCTGAGAATTCAGATTTTTAGGATACCTCTGAGTATTATGAATAGGAGTCTATGTATGTTTGTGGTTAAAATGAGTAATTGCCTAGTGAAGAGCTGTTGGAAGAGTGCTGATACGCCCTGAACTTAGAAAGACATTTTAGTTCCGAGGGCTCTTGAGACTTCAGGTTATCTGGTAGGCCTGTGAGACCAAGTGATCAGTGAACTAGAAAGACACCATGAGCCATTGTGACATTGTCACAAACTTGGGGAGATTATTAGGCACTTAATTTTATCCTTAAAGGTGAATTTTACAAGAACAGGTCATTGCTTTATGGATATGATTACCTTTCTCTTCACATTACTCCCCTATTTCCTTTAAAGTGAACCTGTGTCTCCATCAGCACATGTACTGTTTTGCAGACTATCTCCAGTCTGTGTTTATACAAATGCTGGACATTCTTTTTTTTTGGTTTGTTTGTATGTTTCTCATGTTGAGAAACATGATATAAGAGTTCTAATTGAGAGAGCTTTGAAACAGATTGAGTAAATTGTTGAAGAAAAAAGTCCCATACCACGAAATATCTTCAATCTGTCAGAGATGCTAAAACCAGCAGCTTCACTGTCTTGTTGCTATGTAGGAAATGGTAAAGTCCTCTGAAGACTATTTCCTTTCATGAACTTGTAAATATCTGATTCTAAACATACCACACTCAACATGTAGGAATCACAAAAGAAACTCTAGGTGCACAAATGAAGCATTGCACAATGCTATGACACAAGTGCATCTAGCTGGGACTGTCATGTATGAGCACACTACCTGATAGAAATAACCGAAAAACCAGCTATTATAACACGCAATTTCTTAGACATCATGGAGGTTAGAAATGGGATGGGTGAAAGGACTTGCCAGTCCTATGGGTCTAATAGAAATAATCTAATGGTAAAGCTTGGAGTAACAGACATGCTGCTGATTAAGAACATGTTTGTTGAGAACAAGATTTTAGCAAAGTGGAAATATAACCAAGAAGGCTGTTAGTCTACATTCTTCCTGTACAATAACAGGTACTGGAGATTTTTGTACTGGGCAGGGTGCCATATCTTTCTGAGACTCTGGTACAGGCTAGGTTGATTTTATGTGCCATGAAGTTACCCGTGGACAGGTTTCAGGATCTTGGTGTGAACTTGGCTTCTGTCAAGAGGCTTGTCTCTGATCACTGAGCAACAGTGCAATACAAGTCTCTTTGTCAAAGAGGCTGACAAAGGACTATGAAGGAAAGAGTAGAAGGAAAGGGCATGAGTAACACAGCTGTACAGAGAGCCGTGTGCTACTGTGCTCTGCATGAGGTCCAAAACTAACTGATGGTCCCCTGTCAAATTTGTATGTGCCAAGTGTGGTTCACTGTTTATAAGTAGCAGGTAAGGTGCATGCCTTAGAAACTTTGGGATTTTTTATGGTCTATGTGAAAGGTCAAATCTACTGCATCCATTTTCCTAGTGAACTCCATCAGAGGAGAGAAAATATCCTTTGGTAGAGATTTGTCTCCCAGCTAGCTTTGTTGGTTTGCATGTCCCATCAGTGCTGTGGGAGAATATGTCCTCAAACTGCCAGCTGGTCCATTTTCTGTCTGTCCATTCATTCCTGAAGTCCTTCTGCCGTAATCACATGAGAGGCAGGCACCACAGCCAGTTTTGCTGGCTGGTTCACCTCCCTATTGTGCTTCATCAATGAATGAAGCAGAATATCTTGCACTGATACCTTGCCAGCAGATCAATTGCTCTCATGCCATTTTACCATTCAGCAGGGAGTTAATTGCAGTTTTTGACAAAAGGAGAACTGGGAAGCTCAGCATCTAAATTCATATAACTGTAAGTGAGATCAGGTTCTGATTTAACTAAATTAATCATTCACTGCATAGATCTAGGCCTTCATTTAATGATTTAGAAGACAAGCCCAGACCTGATTCTTATGTCCATATTTGAATGCTGTAGGGAAACTTTGGCTTTCAAACATACATGACTGAGACTCATTCATTTATTTCTAGTCAGCTGCAATTTGGAAAATTCATGTGTTAGTCCGAGACTAATCCCAGCCATGATTTTGTTTCCATGTTTTTGATGAAGTGTAGATCACATTTACTTATGAGATTTGTTCGTCTACATTTTCCTATAAAATCCTGTGATTAATTTGTTGTGTAAGACCTCATGTGCAGGTAAAAATACTGGCAAGAGTTACAACAAAATATGAGGTATCAACAGGACTTCTTCCACTGTAAGTATTGAATGAGCTTTCTTTTGTTACTCTGCAGACTATTTTCTACACCCGTACAAGGAAATTGAAAACCCATAGCTGGATCATTGGGTTTGGTTGCACTAGTCTTTCTAAGAAAAATGTTTTTAAGTTGCATAAGTCAAACTATCAAAATAAGCATTTGGCTCAACTACTGATGGTAGGTTTTTCGACTTCAAATACAGCCTGGTCTCTTCAAGATATGTCCTCTAAAATGACCCAGAAAATGATTTAAATGTTTAATGATGTTTCTCTCTGCCACTGTTTCATACATTCAATCTGCCACTGAGAAACATCTTACATTCAATAGTACATGAGAGACAAATGATCTGAAAAGAAATGCATCTCTACCAGAGAAAAGAATTCAGTCTCACAGGTATCAGGCTGTCAGCAGCAATTCAGGGTCATTTTAGTGCTTACTCGCACTTTCAGCTGAGTTACTTACTTATGTATTTATTTTAGGACTTTCAGAATTTCTGACATCAAGACATATCTGTATTCCCCCCACATTTTTTTTCTTTTTGTCACGCTATCAACATAGAATTTCTGGGGCATAAACAATATGATATTCAAGCATGTTGAAGTTACTGTTAAGTTCATTAATCCCACATGAAAAAATTATCTCTTACAGACAGAAGTAGGGAAGGGAAAGATTAGTAGCTTTTAAAGTTTAGCAAAACATATGCATTGAAAAGGCTTTATAACTTGTTCTGAAAACATAAAACAGGGGGGAATACATAGCTCTGCTGGACCTCTATTCAATAACTAATTTCTTCCTTTGTGAGGAAATAGAGTCTCTCCCCGCTTTGGGATTATTTTTCTGACTCTCCTCTGTATGCTTTCCAATATCTCAGAGTTGACACAAAGCAGCTAACAACACTAGTGTACTCTAGTAACGTGTTATTAATGTTCTACATAAGGTAAAATTGTTTAGATCCTATTTTCAATCAAGTTCCTACTTAAGAGCTTCTGATTTTTGTCTTAGCTCTTAATTTCTGATTTTTTCTATTTTTTTTTTTTTGTCAAAGGGTAGGATTGGTAGCTAATTTACTGGTGTCTTTGACACTCAAGTGAGGTTTTACTGCTTTTCCATGAGTATCACCACTACAACCCTTTCATGAGTAACTTTCCAGGGTGCAGTCACTCATCTATGCATGTGGTTTGCATTGATTGTTCCTAGGAACTGTAAGGGATTTTACTTTCAGATATATATGTAATGTATTTTAATGAATCAGCTTAATTAGCTTTCAAGATTACGCTGTGGGACTGTCTCACATAAAGGGACATTTGAAGACATTCTAAAATAAATCAATATAATGAACACTAATTACTTAAGGCAGATGGTATTCTCTGTAGAGTTCCAAAAGAACTCACTTGTAAAATTGCTGAACTGCCAACTGTGATATTTAAATAATCTTTACACCGAATGCTCTGTTACCAGTGAATTAGAAGACAGTTCATACACAACTTATTTTAAAAACATTTTAAGGTTGGTGGAACTACAAACCGTATTAACTCAACAGAACAAAATCATGTTAAAACCTAAGATAATTTAACACGTTTATTACTTTGATATGATTGCAAATATCTATACTTCTTTTGTATAGAAAATAATATTTAATAATTATATCCAAATTTTTTTGAGAAACTGCTGGTGATGTGAATTGGTTGGCAGAAATAATGTTTATTTGGATTTGAAACAATGTTTTTGGCTCAATTCCTCTCCAAAATATTTTAAGGAAACCATAGCATTAGGGAAAGAGATCTTCTTGTGGACCTATGATATACTAAATTAAGGAGTTAAAAAACAGAAAGAAACGATGATTTTTCCGGTTGGATGCATTTTCTCAGTATAGTCCATAAAAAGCTAGGATGAATGTTGTGCCATTTTTACATAGTCAAGGATAATTTGAGAACAGGGTGAATAGGATGATGTCTGCTGATTCAAAGAGCTACAGTAAAGTTCCATAATGAGTGGCTGCACTGTAAAGTGGCAAATGAAACTACATGCTGATAAATGGAATGTAATGTGTTGAAGGAAACAGTCTTGAGAAGCTACATATAATGAAAAAAATTTTGTTAACTAATGTCACAAAAAAAGTATTTTGATGTTATTGTAGACATGTCATTAAGAATGTCTCAGTGTTTGATTGTGATCAAAAGCAAAGAAAAAGCCTACATAAATAGAAATGTTCAGAAAATAAATAATCAAACACACACAAAACATCTCTCGTAGACATCCATGATGCATATATACTTTGATAACTCCTTATAAATCCAGTTACCTGCCCCATTGCCCACAAAAAGGTAAAGAAAAATGAAAACACAGCAAACAGCAGGAAAGTAAGCAAGAAACCCCATACATATGCTGTCTAGTAGTATTTGACCTGGGAGCAAGACATCTGAAGGAAGATATATGTGTTTATAAAATCACGACTGCCAACAAGATGGCAGGAAAGCCCCTATCAGATGGGACCTTCAAAACAAGAAAAGTGCATAGTTATCTATATAACATGTAGTTAATCTGTGCAGTTTGGTGCTGTAAGACACTGAGATTGTTGAAAGATTCCATGATTTCAGAAACCAGTTAGAGAAAACAAAGAAAAGAATCTGTAAGAAGCTACTAATCGTGAGGACAAACAGCTCTGAATTGGCAGTCCCTTACACTGGAACTGGGGAGCATGATGTGAACCACCACAGTACATTTACCATATTCTTAGGTTTGGTAGGCATTCTCTTAGCATCACTGCATGAAAAAGGATACAAGATTAGAGTGACATTTGCCTAATCCAAGGCAGTTGTTCTTATACTACACTTTTAATTAAAGTTTTCTGCATCATTCTGTATATTAAATTCTCAGTTAAAATGCACATCAGAGTGCTTTTTGGGTGTTAAAGTAAGGTTTAGAGATTCCTCCCCAAGCAGTGTCTTTCTGACATTGTGAATAGGAGCTCAGATGTGCCATTAACATTGAAAAAATAATTTTTTTGATCTTTTCTTTCAATTAAGTTGCTGAATAATAATTGAAAGGATTTGGATGCATTTTAAGCGTATATGGGCACACACTTTTCTAGAAAGATACTGTGTTGCATTTGTAGCTGTTCCATACCTGGTGAGAGTTGGGAACAAACCCTGTGAAACTGGTCAGAACTCTCTTAGAGTGCCAAGGGAATTTAATTATCTTTATTTCCATTTTTAAGTTCTACTGCAGCTGTTTTCCAGACAGAAAATTAGCCACTCTCAGCTAACTGCATGGACGCTGTATTTTATTTCTTGCATTTTTTTCAGCTCCTGGAGAGCCTCTAGATACTGTCTGCACTTTTCTTTTACACTCACCTCTATGGCATTATGATGTTGCTGTATGATATTGAGACTGGGGATATCTGAAACTGCAAACTAAAGTTTAATACTGCTTGTTTTAAAAAACTTCAATAAAAACAAATAAATAATAAAAAAGCGTAGACAGGTCTAGTGTTTAATTACAACAATAAAACAGACCAGGGTGTGTGCAAGCCTGAGGCATCTGTGCATACTTTGGGTATGTTAGGCCAAATTCTCTTTGTAATTCAGACTCTATGGGATGATCATAACATTTTTCAATTAGTACTGAAGTAAGAAGACAGATCCTTCCACCTAAAAGGAGGTTTTTAAAATGGAATTTCTGTATATGCATTTGAAGTGATCCCAAATAGGAGCAAGACAAGCTGCTTCTATCATATTGGGTGCATTACAAGCAAAGAAATGAAAGATCTCTTTTACAAACTTGCTGCACTGGTTTTATGTGGGAATCTGTAGATATCTTATAATCTAGCTCAGAGTTCAGTGTGCCACACAGTCACTGCAGTGACTGAAGCCAGGGTGAAGGAACTTTAAAAATGGATCTTCCTGCATGAAGAATCTCACATTCTTCTGAAGATCTCACATGGGTCTCTGAAAATATTCACAGCCTGCTCAGGTGTCAGTCACTCTATGATGTACTTCTGTTTGTCAGGACTGAGGATTGAGACTGGGATATTTAACAGATGAATAGTTCCCATAATTTTCCATTTAGAAGACTCTGGCAGAAATATCCACATATTTTCTTCCAAATATTTTATCTAAACCCTGAATTTCATGGGTGAATTTCATCTTCTTCCAAAGCAACATGTATGCTCTGTGATTTATTTCTTATGATTGTGCTTGAAAAACATAGTGATTCCATTTATACAGGATTTAATAAGGAGGAGTGGCCAAATTAGAAGTAATTTTTTTAAAAAAAAGCAAGGCCATAACCTCAGTGTGTTAAAAATACACACATATTGCAGAGGGACAAACTAATTCCTAATATCATATATTGCTTCAGGTTAAATGACTGGGATCTGTTCCTGAAAGGAGCCTCTGTCTTCTTCTTTGTCACTGGTCTCTGATATTAGGAATACATTTGGGGTTTTGGGGACAGAAAAGACAGGACTCCAGAAAAGAAGACTAGAGCAACTCTTCTTAATAGAGGGAGTGGGAAACAGAAGGATGTTTGGTTAGAAATTTAATTAACAAGACTGTGTCTGTATTCCAAGACAGATAATCACCTGTCCATGCTCAGAAGAATTTTCCCATAGAACATAAATGTATGAAAAGCTAGAGGCAGGTTTATGCAGGCTAAACCTGTAGGATCTTGTTCTCTGACTTTGTTTCTTTCAGGGCAATAGGATTTGCATAGTTATTATAGCTTCAGGATATCACTTCAGTGGAGACTTTTTTTCTGTTCCAAGAAACTTAATTGGAGAGGGGATGTTTTGGAGAGTGGGGGGTTTTATATCCCTCAACTTCATGAAATTCTGTTCTTATAGGTGAGAAACAGTAAAACAAACCAATCATATCCTAGGCTTCATCAAAGTCTTCATGACCAGCAGCTTAAGCTCAATTACAGTAAGACCCCACCAGGACTGATACATCCACCTCTGGGATCCCCAACACAAGAAGGACATGGAATAAGTCCTGAGGAGGGCCACCAAGATGATCAGAGGGCTAGAACACCTCTCTTATGAAAAAAAGGGGTGTGATACAGCTTGGAAAAGAGGAGGGTCCAAGGAGATTTTATTGCACACTCCAGTACCTAAAACAAACCTGCAGTACCTGCAACAAAGCTAGAGAGAGACTTTTTACAAGGATATGTAGTGACAGGACAAGTGGGTATGGACTGAAACTGGAAGGGTGTAGATTGAGATTAGACTTTAGGAAGGAATTCTTTACTGTACATGTGGTGAAGCACTGGAACAGGTTGCCCAGAGAGGTTGTGAATGCCCTCTCCTTGGAGGTGTTCAATGCCAGGTTGAATGAGACTTTTGAGTAATCTGGTCTAGTAGAAGGTATCCCTGCCCTTGGCAGGGCAGTTGGAAAGAGATATCAGTAAGGTCACTTCCAACATAGGCCACTCGATGATTCTATGATTTCAGTAGGAGGGAAATTGCACGCACAATTGCAATGCATTGTGGAATGCATAGGATGCCACATACAGGTCCTACAATTCTAAGTTAGATTCTCTAACTTAAATATTTGCTCCCCTATACTAGGCCTGTTTTGCAAGACTCTTTGGGTAGACTTTCAGCTGGGATGCTCATGAATTAATCAAAGATGCAATTGTGCTGTATGAAAGCTTGAATTAACAGTTGTGTGTCTTATATAAAAACTTGCTTGTGATAATACTCATGGCAAAAAACAGGATCCATAATATATGTTCATAAGTATTACATCATAATTTTTCCCTCTGCTGGTTTATAGGCTTCAGAATACAGGTTAATGCAATTTCCACCCTGAACATTGTGAGAGAAAAGAACATGGGCAGTAAACACGGATGTTTTTACTTCCAGATTTTGATTCCATTTAATGCATCCTTGGAGACATTCCCATCAGCTAATTTAACCGCACATACACATACAGTTCCAGTTTGGGTGAAAAGGTGATAAAACCCAAATAATTCCCAAAATATAATTTTAAACACTGTATAACTCAGTAACAACACCATCAGTTTTTCTAAAAATAATTTTCAAGACTTCTTCTTTGCTCAAGACTATTTTTTTTTCCTCCCAGAATATTTCTATTTCTCAAAGACCTTTGCCATGTATGACAATGTATTATTGTATAAATAGTTGTCTGTTGTTTGTTGTTTTTTTTTCCTTCAGCTTTCTCTAATTTAAGACACAATTAAAGGTAGTCTCTGCTGAAACCCTGAAGCAAAATTACAGCTCTGGGCAAAAACTAGCCAATTATACACAAACTATTTCAGGAAGCAATGAGTAATTTGAGATACATTTTTTAAATGGAAAAGCTGGCTCAGTCTTTGTATTGGTCTGCATTTAAATCTGATATCCTAACTGACACAGCAGAAACCCTCAACTGGCTTAGATGCCATCATTAAAGCTTTTCATTCATGAAATCAGAGTTATTTCTACCAAGGAATAGACTGTCCTGCCCATCGACTAGTGTAGACCAGGAGAGACCACCAATGTGATTGCACTGTGGGACAAATTGGCATAAAAATTTTTAGAAGAGAGTTTGATACAAGATGCACGTGTGTGAAATACCTCATTCCTAAAGATGCTTAACAGTAAACCTTGAAGAGTTATGGAGAAAAAATATTTCCCTTGTGTTCTCCCCTCTCCTTTTCTTTTTATTCACCTTACAAGCTGACGGTTATGCCACAAAACAGCCTAGTAGGATCTTGATGTGACAACTTTGGACCAAGCTATTAAGTGTAGCTTCCTTTTATCATGACATGATTTATGATAACTGCTATCAGAACAAGAGTTCTTCACTGTTGAATGGTTCACAGTTGTTCAACTCTTGGATGGGTCCTATCTGAACCATTTATGAATGTACATTTGAACAGAAGGCGCATATTTGACATTGCGTCCTTTTCTTTTTTATCACTTGAGATGTAGGTTTCTGTCTTGGCCTTATTAACACCTTGAACTGTGCAGTTTATGGGAAATTTTTGTAGTATTAAAATGTCTTCTACTTCCCAGTCTGAAAAGGGAATAAAAACCTTATTTATTCAGACTATGGAATTATTATAGAATTTGAAGAATAGACAGGATTGCTAAAGAAATTAACTGATATATGTGTGATGTGGCTTTTATTTCAAAGTTCCATATATTCTATGGCCTAAAGGATGGGAATCTAAGTCCTACTGGGGTAAACATACTACACAGTACAAGAATTTTCTGGTTTAGGAACTTAATGTCCATGTGAAGAGTTTACAATAACGTCACTAGCTTTTGGGGAAAAAAAACTAAACAGCAATTCTGCTTTCCACTCTAAGTTAATGCTAAGGCAGAGCTATACCACTACTAATTGTGCACAATTAGGGCAGCTAACTTGTTTTCTGTAATGAGTTCTTGCAGCTATAAAAATTTGCAACTGCTTTTGTTGGCCAGTAAACTTGGAAGAATTAACAAGCCCAGTTGTACTAGCAAAACTAGCAAGTGCAGACAGCTCTACTTTATTCCCATTTTCTTAATAAGTACAGGCATGTTTTTAATGTTTTTTAATGTTTCACCTCAACAGATGTAATTTCTAGCTGTATTCATAGTTTGCACCTTCATATTTAAAAATTTACCTATTGGAGATCTCAGCACTTGTGCCAGCAAAGACAGGCACAAATTTTGGGGCTACTTGCCAGGAAGTCTGTAGGCTGGTGTTTAGTTCTTGAGGTATAAAATCAAGTATAGGTGTGGGGCAGGGATTACTCCATGATAGACTCCTCTACAACTCTAAATGTGAAAAGTGAGAACAGAAGTTGACAGAAATTTTAAGTTTTGTAAGAACAGATGACAATCAATATATGCTTGTGCAGGTCTTCTCAGAAAACTAGAGCAGAGCAATGTTACCATGCAAAAGTTTTCTCTTTTCTTTTAGAAATACCAGCAGTAAAACAAATAATTATAGTTGTTATGTTAGTCTTAGGCATAATAACATTTTTGAAACATGTTTGCTTAAAATTTGATAATGCATTTCATCATGCTTCGTAAAAAGCATTTATGAATACCATAAATGAAATACTTGTCAGAGACCATAATCCACCACTCCACATTGAAAAGTTGAGCTTATTCCTTTGTATTGTGTGCAGTGAGCACCCTAGCACACAGTAACTTTCATCTTTGGCAGAGAAGTGATTAGATATCAAATTTGGCTGAAAGCAGCTCTTCCGCCTGTGCCCTGATGACACAGTGACCTTGTTGCTGAAGTACCTGAGACTGAGCTCTCTAGCCTCAAAGATACCGGTGTCACATGGCTCGCACGGCTTGAAACCTCTTAGGCTTCAAAATGAGATTGCTGCATTCAAACTGCCTTTGGAGAACAGTGCTTGGTTCTCACGTCTTTGGAAGATTTTTGTTTGGCATGAGTCAAAATCATGCCAGAAGCTGTCCCCCTAAAATAATAATATGGGTTCACCTGTGCAGGTACTCCCACCGTGGCAATTTTTCATGAACAGTGACAAGGTCAAAAAGACAAGGACAGTGGAAAACAGAGAGGTGGGATAAGTTTGCCAAAAATCAGACATATATAAGAAAGAAATGTACAGCACGTACAGCACTGTTAGTTTTTGTAAGACTACAGCCAGTGAAAAGAAACAGACATTTTCAGTGCATGATTCAGTTCTTCTTAAGGTATGTGTGTAAAATAGATCAGATGACTTGTTCCTTAAAATGCTAAAATGCATCCCTGTCCAATCAGTACAAGGAAAGTCTATTCACTTGGAGATGGAACTCTGCATTGTTGACACCAAAAGCTAGGGAAATTCAGATAAATGTTCAAGGGTACTGTTAAAATATGTTTCTTTTAAGGCCTGATCTTCATAAATATGTAACACCAGGAGAATTCGGTAGCTTTAATATGCATAGTAAATAAATATATAATAACACATATATAATTATATGTAATAAATACCAGGTAAATTTAATAGAATTTACTAATGTAATAATGCCTAATTTCAATGGATGATTCTTGTTTCCATTCTTGGTCTAGAATAAAAGACATGAGCTCTTTATATTGAGATAATTGCATATATCCTTAGCTGGTTGCATTGCTTAAACTATCCTTGCCTAGTTGAAGGATTACAATTCTTCAAAGTGAAGTGAACACTGATTTCCTCACAGAGTTTGCACAACATTTCAGTATGTTAACTACACTTAAACACATCATCAAAAATATTTACAATTAATAAACTTCAGAAGCATTTTAAAACATTATGGTAGAATGAAATAAAAAATTATTAGTGCACAAACTGCTATGTACAAAGGACTGTCATAATAATGGATGGATGGGATTCACTTCATCTTGAGACATCTACAGTGTAGTTATCTTTGAGATCTCACAGCTCTTCTAGCAAATGAAGAAAAATAAATGCATGCACAGAGTGATTCATCTAATTCTAAAAGAGGTGTCTAAAATAAGCAAGACTCCATTTTATAAGTTGCTGTTTCTTTCCTCCCACTGCACAAGGACTCCAGATGACTAGCTGTGATGTAGGTGGCTACAGTGTAGACATTTATAGCCAGGAAAATTAATCCTGTTTCACATTTCTTGAAGGGGTGGCCAAAAATGGGTGATCAAACAAGGAACAGGATGCTGCCAGAACCATTCCACACATAATCACAGAGTTTTTCCAAACCTTTTTCCTTTGCTGTCACAAATAACAAACCTGGTTTTAAAAAAAGGTCAGGCCAGGTTTGTTGTTTGATACTCCACAGGGCTAAACAGAGGGCAAGACTCAATTAGTTCTAAATTAAACAGTTCATTAGTGTTATATATGTATATTATGTAAGAGGGAGTGTTTATGTGTCAGAGGGAATGGTTAAGTAAAGATCTGGCTTTCCCACACTGATGGGTGAGAAGAGAACTGTGTAACAGCTATGCCACTCAGCTCTCTGAAAATTAAAAAAAAAATTATCTCCTTTTTCTTTTCTCTGTCTCATAGGAAAAAGCTTATGTCAAGAGCTGCCAGGACTGCTCTTTACTGCTAAAAAATTCAGCTTCAGTAAGAGGGCATGTAATGAGAAAGGGTCTGGTGGCTCTACTTTTTCCCCATTCCTACTGAGAAATCCTGTGTGACTTAGAGAAGGTTATTGCAGCAGCAGCCTTAACACAAAATTGGCCAAGAGGGGGGATGTTTAAGAAGAGGTCAGACTTAAAGACATTTTAAAAAACATCTTTGTGCTTTCTTCAGCAACAACATAAAAAAAAAAAAAATGATACTGTACCTCAACTTACATTACCTTTCACTCCTCTGTCCATGGGCATCCTTCTTAAATAAACAATTTCTAACTCCTACAGAACTTCATTTGGAAACAGAAATTCTGGAAGATGCACAGAAGAATAAGCCTGTTTAAATTCTACCTTATATAACACTCTGAATTGATGACATGCCTCTAGTAGAGATACACTGTTTACTAATATAAATATTAATTCAGTAAAAAAAAAAAAATACTAAATAGTAGAGATTTAATATTTAGTGTAGTTCAAGGAGTTGGAAGTAGCAGAGGTTTGTGCTGTAGGGATGATGGTATTTCAAGATGCTGCTTTCTCTTTCCCACTACACGACCCATTAAAACAGGCAGTGCTGAAACCATACACAGCAGACCCTCCCCAAAAGAAATCCTCCAGTTCAGGAAAACATTGCATAAAAATAATATTTGTCTGGACCAAAATTATTAAGCCATATCTGATCGTTCTAAATTTTTATCATAACATAGAAAACCGTTAAACTTTTCGTTTTCCTTTTCCTTTTCCTTTTCGTTTTCGTTTTCCTTCTCCTTCTCCTTCTCCGCCTTCTCCTTCTCCTTCTCCTGCCTGCCTTCCCCTTAAGCCTCATTGAGCAAGTAAACTAGTACTTGAGCTGGAGCCAGAGGCATGTGCCACACTTTACAGTTCTGACAAACATGTTTTTTGTTAGTAGAACTATCTCCTACCCTTGGTTGGGGTAATCTGACTGATAGTGTGGAAAGCTTTAGGTTTACCTGCTGGTGGCTGTAGGTGTTGTTAACCTAGTACTTTGAATCATCACCATTCTAAAGGAGAAGAAGTAGATTTGCTAAGTCCTGTGCAGTCAGCATATTACCAGAGTGATCTTAAAACTGTTTCTGCAAGAAGCTTCTCTTCTTGGCTCTGCACTAAATACAGATCTTATATAATAATAGAGAAGACTCATGTCCTATGTGGCATACATTAATTTTCTAATTTACAGCTATTTTAACTCAATCCTGAAAAAAAATTCTTTCACATTGGACTGTGTGTGCTAAATCATATGGGATATCTGTTAAGTGAGGTTTTTTCATGCCTTCTACATGCCTATAGTTCCTTATAGGGGAATGGAATTTTAATATTTTCATAGAAAGCTAAATCAGCTGAGTGGCAAGCCTTAAATAAGTAACTGCAGCATTTTTTAACTGAATTTTTTAACCAGTATGATAAAAGTTGTGCTGGGTTGCTTGCAAGATATTACATTTGCAGGTGAAATATCCTCTCACAGAGATGGTTGAACACCTGCCTGCCCACAGGAAACACTGAATTCATTCCTTGTTTTACTCTGCTTGTGTGCAGGGCTTTTGGTTTCCCTACTACATTGCCTGTACCTCAAGTCACAAATTTTCCAGCTTCTATCCTCTGTCCCTGATCCTGGTGATGGGGGAGTGAGTGAGCAGTTATCTGGTCTTGACTGCTGTCTGGGGTGAAATCACAACATAATTGTTTTAGAAAGCTGACTTCTGAATGTTACATTCTACAAAATGTAGGTTGCCCTTACTTAAGCACACCCAGACAATTTGATGGCACCTGGACTGTGGCCCCATGCCTACCTTCTTCCTCTTTTGCCAGTTTTCCATCTTTGTTCTAAAACAGAGGTGCTGGATTTTGTGCTTAGTATTTCAGATAGTTGGGTAATGAGCTAAGCATACTCCAGATACACTCACCTAAGAGGCAGAGTCAGGGCTTATAAGTGTCAGGAGAGAAATACAGATACTGGTTTTGACAATAAAAATTCCCAATTTATCACTCCCACTAGACCTACTTTCTCAAAACACATAGATAGTTGAAGCCATTGCATTGTTCTAGTTCTTTTCTGCTGGTAAAGCTTTTCTAATATATATTAATGAAATGATTGTTAAATGATAAACCAGTTTGAACCTTAGTTTCACATCATTATAACTAGAAGCAAATGTTACCTGGTTTTCTGGTATAGTTAGATGATAAAATTGTCTTTATTCTTATCATTTTTATTGCTGTTGTTTGGTTTTTTTGCTTTGGTTTGGGTTTTTTTGTTTTGTTTTGGTTTGTTATGGTGTTTTTGGTTTGTTTTGGGTTTGTTTTTTTGTTTTTTTGTTTTTTTTGGTGTGGATCCATTTTAAGTTTTGCAAAACTGAAAAAACTATTTTGAAAGCCCGGTCAAAAGGATCCTCTCAGTCAAGGTAGAGGGAAATTACATTTTTTTATTCTGATACTGACCAACATAAATCCCTGGTGTAAGAATTAGAATGTCACTAGGAAAATACTGGTAGGCCACACTACTCCAAACTACCATTCCTATACCACAAGAAGTAGTTTGGTCCTTCATTTGCTGCAAATTGCTTGTGGTAAATTCAAGTCAGTGAGTCTCTGTGATTGCTATTTGTATCCAAAGTAGAGATATGTAACAATACAAAGTAATTACAATTGAAATTATAATTACACACAATTTTTCCTTTGGAAATGTGTATTTTAAAAATATTTCTTAAGTTCCACTTTTTTCTTGTAAAACATGTAGGGGGAAGTGGTCACTTGTATCATGAAATTTTACTTCTTCTGGGCTGAAACCTCTGTGAATCTTTGTACCAGTGAACACCTTCTGGATATCAGTTTCTTGCACTGACAAACAGGTGTTTTCCAAATGTTCTTCATCACTCCATGTCTCTGAAATTTCTTGGAGATCCATCTTTCCTCCGTTTACTGCAGCATACAGATTTGCATACCATATTACTTGCTCCTGGCATGAAACTTAAAGGAAGGATTAGAAGGTCTTTAACTTTCTTCTCTGCATCAGCTCATGATGGGAGGCTTAATTGTGAAAGACAAAAGGATCAGACTTCAAGAAAAGGCTGTTAAGACTTGGTTTCATTTTATGCCAACTAATTTAATTCAGGGACCAGAAAAACAACTTTCATTTCTTTCCTATCCTTCCCCTCCATCTATCCCTTTCAGTCTTATGGCAAACTAAACTATTTCTTAAAAAAGGATGTTGTCTGGATGGACGTTATGTATAAAGAGAAATAACAAGGATCTTGGAAAATCTGAAAGTTCTTGTCATGTCAGTGCATTACACCACCTATGTTGTTTTTAACAACAATTCTTGAAACAGATGCATGCAGTGGTAGAGTAAATCAAAACTTTCAAACATATATTTCCTTGCTGTTCATGCTCTCCCAGCATGCAAATCCTTCTTAATAAAATTTTCTCTGCTGGCATAATGCTGGAAAATACCTTGTTTTGAAAGTAAATAAAGTTTCTAACATCTCCTCTCTGAGGACATGCCAAGGGAGTGGGGATAGTTTAGCCTGGAGAAGAGAAGGTTCAGGGAGGCCTTAGAACACCTTCCAGTACCTAAAGGGGGCCTACAGGAGAGATGGGGACTGTTTATCACCAACTGCAGTAAACAGAAGGAAGGGTAATGTATTTAAATGGAAAGAGGAGAGGTTTAGATTACATAAAAGTAATGTATTTGGTGTGAAGGTGGTGAGACACTGGAACAGCTTGCCCAGAGAGGTTGTGAATGTCCCCTCCCTGGAAATATTGAAGGCCAGGTTGGATGGAACTTTAATGGCTAATGGACAGTATCCCTGCCCATGACAGGGGGCTTGGAAAAACATGATCTTTAAGGTCACTTCCAACCCAAGCAATTCTATGACTCTCTGCTTCTAGATGGAAAGCTTTCAGCTTCATTAGTACTTCAGAAAGCATCAGCTTTATGCTTATTTTCAAGGCAATGCCTTCACTGTAGCAAAACTAAGCAATATTAGTATAATTCTCTCTTTCTGAGTTGTGTAACAGTGTGACTCTTTGTTACAACTGCTTAATCAATGAATAAGATCTGCTATGTCAGGTGAGGGAGGTTTTTTTAGATATCTACTATAATATGGAAGCTAAAACAAAGCCCTGAAGAGGCAGAAACACTGTAAGAAAAGAAAAAGACACACAGCAGATGAGAGGGCTTCAGAAGGTGATGAAAAAATATTAATTGTAGTACTGAATTAGATTCCAGTACTATGAAGTAATTTTTTTCCTACTCTCCTTTTTAACTGGCAGCCAATCACAAGTGCAATGCTGGAGGCAGTAATATTGAACATCTTCATCAGCAAGAGATAATAAATCTGGATATTGAGACAGAGGAAACCATCTATTGAGTTTGTAGATATAACCAAAATTGGGAAGAAAATTATATATAGAAGGGCAAGGATGCTCTTTAGGGAACCATATGCAAAAGAAGTGTTTTGAAAAGAACTTCAGAAAGTTCTACAGAAACAAAGTCCTGCACGTGGGTAGAATAATTACATGTGTCAGTACCAGCCAGTATGCTGTCTGGACAGCAGCTTTGTGGAAGGGAGCTGGTGGTCCTAGTACGGAAGCTGAAAGAAGGTCAACAATCAAGGCTATCCATGTAGTGTGATGCATAAGCAAGAATGTAGACACCAGGTTGGTTAAAAATATTATTTCCCTCTAAACTAGACACATAAGTCTCCTTCTGAAATACTGGGCCCCTGATACAGCACATGCAGACAAATGTAAAAATTCTGTCAGATGACCAGCAGGGTGGTTAGAAGACTGCTACATGTGACATGGGAACAGGCTGAAAGAACTGGAATTGTTTAGTCTGGAGAAGGGAAAGGATATCCAGCATCAATCTTCAAACCTGAAGAAAGAGGAGAAGTAAGGCAGGCCTAATTCTTCCCAGAGCTGCACAGCAAAAGAGCATGAGGCAGTAGTCACAATTTTTATCAAGGGAAAGCCTTACTGGATATAAAGGGAAAATAGTTCTTGCCAATTAGAGCAATTAGACACTAGAATATTGTCTGATCCTGGATTTAGTCCTTACTGAAGAGACCTTTGGACTAGCTGATCTACAGACATGCATGCCAACTTAAATTTGTTACTCAAACAGTGTTTTCCATGATACACAAAAATATTACCCTCTCTCTCATGACACAAAGAAGAAGAACTTGCACTAAGTTGTTCTCCTGGAGCAGAAGTTATCAGTATGAGTTCTGTCCTAGGAAATTCACTTCCTCTTATTGCTTGGCTGCTTTCCTCCAGTTCCCCCTCAGCCTTGTCATCCCTGAGATTCCTCTTGCTAGTTGATCTCACTTGTCTTACCCATTGAATTATACTTTTGCCCTTTGCCTTTTGCCTCTTGTCTTTTGGTGCTCCCATATCTTTCGGGGTAAGTCATGACTAGCTGAACAACTCCACAAGCAATGTGAAAGCAGTATCATCTCAGTGGTAAAGAGGGATAGTTCATGTTGCCTGCTGATCCAGGACCTTCTGCCTGCACAGTCTTTATCTCGTGTCATTGGCCTGTTGCTCCAGTGAAGGCTGGTATGTACACACCTGTGCTACCTCAAGAAATACAGTCAAACACATTTGGGTAGGGCTCTGAAACAGAGAGGTCTCTGAAAAAAGAGTCCTGTGTGTGGTGCTTTGTTAGTCAGGAGTTATCTACACTCTCTTTCAGATTCATAGCTCAACTTTAATGTATGCTTTTGTCTCTTGCCTTTTGTTATCTTCCCCAGCCTCATTACAATAGGATCTTAACTATGTTCCTGTGTATTACATTTCTTTCAATAACAAAAGATATTTTATATGCCTAGATGAATTTTTAATAATTCAATAATTAAAGAAACTCTTCCAGCAAATCTTAAACAAATAAATGCCAAATTTCTTCTTGTCCTCAGTATTTAGATTTTTATGTTAAAATGTATGACTGAGATTTTTATTACATTGGCCTTTAAATGCTGGGTTTTAAAAAAAATCTTTTCAGTCTTCTTACAAGCAAACATAAGTATTTCAGGTTAGTGTGAGCATGAGCTGAAATATAGAAGAGCTCGCAACAACATGCCGCATTCAGAGCTGCCGAAGTACATCTGCACCCACATGCCTCAACTAATTGCTGCATGACTTAGAAATCATTCCTTCTAAGGCATGTTCAGACAAAAAATGGAAATGTTTAGTCTGTGCCAACTTTGCTAAATACTTGTTCCACAAAAAGACTTTACTGTGCTATGTCGTAAAGTCCTTGTAAGGCCTGCTGCCTGGAGAATTCTTATACTGTGTTGCAGGAATTCTTCTGTGCAGTTAATATTGTTGGTGCTAATGTAGAAATCATTTCCAGCACTCACTGTTGGAGGTAAAGATGTTCATGACAGGCGAAATGTTGTTCAGTAAATAGGGAATGAAGTACCTTTAACATTCTTGAGCATTAGATTATTCAGATTTCTACCATGGTAGTTGTCTTTAATGACATAGGGATTTTAATGACATAGGAAACCTTCACAGGCCTGGAAGTAACAGTACAGGGCAATTGAAAAACCAGCACCATCCCTGGCTAACCTGCATCCCATGGGATATCTAACATGCACAGTGCCCATATTCACACATGTAGTACAGCCCTAGAGATTGTAGAGAAAGCAATAACAGCTTTAGAGCTATTGCACAGATGATCACATGACACTGGTTTCTGTACTTATTAGAATTAAGAACAAGGTGACAGACTTACTTGTAAGACTGCATGTTCCATAACAGATGGCACCTTATAAATATTCAAAATTTAAAAATTTGCTTTGGAGACAAATAGTGTGTTTAATTTATTTTCTTTGGGAATAGTCATGGTTATGAAAGTGTTTGACATTTTACCCTATGAGAGGTCTAATATTTTTTTTGAAGTTGCTCTTGAATATTCCAAATTAAGGTTGTTGTGGCTGTTTGTGCAGCTTTATCTCCATTGTATTTTGCTGTTGAATATAATAAATATGAATTTGAAATATATTTTTGTGAATATATTGCCACTTAAATTTAATATTCCAGTGATTATTCATCACAAGTATCTCAATTTCACCCATAACTACTGGAAAGTAAGCACAACAGAATGCAAGAAAAAAAAAGAAAAGAAAAAAAAAAAAAAAAAAAAGAAGTCAGTAATTTAATTTAAGAGCTCAAATGAGTATTTGCAGGATTTTTTTTTCTTGCTTGCATTAGTTGTCTCTTCAACCAGCTATATGATTCAATGGGTTCTCTGTGTACATTGCTTTAACACTGTCCTTCTTAGAATGTTGGAAAAATAAGGAAAAATCATGGTTTTGAATGTTATAAGGGTAATGTCAGCAATGGGAAAACAACGGCTCAGTTGTGTATGAAGAACACATACATGCATTTCCAGCACTAAACAAGTATAGGAAAGTACATAACGTTGTGTTAAACAATAACTTTTGACCATTTTTTGCTCAAAAGTAAAGTAAAGGTTTACATATTACTAATTTCTGTTTTATTTTCATTAATTGCTTTGCCTTTACTGGGGACTCATATATACTGCTGATTCTCCAACACTGAAATTATCCCAGTAGGTTGGTCTAATTCTGCAGTGATATGCTAGAGCTTAAGCAGCTTGTTTGGTTCATCACAAAGAAAGGAGGTAATTTGTACTTCCTGTCATGAGAAGAAATTAGTCTTTTATGTCTTAACTTTTTGTGTGCAGCCTGCAGCTGCCAACAACAATCTCCATTTCAAAACCCAGAACCAATAATGCTGGCTAAATCTGATTCAAAAACCATTGTGTTTGTATTTTAATTAACAGTTTAAAGAAATAAATGACTGACTGCTTCTAGAAGCTGAACAGTTCCTCTCCTCAGAATGTAGCCTGTGGTATAAAGCAGCAGCCGACTTAATAATGAGAGGAAGTAGCATTTGTACTAGCCAAATAGTTTGTCTGTTACAACACAGCAATTACAGTTTAAGTCCTGTCAATTTATCCGTCATTCAAGATTCCAGACCACATCTCGGCCTTTGATATCTGGGAATATATACATATATTCACAGGAAGAATATATTTTTATGGTCCTTATTACTTTAAGTAAAGAAAAAGATAAACATGAAATAATAAAAAGGAATTTGGAATTTTTCTGATCTTTCTTTACACTGTAAAAGAAGAATGAGCCAGCACACAAGGCACAGTCTTTTTAAAAATAAAATTAGATGGAAAATAAGTAAAGTCTTTTCAGGAAAGAAAATTTAATACTTTCATGTCCTAAAAAAACCATAACTTACTGAAAATTAAATAGTCTTTACATTGAAATTTTAAGGGAGAATATTGCTATTATGGAAAGGTTTCAACAGAAGTCAATAGGTGTCACAGTCCGAGGGTCTCTTTATGGGCGTGAGACCTCCCCGGATGGACATGTAGGTGGTTTGTGATTCAGGGTTTTTCTGAAGCTGCCGGAGAGAGACTGCAGGAGATGATCTTCTGTTGTTTTTTTTCATGGCTGTTTATTATATCTTATCTATAGAGTGTCCCAGCCAGGCTGACACAGGTCTGCTCTACAAGGTGACCATAACCAAATGCTCCCCTGGGAGAGGCAGGACTTATCTTTTCTACAATACAGCACAACCTTATTACACTGTCCAGTTTTGTCCCCATCCAATCTGTGGTTCCCAGCACGTCATCCAACATGGATGGCACAGAGAAGAAGGAGGAAGAGGCACACCACACCCCAAATCCTCCATGCTGACCACATAGCCCTTATCATAAACAATCCAAAAATCTACTTATTCTACATTCTAATACTCTAATTTACACTTTACTTATTTTTGTGACTTGTAATTCTTCCTGCAGTATTGGCAGATTTTCCCTTGGGGCAGGGTCCAGCCCCTCACCCCCTGGCCTCACTCGGAGGTCCCAAAATGGTCTGACAGGGGGGTCTTTGCATCCCCAGAGGAGTCAGGGAAACTTCCTGGACTCCCACAGATAGGTACCAGAAGGAGTTATCTTTCTTGCAACAGTGTCTGTCAAGTTCTCAGTGGAGAGATGTGCACTGTGTTGCTCTGCCTCACTGAAGCTGTCTATCTTTGGCAGGGAATGGTGTCAGCATCTCTTATATTCCACTGGTACAACTGATATTTACCTGGGAAGAACAAATCAAAGATGCCTCTCTGGATGTGTCTTATGTTATGTCCTTGTCACTCCTAGATGTAGAGGTTTTATATTCTATCTCATCATCAAGAGTCACAAGAAAACAGATGACAAAAAGGAGGGAAAAAACTACCTAGTCTGATGGAGTAAAAACGTGTTATACATCTGTAGTCTTGTCAGTTTTGATACTTAGGATGATAGGCACTCACCATTTCTCAGTGTAACATTGTTCTGTAACTTTTTCTACCTGTACCTTTCAAGCCTTTATACTTCAGTCCTGGCTCTCTACCAAGAAGGATATTATTCAGTTGCACTGATCCACTGATCTGAAGTGCAAAAGCATTGCAAATACATTATGTGACAGCAGCTAAGTCCACTTACTGTGCTACCAACTATTAGATACAGCCCTTGTAGAAGAGAAAGCTTTTAACTATTCCTTATATCTTCCTTAGAATATCCATTCTGTTTTCTATAACCTCCAAACAGCCTGAATAATATATATATTATAACCTCAAAAAAGTATGAATTCTTTATGAAATGATGCATAATATTTCAAAGGAAAGTGTGTTTTACTTAAAATTTCTTCATTCACTGAAGTATTTCTTTTGCTAATTTTGAAATGTAAACAAAAAGCAATATTTAAACTAATACATTTACCAAGAAATGGTAATGGAAAAGAGTAAAAATAGAATTACATCACTGCTGACAGTGGAAATGGAAACATAATTGAAAAAAATATAATCTAGTTGAATGACAGAAGGCAAAAACAGGGATAATGGGATTGGTCAAACAAAATGGCATTTTTGGCATAATGCCTTGTGATACCATAATTAAGACTTCACTTGAAACATAAGAAAATAGTGAACAATGGCTTCTGATATAATTCTGTAGAGCCATTAAACTTGCCTTTTATTCTTCAGACCAAATGTAGAATTTTAATTAGCTGGAAATCATGATCATAGAAAGTGATCAATGATAGAAGGGAGTGCTCTGTTTTGGTCAGCTCACTGACCAAAACCACAACTGTCTTTGTCTGAATCTGATGAGTTTTTGTACTAAGTGCACTTGGAAATAACATAGTAAGAAAAGTAGAAAACAAGAATTGGAGAGTTGGGAGCAGTATCTCTTTTTTAGTTACTTCAATCCTACAAGTTGAACTGTATTATATGGATATTTCAGGAAAAAGGTATAAACTCCACAAATAACTAATTTCTCTGAGCTTGGAGAATAACTTCAGTGAACTTTCACTTCAGAGTGAGGCAAAATGCTGCCTAAATATCTGGCGTATTAATGTTTAAATTTTCTGAACAAGGAAGATTCCAGTCATTCAGCAGTGTGGCATTAACCCTTTTTATTTACATGCAGTACTTACTGCAGCCACATATTGAGGAAGACTGATTCAGATACCTTTTGGCATTTAGAATCAGTATCAAGCAAATGAAGGGCTGGATTCCTACCCCTGGGACCAATAACCCAGAAATTTCACAACCCTACAAACAAAATAAAATTAAGTGGGAAAATAGGATCTATAGGTGCAAAGACTACAGCTGCAACAGCATAAACAGAATGCTTCAAATTATAGGTTTTTTGAAATCTCAGTAGAATAACATATCTAGTTCTAAGAAATACTAACTATCAGAGTTTACATAGTATGGTATGTCATACACCAGAATTTGAAGAGATTTGCATGTTTCAAACAGCTGTGACACAGAAGCAAGACTGTTGGGCTGATGCAAATGTCATGGGTACAGAAGACTTGCTCCTCAAAGACTTTTTTGAAGCTGGTAATAGCTGAATTTCAAGGAAATATAAAATTGACTAGTTTCTTATTTTAAACGGTGAGCTGAAAAAGTTCATGTTGTTCCAAACTCTTGATAGTGTTTCTCACTCTCTGAGTTTTCTCCTGAGATATTATTACTATTGAGATTTTTAAAATATTGTTTTATTCTAACACAAAACAGCAAAAAGGCTCACTAACCAGACTTTTTCTTAGGTATGTCATAACCATTAACACGATACTTAAGATTTTTCTACTAAGGACTTTGTTTAAAAGCAGCATAAGAGAGTTATAAATCACTTTGAACTACACTTTGGCCACAGGACACACTAATGATTTCTGTCCCATTTCTTGAGTGTTGTCCATATTTCAATGCTTAATTGCTGTCTTAATTTTTTTTTCACCTTAAAATGTCCTTCTTTTTTGAAAGGGAAATGTTTCAGGCTTTCTTTATGGTCCCCTTTTTCAGTGATAAATATTAATCCTTTATCATATATATATATTTAGTATTATTTTTTATAACTTTCTACTTGTAAAGACAGCAGTAAAGATGTATTTATTCTTACTGCTTCAAAAGTCCATTTAGGAGTTTTTCTGTGACAAATAATGCCAAACAAAGGAGGATTCTAGTCTTTATATTCATTGAATTTTGAAGTTCATATTAGCTGTCATATCAGCTTACATTTTCCCCTCTGTTCTTCTGTTCAACTGAAATTTTTCACTTACTCCTTTCCACCATGTTTTGTATGTCAACAGCACTCATAGTAATGGAAATAAACTTTGATCACAACAAAATTTATGAAAAATCTGCCGGTGAAAATGAAAACTTTCACAAAAAGTGGGGGCATTTAAAAAAACTTAGGGAGGAGAATGTTAAACATTTACTGACCAAATACCAAGATAACGTGCACTGTAAAACCAATGGGCAAAGAGGGCCCTTCAAAAGAGAATGAAGGGAATTTGATAGACTGCATGGTGCTGAGCCAGATTTTTTTAATGGGAACACAATAAAGTATAGAACCTAGTCAAAGAAAATAGATTACTTTATAGAAAATACAGTTTGTTCTTCTGTTCTTCTCCTTGGAACAGCTCCACTTTATATAAAATATTGAATATTCATTGAACCAGAGAAAAGTAGTGAGAGAAAGAACTGTACCACCCAGCAGTTAAGAGTACCCATTTGGGAAGAATGAGGTTCAAATCTCTGCTCCAAAAAGCATTCAATTATTTATACAATTAGAACACCATGGGATAAATTCAGTCACAACTTGTCAGATCAGTTTAGATGTTGGAACAGTCACTGGGGAAACAGGGGACCAGACAGTCATGCTAGTACATAAAGCATACCAAGGACTTAAAACCAGATCTTTTACAACCCAAACAAGATCCCCAACTATTAGGCTTCTCTGAATCAATTTGTATTTCTTGTAAGGACTTTCACATGCATCTTTCATATTGGTACCAAATATCTTTGTTTAACCCTGATGTGGAATAGGAAAATAATACTGTCTAGTGTATGTTTGCAGCAAAGGAAAATGAACTTTCCTAAGACATGTATGTGCCACTAGTGTGTGTTTCTTTCTGCCCCCACCCCCTGCCTGTCCCACTTTTTTCAGGAAATTCATTGGCCATGAGAAACTTTTCCAATGGATCATTAAGCATAATTATGAATTGGCATCACTTGTCAAAATGTGTCTTTATATTCCTAATCCATTTAAGTATGAAGACTGGTAACATTTGAGTATAATTAAGTAGGCCTTTGCTTTTCAACGTGATAGTAGTATGTAGGGATTGGTCTTCTAAAGAAAAGGCAAAAACCCAAGAACAGCCTGCAACCATGAAATATTGCAAATCAACCTGGCTTCATTTCTACTAAAACGACCTTATCTCTTGCTGGTTAATGTGGAGATTACAGTTTTTAATGGCAAAGATAAGTCAATGGATCACTCTTTGTATTTGCTATTGTACTGATTTCATCTGTTAATACTGGGAAAATATTAAACAAATAAGACATTTGTTTAATAATAACCAGTGGTGGACAAAAGTGAGCTCCCTAGAAAAGGTGGCTGCTGCTGTGTGGGAATGTGACTGAACATGAAGTGAGGCAACATGACTTTGGAAGAGTGGATTAAGTACAATGCACATCAATAATGAGTGTGTTTTTTCCATTTACTAGATGCATTTTCAATCCATCCATCCTCACAGTTGCCAGTGAAATGGATATCAAATTACTTTGTACATTTTTAGGGGAAGTTTCTTCTTGTTCCATGTCCTTCTGTACTAGTCTTCCCCTGAGAAATTCAATCATGAAGGCAATGTCGTGGTAGTAAAAGTGACTGAACAGCAAATACTACATTGAAAATACATTAAATAGTTTTGACCTTCTGTACTTTAGATTGACATGGAAAAATTTCCTGATTTCAGGTAACTTTTGCAATTTGTTGTAAAGCATTCTGCTCATTGTTAGTCGCAATCCCTTCCTCCAAAGTCACTCAAGTGTTTCTCAGCCTCATCCATATTCTTTTGCTGATCCAAACATAAACACCATAATACAAGTTTAGTAGCATGTATGATGCTGATAAAAACAACCCTAAGATTTTTATAGAGGATTAATAATTTTCCAATTACTATAAAACACTGAAAAATTGAGTATTGAGATAAAAGAGTAAAACAAGAGTGAACAGAAAATTTTGCATTATGCCTCTTAGTTCAATATTTGGATATCCAGCTTTACTGTACCAATTTCCACATCCACATACAATATTGAATAGCATCCAAAATCTTTTATGTGGCACTAGGTATACTTATTATAATTTCATAATGGAAAAGGTGTATCATAAATACAAAAACAATTCCAAGGAGACTTTCATTAATAGCTGCCTTTTAGGAGTAGAAGTCCATAGCTGTCTTTTATCTAATTACACACAGAGTAACTCCATATGTGAGGACTGGAGCAGAAAACATATAGTGTGCAATCATTTCATAGAATCACAGAATTGCTAGAGTTGAAAGGGACTTCTTTAAATCATGCAGTACAACACTCCTGACAAGGTGGGGTCACCTAGAGCAGGTGACACAGGAACACATCCAAGTGGGTCTCCAAGGAAGACTCTTTGACTTCCCTGGACAGCCTGCTCCAGTGACACACTCAATGGAAAGTAATTCTTCCCAATGCAGAGCTGGAATTTTTCTGTTTTAATTCATGGCCATTGCTCCTTGTTCTGTCTCTGGACACCACTGAAAGGTCTGGCACCATCCTCTTGGCACCTGCCTTTGAGATATTTATACACGTTAATGAGCTTGCCTGTTCTTCTTGAGACTAAACAGACCTGTTTCCCTTGATCTCTCCTCATAAGAGAGATGTTCCAGACCCCTTGTCATCTTTGTGACCCTTTGCTGGACCCTCTTCAGTAGCTCCTTGTCTTTCTTGAGCTGTGGAGAGCAGAACTGGACACAGCACTCCAGATGTGGCCTCAGCAGGGCTCAGTAGAGGGTGAGGAGGCCACGCTCTTCCTGATCCACCCCAGGATCACATTGATCTCATCACCGTCCATTCACCTAACCCACACATCCTTAGCTTACCTATAGGGGTGTTATGGGAGACAGTATCAAGCAGGCTCACTGAAGTCAAAAGATAACATCCATTGCTCTCACGTCATCAGCCCATCTTACCCTGCTATCAAAAAGGCAGTGAAATTGTTTTATTCTTGGGGAATCCATGCTGACTACTCCTAATTACTTTCTTTTCTTCTACGTGCTTGGTGATGACCTCCAGGATCTTTTGTTCCATCACCTTTCCAGGTTGTCTAGTCAGTAGTATCCTTCTTGCCCTTTTTTGAAGATGGGAGTGACACTGGCCCTCCTCCAGTCATTGGGCAGCTCTTCAGATCTCCATGATTTTTTAAAGGTGATGGAGAGCTGCAAGGCAACATCTGCCGGCTTTCTCAGTACCCATGGGTGTATCCTATCAGGATATATGGATTTGTGAGTGTTCAGTCTCCTCAGCTGATATTTCCCCCAGCCCTCCAAAACCATGTGGAAATCTTCCTTTCTCCAGCCTCCCTCCCTTACCTCTAAGATTTGAGTTTCCTGAGGACTGACTTCAGCAGTAAAGACTGAGGCAAAGAAGGCATTCAACAATTCTTCTTTTTCTGTGTCTTCCCTCACCACAATATCCATCCAATGCAGCAGTGACACCACATTTTCCACAGTATCGCTTTTGCTGCCGATGTACCTTTAGATGTCTTGATATCTTGTCCTTGATATTCCTTGCCAGATTCAATTCCAAGTGATCCCTGGCCTTGCTCCTTGCATCCTTGCACCCTTGCATCCTTGCATCCTCTGAAGGTGTTTCTATAGTCCTCTGAAGAAGCTTGTCTCTTTTTTTCCCATCCCATAGATTTCTTCTGTTTCAGATTTACATTTCCATCCATGCAGGTCTCCTGCCCTGTTTGTATGATACCTTGTTCACTGTCTTGAGCTTGGAGGAAGTGGTGTTTAAATACTGACCAGCTCTCTTGGACTACCTTATCTTCTAAGTCCTAAATGATGGAATTCCTCTAAGTAGGTTTTTGAAGAAGTTGAAGTTGTCTTGGAGCTCAGGGTTCAGTCCTGCTTACTGCTTTGCTTCCTTCATGCAGGGTTCCAAGTTCTACCATCTCATGGTCACTGCAGCCAAGGCTGCCCCCAATTCATATCTTCAACCAGTCCCTCCTGGTTTGTTAGTACAAGGTCCAGCAGGACACCTTCCTTGGCTCTTTCAACTTGTATCAGGAAGTTACCCTCAGTAATCTGAAGAATTTGTTTTCAGTATTCCCACATAATATATTTGAGGAACTTTTCGTTGTTAATATGTACTTATAATTGAAAGTTTGATCATCTGTGTTTTGCATTTTTATGCAAACATATATGCTTTGGCTTTGATGGTTAACTTCAAATTTTAAGTTATTTTCAATTTTAAAATAATACAAAACTTCTTGATAGGCCTTATGGGCTTAAGTATGGGCTTAATAGTGCCATAAGACACTCTCAGTACATACCCTATCTATTTTTATCTGGGGAGGTGTCACATTTTGCTGCTGTATATATTCCTAGATTACAGCTAGTGCTCCTTGAATCCAAACTGTCAAGAGATACTGCCTATAAATTTCCAGAGTTTTTACTGAAATCTGCTTTTCTCTAGGTCACTATCCCTCTTCTGATGCTTCCATTCCTTAGAGTGACACTTAATTTATCTTTAAATTCATGCAAGTTATCTTCTGCCTTCAGATATTACTCAACTGTTGTATGTTTTTAATACTTTCCCTTCATTTCATCCAATTATTTTTAAGGAAGTTTGTCTAACAAGGTATTTGATTTGCTGGTAGTCAAATTGAAAGTATCACTAGACTTATTCTGTGTCTTGTACAGGTGAATGGAGCTAGAACCCTATGATGATATTACCCTTCCTTCTGCACACTTTTCTTTACTCTTTGACATGTTCTTGATGCTCAGAATAAGTATTTATGCTGAAATAACATTCTCAGATTTTCCTTTCTGATCTTCCTGAAAAATGTGTACTCTTATACCACTACTTTTATCTGAGTTTTTTCTACCACATTTCCTTGATGTCAGCATTGTCCTGGCTTTGGCTGTATGCTCAGTTTATCCCTGTTTCTCTTTATGTCTTTACTCTTGACATCAGAATATGATCCAGTAAGTCTTATTCTTTTCTTCCATATGTTCTTCTAGCTGCTTTGTTTTCTCCTAGGATCTTCTTTTCTAGGAGCTTTTCTAGGAGATTTCTAGGAGCGAAATCTGTCACTAGGCTATTACTATATTTTGATTTCTAGAAATATTTTATTACCTGCCTCTTTCAAATTTTAAACCTGTCCTTTGTAGGACTGAGAATTTGTACCTGGAAATTTCTCTCCCTTACTTAGGGAGTTGGACTCAACTTTTTGCTACAGTTCTTCCTTTCTTGGATCCTCTTCTTGAAAGATGCTCAAGCTTCTAATTGACTCTGATGCAAAACACTGCTTGTTTTCAAAACATATTTGTACCTGGCTGACCTTTACTCATGTGTTTATTTCTAGCTTTGTTACTCCAACTAAATGTCCAGCACTCTGCAGTCACACTGACCTGCTGTGGGTCACTTCTATCATATTCTCGGTGCTCACACTGAAAACACAGGTAACAGTAAGAGAGCTGGATTGACTAGAGTAACACTACTGCTCTCTAAGAGACAAAACCAGCAGGCAGGTTGTTGTACCAAGGGACTTCTAGCCTGCTTCACCCTTTGTTTTTTTGGGATTGTGGCTGTATCTTCATGGCTGCAGCTGCACATCATTTATCCATATTGATTGTCATGGTTTATTATTGGTTTACAATAGTAATAAATAGTTCTTGAATCCAGTAACAGTGGGACTTGGATAGGAAGTGATCATTGCTTGCTGGCTAGGATGGACAGAATTATTTTAGCATTTCATTAATTCACATTTACCTTTTCGTTAGTTGGTATAAGCTTGCAGTACAATAAAAGTGGACATAAGTCTATTCTCAAAAATTCTTCTTCATCACACAATAACAGAAGACTAGGAGGTATTGTGTAGATTTTTCCTGGACATAATAATTTTTATTCTAAAAATTGTAAACTGCTTTAGCAAGATATAACTTTTTTTCACCTTTTTTCACTTTTTCCATCATGCATCTCCCAGACTTTCTTTTTCTTCAGTGAATCAAGATCCATATTTCCAGTATATGTAGTAAAGAAACTGAATTTCTTTTTAGGATACTTTTTTAATGTTATATACAGCATGAAATTATATTTTTTGAAGTTTGGTAAAGCATTTTACCAGGTAGAACTTGGTCATTCTTTAAATACTCATTTTGTCAAAAGACTGTTGTGCCTGAAAAAATAAAAACTAGAGTACAAGAAGTTTTATTGGTCCCTTCCAATACTTATTTGAGTTTTCAATACAAGATTTTCAGGAGATTTTAGATGTTTTAAAGATTTGAGCTTCACAAAAGGCCATGGGGAAAAGACAGCACTATTCCCACTTAGCAGTGCAAGAACATATATGAGTTATGCAAAGGTATTATGTCTCAATCTACCTGAGGTAGTGCTGAAATACTAATAAAGAGTCTGACTCACTGGAGCTTGATGATTTAGTCAAATATAGGGAGGAACACAGACCTCTAGTCCACATGGCTCTAGTCATAATCTGCCTAGAACTATCAGTACAGAGTGCACTCTTGTGCTAAGAACCCCTGTTTTCGCAGTGTCTATGTCCAATAGAGCAAGTGTTTAAAAGAATGTTCAGCTCAAGCAGCAGATTTTTATTTTAACCAGGCCACAGGTATTGGCACTGATGCAAATAACAGGGTTTTTTTTTTCTTTTTAAAATCCTAATGGGATGAGAATCTTGTTTCTCTCTGAGGTGCTTTTAAAGAAAATGGTTAAAACCTGCCTTGTATATGGTGAAGAGGAAAAAAAGGACAAAAATTTCTATTTGCAGTTTAAACTCCCTTTTAGGAAACTCTGTGACTTTGCATCTAAAGTGTGCTTGCAAAGTCTTGGGGATTCAAGTCCAGCATCTGATAAAAACTTCCTAAATCTATTCTTTAGAACAGAAAAAAAATCAAATATTTCAATATTTTCATATATTTTCAGGGTATGGATAAGAAGACAAAGTATTCAGCTGAAAACTACCACTTTAAAAATTTGCAGAGATTTATGTGAAATGATACTGATAATGTGGTAAACTCACTTAAATATTTATCAGATCCATCTGAAATCCAAACTTCAGGTCTTGTGGAAAACATTGAAATAAATCCTCACAGTTTCTTACAATGATATCCAACTACAAAAGAAAAAAAAAAAAAGCAAAGAATATTACTTCTTCTCATGATGTGCTTTTCACATTACTGATTCAATATGGTAAAGTTTAAGCCAGGCTGACTGTACTTGGTTCTGCTACCTAAGTGTTCAGACCCTAAGCTTCTGCTGAAAAGAGGACTTCTCTCCACAGTGTTTGCTAGCTGGATCTGCCAGACCACACCCTGATGAAAGGCTAAGGCTTTTATTATCTTTTGCTGATGCAAATTCATCCAGCTAAGCACTTTCCAAGAAGGCTGTGATTTTGGGATCATACTGATGTTTAGAGTTGTTCTACCAACTGCCCAGCGTTTGGACTACTCTGATGATTACAAAAGGCTGAGCTTTAAATCTTTACCCTGTCTGATAAGAGGCAGAGTTAAATCCAGGTTTCATTGTGCAATTATCTGTGGGTTGGTGTCTATTCTTGAGAGGGTCTTTCTTAATGTTATCTTGGGAGATGTTCTGCTTTATAAATAATTAAATATTCAGCGAAGCAGAGAGTGGAATGTCTTGCTCCCACGGTACCCTAGCCACTGAGTCTGAAAGTCCTTTTCTCCTTCTCTTTGTCTCAACAAATATTTAATTTTTATCCCAACTGGGATAAAACCGGATTAATGCCAAGAGATTAAAGCTTTTCTATGATACTAAGTAGTCTGGTGAGTGGGACACACTCCTAATATGTTTTTTCTGTCTCTTCCACTCAGTGGCATGGAAAACAAACTTCTGGCCTGCCAAATGATTGCCTGGTGGTGGAGTAAGTCCCTCCATGTCTTTATTTCACTTAAATGTAAACATTTTGCCCCTGGGAGGAGTCTCACTGGAGTAAAAATGAAACACATATATAAATGTGTTGAGATCTCAACTGCTACTTTGATTAAAAATGTAAAAATAGAAGTGAATATTATTCAGTTTCAAATTATAGGCTATTTGGCTTATAAATAAACAAGAACATGTCAAACATAAAAGCATCTTTACAGGCATAACAAAATATTTATAGCAAGACACCAAACAAAGATGAAAATGAAGGTTGATACTGCAGAAAGGTGATAGGAATGACAGCTGGGAAATACATGTAACCTATATCTGTTTAAGAGAAAAGTTGATGTTGAAAATCAATAGCTTTGAAAAGCACAGGCAAAGAATGAGGGAGAACAAGCTAAGTGGGAATATTTAAGGTTGTAGCAAGGTCTCCAAAGTTTCAGTCCTTTTTTATCTAATGATGTTGTTGTTGCTGTTATAGTTGTTTGTTATTTTGGGGGGTTGTTTTTGTTTGCTTTGGTTTTGGAAATATATTAATTTCTACCTTTTAATGAAGAATTTTGGGGAGAGCTGACACCATCCTGGATTAGTGATTTCTTACATTATCAGAGTGTGTGTAAATGCATTTTTACATGACAGTAAAGAGCAGTACATACCTGTCATTTAGTGTCATTATGTAGATAGAAATGGAAGCAGTTAATGAATGAGATCTCCTGTCAATGTAATCTAAATTCAAGATCTGGCACAGAAAAATGATTCTTGGATGGATTGAAAATTCTAAAGAAAACAAAAAGAATGAAAAAAATTCATTATCTGGTGATATTTTTAAACTAATATGGCTGACTATTATGACCTGAAAAACTGTTGGCACACCTAAATCAGATTAGCTAACATATATAAACTAGCAATATTTCCAAGTATGCCCTTAAACAAATGCTTTTACCATGCCTGGTTCTGACTTTTCTGCCCTATTTTTCAGTTCTCATTGTTTCTTTTTGACTACATTTAAGTAACTATTTTTAGCTTTTGCTTATTTACAGTCACCCAGGCAACAATGTATATTGACTAAATTTGTGCCTGTGCCTGAGATGTCATGTTGCCACAAAGGTATTTAATCGGGAGTGCAACATTGAAGTAAAAACACATGAAAAATGGATGTGTTGACATTAAGGCATCCACCCAGGCCTATTATCTTCTGTTCTCCCTAATGTGTGGGAGCTTAGTTGGGGTGATGGTGATCATAACAGCAGTCACCCTGATGAATTTGCAGGCAGAATGATCTTAAGAATACATTGCTGCAAACGAAAGTTCTACTTCTCCAAAATTCCCACTTGGAAGCAATGTGCCAGTTGTATTATGAAGAACTGGATAAGCCTTATCAGCAAATCTATTTAATGTTGCTAAACCCCTAGCAAACCAGGACTGCATTTGGGTCTTATTACCTTCTTGCCACAAGTGAAGAGGACTGCACAAATCACAGCGCACTTGAATTGTGGTTCTGTCCTGTAACTTCTTTCCCAAAGGGATTTTGCACAGCCAGTGCAGAGTCTGGATGACTCCTGTCACCACAGAAATGATTACCAAAAGGAACCTCTCGTTTGTCTCTACAGCATGTACTCAAAAGAATGAAAAAAGTAATAAAAGTAGGTATTAACACCAATTATATCTGAAAACTCGTAAAGTGAGATATACTGCACATGGTGATGTCAAGATGAAAGATTTGTTTGCCCATGATAAATTTGTTTTCCTAGTGCCTCTTATTTCTTTTGGGCTGTGTTACCCCCTCAAGGATGAGAGATGAACTAAGAACTCTAAACATAAGGAAATTATGTGGAAAAATGTCACTTTGCTTTGTACTTAGTTTTAAGATTTCTATTCCCAAACAGAAATTCTAAGCATACAGTATTTCAATGACAATAGGGATAAACTGCTGTATTATTGCACAGAGAAAATACTTGTCTAGGAGACAAATAATTCAAAGCTGAAGTGTTAACTGTCTTGCAATACGGAGTGTGATAGTGACAACATGTTTTGCAGAAACTTGCCTATGTTTATTTAATTCCTACTTCGTGTCCTCCAGGATACTGTCCACAGCTGCAATAGAAATGTAGTCAACTGTTGTGTAGTGCAAGTATAGACACATTCATATAATACTGCAGATCTGCATTGACTGTTCAGAAATTGTACTGGATTGACAGATATAGAACAGCACAATACCTGTGGTAAATATTTTGGTCCTATCTCCCTTTAGCAAACCAGTTAAAATGCACTCATAAATGTGCAATGTTAAATTTTCTAAATTGGACAGGGCTTGATGCTACCTGGCATCTACCAGCTATAGATTGAAAAATAACAGCTTTGTCTACCATACATCTGATGGGACTGATCACACCAATTACAACCAGTTAATCTCCTCTGTGCAGTGGGCTTTCAAATTTAATTCCATTTAGCATCACCAGCTACAGGCTTTCACTCTAGAAAACATCTTTGTGTAAGCTTCCTTTGTGTTGATAATTAAAAATAGTTTTCTACTAGATGGTTCTTTTTTATGGAGTAAGTTGCAGGATATCAACCTAAATGCATAGAAATGCACTTCTTCTTACATCTGTATTCTTGCATAGGAAATTCATTATGTGGAGTAATTAGAATTTAGCAGTAGGTTTTAACAGAAAATGCTTTCTTTAACACTTTCAGTTAGAGACCTGTTCATTCTGAAGTTCAAACCTGTCTGTGGAAAATATCAGCTTGGATGACTCACTATTTTTCCTTCCAATAGCAAATAAAATATATAGCATTAAAGTACTTGAATTGCCTTAGGGTTTAGGTCTTCTGCTTATGAAGTTTTCCAAATTAAAGTGTAGTGCAATCTATCTTATTTTATGGCGTTATAGTACACTGGATTTCTAGTTATTTCAGTGAGTACACAAGTCTTGACAGATAGAAATAATGTTGGTTTGACATCAGACCATTCCATTTATCTACACTTAAATCTCACTGGGTTTGTGAACTTATTTATATAGGTATCTCTTGTCAGTAAGGTCAAAGCAGAGAAGACTGAATATCCTGAGCCCAAGGTTATGAAATCAATCTTTCTTCTTTACCTTATTATCACTGCCTAATCTACATTGCAAGTTAGATTGGTGCTAGAGCAAGATATTAGTAAGACAACATTGTATTTTAAAAGTGAACATCCATTTCAAGACTTCTATGAAATTCTGCTTTGCTGTGTTCCCTGTGCAGCCCTACTAACTATTAGATGTGAAGAGTAATGATAGCACAGTCTTTGACCATAAGAAATAGTCCTGGAAACATATTCCTGGAACTGCAGCTAACCAGGGAATGGACTTTTTGTCCAGAAAGACAAACCTCACATTTACACAGATGGCACAAGACAAACCACCTACCTCCCAAGTACTTCATAACAAATTGAAGGTATCATGCAAGACTACTGAGCAAAATTGCTACCATGCATTTGTATATCCAGTGCATATCTGCTGTGGTACCTCTGAGAAACAGGCTGACCTCAAAACTGCAGAGTACAAAATACGGCTGTTAACTCCAGGTGTGTGCTTTACATGCCTGGGTAGGAGTCATATCTGAGGTTCTGTGTGCTCTTTTAATAAAGTTCCTCTGTGAAAGCAGAGGTAAGGGGATTTCCTTCCTCCTAAAGACGTTGATGAATGCTGCTATATCATCAGTGTCAACAGCAGCTCATCTGGAAGGATCAAGAGAAATTTTTAATTTATTTTTGCTTTGATTCTCACTTTGCATGTGATGCCAAGGTCTTTCAAATCTGGAATGAAACTACTGCAGCCTCCCAGCAAACATATCCTTCCCTTTTCTTTGGTGTGTCTAAAACAGTAGATCTAATGTGGATGGAGAATGTGCAAGTTCATTTCAACATGCTTGTTTTACTGCTTCACATTACGGTCCTCTCTTCTTATCAAAGGTGATAGAAGCTCTGACCCAAAAGTGTAGGATTTGACTCTAGATTGTTAGTTACTGCCACCAGACTGCCTGTTTAGTCCTGTGTGAGCTGAATAGTATGTGACAATTTATCATTATGATCCTTCTGCCAAACCCAGTAGACTGGGTAGGGGTCACTCCTTTCCTAAAACACACTTATGTGCAGAAGCCCTGCATTATGGGTCCTGCTGCCTCAGCACTGCTAATACCTATAATCTCACATGAAGGTTAGAGGGAAATGAGTGGAGCAGCTCCCCGGGCTCTGTGGGGAAGCTCCGGGGAAATTCTTAATCAAACTGAAATCAAATAGCTGTTTGTAAACAATATATAACTTACACAGATTTAAGCAATAGGAAAACAAATATTTTCCTGAATGGAAGAGTGTTTTGGAGTTTATATGGAAACTTTATATGGAAACCTTTTAAGGAATGGAAAACATTCTGAAGCTTCAGTCAAGTGTAAAATTCCTAAGCCACCCCCTTAATTTCTCTATCATATTTATTTACCATTTTTCCTCATGTGTTGTTTCTTTAGTGTCACTTGAAGTCTGTCACCTTTCATATGGTCAACGTTCCTTTGCCAGCAACTGATGAATACTTCCTTGGAAAATATTTGCTCCATCAAATTGCGCTTTACTCTTTCCACCTTCCCACATGTCATCAGAAAAATCCAAGAAAATAGGCCTTATAGAGTACTGGCAACATTAATTTCTTTTTAAGGGCTTGATGAACAGGGATTTTGTAAAGGGTCTTTAAGTCCTCATTCTAGTCATGGCTAAATGTATTTACTACACATTTATCCTTATTTTATTTTCTCTGCAAAAAAAACCAACAAAAAAACCCCCAAAAAATTAAAATGCTTATATAGAGACATTGCTTTTCATATATGGGTGATGGTGTTTAAAAACTCTAGGTGCATATGCCATTTGTAGTTGAGCCAACCTAAGACCTTGATGTTGAGTATAGCTGTAGAACATAGTCAGTTCTTGCATTTTCTTCATTCTTGTCTGAGGAAACTGGATATTGTACCTTAATTATGTCAGGCCATGAAGAATACAGGCTAGGATCACAGGCTGATAACTGTTATTTTTTCCATTATTGCCTATGTTGATATCAGTGGTGTAAAAGAAAGTTGTGGAAGGGTGCATGCATATAATTTTGCATTCATTGTTGCATAGTCCCGCATTCATATATGTATACATAATGAAGATAATAACTTAGATTTTTAAAAATCAGTGATTAAAAAAAAGATAGCTGTACTGGAAGTGTCCCACTTATTCAATGTAATAGGATTGTTTCCTGAATAGGAATAGTTTTACTTACATGTAAATATTTTATGCATGTCATTCATGTTTTGCCATGAAGCTAGAGATTAGCTTCATTCTAGACATACATAATTTGTTGGGAAACCTATCAGTCGACTTTTAAGACCTCTTTAAGAACCATGATATCCTTGAAAGATTGTTAGGTTTACTGTGACACAGTGGAAACATTCACTCAAAGATCAAAGTAACATTAAGACAAATGTGAGGTTCAAAGGGTAAACTCTGTGTTAAAAACATTAAATGCTGTTTCAAATCCTAGTGAATGACTGGGTTTAATATTTTTTTTTCTAGAAGGTCATGCCTGATACGTCGTAGATAAAAGCATTGCACCCAGATAAAGGCTGGTCCTTATACTATTTGTCTTTGCTTAACTAAAAGTACTTTTAGAATAGGTTCAGATAATCTGATACAGATTTCTGCCTGGGTGCTCTTTTTCATAGATTGTATGGATTCGACCTGAATAGAAATTTAGTGAAATGAGAAAAACTAATTCAAAACAGCTTTTAATCCATACAAGCAAAACTATAAAATTAGTATAATTTTAGTATATATTATTATAGTATATATTTATAGTATAGATTATAGTATATATTATAGTATATATAGTATATATTATAGTATATATTTTTATTTATAACATATATTATTAATAATTATATTATTATTATTATTATTATTATTATTATTATTATTATTATTATTATTATTATTATTATATAATTTTAGTATATATTTTTATTTTCCATGAATAAAAATATAAAGAAAATGGAGCACACTAAACTTTTGCAGCCAATCTCTATAAACACAAAGGCAAAGCACTGAAAACCAGGGTTCATGCATAATGCTGTTTTCCTGCTCCTGTGCAATGATTGCTCCATGTCTGTGTTACACACATATGCAATAAATATTACTACACATGTTCCCTGTGTGAGAGATAGATCTCTTCCTTTAGAAGGGAAAATTTATCCTATTAGAGACTATATTAAATAAAGCACCTTAGGTTTTGAAAACTTCATAATGAAATGACAAAATAAGTTGTAAGTTTCAGAAAGAGGCACAAATTATTTAAGCTTTGTCTTAGTAAAATTTGATAATCTGAAACGTCTCATAAATGTTTTTCAGTTTTGTCGATTAAATGCTCAGACAGCTCCGATTTTTTTCTTCCATGGTAAATAAAGAGTAGCCAGGAAACATTGCAAAAATGAAGATTCAAATCTCTACTGATCAGACATATAAGGCTATTTAGCAGAATGGATTTTAATTTTAAGTAGGTAGGATAATTATTTTCTCTATAGTGAAATGAAAGCTTATGCTAGATAAAGGAAGCAAAAAAATTGCATCTGACCAGGTACTATAGTTTGTTTCGCCCTGGAACTTACTTTCAGATTGTCAGGCATTGAAACTCTGTGAGTGCTTTTCTTAGATTGGTGAGAATGCACTACTGGTTTTGTCTCAGAGGTTAATATTTCTCTAAAAGCCTATTTGGTATTTCTCTGGGCCTACACTGAGAGGGAGAGGTAGCACCCAAAATGAGAAGTTGCATTAACTGCCTTAGTTAAAAACAGTAAGGGTCTGGTGTGAAAAGAATCTGAGAAAAAGACAGAGGACTTTGGTGAATAGTGTCATGGCATCAGATATCTCCAGGAGGAAGGAAAAAACTGAATTAAAAATTCACTATTATTAATTTCGTGCTCTTGTTTATGAAATATCAAAATTAGACTTACAATTCATTTTCCTTTTTACATTAGATCTATTTATGACTTTGGTTTACAACGCCAAACAATTCATTTGACCTTTCTCCAGTAGCAATGGGTTATTTTCTAATCTTATGTTTGCCTAAAATGTGAACACAGCATTCATTTATACGAATCCACTTAAAGTTCTGACTGTGTTAACCAGCTTCAGTCATACATTAAAGTCACTAAGATGTGGAAGACATTGCACAGAAGTTGCATTTGTAGGCAGATGAAGCTGGGGATTATCTCCTCTTGGGCACCCAATTTTTGAAAAGAAGACTTCATCTTTGGTGGGTACTGAGGACTCACCTGTGATAAAATACATCAATCTCAAAAACTCCTTCTGTTCTTATTTTTCTCTAATCTCATTTTGAAAAAATGAAAATTACTCTAGTAAAGTTTAAGGTTAATATAAATTTGAGCAACTTACACTCTTTGTTCAGAGTTTTATATCACAAATTTATTAATTACCATTTGCATTAGCAGTAAATAAATACACCACTGAAAAAGAATCCTTTGATTAAAGGAGCATAGGATCAGTCTCCTACAAGGGAACCTTAAATTTCATTTTGTTGATGTAGTTATTCCACTCTACTTCAACTGGTATGTTTCAAAAGTTAATGTGCATTAGTATATGTAGTTAAAACTGGCATCTGTTTTGTTAAGGCTTCTGAAAACTTGCTTTACTAGGCAAGTTTACTACAGGAGGGAAGTCCTGACATACTACTTCTGCTGTTGATCCTAGAGCAAATCAAATTTTATTTATGTGATCTCAAGGGTTGCTGATGTTGTTCATCCTGTACACCACACTGATGTACTTTTTGGGTTGATTCATTTGTTAACCAAGGTTTTAACTTTATAAGAATACATATGTTCTAATCATTTTGTACACAAACATCTTTTGTTTTAAGTTTGCTTCTAGTTCAGAAAATGATTAACCTGAAGAGAAATCAAGGACTTATAAATATTGCTGAAATTTTTAGTAAGTCCAAGGCGAAAGTTAATGATGCCTTGTCACTGTTTTATGAAAATATTACTCAGCAAATTAAATGGAGAAAATATGCTCAAGAAGCTTGCATGTAGCTGTTGTATCAGATGCCAGTTTTTAATATTTTGGGGATGTAATTTTTTTCATTTATGACTGCTGACCCCAAAATATCTTCATGAAGCAGTCCTGCCTTTAGAATTATGATCACTTTTGGGTTAAGGCCTTTCCATTCCAAGGCATTTCCATCCTCTCACTTTTGCTGTCCAAAATGTATTTCTTACTGATGTTTCTGTATTCATAAATACACTTACAAAATTGCTGTTGCATGACCTTCTCATTCATATTTCATTCTTGTATGTAACTGAAATATTAAGTAAATGACCATATAAATTAAGTGTGAGACAAGGCCTATTTGAGGCCAACATTCGCCTCCTGTTGCCTGGCTGAATTAAGTGGCTGAAGTCAGTAGCATCTTAGATTGCTAAAGCCATATCTGTTACAAATAGGTGTTGATTTCCTTGTGTTGTAATCATCACATTACCTGACACAGGTGATCAAACTGGAAACTTCTACTGTATAAAATAAATTACTTTAAAGATTAAATGCAGCTTCTTAAAAGCAAGTTTGAGATATAGCCAGCACAGATTTGAGACATGGCCAATACAGAAGAGATCTTGCACTGTGACAATTGGGTTATATCTGCTTCTATATTTACTTTTATAAAGTCAGCAAATGCTGTGTTATTCCATCTGAACTATTCAAAACTGAGAGGCCATGTACACATGCTTGACTGTCATGTGCCTTAGTGGGGGATTAATGTAGACTTCTGGACTCTGGAATTCTAATCAAGGAAAAAAAATAACCATGGCACTCTTACAGTGCAAAGCTCCATGGGCTTGGTCTTCCCCATTAGTTTATCTCTCTGTAAGAACAATCTGCATGAAAGTGCATGACACCATCTTTCAGCATGGGAAAACAAGTCAGCCATGCCACAGAGAAAGCTAATGCAGATATAAAAAATGCTTCATCAGGATGAGTTTGGAGCTGCACTGAGGGTGAATAGGGCCTTGTGAAAGTCACACTTCATGGTAGCATGAACAATATTCTTTCACAAGAAAACATAGCCACCAAACATTTTTGCAGTTCATGCTCTGAAATTATATCTGCTATGTACTGCATTTTTATCCTGACAGTTATATATATAAAGGAGGAATCCTGACTGTTTGATTTTACTCTTTGCTAAGAAAGAGTATATTCTGTTTTTCTTCTTTAAACTATTTCAGGTTCTTTAGTTCCTCTTTGAGTTTTCCCCTTTTGGTGGAAGGTTTAGGTTTGGTGCAAAGTTTGTATTTTCTTTTTCAAATGTTTGTTTTGGGGGAGGGTTGTGAGTTTTTGCTATTTTTTTTTTTCAGCTGAAAATGCAGGTAGTAAAAATGACCCTGAAGGGATTCTGCTGGAGGAATCCTCTCTATTGTTCTCACATGCTCTCACATCCTCACTATTTGTAAAATTGTGCTGTTTTCAGGTTTTTTCTGAAGGCTTTTTTGCATCATGGAATGCCAGCAAGAGCAGCAAGGCTTCCATACAAAATGACACTGGCAGATGACACTGATAATATCAGCAATAGCAATTGTGATGATGTCCTGGTTTGAAAGACAGGTGTCTGCCAAGAAAGGCAGGAGCCTTTCTTTGAAATGGAGAATAAAAATCCCCTCCCTCTAAATTATTATAATTTTGAAATTAAGGAGCTCTCAGACAAAGATAAGGGAAGAAAGAATAACAGTTCTTTACTAGGAAAATTAAAACAGAAATACAGTATTACAAAGAGCAAATCCAAAACACTGACAGAGTCAGAATACAACCTGACACCCCATCAGTCAGTCAGGGTGTTGGTAGCAGTCCCATTAAATGGTGGTTGCAGTCCTCCTGCAGTGGCAGATGTGGTTCAACTGAAGCAATGCTCCTGTAGAAGGTGCAGTTTTCCTCTGAAGGTCCAGGGATGATGTGGAAAAGTCCAGTTTTCCTTTGGAATCCAGTGGAAAAAAAGGCTGCTTTGGTGTTCCAAATCTTAGGTTTTTTCTAAGTAGGAAAGTCTTGGCTCCTCTGCCTGTCTGGAGCATCTCCCAATGGGATGATGTAATTTTATCAGTCATACAGTGAGAATCAATGGGCCGTTAATAGACAATATTTTCTAGAGGAAGGGTGGGTTGTGGAAAAGATAAAGATGACTGCCACACCTGGTTCTAACAGATAGCCCATTAACAGAGGATATCTCCCACAGCGATAAGGATCACTGCCCCACCTGGTTTCGACAGATGGTGATAGAAGACATACTTTTGGTCACATCCTGTACTGCAACCTAAGACAGATGATAATGTCCAACTCCTTGAAATTGCAGTTTTGAAAACAGAATAGAGATGTGCTGTAGAGGAAAAAGATGAATCTGAGTTGAGTTTTCGTTCACAGTCTTCTCCCTGGAAGGGTCCATGGCTGTGGGAAAAAAGAGTGTCTGGTTCTAACTCTTCTACAATGGAGTCAGCAAGGATTGAGGGTAATGAGAGGTGCAACTGATCCACATACATAGTGGAATTTAGATTTATTGTTCATTATCTTTGTAATACAGAACAATAGAATATTTGGAGCTGAAAGGAACCCACAAGGATCATCAAATCCAAATATAAGGAAATTGCCCATAAGGGCTTGAACCTGCAGCCTAAGGAGATTTTAGCACCATGCTCACATCATCTGAGCTAATCTCAGGGTTAGTTCCTTTCATAATTATTGTGAACTGTAACACAGCCTTGTTTACAAGTGAGTCCTGTCCCTCCTTTATTTCATTTCCCATGGAGATTTCACATTACCTCAATTTTCTTGCATCCTTAGTAGAAGCCTTCCAAGAAAAGAAGTGTTACTTTTTCCAAGCAAGCAATCATCCTTCTGTCTCTTTCTCATTCTTTTTGTATTTTTCTTTTTTTATCTCCCACCTTTTCTTAATGAAAATGGAGCACTGCTAGGTGAAAGTACTGAGGAAATGGCAGGGAACCTGGCTTTTCCAGTGCATGTCACTGAGGTCCTGAGGGCTATACTGAGATACAGACTTAACTTCTTCTTGCAGCCCCACTCAATGCATAGCATTCATCTGTAGCTACCGAATGAGCGCAAGATGCACGTCTTATATGCACTTGTTATTACTACTTTGTGAGCTTTATTCTGTGAGCAGATGTGCTCTTGATATAGGAAGCTGCTTTCAGGATAGTGGGGGATGTAGACTAAACACGTGATGGGACTTCCTCACATGGAATTTGTATTCCCTGTGTCCATGAATGGCTTCAAAATCTTGAAAGACAAGATTTCTTATTACAGAAATTTACAACGCTCAATATTTTTTGATTGGATCCTCTTCAAGAATAATAATCAGGGCTAGCTAGTAGTTTTCTTCTGCAAGACTAGAAACAAGGTCACTGCTTTTTTTAAAATTTAACTGTGAGTTAAATTTAAATTTAACTCACCAGCAGAGAGGTACAACCTAAAAGATGTTATGTAAATATACTAGAAGTAAATAATGTGCTTGTTAAAATGAGCAAAATATATGGATATAGTATGAAAACTGATTTATCTGAAAGTTATTTTCAACCCTATTTTAAAGTCAGGATGAATGACACATTGCTGGAATAAACATCACATCTTGCCTACTTATGTAAGTTTGCTAGCATGGGGACACAGTAAGATGTTTGTCTACTTGAAGAGACACATGCTACCAGTGCCACTGGCTCAACTCCCACTGACTATGTGACTTGGGCAGAATTCATGATGCATGGGTTTTGGTCTCAGGCAAATATGCAACTGTCCTCCTCTATTCTTCTTCAGTTCCTGAGCTCATTGACTATTTACACAAGCTTCCAAATTTGCATGTAAATTCAATAGTCTCTGTGGAAAATCACAGCTGAGTCATCCTGAATATATTTGTACTTGGACACAAATGTTTTTGCAAACCTTCAGGAAACTAATAGGCAAAAACTGGGTACTCATACCAAAGCTACCTTGCTCTAGGAAGTGCCTAAGATAATGTCTGCCTAACAAAACGAGCAGGAATTATTTTTCAGGTATTACTTATAGTTAACATTCCCTCCCCCCCCCCTCAAGAAAAAAACCCAAACAAAAACAACCCCCCCCCCCCACCAATTAACCAAATCAAACCAAAACCCAGAGGAAAAAAAAAAAAAGTGAGAAAAATACATAAGATATTTTAAAACAATTTTAGTAAATTTCAAAACAAAATTTGTCAGCATGGTCCTTGAGAAATTCTTATCTTGGTACTTCCTGTGAGGTTCCCTTATTTTTTGTGTAGCCAAGCTTTATGCAAACTCATTTGCTGATATCTCTGTCTATCCACCCAGAGGCAGCTGTGACCAAGTGATATTACACTCTGATTTTCTAATTGGCCTATAAAATTTTACTTGGGTGATGTGACTCAGGAATGACAGCTACTTTGGGTATTACGGTTTGGTCTCTTTTGCATGTGAAACAAACAAACATGCCTTGCAAGGAGATTGGGTTGGAGACATCCAAATCTCACCTTTGAATAAGAGTAGTAGCAAATTTTCTAATCTCATCAACTTAATCTCAAAGTAAAAAATATGTTACTGTCCACTCCTACTAACTAGGCTTCTGTTAAGGAAGCAGAAAAACAGAGGTAATGTGAAATTTCTGTGGAAAATAAGGTAAGAGAGGAACAGGATTCACATGCAAACAAGACTTTGTTACAGCTCCCAACAATTAAGAAAGGAACTAGTGCAATTATAATGAACAATAACTGAGATATATTGCGCATGTAGCCATTTGTGGGTTAGCTGCACCTCCCATCTGTTCCTTTACTCTAAGGTCCACATCTATGGGTGTGCATCTATTTCTATCAGAGAAGTTCTTTATGTGTAGATTTTTACCTACCACTCTGTTTATTTGTGTTGTTCATGTCTCTTCTTCTACTACAAAGAGTGGGTCAAATTTTTCCTTTCCTTGATAAAAATGCCAGATTGCTTTTGCATCTAAAAACCTGATTGGCATACAAACCAGCCATTTTGTACAGAAATAAGACACATGCCATCACTGAAAGTTACCATTTTAGGGTTTACAGCTTTTTTTTGCTGGATTTCTTGCTCATTTACCCAAGAAAAATTTGCTCCTCTACAGCATTTTACATAAGGTAAGTTTTTCTGCAGTAATGAGGCTCACTGCATTTGTAACTGTGCAAGACAGCCTGTGTGTTTTTGGAAAGTCTTCTTGTACTAGATGAGAATGAGAAGTCTAGGAAGATTGTTATTCTAATATCAGTCAAAACTGGCATGGAAAAAATTGCTGCTGGTAAAAACAAGCCTGTGGATCCTGTAATCTTTAGAAAGGCCTATGTAAATATTAACATTTTTAGTTACGCCGAATTCTAACTGTATTCAAATGCCATGGTCGCATGTGAAAAATCACAGCCTAAAATACTCCTAATTTGAATTCAATGAACCTGTAACTTTTGTTTTACCTACTACATCTCATTTCAATCCTTTTGTTAATTCTCTGTCTCTATAGAGTGTGCCCCAAGCCCTTGATTTCATATATGAAAGTTGTGGGCTTGGGCCTACATGTAGTCATCAATCTTGCAGAACACAAGACAATCTGTAGACTGTAACCAAGTCTGGATTTTACATGTGTAGAACTCTCATGCATGCACAGGGTCTTTCATTCAGAGGTTGCTTGGTAAAACATCTAGGAGCAAGGCAGGCTGTGGAGCTGAGCTGGGCTAAGGATGCCAGATGTGTTGAGAAGACATGGCCAAGTTTGTAGGACAAGGCTGTGCCTGACTAGGTGAGGCAGCTATAAATCCCCTGTGTAGCCAGCATCTGCTTCCACTTCAAAAGGAGCACACACTCTGCTGTGCCTTCCAATTCAGTACCAGATTTACTGGCTTCAGGTTCCTTTTCATAAAGGCAAAAAAAATCTGGTGCTTTGAAACTGGAATGTTTATCAACTCACAGTCTGCCCTTAAATGTTTGCAACACAGTTCAGTGCAAGGGTGACACTTTGAAAGGGGTGCTAGAGAGCTCAAGGCAGCCCTGCTGGAAGGCAAATATATTCTCAGGGACAGCTGGCAGACAATACATATTAAATGAAAACTTAATGAATGCTCTAGCCTATACAATCACAAAAGACACATGAGGAAGGAGGTGAAGTGATAGACACATTTTCTGGCAAAGAAAATGGAGTGCAACTGACGTAACTAAATTAGGGTAGTTTTGGAATTCTCTGCTATTTTTTTTCTCCCTGAAAGGGCCTTAGTCTTGAGTAGTAAAGCTGTGTCTAGGCTCATAGCATTTAGACAACCAGTGTTGAGGTTCATTCAACTCATGCCAGATGTGAGAGAGGAAAAGGCAGGAAGCAGCCAGCCTCAAGATGGGGCAGGAACTGTCCCAAAGTTCCTAAGCTGTGACACAGTCAGGCTTGACTTTAGTGCTGAACAGTGTAACCAGGAGCTGGGGTTGATGTGGGGAGTAGGGCAGGAAATGAGAGATAAACTTTAGCCATAGTTATCACAGGCCAGAAAAATTCTTAGGACAGCTAAATAATCTGTAACTTGACCACATACCAAGTGATGTCTTAGGAGTATCAAAAGTTGTGAGGTGTGTTTGGCTTCCTAATAGATATATTTTTCCTGTGCTGCTCTCATGCCTGTACTATACAGGTGGAATAAACAGACAGGAATTAAGCAAGTATGAGCAACAGCTAAAAAATTATTAGCTAAATTACTTGTATCATTGCAGAAGAAATTGTCTTTGTAGTAAAAATTGCTGAGAATTTGCTTTTATTTCTGATGTTTAGGAACTGATGAGCTGTGCTTATCTTTTGTTTCAGTAATAAAAACAACTTCACTTTTCTCATGAACTGCCATCCAGGTTCAAATAGGCCCTGGGCAGATGCAGAACAGAAAGACAAATACAGTTCCAGACTAGGAATGGTATGTGTTTATGTCTCATCCAGTGAAGTGACAGTAATTTATGTGAAAAGGGATAGTTTATTGGGACAAAAGAGGACACAAGTTTCCTGCATGGCTGAATTATGTGAGCCTTTTTTAATGATAATTATAATCACTACAGCCTGATAGAATGTTTTCGGTTGTAGGCATGTAAGTGTGGAGAAGAAAATTGCTGTCCTCTATCAGCTGTGTAATAAAAAGTGTAATTGTGAGAGCCTAAATATCTAGAGGGCTCTATGTAATCCATTATTCTTTTACTCAGAGGGATGGGTATAAGTGACTCAGGAAATTGCTTCTGAAAGGAAAAATGTTATCTTAACATGACCTGTTATTTATCAGATGGGTAGTTACTGGGTATGTAACTTGTAAGCATCTGAAGATGAGCTGGTTAATCAGAAACAGTCAAAAGTGGAGAAATCTTTCAGCTGAAAGGTGACTAAGGTTTTATTTCTGACTTTGTTGGAAAGTGAGGTGTGTTGATAGTAAAAGCTGCCATTGGTGCACTCAAAAGTATGTACAGTCTGTTGTAAAATCAATATAGGATCCCAGAGCTTGCTTTGGCTGCACATGGGAAAGCTCCAATGTGATAATACAGAACAAAGTTCACTTTCTGGATTGTTTGTTATTAAGTAATGGGCTGGAAATATTTTGAGGTGAAAAATGGTACAGGACTTTCCAAGAAACCATTTCCCTTTTGAAGACAGCTTCCATTTTACTTTGTTGTTCTGAACTTTTAGAGGCTACAGGCTAGAGAACTGGATACCAATGTAAATCTATTCCATAAGTGTTTACTTACAAGGTGTTTCTGAGTGTGATGGTATAAATCCATAAATTAGGATCCCTTTGAAAGTTATGGAATGAATGTCAGTGTGTTTTACAGGTGTCTAATCAGACTGTAGTCATATTGCCACTGCTGAAAAAATAGAGGTTACCAGTGCTATTTTCTGCTGTTCTACAGTACCCTATATTTTATTGTTTGAACATACAAGAAAGTTCCTCTGTTCTCTGAACTTGTCTCTGCAGGTGGCCATTAACCAGTACCAAACAATATTATGAGAGCAGGAAAAGCGCAAGAAAATTATTTTCAAGGACAGTGTTCTAGGAATTTGTGACCAAGGAATTCCCTTAGGCAACAGAAATGTTAAACATGTGAGTGAAGGTTACTAGGCATCATTTTACTTCCTTGAATTGGCCTAAATTCATTCTAAACCATCATGAGTGTGTGGTACTTATAAAGTTCTATGCCTAGAGGCTGTCCACGGTTGAAGATCTTGTTTACTTTGAGTGTATCACCTTGTGTTTTCATTTCATACAAATGTGTTCTTTAAAGAGGTAAGCAATAGTCAAGCTCTACTTACCTTCTCCCTTCTACCCATTACTTCCTAGATTTCTATTATGTCCTTTAGTTGCCACCCTTCCTATACCTATCATCTCTTTGGTAGGTAAATAATCCAATCTTCCTACTTATTTTTGGTCTGGATCTTTTAGAACTTTTCTAAGTAGCCTTGATGATCTTCTTTGCTTAGTTTCCAATTTTATAGGGCCTACTGCTTTCCCATCAGGTTTTTGGCACATAATGGGTTTATAACATGGCACATTATTTTCTTTTTTTGTTATAGTTGTTTTTGTTTGTATTTGTTTTTTGTTTGTATTTGAACCTTGATGTTCTCTTTTGACTATTGATTATATATTTTCATAGAAAATCTTATCTTCTCCAAAGATCTTTGTTTTGGCTGGAAGTAAATAAGGAATTTGAGTGTTGAGTTGGGAGGCCTGATTCGCTGCTGTGAAATAGACTGTAACCTGGCAGTTTTGTCCTTTTTGAAAAGGAGGAGGGAAATAAGAATTGAAAAAGTTAAATTTGCTCCCCATTCTCCCATTCTCGGTCATGGCTAGAGCCAGGAGGGGCAGAGTGACACTTCCCACTCTGTTTTGGTAAGGCAACTGTGCTGTAATGTTTTCCCAAGCCAGGTGAGTTTGGGGACAGAGAGGCTCTTAGAATCAGTCAGACAGCACTGACTCAGCAGGAGCAGAAGGAATTCCTTTCCAACACTGTCCTCACCATTGTTTCCTGGGTGCACTTTTAAACCATTTTACTCTGAATGTTTTCTGAGCTCCTGTGTACAGCACAATGCAATGGAAATTTCCCTTGATATTCTGTGGAAAATCCCATTTTAAAAAAACACATAAATATCCAAAGAAGATCTTTTAAGTATTTGGAAAACACAATATTTTGCCTGGAAGACACAAAAGCTGACCCCTTGCTGCCCACCTGGAATATTCACATCAGTTTTATTTTCAGTCTACTGGAAAAAAATCTGTGCAGACAGTTTATACAGGAAATTGGGAAGGAAAAAATTATTTGCTTGACTTTTTCTCTGCTTTGGAACAAAATAATCATAATGTTATTTTAATTTAAAAACATATATATTTATTTTAATGTCTATGTCTTTCTATATACATGGCTACTGCCACTGGCTCCTTAACACTTTATTTTTTGAGTAGTGCCTATGTAGATTTTGAGTACTTATCATGGACTTCTTTGGGTTTGGTCCATTATCTTCCCCCTAAGGACCTATTAATTCAGATAATCTCTAAAAGATATCATTATTAAATAGCATTATGTTGAAAGATGTCAATGGCCATGATTATTGGAAGTTTTGATCTGAAGATTCCCAGAGGTTGTGGTGTATCCATTCCTTGTTTCTTTCAGTTTGCAAGATGCCAGTGGAAGATCTTTGGAAATTACCAAACTCACTTATGGAAATATCATGGGAACTATCACTGGGGAGTAGTTGTCAACATCAGGCTCAGGGTGAGCCTCAGTGTGCCCTGCCAGCCTGGAGGCAAACAGCATCCCAGGAGCCTTGAGCATGGCACTGCCTGCCACAAGAGAGGGCATTATCCCCTGTATTCAGTGCTGTGCAGCCTCACCTGCCCTGCTCAGTGACGTTCTGTGCCCCACAATTTAAGAAGGTTGTCAAGCACTGGAACAGTCTTGATGCCCCCAGCTTGCCAATATTTAAGAGGCATTTGGACAATGCATTTAGTAATAGGCTATAGGTTTTGGTCAGCCCTGAAGTGGTCGTGAAACTGAACTGGATGATCCTTTCAGTTCCCTTCTGACATTCCATTCCATTCCATTCCATTCCATTCCATTCCATTCCATTCCATTTCCATTCCACTCTGTTCTGTTCTGCTCCATTCTGTTCCATTCCATTCCACTCTGTTCTGTTCTGTTCTGCTCCATTCTGTTCCATTCCATTTTATTCTATTCTCTCTGGGTCCTTTGCATCACTTCTTCCTAAAAGTGTATTTAAATATTTGGACACACTAGCTATGTTTAGAAACCTATACATGAATGTAAGATAAATTTTAAGTGTAAGAGGGCGTAACATCATCAGATAGAAAGAACATTCAGGTGTTTAAAGGACACCTGAAAGTTTAAAGGACACCTTAAAAGAAGTTCCCCAGAAGATCCAAGAAGTAATTTAGTGCCGAGATTAGAAGACCTATTAAATGACACAGACTTCTCTTCTGATCTGGAGGAGACTATCTCAGCTCTAGGACTGTAAGACTTTACTTAAACCTGACAATATAGGTCTGAGGATTGTCAGGTTTGAGACTTTGAATTTTTAGTATTAAATTGATACCTGTGAAATGAGATTACACTGAATTTCCCAATGAGACAGAAAGTATTAAAGAAAAAGATATAGTAGAACATGAAATTAATACATACTGTGATGGTCTTCTCTTTTTTTTTTTTTTTTTTTTTTAGTACTCTTTTTGTTCTTTATGGTTTGTGTCAGTGAGAGGATTTGGATTTTTTAATTGTTTGGGGACTATATTGAAACCAGATTCTATTTTGTCTGAGCTTCTCTTGGGAATATGAAATTAATTGTATTTTATCATGAAGAGTCCCCACACGTAAACATGTTAATGTCTTGGATTTCAGTAGTATAAGTGATAAAGTTTCATTTAAAGGCACTTAAACATTTTGAGTTTCAGCAGAAAGATTTCAGCTGACTAAATGTCTCATGGAGGGAGAGACATCTCAGCTCTCCCCATAATTCAGTGATGCCCTATATTAACTATGAACAGTGCTGAGTATCAGTTGAAGCACTTCAGTCTGATTTTTAATATAAGTTGGTGAAAATAACCTTCAGTATCATGACTGAATGATAGTTTAAAGGATTCAAAGGTCAGGTTTGTGTATACACAAGTGCCTCAAGGAACAGAATGCCATTGTTCAGCATAAGAACCCACCAGCCCTAGAGGATTCTGAGCATGGAGGGTGACAGTGTAGTGGCCACGTGCTCCTTCACCCTTTCATTTTGCTCTCTTGATGCTTCTGGGTCTATAAGCCTCTATATTCCTTTGTATTAGAATTGCTACACAGATACTGCAAAGAAAAGATCATCAAGTTTGTAGTTAAAGAAGCTCTAGTCTTCTCAGCATTGACATTCTTCTCTGTAGTCATAGATTTAGGACTCCAGAGGAGTTCATGGTTGCCACAGGTTGCCTGTCTGTTAGAGAAGATGGGAAAGGACAATAATAATAACAGCACCATAGACCTGAGGAACCTGAACTTTCTCTTTTTTTGAATCCTAGAGGAAGATTCCACTCCTGAAAAGTCCTTGACTTCAGCTGCAGGTCATTATGGTAGAAAATCTTTCATATTCAGTGTAAAGTAAGTGCTGTCTTCCAATAAAGAATTTAAATTTCAGGATAGCAAAAGTTCCTTGTTAATAAATAGTGCCCTAACAAAACTGTTTATAAAGTGTATTATGTGTTTTACACAATGACTCCAATTATTAATTCTTGTCTTCTGGAATAAGAATAGATATATACAGACATTAATCTTCTATGTGTCATGTATCTGCTGATCCAGGGTTTTCTTTGGAAGTGCTGGATGATAGGTTTTCACTTCTGCTCTTTTGTCAGGGACATGTTGTTTTTTTAGTGGGCAGATCCTCTCTGTGCTCTCTTATTTTGTTATGTTTTATTATATGTAGTAAAGCAAAATGCCTTTTTGGATACTGTACTAGAAAAGAAACAGTGGAAAAAATAACTGTCATCAGGTGTAACACTAGGTAGCCGCTGGAAAAAGAATGAAAGAAAATAGTAATAGCACAATCAAACAAAGTAGAAATATGACTAATGAATGCAAAAAAATATACCAGTAGCACAGTGTATGGTATTTTAATGTCTATTTAATCTCAGCTGCATTGTTCTTTAGTCGTTGCTCAAATCCATTAAAAACATTTGGAAATCAAAATGTGTTTGCCTAAAGCAGTTCTGAGTAGAAAGCCTGCTGGAATGATCTGAGTGGTGCAGATTTGGCACTCAGGAGTTTAATCTTTCTGCCCAGAACTAAGTCATGCTTCAGTAAAATGGTGGCAGCAATTCACTTTCCCACCCTCCACTCCTTTATACAACTTGTGCAAGTCCAAGATTCTAGCACTACTTGGAGCTGAAGAAAGTTGTAAGAAGCAAATATCTCTATGAGCAGGAGATGTTTAACCACGGCTGATTTGCCTCGGATGCCCCCTACCAACAGTGTGAAATGTTCAAATAGCAAAGGCATTGCTTTCCTGTCTGTGGATTACCTGAGTTTTACATTACATAAAGAAAATTCTTAAGCAGCTCAATAATCCAGATGAAGGCTGCTTTGTTTTGCAAAGCAGTTAAAGTTGCACTGAAGAATTTGGACCTTTGAGACAGTGAGCTTTTAAAGGTAAACAGGGTGAGCACTGTGCAGAGGTAAATGAGGGCATCCTGTGCTTACAGACCTGTTCTGTTCTCCAAAATTCCATTTATGGGAACACAGCCTACCCTCTTTCCTGCGGTGGGAAAATGAGGAGTGTGCTGTTGGATGCAAGGCTGTGATGACCTGTCATGCCTGGAGATTCTCTGGCTCCTACTCTGTGTCCTCAGCAGTAAACCAACCCCATTAGATAGCAATTAGGGAATGTTTGCTATCTTTATGATAGCATTATCTGGTATTGTAGCATGCAATCAATCCATGATAAATAAACATGTTTCTCTTCCTTTCAAAAGGTGCTTGGTTACTCATTTACACTTGGGATCACAGTAGTTCATATTGTCATGGGTTTGGAAATAATTGTGCAACAGTTAGCTGTTTCAGTGGCAGAAAACATTGCTTCTGTTTTCCTTAGTCTTCCAGGTAACAGATAACTTATTTTCACTTGTCCGGACTTAGAAACCAAGACCAGAGATTTCCCAGTAAGTCACTATATCACGGGGTGGCCATCACTGTTTCTTGGGGATATTGTTCTTGTGGTGCAGAAGTCCTGACTGACTGCCAGTATCTTCCTCCTGAGCAGGGGCTAGTAATTGGAGGAAAAAAAGTCTCCAGACTCCATTAAGTATATACTGCCTTAAAAGGAGTATCACATAAAAGCTAACAATAAAGGAATATAATTTCTGAAAAATCATGTAATAAGCCTTTTAATCTTAATTTCCCAGAGGGGAAGACATCAGATGGCATATTAATTGCCATAATTTTTTTCTTTCTTTTTTATCATTTGTGCTAGTCCCCACTGTTAACAACACGACACAAATCTTTTAGTCAATTTACAGTGATGCTTATTCTCTATGTTAACCATTCAACAGAGCATAAATTTGCAAACTGACTTAACCTGTAAATCCTGGTATTATATTTTCACTTTGAAAAGTATGTAAGGATCCCTTAATTGCAACCATATTTAGGTAGGTGCAATACCTGTAATCCTTATTTCTCTGGTGTTCTCTATCTACCTTAAGATATTTCTTCATGAGATATTAGTCACCTTCATATGGACAGATTTTCTTTTGAACACATACACTACAGATACCAAAACCAGCCAGCCTGTATGGTTGTATTTCAGAGAATATTTCATTTAAGCCAAAACCATATCACAAACTCTTTTGACAGTGTGCACCGTGCTCAAAAATTTTCTTTGGTGCAATTTAATTTATTAACACAGACTTATCTTAAGATGATGCACTGCATTTTGTTCATGAGTTTGGATTTGCTTTTCTGCTTTGATCCTTTAGAGGAAGCAAGCTTCTCCTCCCTCCTCCCTCATTCCCTTCCGTGGGAAGATTTAACTCACATAGTTCACCGGTCTTTAATCCCTGACAATCTTTCATGTAGAGTCTGCATTTCTGCCTTGATTCCTGGTCTCTTGACTGGACATGACACAGCCAACTCCTTCATCTCCATGACTAAGGACTCCTGCAGTGCTACCAGGTGGTCCACTTACAGCCCAGTGGGGAACTCTGGGCAGTTTGACCCGTGTCTGATCATTCTCATGTTTAAATAAGCTGTCCAATACGGCACATTTTCATGAGAATCCCTTTATGCTGATAAACATTAGATGTTTTGGGGAGACGGGAGGGGGAGGGTGTGGTTTGGATGCATTTTGTAGCCCTGAAGCATTTTGCTCTTAACGAATACTGTAGAGCATTGAAAGATCCTCAAAGGGTTAGAGAATGTTGTGAATAGGAGGGTGGGATTTGGATGCTGTGAAAGTAATTTTCAGAAGTTTCTCGGTTTTTTTTTTTTTTTTGGCTGACAGTGTAAACAATCTTTTGATTGTTTACTCCTTGCCTATTCTTCAGGCAACGTAACATCCTCTGCATTAGGCATTAGTCACCAAGCATGGGCTGTCTTAAGTCTTGGCCATCTGGATTTTTTATAGAAGATAAAAAAGAGAAGTGTGGGAGCTAAAGAAAACAGGAAGATCCCATGTAGAGAATAAAAAAAGCAATTGGATCATACTGCCTATTACAAAGCAAGCAGAAAGATTTTATAACTAATCCTTTACTATGTCATCTCTGAAAGCTTCAAAGAATAGTTGTTTTTTTTCTTTTTTGAACATTGTCACTGAGAGGGGGAGATTGGTTTGTTAGCCAAGGACATGAATAAGTACTGATGAAACTACTCTAAATTCTAACATGTTTAAATGCAACAAATCTCAAATAATGGCATTTTCCTCAAAGTTAAACTTATAATTCTTATACACAGAGCAGAAAATGTAGCTCTATGGACAAATCTTAACAGAAATATTTTTTCAGATAGCTAATATTTTATAATAACTGGTTTTATTTGATAGGTTCCAAAGTATATGTGGCACAATTCTCCTCTTAACCCATTTTACTTGCTGAGCTAATCTGTTTTGGTTTTTGTCAGCCACTGTTTATCAAGCACTCTGCTTTTTCAATAAATCTCAAATGAGATAAAGATATGTATAGCACTGTTGACATCAGACCCCTGAAACAGCTGCAGACTTGCTATTGTTTGGTTTCAATGCTCACTAAAATGAATTTCCTTTCTGTTGAATCCGAGGAATATGATGAGTGACAAGCCAACTTTTTTTCTAAATCACACAGATCTGTGTGTTCCTCTACATACCCTGATAAGCAGTGCATATGTGTGTGAAAGGAAGGGAAACAGGAATTCCTTTCGGAAGGGTGACAACCTTCACAAGACTGAGTCCAAGGCAGATGTTCCCATCTAAAATCAACTAAAAAGTCTAAAAATGTGAATCTCTCTCAGGAAAGACATTTATTTTGGCTCCTTCTCCATACATTGATCTTGTTTAAGGAAACAAATAAGAAACAAACAATAAACAAACAAACAAAACTCTGTAAAAAATAGTTTTGTGCCAAGTATATAGCACATGGATATGCTGCCCCATGGAACACAGGACTTGGACACACAATTCCAAGAAAATGTTGTCGTAGCAACCATGTTACTATTCTTTGGTTTAAGATGTAAATGTTTCCATCTTTGAGAGCCCCTCAGAGACAAACTGTTGAGTTTAATTAAGCATTTGTTGGCATTGCAATCTAAGTGGTGGAAGTGAGATAGCCTTCCTCCCAGAAAAGCAAAAAACCCCTGTATTTGATGGTACAGCTGCACTTGAGCGTGGAGCCTTTTCTCTTTCGGATATCACAGAAGCTCCACTCATGCCCTTGGCCTCCTAACCAGCATGTTATTCTTGTCACAAACTTCCTCCCATAATTCTCCTCAGCACCCTGCTCTCAAGGTTTCCCTCTTCCCTTTGTTGCTCTTTACTCTGTCACACAAAGCACTACTGCTGTCCTTAAGACCTGCAGTGACAATAATTTAGAACCACTTACAATGCCCCAAAGCTAAGAGGCAGTAGATATTTCATGCCAGATGAGAGTCTCCATGAGCTACTGCAAGTCTAGAGAAGCACCATTGAATTTAATAAAGCTGCTCTGGGATTCCAATAGTTTAGCTGACTAATGAGTTTTATATGAAATTCTGAGAAAGGTTGGATTTGAGTAATGCTGGATCAGATTATCCATCAATTAGGGAAAGTTAAATTTATGATAGTAGGGTAGAAAATTATATAATGGAACAGAAATACACAATTATTAGGGTTCCAACTGTTCTGGAAATATGATGGGTACATACCCAAAGTCTTACAACATACTAAGAAGGTTGCTAAATATGAGATCTGGTATATTGAAGCGGAAAGGAAAGCTGCAGTCTGAACAGAGTTTACTGTTTCTTTTTAAAACAGGAATTGCTATCCTAGGACTCTGGGATTGTAAAAGGCTGAAAATGCAACTGAAGTAACTGACATTCTGATTTTTTTTTTTAACCCTAAATCACACCTATTAAAAGCAAAAAGCAATAAAAAAATACTGTTGAATTTATGACTGTTTGAAAAGGGAAAGGTCTGAAAAACTTTGGACAAATTAAATCCACTTCCTCCACATCATTAAATTGCAGGAGAAGCAAGGCATTTTCTCATTTTCCTTGTTTTTAGTTATACCTACCTTGGTTTTTTCTCCCAGTGGATAATTTCTTTCAAGGTTATCCTATGGTATTCTTCCCTGAAAGTGACTACCAGCACAACATTTCCAAGTGGTCAAATCACTGTCTTACCCTTTATAACACCATCTTCTGGAGTCTTAAAACCAGCCCTCTGTGAGATGTGCTTCTTCCACGTCGCCCTCACCAGGATCCCTTCCACTCACTGAAACAGCTAAGAGAACTAAGGCAGACTTGGCAGGAGGCTGGATATTTTAAGAATTGAAGATGTGCTTCCTTCCCATGAGACTCTCCATGATGATTTACTCACTAGACAGCTATATGTTGGAAATCCTGGACTGATGTGTACCCTGAACAAGCAAATTCAGGCTAATATTTGTAATGCAATGCTCAGTTACTAAGAAGTCTGTGAGAGTAATACTTTCATCTCAATTCCAGAGCTTACTATTGTGTGTTTTCTGGAAGGTAAATTCACACCTGTTTCCCTTCTCTTCCACAAGGAGATTGCTTAATCAGATTCAATAGGACCATTGCAGGGTAGCACTGCTCAACATATATCAGGTATCTTTTGCACTCTCTCTGGCTTGACATTTACTTGGGATGCATCTGAAAGAATGAGCAATTTGAACAATTTTTCATTTGAACTTGAACAGTAATTTTCAGCAAATTATATCACCTGGTTAATACCATTGTTTGGTGTCCCAACTGTTCCTCTTCACTGGTGACAGGACTGATTTAGTTTAGTTATTGATTAATTTTTGAAAGTTTTTGACCCTGTCCATCTCTAATTCTCATTTTTCCCCTTTCCCACTGCAGAAAACTCTTCTGAGTCTTCTATTTTCACTTACCTTTTATTCCAGGATGTTCTCTTCAACATATATCCTTCTACTTCCTATTCTAATCCAGGGAACTAAGTAATTTAAAGCAGAATGTATTCAACACCAGGGTTATGTTATACAAATTATTTATAGATTAATTAATCTCCTGCCTGTTTTTCTATTTGCATCTTGTATTTCTGGCCTAGAACATTTTATTAAGGAGTTTGTTCCCAGATAATCAAATAGTTAATGATTAAATAATGAATTATTTATCTCCATGTTTGAAAAAGTGTAGTTGCAAAACTTTATAAAGACCCATTTTGGAAAGTTTTTTTCTTAGAAGACTGTTTTTTAGGAGGGTTTTATATACTCACCCTTCAGAACCATTTTGGATGGTAGCCAAATAAAAATTTGATATCTGGATGAGGACCCTTTATCTTCACTTCCATTTTTCCAGTGCAGAACATAAAGTAGCAAGTATAGTTTCAGATTATAAATTAACTTCCTGTGTTACTGAATTTAGACATAGAAACAACAAAAATATATTTATTAGCATATAAAATGAAAAAAAAAAAAAACCCAAAAAAACCCAAAGAGGCAATTTTTACAAAATTGTAGAAGTCACAGTTGCATAAATATAACTTACAGCATGCAGAGATATGCAGAAATTGCAGTCATTGGAATACAAAGAGTGCCCTGTTTGTGACCCTTTTTACTAGTGGCAACAGATCTGCAAGGTCTGTCTAAAATACACTGGTATTACATTAGTCTGTGTAGGTTTTGCTCAACTTCTCAGTGACTGAATGAACTTCTTTAAAAGATTTCTTGGTAACAGAGACCACCCACTCTTCCTTGGCAGTGGGTCAAGTGCTGGATTGCTATTAATGAATCATTTCAGTGGCTGCTCTCAAATCTAAGCATCAAATCGAGTCATATGCTCTGAATTGCTTTATGCCGTCTCTTTGTTTGGCCTTCTGTTTAGTGTTTGTTTAACCATTTATACTTCAGCCGTGAGACACAAGAGTTTTACTTGCCTGCACTGTAGAAACCTGCAGATTATCCAGACTTCTTATAGCTAGAAGAGACAAGTTTGTACTTGTAATAATGTATTATCTCTAATTTAGGATGAAGTCACTAAAGTGGTAGAATTGCCTAATTTCTTCATTGATTATCAATACTCATTAGTAAAATAACTAAGATGTAGATTAGTAAAAATAGTAAAATTAATCCCATGTTAGACAACCTTCATTCTTCATAAGCATAAATTTTCACCAATTTCTTAAGTTAAAAGTCCACTGAGATCAGCACAGTCATGCTTTAGCTGTGGACACTGGAGCCTGGGGAGAAACATGAGGGAATGGTAATCGGTCTTTGTCTGCCTGTTCACAGTCTTTAAACTGTGATGTTTATTAGAAATCAGAGGTAAAGAGAGAATGTATCCATTTGAAACCCTATATTCCTGAATCCATAGCATCAATCCCCATATGGTCAAGCAAGAATGGCTGGGAAGGATGGAAGGGGTAGCAGCTGGGAAAGATTATTTTTGTGAGCTGTGTTTTTACTGCAAAAACAGCATTATGTGTGAGCAGGTTATCACATTGTAATTGTAGGGGAAAGTGTCTAAGTCACAGAAATGTGGAGGTTGCTGCCACATGCAATTTATTTGCTGCCTATTCCCTGTGGAGGAAATCCTGCACATTTATTAAATGGGTGGGTGGGTGGATGGATGGGAGGGGACAATTTATTTTGACACATAAGCATACACATGAAGAGGTTTGCCAACTTCCTGCAGAGGCCAAAGTGACCAGGAAACAGGCTGCAAGAGTGACGTAGGGGAAACTTGGAGGGGATGCACAAGCAGAACACTCAGCGAGGAACAGCAAAATATCCAAGTTAGCAGGCAGGTTGTGCCTTGGGCAGATTTTTTTGTTCAGCAAATTCTCAGTGACAATGATACATGATTTACCTCTCCATCTCCTAAAAACAACCAAGGTATTTTTGCTGATTTACTGGTGGTTATCCAGCTTTAAGATATATATAGCCTGTTTCCTCTCTCTCATCTAGAGCCTGGAAGTCAGATGCTGCAGATGAATCTTTCTTTACCATTATTGAGTACAATCTGTTAGGGGCTTTTTTTTGGTCAAAACGTGAAGGCAGTAACCAGACCACACCAACCATGTGTAAAGAGTCAACACCTTGATGGGGCAGATGTGGCAGGGGCGCTTGGCCACTGCACCAGGACAAAGTCACTCGTCAATGTTCTTAGCAAAGGCTTTGGGTTTTGAAGAGGTAAGGGAAAATCAGCAGTACACTGAATGACCCCACCTGGAGAGAACATGGCACCCTCTCACTGTGCATTTTGGTGTGGAGTAGGGCGTGCAGCAAGAGAGGGAACAAAGTTTCATGAATGCTGTATATGCATAAAAATTGTCATTTATTGAGTAACTCTGGAACTAATCTGTTTCAGAAACTTTTGCCTTGCCGCACAGTCTTCTAAACATTTGCAGTCTTTTGGCTGAGCAGAACTGCTTTTATTGTGCTGCTTCAGATTTTAAAAAGTGTAAGATCTTCCAGTTAGCCACAGCATCTAGAATCCAGCACGATTGTATTTTCGGTTGTACAGGTACACACACTTGTTATCTGCTTCAGAAGGTAGCATTCAAGATCTAAGCAGTAGTTTGCCTCCAGGCCCTCATAGCAACGCTGAAATCTATTTTACTTAAGTTCTTTTCTATAAGAGGGTAGGGAATTCTGTTACTTTCACATTGTTAAAAGTAAGTTTGAAACATAAGAGATGGAAAAGTTTCAGTGTGCCTTCAGGAATCCTCATAAAACTTGGGTGCAGAGGGGGAATAATACGTGTCTAAACTTCCAAGTATTGCAGTTTTTAGTCCAGGAATTTAGAACACTTTCAGCATCTACGTGTATTATTCTCATTATTCTCTCCTCTTAAGCTGGGATATTTCCAGTAATGGCTCCACTGAGTAGTTTCTTGTCTTTTTTTTTCTCATTGGACACCACCTCATGATATTAAGTGACCTGGATACGATGGCAAAAAATACCTTTCTTTTTTTTTTTTTTTTTTTAAGTGGTACTACATTTTGGGGGAAAAAAAAACCAACAACCAAAAGCTCCCAAATATTCCACTGTGCATTGTTTTGCAACAATGCATTTGAAAATCTCATAGGAGACTTTCTTTTGCCGCCTTTAACAAGGATCTCTATCCTTCAGCCTAGTGCATTACACTGCAATAAATTAGTGAAATCTAGTAGAGCAGTGTGCAAAATCACATTACTTGTGAAAGCGAAATAGCATTTCAAGAGAGTTATGGCTTATTTAAACCTCTCCTATCCAAAGGTACTGTGTGAAGATGATGATATTAACAATGCAACCTCGGTCTGTTATTAAAAAAAAGGAGGGTATTTAGTTCCACCAATCATAGAGCTGTAGCACAGAGCAATGTAATTTCCTACTCACAGTTGTCTGCAACAGAAGAAAGCACTGAAAAATGGTGACAGGACAACAGATATTGAAAAAGACAGTGCACGTCTGTGGTATGCAATTAAAACTCTGTTACTGAAAAGTCACTCAAAGGATACAGAATATTTTAGACAAGCATCGTAAGGGCTCTTGTTTTATTCCTTTCAAAATACAACTGATGGTAATAATTACTAATTGGAGTGGTGGATCTTTTAAAATATTTGTTTCCTTTCTTTCATGTACTTAGAATTTACTTAACACAGAAATTAAACCCCTGGGTACCAGCTTGCAGGTTGTCTGCACTGGAGTTTACTGAAGCAAAATGTCATAGGCCTGATAAACTAGGAGCAAGCCTGTCCAAGGGATAAAGAATACTATTAGATTTAATGCAAAGAACTAGAACCGACAAATCCTCATTACCATAAATATGAACAAAGTGACAGTACAGAAACACATTAAGTGTTCTGCCTTTGCTTAAGCAATGCATTTAGTTTAAGAAAACTAATAAGAAAAACCTCCTAAGAATGTCAGGAGAATTTCAACTATCTTTTTCAAAGCGGGAATATTTGCAATATGTCACTGATACAAATGCACAAGTAAATGACTTCAGAATTCCATATGGGTGTATGTAAGGTTTATTTACTAGCAAAGAGTGGACAGACATAACAAGAGAGTGCACTAAGTGTGTTTACCTCGAATTACACCAGTTGGTGTTTATTTCTCAATAGCAGGTGGTGGGCACTCTATTTGCACTGATTCAGACCTCCTTTGAAGAAATTTTCATTTTGGGTAACCATTTTTTAATAATCACTTCCTTTCTATTTTTTTGCGGAGCAGGGAGGAAACAGGCAAGAAATGCTTAACCTTCTACAAGAAGAAAGTTAAAGAAAAAATAAAAAGCCAACACTGGAATGACATTTAATTTCAGGAATACTTTAAAATAAATTCTCTAAAAACCATTACACACCAGAGTGTAGGATCTGAAATTAGGCAAACACAGGCTGCATATACAGTATTGTTCCTCTCTTGGTTTATGTACTCAAGCTGGGACAATTCAAATTTTAGATGCACAGTACAGATTTACATCTGTGCCACTACTGCAAAATAAGCTAAAGGATACTAAACTGTACTGAACTGCAATGGTGCAAAGGTCTTACTCTTCACTCAAAGAAGCGTGACTTGAATGTCGTTTGCCCTTCTGCTCTGTCAGAGTCAAGTCTTTTTGCAGGTCTGCAAAGTCACTGAACTTTGAACAAATCATAGCTGGTCCCATATGTATTGTAGGAAAGTTTAGGTAAACAGGTCACACTTTTAAACAGTGTGATCTCTACAGCTTTGCATGTTATTGTAGATAAAAAAAAAAATGCAATTACTAAACTGAATTAAATGACGTTATGGATCTAAAAATTAGTCTTCTGAAACTTAACAAAATTTGGGAAAGTTACTTTCTACAGTGTAAATAGTCTGTTTCATTTCAGTGAAATGGGCAAATAACTGCATCTATCTACACAAAAGAAAATGGCTATGACTATATAAATATATTAAAATAAAAAAATAATGCAGCCAGTGTAAGTGGAGTATCATTTGAACTAGGTAAGACTGTAAAAGGAACATTGGAGACCACAGGTTTCTGTGGAACAGCTGGTAGACTTGCTTTTCTTCCCTTGGGAGATACTGTCAGGATGCTGCTGTCTGTTTGCCTGCATCCCCATTTCTCAATGATCCCTTGAGGCTTTGCTTTCTTTTTTCTGTTGCTTTAACCTGCCAGCTAAATGAAAACGTAAAACCACAGCTGACACCAGTGAAACGTCCCCTTTGCCACAGCTCCACCAAGTCAGAAAAAGAAGTAGGTGATGGTGGAGGGACCTTTGTACCGCATCAGTGGGAGTCGCATGATTAATTTTAGCTCCTAGCTCTGGCAATCTCCCTCTACTCAATAAAACCCTTGCATGCATGCATGAATATATATTTTTGTATGTATTTATATTTATATAATACTGGTGCTTCTAAATACAGATTTGTAGTCTAGAAACCTGGATCTGCATTTTTATTTAAAAAAAAATCTACTGACTTCAGTGGTAGCATCACTCAAATAAGTTCAGGATCAAGCCCACATTTTGAACCGTAAATCAGATCTTTAGTAATTGTGTGTCCAGAAGAGTGTGTTCAATTCTTGCCACTGGGAATTTGAATACATACCATGTCCCCTTGTGGAACCCTCCACTCTTGGAAGGAAGTGACATGAAATGCAACACAGTTGCAAAGGCGAGCAGAAGAACTACTTCTGAGAAAGAACACAGTTGTGACAAGCCGGAACCTAAATTAAATGAGATCAGAACAATGAGTAAAAGCAAACTAAATTCTCAGGTTAACACTGAAACAAATACCTCAGTGTGAGAATTTTTTTCTTTTGTTTTCTAATCCTTCACTACTATCTGGATTGAAGATTAAAGAGGACTTTTTACCTATAAATACATGGTTATTGGTAAAATAAGGGTACCTGTGTGGAAGAATCACTGACACACAAATATTACATAGGAATGTAGTCTTTAAACAATAAGTCTTCGTTACAGTTCCTGACAAATGAGATTCACTGTCATCTGCATTAGGTACTACATTAAACTGGCTATTATGACTCCTTCTATAGTCACTGGAGAGACAGAGACAAGGATTGTGGTGGGAATCAGAGAGATCTGACAATTTACACTTTGGGTATGTTGTAACAACTTTGCAACTCCCTGGGTTTCTTTGTTTGAGTTTTTTGTTTGTCGTTTTTTTGGGTTTTGGTTTGGTTTGTCTCTAGAAAGAGCCTTGGTTCTTTCAATAACGAGATGTTCTGAAAATAGTTACCTGTGAAAAACATTCTCAGAAAAAGCCAACATTCTGTCTGCATTTCAGAGCAGTTAACTTGAGGTACTATGAGATTACAGAGTGGCTAAAAGTCATGCAATGAGATAATGGCAGAAAGGGAGGAATAAGAACAAACCTTATTAATTTATATTTGCTCAGTTATTTTCAGACATGTCAGTTTCACAAAATACCTCAAATTTATTGTGAAACTTTCCTCTGAAAGGCAATGCCTTGGTCTGAATGGCAGTTTTCCTCCATCCACAGTCAGATTTTTCTCTAGTCAGCCTCTGCATGCATGATGACTGCTGAGAAGAATCCCATGGAAATAACATCACCCTGACATTTTTTCCCACTCTTTCTGTGTTGTCTAATAGTGAAAATGTCACCAGTTTCCTTGGAAAGTACTGTTTTTATCTCATGTATCTTTCTGAACAGATAATCCTGCACTTCTTCTTCTGAGGAAAGGCTTTCACCTCCCTCTGATGGTATTACTTTCTTCCCATTTGAGGTTGGCAAGATGTCTTCAGCAAAGAGCCTAAAATGAAGCAATGTGTAGTTTAATACAGATGTAGAAAAATAGTAGAAGAATGATGTTTGTATGACATATCAGCATAAAAATGTGGTAAGATAAAAAAGGAAAAATAAATAAATTTTAATAAACAACAAGCAATTGTTTTGCTCTTAATTAAAACCTATGATTATAATGTACTCTAAACTTCTAGAAGTTTTAAAAATATTTTGGAGTATTTGGAGTTGCTAATTACCTTCTGATTCTTCTAGTTTTAGTGTAATCCTGACACTAAATTTGATTTTATGGAAGTTTTCATTCAGGTGCTGATATTCTACAATAATGTGCTGCATTACCTTTATAATTTGATTCAGACTGTCATAAAAACCACAGTGATGTAATGAATTCACAGCATGAGATATGAAAGTCAAGGAAAAAAAAACTCCAGGAAATTTTCTGCCTATAGATTGTAAAGTATGACAGAAAACCCACCAGTGGCTGATGTCAGATGTTATGATATTGACAAGGCATGAAAAAAAAGTGTGACCTCAACAAGTATGAAATTCTGTTGAAGTAAAGTGAATGTGTGGTACAGACACATTTCTGCTTTGGAATGTGGTCAACTGCTTTGAAATGTGTAATATCAACGTGTGCTCTTTTATATTACTGGTATCTCTATGATCTGACATCTGCCAGAGTGTTTGAATAGAGAATATTTCATCCTCTGTGCTGCAGAATAATTTGTGGAGGTGTTCTGGGAATTCCTAGGTACCTGGGGATTTTTTCCCCTGAATTTGTTTGCAATTTGATCATATCAACAGCATCTCATGATATCAGAAAGCTAATGAGATATGTTTTAACATGTGCAACACTAAACAACTCAGTGATGAAACGAAAAGTGGGAGGGAAAATTTGTTCCCCTCTGCTTTCTTCTTGGAGATTGCAGCAGTAGTATTTCTGTTGCTGTGACTGTAATGAAAGCACAATATAATGTCCTTAAAGTTTTTAAGACTTTTTGTCTTAAGAAGGACAGAACAAACAGACTTATTTTGTTATTCTATGCCAAGTGCCTGGAAAAATTCAAGATCTGACTGCTTGGGGCTCTGAGCAACCAGAACTAGTTGAAGAACTCCCTGCTCATTTCAGGGGGGTTGAACTAGATGACATTTAGAATTTCCTTCCAAACCAAATCATTCTATGATTCTGTGTTTCTGTGATTCTCTTCTACTCTATGTGATTTTTTGTACTGTTACATAAAAATTAGGGTTTTCCCTGTATTCTCAGGTGGAGTTATGTCAACTTTTTCCTTTGTTGAGCAATTTATTTTGATAGAGACCTTGAGTACCAGAACAAGCTAACAGTTAGGCTGCAGGTGTTCTTTAGTGACTAAAGATTAGCAGAAAATCCAAATGCTCGTTGGCCTGTATACTTCCTGTTTGAAGAGAAAATGGGAAATCATCCAACACATCACATTTTCCTTAGAGGAAACTAGTAATAGGAACAGGAAGACTGTGTCAATAAAAAACGGTACAGCTAAGTATTCTGTTATTGTTTTTATCCTTTAAATATTGTGCACAAGCTAACATTTTTATGTATGTATGTGTGTGTGTGTGTGTGTTTGATTTATGCACATATTTTAAATGGTTGGTGCCATTTGTCAAAAAAACTAACAAAAAGTCTTCAAAAAACTGATCAAAAAACCCAGCCCAAATTTAATCCATTTTATGGCACAGACCACTACAAAACCAAGAGAGATTGCTGTAAAACTCAGGATAGATTTATATGTAGTCAGGCTCAAATTACAGTTGCTAAGACACATCATTGTTTTGCATCTCTCTCTAATACAGGCTGGTGTATGAAAATCACATTAACCCTGCAGATGTAAATGGGATACATAACTCCTCATCTCCTGGCTGCCTGGCTCTCTGAAAAGGTCAGCTGCTCCACAGTCACTCTTATCTCACAGCCTGATCTGCTTAAGTTGTGTCAGTGTTCATTCTTTGTTAGAACAGCTTAGGAAGCGGGTTCAAGATCCTTAGCTAATATACATAAAAATGGATAGAGTTTGCTTACAAACATTTTTACTTTGGTCTGTCAGCTGAGTCTTAAAAAGCTGCCTCCTGGTTTTGCCTGTGATTTTTGGACTGAAAAGGACAGGATAAGAGCACAAAGCCTCAAGTTGTCCCAGGTATGATTCAGGCTGGATATCGGGAAGAATTTCTTCATGCAAAGGGTTATTAAGCTTTGGAATGGATTACTCATGGAAGTAGTGGAGTCACCATCCCTGGAAGCTCTCAAGAAACAATTGGGTGTGGCATTTTGTGCTGTGGTCTAATTGACAAGGTGGTGATCAGTCAAAGTTTGGACAAATAAATGAATAATCTCACAGAATTTTTCCAACCTAAATTGTTCTACAATTTTCATCTAGAAACACCTGAAACTGGCACTTTCTTTTGTTCTTACCTGGAATAATATAGACTGATTTTCAGTCAACATTTAGGAGAACTTCACAGGATCATTTAGGTTGAAAAAGACCCATTAAGGTCATCAAGTCTAACCTGTGATAGAACATCACCTTGTCAAATAGATCATGGCACTAAATGACACATCCAGTCTTTACTTAAACACCTCCAGGGATAGTGATTTTATCACCTCCATGGACAGACCATTCCAATATTAAACACTTTTTTGTGAAGAATTTCCTTCTTGTGTCCAATCTGAATATTCCCTTGGCACAGCTTGAGACCCTGTCCTCTTGTTCTATTGCTTATTGCCTGGGAGAAGAGAATGACCCCCACCTGGCCACAACCTCCTTTCAGGCAGCTGTGACAAGTGATAAGGTCACCCTGATCCCCCTTTTCTCAGGATAAACACCCCCAGCTCCCTCAGCTGCTCCTCACAGCCCTGGTGCTCCAGACCCTGCCCCAGCTCCATTGCCCTTCTCTGGGCTCACTCCAGCCCCTCAGTGTCTTTCTTGCCCTGAGGGCCCAGAGCTGGACACAGCACTCGAGGTGTGGCCTCAGCAGTGCCCAGGACAGGGGGACAATCCCTGCCCTGCTCCTGCTGACCACACCATTGCTGATCCAGGCCAGGATGCCATTGGCCTTCTTGGCCCCCTGGGCACACCCTGGCTCATGTTCAGCTGCTGGTACCAGCAGCCTTAGTCCTTTTCTGCTGGGTAGCTTTCTCCATTTCCTTTCTGCATAGTGTATAACTACCCTCCCCTGTTTTATATCCCTGTGAGCTTCCTGTCAAAAGTCTGAAAAGGTCTTCATGACAGTAATTTTGTTGTGAGTGCTGTACATGCCTTGTGTTAAGACAAGAGTGTGAAAGAGAGGATAAGTGTTAGCTCATGAAGTAAATATATGGAAGCGAGCATCCCAGGATGTTTTGTCTAGGGCAACAAAGACGGTTTTCAAATGACCAACTGGAGACAAATTACTTAAAAATGCTGTAGCAGCGTGTCTCTGATTACTGGACAGTGAAAAAAAAATCAAAAAACAAACCAAAAAAAAAAAAAAAAAAAATAAAAAAAAAAAAAAAAAACCCACCCAAAACCCCCCCTTTCTGTCCTAAGATTAAGGATATCCTTCCATTTTCATTTCATCCCTACAGAATATGGAAGAAAGAGAATGCATAACTAGAAACGACACTGCTTGTCTATAGATGGTAACCAGCTGCTTACAGGAAGAGAAAAGAAGCATCTTAGGTACCTCTAATAGAAGAAGATATAGATCTTTTCAAATGCTATGGCATTTTTCATTCCTCATACTGGCTGTTGGGGAATATGATCAGGAGTGAATGAAATTGCTGCGCTGGTTAGTGCGGATTGTGGAATGTGGGTGGGGAAATAAGTACTTGGTTAATTATCAAGTCATCACATCACACAATCCTCATCACAAGTATTGCACCCTTTCTTTTAGAGCCTAAGGGGGGCTGTAGTGTCCCTTGGTCTCTCTGAATCCCTCTTCACTCACCCTCATTCCTATCTGTAGTCCTTCTGTAGTTTCTCTTGTTTCCATCCTGTGCTGGAAAGAAATACTTGAGCCATTCAGTAATGTTGTACTTGTTAACCTTCCTGAAAGTATGTGTGGGTCATGACACTTGACCTAGCAGTGATCCTTGCAGTAGTTGTCAGTAGTCCATGGTAAAAAGGTAAAATGTGAGCATATTTAAAAACATGTTCCAGTGCAGCAATCAGTCTATTTTCACTACTTATCTAAATGTGTACATAATTTCTGTGACATTCATAACCTGTATAACTCACTCAGATGAACATTTTCATTTATAGTCTCTGAATAATTAGGTCATAATGTCCAAAAACCATGAACATCTTTTATCTCCCTACAGCCGTGTTACAGAAAATGCAACACTGTTCCTAGCTAACCAGAGACAGGGAAACAGTATGTGTAAAATATTTCATTTCTGTACATATTACTACCAGGTGTCCTTCAGCTGCCTCAGGAGGAAGGAGGAAGAGTCCTTTTATTTTAAAATGCTGTTATTTTAAGATCAAAAAAGATAAATGTGCCCATGTAAAACAGTTTATAAAATTAACCTGCCTGATACAATTACAACAGTGTTATCTGGCCAGAAACTTATTCCCTTCCTTTCTTAAGAACACAACTCTAGAGGTATTAGGCTCAAAAAGTCACACCTCTGACTGCGAATAACAGTGCTATAATAGGATATATTTCCCTTCCTTACTTCCTGAGAAAAAAGGACTAAAGGCTCCCACACCATGTATCACCTCTGCCAATAAATAGTGTGGTGAGCTCATAGCTTTTACTTCTATTCTTTTGGCTCAAATAATGTTGGTTAGTCCAGTTTTGTCCACTCCCCATGAGTCTTTCTTTTACGGTCCATCTTTCTTTTATGGCGTCTCATCTTCACTTTCACTTGTGGTGATTTATCTTGCACTCCTTCAGAGCCGCTTTGGCTGGGAATGGAAAGTCACCACTGTGCAGCTGAATAATTTCACAGCAGTCAGGTAGCCTGCCATGGCTGGGACATGATTCCTGTCAGAGATCACTGATGGGTTAAGATCCATAGTCATGGCAATGACATAGACTAGTTTTGGCTTTTTTCCTAAGAGGGAATGGACAGATTGGCAATTAATATACTTAGTTCATTGAAATCCATAGTTTTATGAAATATGTTATTAGGCCCTTGATTCTACCTGAAGTGTCAGGAGACAAGAATCAGAGACTTATCAAAAAGCATAAGCCCAGAAGAATCAGTTCTTGCCTGAGATGTTGAATGGTATTTTATTTTTTGAACTATAGCTTTCTCAGAAATTTTAAGGCAAATATAGGTAAGTAAGAGTTAATATTTAATATGAAATAAACTGGATTTGTTACCAAAAGTTTTCTTCCTTCTCTGCAAGAGGAATATATAATTCTGTTTTTTTAACTGGGGAGTAGAAACTTTATATTATGCACGCTTTTAAAATACCAGCTTCACATGTGTATTGTTGCCACAAATTTGCATAAAAATGACAGTTAATTATCAAGGTTTTAAATCCCATTCAATTAATTCCCTTCCATGACAGAAAATGTAGTTTAAATGCTTTCCTCTCTGATTAGCATTTGACAATATATGGAAAAGTATTTTTTGACTATTATATGTGTTAGGGGAAAAAAAAAAACAACTTTTATGAAAATAGTAATAGGATGTAAATATGTGGTAAGGCATTAAAACTGTATTTTGAAATAGTACAGTTTTATAATTAAATATATTCCCTTGTTTTCTGTTCTTTAAATAGAGGAAGAGAAAAGCAACAGTAAAAGAAAAGTGAAAAATAAAGATTTTTAAAAGTTTTGTTAAAATTATTTTTCTGGTGGAATAAAATAGGAGAACAGGATGGTTCCACCAAATAATTTTCCTTTTGAGAATTCAAATCCAGCGTTGTAACTTGCTTGGGCAAGAACTAAATAAACATTTCTGTAAATTCAGAAACTGTAGAAATAGAGTAAATATTGTTCAAAAAATGCTCCCCGAGGAAAAAAATTATTTTGAACAACTTAAGTTATGGACTCTATAACTTTAATATCAGACCTTCAGGTGTTTAGAGCCCAACACTAGCTACAAAATATAAAAGAATAAAAGAAATGTAGCACCAATATTCTGAGAGTGTTGTCTGGGTGACCTAAATATTATGGGTCAGTGATGACACTACTTAATAACAATTATTAAATCCCATCTGCTTATGCCTATGTAACGCCAGGCACTCTTCCTATTAGTCACTTTACAGAGAAACTTCTGTTGCAATTTGCTTTCCTAGAGCTTGGAGAATGAATGAAGAATGTTGTCTCTCTCTCTCTCTTTTTTTTTTTTTTTTTTTTTTAATGTATCAGGTGCGCTAGACACTGGGACATTGAAATTGCACGTTTGTATACATAAGGCTTTTTCCCAAAAGCAACAACAGCCTTCTTGGGTTGTGCAGTGGCTCATTACTTCCAAAAGCTGTGTGTGCCAGGCTTAAGCACCCCAAGGTATCCACTTTCCTGGTAAACAAAGCAATGAAGATTTGTGAGTCATTACAGCTGTCCAGTGCATAGATGACCTAAGTAACTATCCTGCTTTGCAAGCTTTATGGCACTGCCTGCAATTTCTTTGCTGTGTTTCTGAAATCTACTAAACTTGGATAGGTGCCATTGAAGCATTGCATAGAGAACTGATGAAGTCCATGGAGAGGGCATCAGATTGTTCCACCAGCTCCTTCCACTCAGCCATTGCTGCTTTTGAAATATGACAGAGGTCTAAAAGGTGTTTAGGAAAGGCTATAACTGGCAGCTTGTCTTCACACTGATACTTGGCTTTGCTTGTGTACCAGCTGAAACTTGCCCAGGACAGATTGTGGTATTCCCACTGGGCTGTGAAAATGAGATACATACAGAGCAGTTACTTCCACATACTTGATCAGTAGAATTAAAACATCTTTTGGAATGTTTGTGTGCTGAGTGTGCCTGAACACATCCTTATATGAATGTGCTCTTAACCGATTCTCTTTAGGCAGAATCAAATGACCAAAAGTTTTGGAAAGGTAATTCTTCAAGTTTGACTTCCCTTAAAGTGATGCAAATATAATAATGACCAATTTTCAATGATCACTTTGAAATGCTTGAATGCTTGGTGTGACTTAAAACATCATTATAATGAGACAGAATACCACCACAATAGTTATCAGAAATGATAAGAAGTTTCTTCTCTCATAGGCCTTACAGTCTCAGTATGCACTTTCCTTCTTGCTCCATGCACCACAATTGCAAAAGTCAGGTGACAAGATCCATCAAAATATAAAATAAGACTGTTGTTTTGAGTAAAGTAGTTTACAGCATTAAAAGCAAAACAGATTTGGTTCCCATGATTCAAAAATAGGTTTGTGTTTCAAATGAATCATTGCCCTCGTGATGACAAAGTGCATGCTTTTCATATTCTCTTTACAGGTTTTATTATGTTGCTCCTCTTCCCTTGGCATTGAGGATAATGAAATTTTTCCATCAGGGTTAACATAACATCTTTTTATACAGGACAGAGATTTTAAAAATAGTTATCAATCCTTTGGCTCTCTTCTGGATATGAAGGGGCTACCTTTATTTATTTGATAATGTGTACTCACTTATTTTGGACAAAGCATCTTTGTGTAATGTTTTCTTCATAGTAGTCAACAATGGTCTGACTCCAGAAATAATTTTTGTAAGATTTACAGATTTAATTTTACAGGTGCATGGTTGGACCTAAATAAATTATCGAAATTTTCAAAATTGTTTTCAGTACTATCAAATATTGGAGCAGGGTATTCCTTTTTTTTTCAGCTTTTACTATGCCTATCTCAGGAATGTATTTAATTTTTTTAAAAATATGCTTTATGATTACAAGAAGGAAAAAAATTCCTGTCTGGAGACATCTGTCTAATGCTATTTAGAAGTTCAATTACTGTTCCATTGTGTAATGCTCTTTTGCAAAAAGAGAATGGGAGAAAGAAAAACCTGGAAAGGAAATCCTCTCTTTTTTTTGAAAAACACTGAGGCTTCTCTCTTTTCATTGCAATTTCATTACCCAGATTCAAAAGCCTGTCAATGGATGAATCAGTGTCTGGCAGAAGTTACAATAGCCTGGAGGGAACATTTATTTGAATGAGCAAAATTGTTCTTCTAGATGAAGTTCTGATTGCTCACCTCTCTTCAGTCAGGAAGAGGTGTTCACTCAAAACAACCCTTCCTGTCCTAGAACACTCACTGTCTTCTTTGATTTACAGTGCTGTGCAGTGAAGTCTGCATCAGGCATTGTGTGCATGCACTGAGCACAGACATGGGTAGAATAGACCTCTCTTGCTGGGAACTCTAATCTGGGTGTGATAGTTTGCCAGAGACGTGTCTGCATTGAATTGATGAGGTACTTTGCCTTTAGGTCTAATAACTTCTCTTTGAAGGTGTCCTGAACATGACCTGTTTAAAAAGAAGCAATAACCAAAAACTGTTATTTGTAAATTATTAACTTATGCATACCCTTCAGTGCTGTCTGAAAATAAACTGAGGATGCAGGGGTGCTGCACTCTATGAACCCATGTGTTAGTGTCATGCAGGTAAACCCAGGCAAGGTCTTACAAAGCTCTAAGCATCATGTCAGCGTAACACATCACTGAGATCTCTCAGTGTGGGAAGAACACAGTGAGGAACACAGAGTTCTGGGGAGGAGCCGTGCCATGGAGGGTTCAGATACAGACTGCTTCTTTGGGGTCCTCACTCCAGGGTGATGATCTGGGCAACAGCCCTGATGGGTTTTTTCAGTTTCTTTCTGTTTCAAATAGGAATATTAAATTTCACTTCCCTTGTGGAATGCATTGACAGAGTGATGAAAATATGCTATTTATTATTGTGTCTGATTGCTGAGAAGTGTGACTGTGCATCAGATGTGGAAACCTCCTGGCATTCACAAGTCATGAAGATTCATTCCATTGCATAACCACAAAGTGGGTAAATTCTAAATCCATAGAAAGGTATTCTGTAAACTGTATATTGTCTTTCAAAGGTTTTAAGATCATTCACATTTAAAACAAACCTGTTAAAAGCTTTGATAATTTTAAGGTAGTAATTCCAAAATAATTTTGTTGAACCTTTCTAGGGAAGGTAAGTAGATCACAAAACCATGAGTTTTGTTATCACCTTCAAAATCACCTTCAAAGAATTTTAGAAGTCTATCCTGAAAAGCATTGAAGACTTAAAGAAATGAAACTAGACCTTAAGCTAGGGATATATTACATTTGGTCTTGTATTGTGTAGTGAGTACTAATATTTCCTATACAGGTAGATTACTGCTCACTAGACTTGCATTTATAATTAATAGAAAAGTGTAAATAAGGACTATTTTGACCCAGTTATTGTAGTAAATTGAACAACTTAAATTTAATTAGTTTTGGAGATTTTTTTTTTTTTTTGCTTTAAAACTTTGTGTTGTTTTGATTTGTTTTGAATGCATAAAAAAGCATAAAATTACTTTTTTAATATTTTGACTAAATTTATTAACCAGATCTTATCTGAATAAGTTTGAATAAGTCTGAACAGTTTGAATACCTTCTCGGTTTGATAATTCATAAAACTCTTTGTCCATTAGAGAAACCAAACTATATCTAAAAATTTCATCATGCACTGCTTATAGAGTATTACTGCAAATCAATTTATGAACATGTGGTCTGGGACTTGCAAGGGTCCTGACTGCAGGATATTTACAACAGAACTGTGGTTTTGGAGAAGATAGTGTCAGGAGGAAGAGGAAAAAGACCTACATGAAAGATGGGGAGAGAGATATTTGCAGATGTGTATATGATAATACGGTAATGGGGTGGTGTTTCCAACAGCATTTGCCAGTACAAATTATCATTGTCCCTGCTTGTCACTGCAGTGTGTTCATAAAAAACTCTCTTAGTTTCTATGCAGCAGCAACGTGGTTCAGATACAACCAGAAAGTTTAGGAACACAATAAAATAATATCTGTAAGAGCACTACTACATGACAGCACCTGGCAAGTCTTCTTATCATGCTGAAATAGAGACTTATCCTCATAATTTTCATTATGTTATACCTTAACCTCACTGCTGACAGAAACTTCTGCAGAGATGAGAATGAAGACAGCTTGGCCCTTAAATCTGGTCTTTTTCAGGAAAGAAACAAGTGTTTGTCAGCACTGTAATATTTAGCCTCCAATATGAAAGAAATAGCAAATAAGGGATTCAATCTGCCATGTTTGATTTTATTCATGCAGAAAACGGAGCAGACTCATCAGATGAAATGCCCAGTAGTGATGCAGCTGCTTTCTGCCAGAGGGATATCTGAGCATCCCTGGGCTGCCACAGGGACACGTGCCACAGATCTTCCTTTGTTGGAGAGGAAAATGACCATAATAGGAACTGGCAGATCTGTGCCAGGGCTGCACTTTAGCTTCACACAGCCATACAAGGCAGTTGTAAAAGTAAGAAGGGCTTGCCACAACACAGAGGCAGTGTTTGTGGACAGGGCAGAACACACTAAACACTTTTATTCTCTACTTTGAAATTCTTAAGCATCTCCAAGATCCGCAGTTGGACATGCTTGAAGCAAGTAATAGAATGACTTACTCTTTTGGCTAGGAAGGTTTTTCTGGATGCTTATTTCCTTTGTCGATAAATCAAAGAAGGTTTTGTCTTAGGCAATTTCCAAAGACAATTTTAGCAAAGACAGGAAGAGAAAAACCAGTCTGATTCCTCCAAGGGGAAAAAAAAAAAAAAGTGAATTTTTTTCAACTTGCCACATTCCTATCTCTATCTATTGTGATGCCTGTAATTGTATTAACATCATGTCAGAACACGTCAGGAGAGTTATTTTTACTAGACTGCATTTTATGAGCTCAAAGCCAAAACTACTGAGCTGTTTCCATACTATTCCCATTCTATTATGACATTTTGTTCAGGTTTAATGAGATTACAGATGATATAAAATGCATTTCAAAGAATCCTAGTTGCACAAGTTGTTCTTCAGTCTGTTACAGTACTGTATGCTAAGGAGCAGACTTTACTGCAAATATTTATGTACTATGAGAGTGCAGTAATAGTAGAGAGGGGCAATCTGCTGAAATGGCAATCACATAATGTAGGACATTTAAAAAATTGCAAAACCATGCAGTATGGCCCTGCACTCACCTTGGAAAGTATTTTCAATTTGCAGATGCATTAAAGTCTTAGTAAGGATCAAAATATTCTGAGTTAAAGCTGACTACCTATTTTAGGATTCTGAATTTGCAATAATAAATTATTTATAAATATGGGGCTATATAGGGGCTAATTAACATGTTTTCTGATGTAAATGTTTAGTAACAGTTTTCTGGAAACAGTTATGTGAAATTCCACCATTGTTTAAAATGTAATTTTTTCCCCAGAGAAATCTGAAGTGCTTTTAATTAATAAAACAAAAAGCAAAGCCCATTAAATAAGGCATACAAAGAAAAATTATTAACTGTCTCGTATAATTGCTTTAGAATTAGTTCATAGAGTAGTTCTCAGTCTAGGATGCTTTCAAAGGCAAATTTTCCAAACTTAATATGTAATTGTGACAACAGCTATTAAAGTGAGCTGCTGAAATTTGTGCTGGCTTCCTCCACAACAAGTGGTTGGACAGCTGAGATGTGTTCTGTATGTATATCTTCTTGTTTGCCCTTACAAACGTTAGTCTCGGCACAAAGGAGCTGATTAAACCTTACTTCACAGAAGATGTAATGTGACATGGTCAGCTTACTTCAAATAATTATATTCCGACTTTTTTCCACTGCCTTGTATGCGGAAAATGACATCAGTACAAACAGCACTGAAAAGTTCAGTGTGATTATGAATGATTTGCTTTACCAGTTGCAATCTGAATTCCACTGGAATTGTGTAAGGTTTTTGGCAGTGTTGCAGTCTTATCATCTGTAAGCACACCAACAACATAGTAATTAGAAAAATAAATGTGGAAGTTCCTTCCAGATAAACCCAATGGGTTATCAATGGGTTTTACTCTATTCTGCTTTTCAGCCTGTCCCCTAACTCTTGGTATCAGCTAAGCTTTGAAAAGTCATTCATTAGCTTGAGCTGTATCTAAGGACTGGACCTACCAGGACAAAGTAGGCAGTGATAAAAGGAAATCTTGTTTCATGTGTCAGCCAGCTACAGGAGACAGCTAACACAATTACCATCTGACAGGATCACTACCTGCCCCAGAGGCCAATGCCCCCTTACTAGATGTGGACATTTAAGTGTGCAAACAAGAACAGTTAAAAACTTGGCAAATTAGAATTTCGGTTCCCATTAAATACCACAGTTACAATATCCATGTAAAAAAGCAGAATTGTGGCATTACATGTAAAAGTATGCCCCCTTCACTGTCCCTGTAATGAGGTATGATGGGTGCTCAGAGGAGGGTCCTGGTAATCCTTCAGACATCTGAGTTTCATCTGTCGCTGCATGTCAACAGCAGCATCCTCCTGCCAAGCACTTAATGGAATTTACAAAGTACAAGTAGGTTCTTTGGCTTATTATGAAACATAATAGGCAAGTTAGGACATATCTACCTGGGTGCAATGAAACAGAGTGCAGCAGTTTCCTGACCTGCTAAGTGGCACAGCCTTGCTGCCTGGGGTCTATAAATTGTATCACAGGATCTGCGCCAGGCTGTGCCAAAGGTAACTGATCCTGCGTGCACATGGCCCTTGTGGTGTCTCTGGAAAATATTCCTCAACAGTGCAGATCTGGCAGAGCTAAGAATAACATTGGTGGATGTATTTGAAAGATACTAACATAGCCTTAGATGCTCAGGAATGGGGTCTGCAAAGGCCAGCTTCCAACAGGGAAGACAATGTTCGCCTATGGGAGCAAGTCTGAAAAGAGCGGTGAGTCTTAGAGAGCTAAAGCTGACACTTCCACAACTCAACTGGCACGCAAGGGACCTGCTCCATCTGTTCACTATTCACAACCACAAAGATGTTCCTGAAGTATGACAACTAATTCTCTGTAAAAAATATTAAGCAAAAGCAAAGGAATCATTCTTCCTTTTCAAACTGTTACAGTCAATAATGGTGAATTCTAGTTTCTATTCTACTGCTTATTTAGCATGAGCCAGTTTTCATTGAAAAAGATTCCAGGTAACAGGTTTTTTATGGTATTAAGCTTTCAGTGTCACACTCATATTTCAACTTTCTCTACCTCTTGTGTAATTTTTTGTAATACAAATTTGGCAACAATTCCAGGAAGAAAAATAAAGTACTAATTCCAGAGTGAGTACCTTACTGCCTAACAGCTAGGTAAGTCTCTTAAGAGGGTTAAAAATTAATGGAATCCTGTCTGTCATAAGTGAGAGCTGTAGCCATCCAGATACTGAATAGAAAAGAAATGAGACCATCTTCTGCGCAGCACTCTTGCACATGCTGAGTACACAGTTGCCAGGTGAAATTTGGAAATTAGCTTGTGAGTCCTGGTAAAGCTCAAGACTGGATCAGTTGCTGAACTGTCCCACATCATCAAAGTTGAAACACTTCTTAGCAGAGCCAGAAGCCCAGATGGAGGCGCATAAAGATCTTTACAGTTAAATCATGTGGTGGCTAAGGATCTCCTTTTATCTGCAGGCTTGGGTGGCACCTGAGATAAGTGCAGTCATTCTTGCATGAGAATCTGTGTCCACAGAGGTTAAGATTGTAGTTGAGGGCCATTGGAGTGACTCCTTAAGTAGAGCAGGGGATTTCTTGCTCCTGGCAGAAGAGAACTCTCAGCAGTTTGGATCAAGCAAAGAAAATATACACGTTAAAGCCAATTTGTTCTTAAATAAGCTTAATCACATTTCTGATCAAATGATTTCTAGGTCAGATTTTGCCTGTGTGAAGCTGTAGAAAGAAATTAGGGTGTTATGTATTACTGGGAAGAAAGGAGGGTTAGGTATGACATGCTGGATTACATTTTAACATTTTAAAGTTTACATTTGTCTTCCTCTTTTGTCTTGTGTTCTTTATTTCCAAAAAGAATTTAGTCTCATGCCAGGGATAGCAAAGGAAACCTAATTTTCTATTCTGAAAACGAAGTCCAAACTGTTATTCATGATAAAATTTAACCATTCAGAGAGGTGCAGACCACGAAATATTTAAAGATGTTACAATAGTGCTGTTTTTATCTAGGTATTTTGATTATGTCATTCATTCTGTTGTTTTCTAGCAAAGTTCTAATTTATGTTTACTTGCAAACTCAAACAAAAGACTTACAAAGAATTTAAAGGATCTGAGGAGTCAACATTGCCCCACTGATTGGGAGTTAATGCTGTGTGGGGTATATCACTGCCCACTGCCCTGCTTAAGAGGCAGTGAGCACTTTTAGCTGCTCAAGTGGGACTGGTCCTGGCTCTCAAGTGAAAGGCTGTAATAGAGTCTGTCTGGCATTCTGCAGCTGTTTGGCGTAGCAACTTGTTCACATTCAATATGATTTTTATACAACATTGACCTCATACCTTTTGTTTCAAGTCTACACAAAGGTAACTTCAGCAGCTGTGTTTATTCAAAGGTGTTGGGTTGGATAGTGGGATTTCTTTTAAGCTAAGGAGAAGTGAAGTTAAGGAGTATGTGATAGCTGTGTGCCTTAATTAACAAGGCCAGGTATTTAATCTCATCTGTAGTCCTGGAGGAAAACCAGGGCTCATTGTAAGACAAGGGATAGTACACTGTGGTGTAAAACCAATGGACGTTATAAGCTGCCAGGAAAAGAAAACCAAAGAGATGTTCAGGTCAGGGCTCTTCTGCTCAATTGCTCTATGCAGTGGACCTGGCCTCTGCTCAGTGAGAACAGGTACCTGACAGCCATTGCTGCTCTTGGGCACCCATGCCTTGTTCTTGAAGGTACTGCCTGGGACAGAGACACACATTTTCAAACCAAGATTAATCCATCCCATCACCTAAAATTGAAACACTAAAATAAAATTATATTTTAAAATTAACTGATATTCTCAAGACTTAGATTCACTATCCTTTGTTATTTGTGATTTATGCAACCCTGTTGAATGAACCCCTGACAGACATTCACCTAGAGTCAACAAAGCAAGCTTGCCTTGAAGCAGAAATATTTTGTCAGTGCTTGTAGTATATTTCTAAAGCTGTGAAAGTGAATTTAGCTTAGCAAGTTCTTAAAAAGATCTGTAGTTAGAATGTCCCATATGTAAAAAAAAAAAAAATTACAGAATATTTTTACAGCAAGAAGTGTTCTTAGTCTAATCCTCCATAATCTCACTAACAGGAACAAAATATTACTGTTTTTTATGTTCTTGTGCAGAGCTGTCAGCAGTTGTTGACAAAGTTGTGATTTTCTATCAGGCCTCGGTGTTTATACACATGCTCTCACATTTCAAAGAGTAGAATATATATACAAGACATCCATAAATCTAGTTTGGCATTTTATCAATTTATTTTTTTGCCCCAAGCATGTGATGTCTGTCCTGTTCTGCTGCCATAATCTGTCATTTTAATCATTTTTCCTGTTTTTTGCAATTCTTTATGCAAGTGATGACTGCTTCTTTCATAAAGTCTCATTGTCATGCTTCATTCAACTTATTGAGCAGTTAAAATTCCTGTTATTGCATTATCCATATTGTTCTGTGGTATGAAGTCCATCTTTGTCACAGCTTGTGCTAATGTAGATGTCAGCTAAATGACCATATATATACATATTAAACAGCCTTCTTCCAAATTATATTACAGAATAAATTGTAGTGAACAATTTTATTATCATTTTTTCTCTTAACATTTTATATCCAAATTAATAATTTTAATTTTTTAATGTTCTTTTAACATGTACATTAGAGAATATTTCAAAACATAAATTTCATATTTATAGAAGGCTTGTACAGCAAATGCTGAATAAACATGCTAAAATTCTTCCAGATTTTAAAATACAGGTATAACTTTAAGAATAAGGTTAGTCTTACTCAGTTTTTTACTTTGCTTTTGCTCATTATGCTTTTACTGGTAAAAGTAAACCCTGAATATCTTTAAAAGTAAGAGAAATTGAGAGAAAAAGGGAGAGAGACAGAGAGAGAGAAAGAGAAAGGAGGAGAGAGAGAAAGAAAACAAGAAAGGAAGAAATGGGAAAATGAGAAATTTTAAAAGAATATTTTTAATTTAAATTTTTGAGTGTTTATAAATTTTTGAGGATTCTGGTGACACATGCAGACAGCTTGTAACAACAAAAATCTTCTATTCTGCTGCACTTTTCTAATCATTACTGCCCCCTCTGTGTTTTCTGTGTCTGAACCACAAATTTTTTCTCTATTAAAGCCTGCCTAATCATGTCATCTTATGTTCACATTAGAGAGAGATCCAGGCTGCAAAGACACTGAGATAAGAAACTATATTTTCTTATAACTGAATTTATCTGGACACAAAAGAGTTGTTCTTCATTTTTCTGTATACTTGACATAAAGCATCAGACCTGACGTGAAGTTCCCATTTCTGTGTTAGTGCTATGAAGATTCACTGAGATGTACTAAAACACAACAAACAGAGGCAGAGCTTAAAATATCATCTGAAAACTGAGACAGGGGCACCATACTTTGAATGAGAAATTACTTTGCTTTTTGTTGTTTCTTAAAATAAGAAATCAATAGAAGGAAGAAAAAGAGAGTTTTGCTGAGATGACTATTTCTTTCAATTCTGTAAGGAAGCCTGAGGCATTCTGATGACATCTTTGTGCTTCTTTATGTTTCTGAGTTGGACTATAAAAATAAGTACTATTCTAATTGCAAAGTTTGGTTAAAGCATAGTGGACAGTGGGAATGATGCATATATGTCAATTTCAGTAAATGTTTCTGTCTATTTATTCACATTAACTTACCCATAGAAGTAAGGATTGGTACTAATACTATTGTCAGTCTGGAAAATATTAGCACATATCAACGACCTGCTAGTTTTTATTTTCTGGAGGCACTAAAAAGATTAAATTATATATTTTCCTGAGGTATCCACCTGATGCCTCTGAACAACTCCTGTCTGATATATTTGCTCTAGTATTTTTCAGATTGCTCTTTTATATGTGCTAATGGAACTCTGCTATTTTAAGAATTGCCCGTAACGTAAAGCTGCTTATTTTTTTTCCTTTCCTTTTACCCTAAGACTTTCTTATAAAAGTATTTCCCGCAAAGTGGACTTGAACAGCTATCAAGGTCACTAGATTGGAAGAAAACACACAGTTTAGTTGACACGATCATTGTCCTGGTTTCAGTCAGGATAGAATTAATGTTCCTTCTAATAACTGGTACCAAATATGAGGGATGTTCAGTAGATCTGGAATCAACTGCCCAAGCAGTAGAAACACAGCCCCACTATCTGCCATGCACTGATCCAGACTGCACTGGAAAAAGGTGAAACTATGGAACACCTGCAATACGTTGATCGTATCATGGTATGGGGCAATGCAGAAGCAGAAATTTTTGGAAAAGAGAAGAAAATAATCCAAGCCTTTCTGAAAGTTGATCTTGTTTTGCCACAACATGGAGTAAGTTCAAGGAATCTGCAAAGGACATCTGATTTTTGCGAATAAAATTGTTAGTATCCAGCATCAAGGTGAACATCGCAAATCCCACTGGATTTGCAATGAACAAAATAACAATGTCTCCACCAACCAGCAAAATGGAAGCACAAGCTCTCTTAGGTATTTTGGGGTTTTGGGAGGCTGCATACTCTAAATTTCAGCCTGATTGTAAGACCACTTTATCCAGTGATTAAAAAAATAATAATAATTCTAATTTCAAGTGGGACCCTGAGCAACAAAAAAATTTTGAACAAATCAAACAGGAGATCATGCAGTAACCCTTGGATCAGTTTGTAAAGACAAGATGTAAGATATGTGCTCTATACCACAGCCAGGGAGAATAGCCCTACTGGTAGTCTCTCTCAGAAAGCACCAGGAGAGACTCGAGGTTAAGCCCTAAGTTTTGGAATTTGGGGATACAAAGGACAGGAAGTCCATTATACTCCAACTGAAAAAGAGGTACTGTCAGCTTGAGAAAAGGTTTGAATTTAATTGGAAATGATTGGTACTAAAAGGCAGCTCCTTGGTATCCTGGCTGCCAGTGCTGGGCTCGATGTTCAAAGGGTAAAGACCACATAGCAGGCTCAACTAGGAAACCTCAGTTGCCCAGAAATCTTGGAGAGAGATCATGAACTGGACAGAAAGCAAAGTTTTGAAGTATCGCCAGAAGAGGAGGTGAAGTGTGCTGATGATGCCCAAATGTATAATAAACTACCAGAAAATGAGAAGCAATATGCCCTGTTCACTGGTCAGTCCTGTTGTAGGAAATCATCAGAAGTGGAAAACAGCTGTATGGAGTTCTATATTACAAGTCCCAGAAACTGCTGCAGAAGGTGAATAGAGCCAATTTGCTTAAGGGAAGGCCATCCAGCTGGCTTTAGATATTGCTGACTGAGAAAAGCAGACAGTATTTTATCTCTACTGACTCATGGATGTTGGCAAATGCCCTGTGGGGTTGATTACAGCAATGGAAGCAGAGCATCTGGGCTGCTGCTTTGAGCAGGCCATCCCTGGTGTCATAAAACAAGTTGGCAGGGATGAAAACTAACCCAACTGAACAAGCAGTTTTGGCTGGAACTTGGGCAACAAAGGAGTATTCATGCACTTTGGAAGAAGGGACAAGAAAAACAGAAGGATGTTGTGAGGTTGTACAGGGAGAAAATTAGAAGAGCTGAACTAGAACTTAATCTGGCTGCTACTATAAAAGAAGATAAAAATGTTTATACAATTACATCAGCATCAAAAGGAGGGCTAGGGAAAATTTCATCCTTTACTGGATGCAGGGGTTAAAAAGTGTGATAAAGAATAAGAAAAAGGCTGAGACACTTAATGCCTTCTTTGCCTGAGTTTTAATAGTAAGACAAGTTGTTATTGGGGTACATAACTCCTTGAGCTGGAAGACAGGGATGGAGAGCAGAATGAAGCCCCTATAATCCAAGTGGGCAGATGGTCATTCACTTGCTATGCCATTTAGACTGGTCTAAGGTACCCAACAGGATCCACCCAAGTGAGGGAAAATCTAATTATATAACTGACTTAACACTACACTGAGAGCAATGACTGCTGGGGCCTTCAAATATTGGAATGCAAGTTTATCAAAAGCCTCCTGGTTAGTCAACACTAGGTGATCTGCCAATTGAGCTGGCCCTGCCCAATAAATATTCATGTACTATAGAAGGGGATAAAGTTCTGTAAGGCTCATTAAAAATATGTTGGGGAAGTCACTCTGGGTTATTCCTGCCACAGGCAGTGGCAGATCCATCCACAGGATTTCTTTTGCTCAAGGATTTGGGTACACTTGGTGGGTATGCGGGAGGGTGGAGAATTCTGATATGCGCTTCATAAGGATCTGATTTTGGCTGACTGGACAATGATTTGAATTGTAATAATTGCTGCATAATACTGTCTTTCGTCTCCACAATGATTGCTATATCATATCAACATTACTACAGTAAGAATTATCTGGATTAATGAAAAATTAATTCTAATGAAACTAATGAAAGTTCAGTAATGACAGAACCAGACAAGCTCAGCAGTGACAGACCCAGAACTGCTTCAGCATCCATCACAGATCATCTTTCCTTCCCTGAAGGACTGCTGTGACAGATGGAGCCCAAACTCATGGACTAAATTAATCCACGAGACTACCTATAGACCAATGAAACTATATGTGTGTGTATATGAAAAGATGGGAAAGGTGGTGATGATTAATCAGGATGTATTGCAAAGTGTGGGATTTGGGCATGACATATATGGTTTAGAGTAAGGAGGGAATATTATCCTGGTTTCAGCTGGAATAGAATTAATGTTCTTCCTAGTAGATGGTACGGGGGTATTTTGCATTTAGGATGACAATAATGCTGGTGACACACTGATATTTTAGTTGTTGCTGAGCTGCACTTTCCCTAAGTCTTGTCACGCTGTCCTGTCAGTAAGGAGGCAGGGGCCACCAGGAGGTATAGTGGGACACAGACAGGACAGCTGACCCTAAATGGCCAAAGGTATATTCCCTACTATACAGCATCATGATGAACAATAAAACTGGTGGGGGCTGGCTGTGTGTGGGTTGGAGCCCACTACTTGGGGTCTAGCATTGGTCAGTGGGTGGTGACCAATTTCATTGTGAATCACACGTTTTGCTTATTTTTTACTATTGTTGTTATTTTCCCTTTTATTTTGATGCTGTTAAACTGCCTTTATCTTAACCTACAAGTTTTCCCTTTTTTCCAGTCCTTCCTCTCATCCCACCCTGGGAAGTGAGCAAACAGCTATGTGGTGTTTAGCTGTCTGCCATGTTAAACCACACCTATCATGTAGGTTATGTGATCTTTTCACCTATATTAAAGTAAAATTTCAGAAATTTGTATTTGGAAGAAGAAGATTAATCACCTTTCTGGTTAATATTTATGGTTTTAATTCAGTTTATGAAGCACAGAAATGGATTTAGTAGCACCCACTTGAGGAACTAGAGTGTTTCACAAGAAAACTTGTGAAACTTCTTTCTCAGCTTATTCTTGGATTTCCATAGCACATCCATTGTAAAACAGGTCCTTTGTTCTGGAGGAGGGCAGGACTTGCTCCTCTTCTATTACCTCTTTTGGCTATGATTATTTGCCAGTGTGCACTCTGGGCAGAACCCACTTGCAACTTTCTGTGCTTGCCTGTGCAGGAAACTCCAAAAGTTCTGAGGCATCTGTTGTCAACAGCAGAGGCCTGAGGATACCATGCTCCCCCTCCTAAGAGGTAGATGAACATTTTCTATTAATTGCTTTCTTTGCTCTTCTCTCCCCCCACTTCTCAGGTCCTTCAAGTGTGCTGCACCTTCAGTTTGCCTACCAGAATTCAGAGACAGATGGGTCTGAGAGAGAAATGTTTAAAGAGTACTGGCATTCAACTTGTAACACATGTAAAATTGCAGAAAATGCTCATTTTCTCTAGAACTGTTTTTGTTTTCTCTACTTTCATGGATTCTGTCTTCTTTATCTCTTCTTTATTCATAATGTATGATAAGGCAGCAAAGAGCTCTAGGTTGACTTAATTTGATGTGAAGGAAGGTTTCACATGAAACCAAGCTCTGTCATAACTGCCTGTGGAAGTGAGGCTGACTGTTCATGAACCTTTCATTTTGGTCTCTAATAGCTTTGCACCATCAGTCTTAAAAATTTTAGTGGCTTTTCAACTACTGGAATGTATGTCACAGACAATGTCAAGGAAGCTGAAAATCCATCCTGGAGTTCAGAGAAAAGTGTTTCCATATGTAAAAGGAAAGGGAATGAAATTTGACAAAAGGCACAGACATGATAGTAAGATTTTGTTTTGGTTTGGATTCATTTGTCCTATTTCCATTTCTTTCCCTTCTCATGAGGTTGAATTGCTGTTCCAGCTCTTTCGAGTGTGTTTCTTACAGCATGTCCAATGCTGATCTAACTAGAAGATGCTCTCCCCAGGCCTAAAATAACTTTAGAAAATAATTTTGCTGTTGTATTTTTTTCTTAGTCACTCAATCTGTGTGGGAGATGTAACTTACCATTCAGAGAGGACCTCTGAGCATTACAGGCCAATGAGAATAGCTGATACAAATTCCTGCTTCAGTCTGAATTGTAATGAGTTCAGCAGTTGCACATTTTTAAAGTACTGTGACACAGAGGTCAGGAGATGATATCCAGGGCAGATCAGAGTCATGGAAGAGGATTAGGATCAGCTAAGTTTTAAAACTGCTCATCACATTTGGAAGACTAAATGTAATTTGTCCAGCTCTGAGAGAAGCAAAAAGAATTAAATGAGATCCTATTTCACTTGAGATAAACCACCCAATTTTAAAATATTGTATTTAACATTCAGTCCTTTTACCAGATATGGAATGCCATGCAGTTCCCATGTGTATGAATTATACTTTATATAGTCCCATGGATTTTCTTTCTGTCATGTGCTAGCCTTACATTTAGGCATTTATTTCTGTACTTTTCTAAGGTCAGGATTTTACCACATTAGGCAGTTGTGTGGTTCCTCTGGATCAGATTCATTTCTCTCACAGCTGATACAGAAGATGCCGTTATTCTCCTGCCAGGACTTCACACACCAGCACAGTTAATACTGCATCATGGGCATCTGCTCTGCCTCTGGACACAAAGACATGTCAACGTGGCTCTCATGAGCTAGAGAATTGAGCCTGGCTGATGCCAGTGCAGAGGTGCATTTTTAGAGCTCCAGAAATGTCAGCTGCTTCTTGTTATTTTTCTTCTAAAGATAAGATTGAGTTATATGAGTCATCTTCCAATTATTTTGCTGAGGACCGTCACAAGTGTGTTTTCATATTTTGTGTAAACCCGTGACTTCGTGGAGTTTGAGATGTCTGTTTGGACAAGAGAAGAGGATGTAGGTGAGGTTCTTCACATCAGTTTCAGACCCCTGACAGCATGAAGTCTGAGCAGGCCTCTAGGTGCTCCACAGGAAAAGAAAGAATCCCAGCTTTCCTAGCTCGGTGCCTAAAGTGGCAATTACTGCAGGAAAAAAAGCCAAGCTTAGTCAAGAGCTGGATTTAGCAGAGCTGGATCAGCCCCATGTTTTACCATGGAGGGCCTACTGTACCACCTGGGTTTCGTGCCTTGTAGCTGATGGGATATACTATATAACTATCTGGATGGGTGCTGATGGGCTAAAGCTGCCTGTCTAGCTGGGAACTATTTAGAAATATACAACCATAGAATTTTCAACTTCTCAAGTTCAGTGCCCTGTCAAGACAGGTACACAAGACACAGATAAACAGACAAGTCATCAGCTCTGTGTGACTTGCTTAGTTCAGATATAGCACTTTCTTAGATCTAGACAGATCAAGTGACTGAGGAGAAAACTTGACTTAATATTCTGAAGTATTCATGGCCTTAGAAGACTTCTGCTTCATTGTTGTGAATCGTGTTGTGGCGAGGGGGCTCTGAGTCACATTTCACATTGTTGCACCATAAAGCACCTGCTTCTACATCTCTACTTATTTCCCACATGTCTGCCTGCAGCATGGTGGGCTCAGCTGGTGATTGTTGAAAAAAATAGCACATTCCTTATGATTTCTGTTTTTGAAGGAGAAGATGGAGTTTTGGGATGCCAACAGGCTGCTGAAAAGTACCATGATCTGAAACTAACACAAATTCAAGTTTTCAAGTGGAATGAAAACTTTGCACCATCCCATGAAATGGACTTCCCTGTCATTCTCCTAAATATGCTCTGCCAGTTCATTGGTGCTTTAATCCTCTGATCCTGTTTCTTGTTATTCAAAGACAATAAAGTATGAGAGGCATGTATACAGATACACCCATATATATACAAATAATTTGAGTATAATTAAAATACTTTTTAAACTGTTTTTAAAACATGGAATAGATTTTAGTCTCTAAAGAGACTTTTCATACAACTCTGTAGATATCTGTCACATCTACTTGTACCTCATTGGCCTACAGCTGCTCCTGTTACACAGTGAATTATCTGAATGTCCCATTTTTCCTTTGAGAGGCTTAAAAACTATGTAATTTTGCAAGTGAAATACTTTATTAAGCTAAGAAAAAGACAAAATTGCCTATTTTGTTTTGTTGTATTTTTCTGTTTTAGTAAACTGCCTTATCTTCCCTTACAATCCGTTAAAGTCTTGAGAATATTTTGTTTTTTCCACCTTGCAAAGGTGATTTTGTTGTCTTCTTCAATGCAAGCTTTCTTGGGGGCACTGCCTCTTTCATTGCTTGTGTCTGTCACAGTGAGGTGTACAAGTAAATAAACAGGGCTCCAAGATATTCTGCAATGCAAATAGAACCATAACATTTACTGCTAAGTTTTATATTCATGCTAAAATCTCTTGAAGGAGCTGGACTTCACATTGCAACTGTTGAAACAAACATGAATGGCTGTAGGCCTTGCATTTTTAGAAATTAATCTCGAATTCAACTTATTTATCTTCTGCTCAGGTCCTGCACACTCCATCAGCCCTAAAGAACCCTAAGGGGTCATATACACATTCTTTTCATAGGAAAAAATTGCTTTCTTTAAAATACACTGATACAGGTTTTTCAAAGATTGCTATGTCTACAAATCTTAATCCTCAGTAAAATTTGATTCCAGTTCCTATTGACCTTGAGATTCTGCCTTCAATTTGTTAAAATTGTAAAAACATTGACATTTGCTGGTGATTTGCAGAGAAAATGCCTTTCCTATGGGCTGAATGTCTCAGGCTAGCCCTGGCTTGTAGTGGAAACATTTGCACAGTTTAGTACCTTCAGCTGAAGCAGCACCACCATTTAGCATTACATACATGCATAACCCTTTCTTAAGGGTATGCCCAAGGACAGTTGAAAAGCAGTCATAAAATGGTTTGTAAATACCTTTTCCATTCTTACATCTGTCTATGACACCATGTCAGAGGCAGGATCTCACTACTGGTGCCCCTTGAAATAGAGGAGAGTAATTGAATTCTGTAGCGTCCCAAGGACTGAAGGAGCAGATCCCATTCATTTTGTGCCGTAAGAAGGTAGAGGCACAAAGGCAAGGCCCTGCCTGATCTTCCTAACATATTACTTGCTGCACAGTAGTTTAATGTCCTCCACTCTGAAATGCAGAGAAATGAGCCCTGATGTCCAGAGTAACAATGAAAATAGTCCCTTCCCAATAAAACCAAAATGTGAATAAATAAATCTGCTCTCCAACAGACAGCAAAAAACTATTCAGTTATGAAACTCACAGCACAATTAAACAGAGCTTCCTAAGCTGCTTTTGGAAAGAGCTGACTGCTCCTGCTGTGACAGTCCCAGTGCCAGCCTGGGCAGCTGCAGGGCAGTGCAGCCACCCAGCGGGGCCAGAGAAGGGGAAACACGGAACAGGCAGTGAATTCACCCAGAAGATTTAGCCTTGATGATGCTCTGGTTTTAACAGAGGTTTCTCAGAAGCAAGAGAGGGAGTTCAGGTAGGCATGATTGTGCTGCTGTGCTACCTGTGAATATTCTGGCAGGAGAAGCCTGCTTGCTCTGCAGGCAAGCAATTTGACAGGAAGATCCTGAAGAGTGCAGGCAGATGCCTTGTATCTGCTGAAATTGTCTGCAATTGTCATTACAAAGTCTGCACAAATGAAACTATCTATTTCATTGTAGAAAATTATCACAGACAGTGACTATCTTTTGATAATTATTTTAAAATTTAAAATTTCTTGACAATGTCATCCCTATCACTCAAGGTACCCTTAAGAAACGCATCTCTCAGTTACACTGTCTTCCTTAAATAGACACCAAAATGGTACATAGCTTTAGAAGGGAGATCCCGTTGCCTCAGAAAACTCAATTATAAAATAGCTATAGATAACTCATTGTAGGTACTGTGAGTGAATGGTGGGAATGAACTTTGTATTTCATAGTGTGACTATATAACGCAAATGTGAAAGGCAGTGTGATAAAGGGAAATGGTCTGTGACCCAAATATTATATAAAATTTTCTATGCAGATTGAGATCTGCATTTTCAAAATCTACATAACTGCATAAATACTATAAGGAATAATTCCTGAAGATTGCTCATAATATTCTCATTCATGGTTATGTTTTCTTAGATTTGTTCTCATTCCAGCATTACTTTTATCCTCTAAAGGGATACCTTTGTTTGCTGCCTCTTCCTTTGATTTGCGATTTGTCTTCCAGTGAATTTCTTTAGAATTTTTTCATCAGCAGCACTTTTTTCCCACACCTAACTGCACAGTCCCGATTTCCCCCCTGCTATTCTTCTTGCCTTCTGTTGAGTCTCTTTGCTGGCCTAATATTTTTTCCTCCTGGAGTGAAAATCACATCTCCTCATAATCCTCCTTCTTATACTCCCCAATGCTGACCCTCACACTCACTCCCACAATGATGCTGGCTCTACTACTGCCTGACACCTACTCACAGAACTTCTGTTCCACATTTCAGTTCTCCCCCCAAACAGAGACTTTGAGATATGCTGTCATCCTCAGATGCACTCATATACTGGCAACATCTCGAATTTTCAGAAACACATTGTCATTTTCTTGCTTTCTCTTGCTGTCAGGAACTCACTTTCATCTTTTTATGTCCCTCGTGTTCTCCCAGTATGGTCAGTTTTGCTCCAACTGACCCAAATATTTCAATTCTCTGCCCTCATCTGCTCAGATGTTTTGCAGTCTGGTCTCCACCACAGAACTACTACCTAGCTTTAAGCAGGTCACAGAAGCTGCATTTTCTTTTTACTTTTTTTTTTTTTGTTTTCCTTTAATAATCAATTTTTTACTTCCTTGAAGGTGTTTTGTATATGAACATCTTTCAATGAGGATTATGAAAATCCTCAAAATGAAGGCAGAAAGGAACAATTTTGTTCTTCCATTCCTCAGAACCTTGTGCTCATCTTCAGCTAGGACAGGTTGCTGGGAAATCCCCTGGTTACTCAGCGGAGACTACAGGAGTTTCCACATCAGTGATCTGACCCAACGTGGAGATCCAGAAAGGCATTCACAATTAGGGAAAAGGAGAGGCCTCCAGCCCCATGCCCTCTCCCTGTTGTCAGCCTTTCAGGCACTCCCACCCTGTTTCCCTGTTGGCCCTCTGCCCTAACCCCTTGTGACACTCCCATGTCCACTGGCAATTGGTCTCTGAGGCTCCTTCCCTGCCCTGCTCATCCTGTGTACTTAACCTGGACCCTGAAAGCCCCTTGGCCTTTTTTCTCTGAACCATGGACAGTGCACATCTGTGGCTGAAATAAACATCCCTGTAAAACCCCTGCAAAGACCCTTCCTGCTTCTTTACTTGCTATCACCCCAAACAACAAACAGATGCAACAACACGAGTTTTTAAAATATTAGTTCAATTCTCTCTTTTGTGTGCTTGCTTCTTGCATTTTGCCTCTTTCTTAAGTATACTTGACAAATGAAAAGGGTAATCTCTTCAGTGACAGCTACAATGATGTTCCACTTGTGCAATTTGTCTCATATGTACTATGTGGTAGTGTTTTGAGTAGCTGTATAGACACTGGAAATGTTTTAATTCCCCATGTTGGGAGTAAAAAGTGCAGGATTCCATGAACAGGGGAAAAATTCAACACTAGAATTTAAATATTTGCATGTGCCTTTTTCAGTGCTTCAGGATGCAAAGAATGGAAATCTACATGTATTTGAATTGCAAATCTCATTAGAAAATGGTTTCATTTACCCAGCTGGTGAAAGTGCCAGTTCTTCATATTTGATAATGATTTTGATACCTGCAGGGACTGGGATAATCAGGATTTACTTTGGTTGTGAGATGCTCCTCTGTACTTTTTCAGCAGTGCTGTGGGACTGTGGCACACTGCTGAGGCTCAGGCTGTGGAAAGCCCGAAGCTCTGGACTGGGCACATGTTCCACCCTGAGACCCTGCAGTGACAAGGCCTGGGCACTGTGCAGCCTCTTCCCATCCCTTGTTTTCCCTAATCCCACATTTCCACAGAAAACATATGTAGCCCTGTGGTAGAGAAGATGTATTCTCATAGGGGCATCACTTGGGTGGACAAACAGCCTTTAGGTATTTTAAAGCACACTGCTCCAGTTAAAATAATTTGGGCATTCCTTATCACTCTAGTCATAAGGAAACCATACATTCTTTATTATGAAATGTCACAGTTTTTGCAGACGTCTCTCAGCTGTGAATGGCTTCTATATCAAGGCCGCATGTATTTTGTATGATTGGATGGAATGTAATCTGCATCAGGCTGAAACAGTAAGGAACAGTGAAGAGGGAGGATTGTACTCTCTGAAACTCTTTGCAGCACTGGGTCTTCTTAAGGAAGTGAGTTAAATTATCACCAGAAACTAATTTCCTTTCCAGACAGCCCCTAAATATGGACCAAGCTTTGGCTTCTGAGTGCAGACTTCAGACCTTTCTTCCTTTAATTTTTACCCCATCTTTATTGCACATTTTATTTAAAAGTTCTACATATGTCAGGTTAAAATGACAGGATAAATCTTTCATTTAGAAGTTGGTTTTAGTATATTAAAAATTGAAATATGGCTCACCAGCTGAAACTTCTGAATTTCTCTGGATGGGCAATGCTATCTTAGGAGCCGCCTTCATAATTTGGAGTAGTGTGAAAACTGAAATATGTTACAGATCATGTTAGGACTGTCAGATTTTGCTCAAACTGATATAATAACCATGGCACTAGCAAAAAAATGCCATATAACCTGATTGCATAATACTTTTTTTTAAGAGGATAATACTAAAAAGGATTTAATAATATGTGGAATCAAAAACTGTGTGATATAACCACAGTAAAAGTGCATGAAACTGTAGCATCACCCAAAATATCTTTGTAAAGTCAAAGATAGGCTGAATATGCTATGGAAACAGTTTCAAATTAACTTTGACATTTTAAAGAGGTTTAAATTGCAAACTAAGTGAAACTAAGGAAAAAGCAGAGAGAAGCAAACTTACACGCTTCTCTACTCACCTGACAGGAGCCAAAACAATGTTGTGGACAAGAGAACTTAGTCTGAAGAAGAAAGAAATTTTTAAAAATCCACTTGTAACCATGAATAGATTTAACTCCAAATTAAATGCCATAATATGGATGTAAAACAGAAAACTCAAACTTCTTAGTTTAAGATATTAGTGACTTTTTTTCCCCAGTTTCCCTTCTATATGAAATGTGCGGACTTTCTAGTCATTATAAGGACAGAGATGTCATCTCTTTGGACATTATTTTATTAAGGTATGTAGCAATTTTTCATTTTAATATGCAAGCATGTTCATCAAAAATATTTTTATTTCACAGACCACCATATTGCACCATTTTACTTACAGATATTTTGATATGTGTCATATTTAATTTTGGTTTTGTCATGAAATATAATAGTCATTGTCAGTCTAAGAGCTTGTCACTTCGCACTGCACATCCTAATGCTCCTAAATGAAGATTTATTATTGCATATTATCAAGCTGGCAAATATAAACATGCTTTCCTTTTATTTATGTATGCTATAACAGGGTGAAAATCTAAAGTTTCACAAATACAAATGTTGGTACAAAAGATCAAAACCACCACTGTTAAATACAGGATTTATGATACCTTGATTAATGAAGTATACACGAAAAGAACTGGGAAAATAATAGAAATCCCCTTTTCTCATCCCACACGTGGAAGGAAAAGGGAAGGGATTCAAAAGAAAAATACTGTGTTCCATTAAGGATTTTAATTGCTACATTAAATTACTAGGGTAGGTACCTAATTAAAAATTCCTTTTAAACTTCAGCTTCATACTATAAAAAGACATATACAGAAATTATACAGAGAGTTTTGATCCTGATGTTTCTCTAGTGAGTATCTTATACTTAATCTGAATGCTAGTTAAGCATAAAATGTAGCAATAACTAACTTCAGGCATAAACCCTCAATTTGTTGTAAATCTACATGTATTATTTATTGGATTCTTTTTCTCATTGACACTGATGCTGTGTTGATTATTATTGCCTTGATATTTTACAGGCAATCCAGGAGAATTTACATTTTGGATAAGATTGATAGGTGCACAGTTCTTCCACCTGCATGTAAATCAATGATTTTAAAGTTTTCATGAATCTTTAAAGAATGCCAGGGTTCTTCAGGCTAAGCACCAATTCTGTGACCCAAATGGTCATAGACAGTATAGTATGACAAAACAATTCGAGTTGGAGGAGGCCACTGAATGCAGTCCCTGCCTGCTCAAATTGGAAACAGGCAGTAGATTGCTCAGGGTGGTGTGGAGATGGGTTTTGATTGTCTCTGAGCATGGAAATGCTGCAGTCTGTCCTGTTTCATATACTGACAGAGTGCACGTATTTTTCCTCACATCTAGTTGAAATTTCCCTCATTCTATTTTGCATTTGCTGACTCCTACCCTATCCTGGTGCATAACAGGGAAAATCTGACTGTCTCCTCTGCAGCTTACCTTTCAGCTACTCACCTGGCCTTTACATGGATTTGTCTTCATATCTTATTGCCTTTTGTATACTGAGTAATCCAAAACTTGTTATCTATCTATAGCTTACAAGTACAGAGAGAGATAACATCTGAATTCCAACAGCAGTTTGAAAACATATTCTAATATCTCATAATAATTATTATTTGTTATATTTATCATGTAAATAAGCCGTACAGGATCCTTTTCTGTGTAATACATCATAGTTCCACAGCAATGTCTGCTCATTGATGTCCTCAGATAAATGTGCCTGTCCTTGTGGAGTCAGGTCATAGATACTGCAAACAGATGGAGGAAGGAAGCAATTCCATAGTTCACAATGATCTCACTTTATACTTGTGCAATTGCATTGACACTGATGGATTTATGACAAAAATGATACTGTAAGAATTGTCACAGTAGCTGGACAAAGTCCATCTTGACAAGAGTCTTGTCTCTAAAGTGACTGATAGCGTCTATGCAGGAAAACAGCACAGAAATAAAACAGTATGTCTCACATTAGAATTTCTTCCTAATGCATGACAAGTGAGAGGTAGCTTTTTGCAAATCTGTTGAAGCAATTTCTATAAGATAAAAGGCTTCTTTACAGTTAGACAGAATTGGAACTCTACTGAAGATTTTATTAGAACTCTATTGAAGATGTTTCAGTAGATTTGTCTGGCAATTTATTTCCATAATTCTTCATCATGGAGTCCTGTTAATCTAGAATGAAAAATTTCAGATACATGAAACAGCACTTTTCAATTTCTGATTTTTTGGGTTTTCTTTAAACTCAGACTGACAAGGTAATTTCAACTAACAGTACAATTCTCTACCCTAACTTTCAACATATAAAACTTAAATATTGAGGTCTGGGCTACTTACCCTAGAAACTGTCCCTGGAAGAAGGCATATTTCATACTAAAATTGATACATCAATGAATTGCCATATCTCTACTTTTCTCCATTGATTATGCAAAGAGTCCAAGGTCACTAGATTAGACTCACAAGTCCAAATTTCAGGTGTGTAAAATTTAGGAAGGTAAGTATCAGCCTAAGTGTCCTGAATTCCAGTCAATACTGCAGAACCTAGGTTGCTTCTCACCAAAACATGCCATTGGGACACCTGTCTTCCTAATGTAAAAGGTAATATAAAAATATGGGATTTTTAGACTGCAGCTTGTGTAGGATGAACAGGTTATTTTATATTGATCTGTCACAAACTTGGGCTTTTGTCCAATAAATTTATCTGAGTATCTTCTAAATTTTAAAGAGAGAGGCATTAAAGCACCAAGTCCATCTAGTTCTCTATGTTAATAACAATATTAAAAGTTCCTTTCTCTTTTTACATTAATATGTTATCATATATGCCTACAGACCACAAATCAGTGCCACTAAAATATGATTTCTTTTCATTTACAATAACTTTTTTACCACACAAATATGATACAGGGCTAATAACATGCAATGAAATATTGTGTTGATGATACATTCCTCATTCCTAATGTCAGGATAAAATATTTTAAAAATGGAGCCTCATGAACAGTATCCAGGCCAAGCTCATTTTGAGCTTATCAGCTGCCTGCTCCCAGGAACTTATGATGTCTAATGAGCTCCTGCTTTTTTTTTTTTTTTTTTTTTAATGATCAGCCTTGCAAACTTTTTTCCCCGAAGTAAGAACCCAAGTGGGATAATACATTTTGTTTTCTTCTACACTCTCAAATAAAATTTCCAACCTGAAGGGTGGCCAGAATGGAATATTGTTATGACCAAAGCCCCCTGTCTTGCAGCCCTACAAACAGTGCTCCAAAGTGACACCCCTTGAGCTCTCCTGGAGCAGCAGCTGTGACCAGCAAAGCCTCTCTGAGAGGTGTCTCTCAGAGCCAGGGAACTCCCAAGTTTGCTGTACTCAGAGGATCCCTGAACAGTGACACCCCCAACTCCTTGAGCTCCACCCTTCACAAAGGCATCTGCAGTGGGCATTTCACCACCTTCGAGGGGAATTGTTCACCGTGTGCAGGCTCTTTGTGTCTGTGCATGCAAGTGTGCATATTCTGCATCAAATGTACAAGAAATGCTGCTCTCTTAGATTCTCTAAGTACTATAGATTTGTAAGTTAGGTCTGTAAGTAACATACTGTTGTGGTATAGTAAATCCTGTATTAGTCCTTTGCTAAATCATTTAACTTAAGTTATAAGTTAAGTTAAATGCTGGTAAGTTTAAGGCACTTTTAAGTGCTGTTGGACCTTGAGGCCATATTCCCTCTTATCCTTCCTTAGGCCATATTCCTTTTTATTCTTACCTTTTCTATTTTTTTTTTTCTCTCTTCCCACTCCATTTCCTACTCCCCAGGTTGTTTTGGCAGTTTGGATTGTTTGACTCTGGACTTTTGTTTTCTTCTCCTCAGTGTGCTTTAACATCTTGTAAGTAGTAGAGTGAACCTTGCCAATGAACTTAGTCATACTGACACTTTTCTATTAAACTATGTTTACTGATACGTTTGCATGATTCTTTAAACAATCTTAAAACACTTGTTCCTGATGGTGTCATCTGCAGGGGTAAAATGAGGTCACTGAAGCAAGTACTCAGCATGGACAAATGAAACACAATCTGATGACTGATTATTTCTTTAGATTGTTTCATAGAAACAGTTCCTTGTGAGGGAAATGCTTTAGCTTTCCCTGAGAGCAGCAGCGGTTGTTGCTGAAGATCATAAGATATACTAAAGTACTGCAGATGCCTAACTTCTGGTACAGAATACAAGCAATTTATTTATACTATAAAAACAAGTATGCATATGTTCCCTGATAATTTTAAATTACCTTTTTCTCATTAATTTTTACTGTCATTAAAAAAAAACCAAAAACCAAAAACCAAAAAACAAAAAAACCAAAAAAACCAAAAACAAAAAAACCCAAACAGAGAAACAAACAAACCAACAACAAAAAACCAAAAGACAGTAGAAGTCAACAAAATACACTCATGCAAAAATTAAAGAATGTTTTATATTTTAAATCTCTCAGGAGAATCTCCGGTTACTTGTATAACTCCTGGGATTTTTCGAAGATAGATGAGAAGAACTATTTGCAGCAAAGACAGATTTGCCCAAGTAGCATTCCTGATCACTGCTGTCTGGCAATAGACATGTGCAACAGGAATAAGTAATTATTGTGTTCACAGGTACAGTAATTTCCATAATGAATGCCTTTGATGCTATCCTATGATAGAATTTGGAGCCTTAAAGTGAGGTAGATAAGCATTGTATTGTGTTTATATGTGGTGGAACTTAAGTCAAAGGTGGTACAGAAAGTCAAAGTGGATTTGCAGAAAACCATGTAGAAACTCAAAAGCCAAACAGGAACAGAGTCTTTGTTTTCTGTCACTCAGCTGCATGCTTTACAAAAGCTGCATTCTGAGCATAAATCAAAGCCCAAAGATTTTCTGAGCCTGAGCTGGGTGTCTTGTTTAGAAAGCATTTCCCTGAAGGGTGGCAGCAGATTGTGAGAATTTTGGTGGGATCTCTTGCTTCCCAGGAATGAAAAGGCAAGCTATTTTAGTGACTGAATGAGGTTTAGGCTAGTAGACACACTTGGGCTCATCACAAGGGTCCCAAGGTGCAGAACGCCTGCATGAGCAAAGAATGTTTGCTCTTCCTCATTTTACTTCCAGTTCAGAGATAACCAGTCAGTGTCGGGAGTTTGCAATGTCATCTGCAACCCAAAGAAAAATTCTACTGTCCATATCAAAGTTTTACTCTGGTTCTAGGATGAGGAGCCTTGATTGCTCACTGTGAGAGCTTTCAGATTTATTCCACAGAATTTCTAGTTACTTGATATTCTCTTATTCCAAAATGCTGTTAAGCCACAGAACAAATTTACTGCATTTGAGAAAAAGGAGTGATCATTAATTGCAAGGCTTTGGATCTTCCTCATTATTTACTGAATCAGGAAACATTTTTTCCTCTGTAGGTCAAAAAAATACTGATATGTGGCTTTGCAGTGCATATTTATATGTGTAGACATATTCTTCCAGAATGCATTCATTTTGCTAATTGTAGCAGTTTGAAGAAGATTTTCAGAAATTTTCACTTTAATAATGAGAATTTTTTTAGGTAAGAGGAGATCTAGCTTTCATTTTTACTATTTTAAAACTTTATCAGCTTCTAGATACACTAGATACACTAGATCCAGAGCATACAATGTGTATGCAGCAGCAAGTTTTTTCAGCTTTAAGACTCATGCTTACCTTGAGAAATCATAGTATCCCTGCTAACAATGTGGTCCATGACATATAAATGATGTAATGAAAAAGGAGTAAACCACCATATCTTGAAATTACTCAGACTGCAGACAGTCTTGTTCATATATCCATTACCTCAAACTTGTAAATTTTTCTGTCAAGCTTTCCAGTTTAACTTTGCTTTATCTGAGGATGCATGTTAATACATCATTCATTTAGATAATTTGTATTTCCAATTCCAACCAGAATAAAACCAGTGTTGAACAGTTTGCCTCTTCACAGTAGGTCAGTCAAGAAGATCAATTAACATGTTTCTTTCATAAGCTGTGACCTCACACCAAATAATTTATATTTCCATTAGTATCTCACATAAGATAAAGATGCTGAAAATTCCTGTGCCATTCCTTAAGTAAAATCTTTTTGCACACCATGAGCAGCAAATCAGCTAATCCTAAACCAGCTGTAAGGAGGGTGCATCCATTGTTATAGCACAAAACTGCATGAAATTTAAAGTACATTAAGAAATAAAATGTATGAATGTCCCTTTTTCTCATCTGTTGCTACACAGTAGACTTTCAGATTTTCATTAACTCATTTTCCTGTATTTTTCTCCAGTTTTGGTTTCAGTATCATTGTTCTGTGCCTATAGACACTCTTTATTTCAGACAAAATATTCAAACTGAGATGTGAAAAGGAAATGTAATAGGATTTAGTGAAAGCAATCTTGATACTGTCAAACAGTCCTGTATCAAAAAACATGTGGGATAAGATTTTTTTCGTGTCTTTTCTCTGAGTGCCAGCACTGGGCTATAAAGAAACCTGCAAACAAAGCCCACTAAAACCCAAAGTACTTGCAGCTTTAAAAAAAAAAAAAAAAAAAAAATAAAATAAAATAATAAAATAAAGACATTTTTCAAAGCTCAGAGGAAGTTGTAAAGAAAAACTGTTTTTTTTTTAACAGATTCAATATCCCCAGCTTTAAAACAGACTTTTCCCAAAAGGCAGACACCAGTTATAAACCCAGTTGTAGCTTCCTTACTCTTCATGCTTGAGAAAAGAACATTTTATGTTTTATTGAATATTTTAAAGACTTAGCATGAATACCACTAATACATAAGTGATTTGAATTTTCTTTATATTTTTGAAAGGATGAGCAAAAGCTGTTCTTTTTCTTTCCATGAGGATCTGCAACTCGCTACTTACTCCAAATACATATGATCAGTATGAAAAAGCTTAAAATAAAGTCAAACTTAATAATGAAGAAACAGGCCTTTGTCCTTTCTGAAAAAGAAAACCCTGTTGAGCTTTGTACAACTTGATGGATAGATTAACTTCAAAGGGAATATAAAAATTACTGATAACAAAAGGAAAGAGCTGCATCTGTAAATTGCTAAGATTTTAGCTGTGACCTAAGGTTTAAGTCCACTCAGATTTTTTGCAGTAGTCGAAGGAATAAACTCAGTAACACAGTGTCAAAAATAACCCTTCCAATGATATTATTGCAAGATATATAATTTATCTGCCATTGTTACTCCCTTTTTCATGCAAGAATATATCAATATTTCATATCTTCTGAGTTTCATTTCTTAAAAGAGGGATTTTGATTAATGTATTGAATGAAATAGGATTTATTTAGAAGCCAAGGCATAGACATTTCTTCTTGCCTTGCTGGAGGTCTGCACATAATCTCTACATACCATCATAAAAATACTGGGTTTGCATAGTTCACAGTTGTCTAGGACCAGGAAGGTGGTCACAGTTCTTTGAACAGAAGAATAGGCAAGTTCTCCAGAGGGATATTGGACTGCATTAGTAATAGTAAATAGTCCAATCCAACCTCGCAAGAAAGATTACAGAATTATCCCTTCCTCTCTTTTACTTTTGAGCTAAGGCAAGGAGCAGAGTTAAGAATAAAAATGTTGGGAAAAAATGCCACCTGATTCTCATTTGCTATTTTTTTATATTTCCATATTCCTTTCACTTTGCTACTTTTCAATCTTTCTCTTAATGCTTGTTTTCTAGTGCAGTGCTCTCATTTTTCATCTTCAGTTTCTCTGTCCTCCCATTTTCATGCATTCTTAATCACTGTACCTTTTTTATCTTCTCATTTTGTCATGTTTCATTTCTATACTTGACTCCTTGTTGTATGGTCTGATAGCTTCTTCTTAATTTTCAGTTGTTCTCCATGATCAACACCAATCCACTTCCTTGAACTTTTTTCCTTACATTATTCCAAGTTAAAGTGTTTTATGCTTCTAGAGCTCCACTATTATAATTTCTGCACAAAGCCATCATATTCTCTCAGGGCTTCCTTTTCTGTTATCCCTTAAAATATATAGGAATGCTCTAAGCACATCACAGTGAGGGTAGGCTTTCACCTGAGCTTCTGTTGTCTCAAGCCTGTAAATCTGGTCGCAGTTCTAAACCCAATTTTTTTCCTGGGGATTCAAGATGACTTTTTGGCATTATGGGCTTCAAGCCACTTTGAGGGTCACTACTATCTGTTGCAAATGATTTATTTGCTTCTTTTAGTAGATACACCCACCATTGGGTAAAAGAAAGTAATCAATAGTACAGACTGACAAACTGACATTAAGAAAACCAATGCCAAGAATAAAACTTTAGGTACGTTATCTGCAGCAGACATCACAATCACAGAAAAGCAGTAACTCATGATGTGAAATTTGGGAAAGTCATAGCATCATCTACTGGTCCAATGCACAGCCTCATTTGACTACTCAGAGGCAGAATTCATAGTTTCTGTTCAATGAGGAACATTGTGAGGCTGCAAGGGGGTTGTAATACCAGAATTCTGTATGGATGGAAGTTTCCAGGTGGCTTAGCTGGCAGAAAAATAGTTCAGGTGTGCTACTAGACATTGAGTTTTGAGAGAGCAACAAATAACTCAAATTAGCTTTATACAAGTCCTTGGTAATCTTCAGAATTGACACTTAACCTGAGCAGAAGACAAATATGAGTCTTGTGTATCTCTAGCATTCCTTTAAATCTAGAGGTGGTTAATTGGGTCATCTGCTTTCTGTAGAGTTCTGAATTTTATTCACCATGAATATGGTGAATAAAAGACACGAAGGATGTCCTCACAACAAGGCCCCAAGCCCTCTATTTTTTCCTTTTCTAAAACTGTCTGTATTATCATAGCACTGTTATTTGGCTGCCCTACTTAAGAGAGCAGTCTTTGAAGTGCTGCCTCAGCTGGGTTCAAAGGTAAGAACTCCATAAACGGGAGAGATTGCTTTGTAACAGAATTTGCATTTTATATTTTTGCTCTCATTTCCTGTTGAGTGTTATAAACTTAATACCAAAGCTGATGCAATGACCCATTTCCACAGTGGTCCTCAAAGTACAGGGTGTTGCATTCAGTATTGATTTCAGCTCTGCTTTCAACCTAAACTGACTGGGTGAGAAGGCAGCCTGGTGCAGACTATCATGGCTCTCTTTGGACAGCGAATATATGATTTTCAATTTTTTAGAATATCTCTTTGAATACAATGGCTACTCTACCTCTTCTTTCCCTATTTTTTCTTTATCAGTTACATGGACAAAATATTTCATCCTGTTAATTTTTCACCACTGTTTTAATTGACTTTGAGTTCTCTAGCTCTGTGCTCCAGGCCATTCTTTACTGGCTGTATTTGTTTTTATGGACTTGGGATAAACTGTATGCTACCTGATGATATGGGCTGCAAGCCAGGCAGTGTGATATATAGATTTTATCTCTATTATCACCAAACTGGGGTTCTAAACCCAAAGTTAAACTTTTAGGTTCCTGATAAAATTATGAGAAGAGGTGGGCATTTAAAAATAAGGGGAATGCTGAACACTGACTTGCCCTTATGTCCCACCACCCCTTGGGATCTTAGCCACTTGGATCAGTGCATTTGGCTTTCTTCTCTGTGTGGTGAGGACACACAACAGTGGTTTTTCCTTCAAATGTTTACATCAAAACCAGCATATATTGACCATAAAAATTACAATATTACAAACACTCAAATATATCTACCTCTATTGTCAGAAATAGGCCATTAAACAAAATGAATCTTTCCCTGAATGAATGCATTAATGCCTGTCCTGGTCTTCAAAGGGTGTAGGCTCCTCTACATTCTCCTGGTATTATGGGAGTTTTATAGAGAAAGCTGCAAATGCTATCTTTTACAAAGACTCTGCATGTTCCCTGTGTGCCTCCTGAAATGTGTGCTAATACAGGGGGATTATAAGGAAATAATTTCCTTCTCTTTGTCTGAACTCCAGCAAATTATATACATGGGGCTCACTAGTCTGTTTGCACATGCTCCCTCTGTGCTTTGAAGTATTATTCCAGTGATAGTAATGAAGGAAAAGAGATATTGTGTTCCTATTTCAGAATGGGTTTTTTATTAGCACTGGTGCAGAAGAAGCACAGAGTCCTTCTAAGTCAAAAGGAAGCAAAAAGCAAGTTTTCACTCTTTGTTTCTCTTTTAATGACATGGTTTGTTTTCATATGGGTAGTTTGGAAGAGTATCACTGGGTGATATACAGGATGTAAAAAAATTGAAGGTATTAAATCTGCTAGATGCTCACAGAAATTCACTAGAATTCACTGCTGCTGTTGTTGGTTACAGCAACAATCTGATACCTGGCACTTGCACTCATGTCTGCAAGTTAGTGAGAAAGGTAGTTCATATGCAGACCCCACCATTTGTAAGGAATATTTGCCTTAGATAAGAATGTGTTATCCATATTAAATTACATTTGTTTCAGCTATGTAAGAAGAAAAGTACTGTTATGATATGAGTTCAACAAAAAACAATGTAGCCAAGACAAATTTCCATAAACACTTATTTTTAAGTTTTACATATCTGGTTACTAAGAATGTGATCTAGGCTGGCAAGACTTGAAAAGATTGTGTGTGCCTTTCAGAGTAATAAAGATAACAGACATGAGGTATCATTTCAATTTATCTTTCTCCTTTTAATTAAAAACATCCTGCTATTAGAGATAAGTGGCATCCCATCAGAAGGATTTATGGATAGAAGGATTGAGTCTGTTCACTGTAACTGAATAAGAAATGATAAAGGATTTACTGTAAAGAGTTATATATATGCAATGATAAAGCTCTTTGATTTACTGCTTATATTGCAAGCTTTATATCCTTTGAGGATACATCTGATTTTAAAAATAACAGAATTAATAAAACCAAAAACATTTTTATACTTTTGATACCCTTATTTACATATTTTCTAAAAGAAGGGGTAAGAAACTCATGTGCTTATCACAAAGCTTATTATTTTTTTTTTTATTTTATCAGGTTTGGAGCATGTATACTGTGTCATGGTGTGCTTGTACAATTCTGTGAGAAAAGGGCTGCAAAAGATGTGTTTGAGCTGCTTTTATGACCCTGTGGTCTATTTCCAAAGACTTTTATGGACTGGGGGCTTTTAAAATATCAGTATTCTTAGTAAAATAGTTTAAGCTGTCTGTCCAAAGCTCCAAGGTGTTCTCCCAATCCTTCTACCTCTGGAAAATATATTACATATTCTAGAAAATATTCTAATATTCAGAAGATATTCTAGATGCTTTATCTTGCCTGGTAAAGCCGCTCTTCCTGAGGGGATCCAAAGATTTGTTGAAGTTCTTCCATGGTTTATAGATCTACTTCACTTGATGATTCCCATATAAAATAAACCCTTAAAAATGGCTATAGATCAGGTTCTCTGTGTCTTTGGCCAGTGAATATCCTTTTCCACACTATAGAAAAATAGCAGGCAGATATTCAGATATTTGTGAATTTCCTCTAGCACAATTTAGCATCTGCCAACAGAAGGGTCTAAGGCTGTGCCACCAAGTATAAAGGGATGATGTGTTAGATGCAGCATGGTCTGCTTATAAGTTTACTTGATATCAAAAAGGTTGAAAATATTAGATGATAACATTACCATGTTAGCTGGTCTATACTACTCTGCTGGGCACTAGAGGATAGCTGCTTTTCCTGCTTCCCTGAGGTGTGGTAAAAGAAGGCAGGACACAGCTGGCCAGATTCAGCAGTGATGGGTCAAAGGGTAAAGACACACCATGCTATCTCTAAGGGAGCTGCAACTTTTCTGCCTTGTACATGGACAGATGAGATTCTGTACTCATGATCAGTGCTTTGCAGATATCTAGTTAAATAGTGGCCTGGGCTGGACAGGTGATGTAACCTAAGATGTGTGTCACAATTTCCTTCTGTAAATACTCGCAGAAGATGAGGGCTCTGTGCAGCCCAGAGGAGCAAAAGCAGAACTTCTCAGGTTGACAGTGGAAAGTCCCAGTGTCAAATAAGAAATTTTTATAAGGAATGTGCTTGTAGTTATGTGCATAAATAACACAGTGAATGTGTTCAAATACTTCAAAAGTGGATTTCTGAAAACTTTGCTGTTGAGTCAGGAGTTAAAACTAAATACAAATTTGATCCTACAGTGCCTGAATCAGTAATTTGTCTAATCTTCATGGGTTGTGTATTAGAATTATTTATATGAATTGAGCTAAAACACAGAAAAGGTCACAAGGAATTTCACATCACAGATGTATCTAAGTAAAAAAAAAATTACATGAAGCTCTTGTACCCCTCTGCTTTGACAGATGACCACCAGTTACTATGACAAGCAATAGCTAACCCCTGCTTCTGTAGTGCTGGAATGCATCTTACACTTTTCCATGGCAAAGGAGAGAGTTCAGAATTGAAGCAAAGTATGCCATAAGTATTATGACAGTTTTCTTTTTTATTGCATAGCTATGATATCCAGAACACCTCAGAAGCCAACGGATTACCCTGGCTTGACTAAACTACAGGAGACAATAAAAATTTTGGCCAGTAATTTTGTTTGCAGCATCAATCCGCATAAAATTTGTCTCAGTGTTTGCCTCTATGCTAGTAAATGAAATGTAGTCATGCCACAGATCTGACACAGATGTGTAGTCATCCATACCATGACCATGGTTCCTGGTATGCTGTTGATTTAGGTCAGATAGGGTATTGGCAGGTGAATCCCAGACGAGTTTTCAGGACAGACTAGGATGTATTCCCAATAGGAAGTTTCCATGAGCTACCCTACAAAGAGGAGATTTGGGGATTTTGCATTAAATAATATTTTTCTATTGCAGCTCTGTGCTTTTCTCTGGACTACTTTCATTTTAAAAATAGGCAATTTTTCCAAGCATTTTTGCTCCCCAGCAGAAAAGAACAAGAAAAGGGTTCCTCTGGTGTCGAAAATGACAGCATGTCCAGAGGGAAATCCTCCAGACTCTACTCTGGCTCTCTATAACAGTTCAAACTGAGCTTTTCCTAAGCAAACGAATGTTGTTCCACCTTTGAACGTCAAAATCTTCCTCAAGTCATGTGCATGATCCAGTGCTCTACAGAAAATGGCCAGCTGTGCCATCTGTTTGCAGCCAGGCATGACAAGTCTCAACTCAGGGCCAGGACCCCTGTGAGTCAGCTAATCTGACCCATCTCCCCATGCTGAGTGATGAAAGAGTTCCTGTTCCCATTCCCAGTGTTTGCATTTGTGTTTGCAGAGCTAGCCCAGTGCCCCTGCCATTCCTCTCCCCATCACACTCAGCAGGGCCCTGACAGGGAAGGTGCTTTTAGAAGTGCTCATCATGAGAGGCAGCAGACCGAGCACTGAGCTATGTAATGGTCTCATTTACATTTCATGATATTGCATATGTTGATCACAAACTGAAATTAATAAACTGGTGCATTCCAAATAGGAGATGAACACATACCTACCCCAGGGTAAACATCTCAGGAACAGCAGTATTGCAACACTGGGTGCAGTACAGTTGACTTTTACCAGTCATACTGTTATACACAAAAATCTTGTTTATGCACTAAGAGGAAGCACACCATATGTATATGCATACACAGTCAACAATTTCTTGTTCGTATACATGAAATCCTAAGAATTTAATCAATTACAGCCCATGTCCTGTTATATAACATAAAAATTGAACAAAACTAAGTTAGAATGTTTCTATATGGAAAAGGTCTCAATAATATGGCTGAAATTGTAATATACACACTTGTCAGTTTCCACCCCTTCTCTGGATGGTATGTTCACCTGACCACTGCTTTTCTGATCCTAAGGCAGGTGGTTTCATTCTGGTGGTGGTGGTGCTTTATGGTGAATTATCAGCTTCTGAATTCTTTTGCCAAATGGATTATGATGTTCATGCTATTTGTTTCTTTACCTTACTCCAGTATCCACCCTACTTTTATGTGTTTTCTAAAACCTTGTGGTTCTTCATTGGTCTGTACCTCTCCATTACACCCACATCCAAGTACATGCTTTTATGTATGCTAAATCTTATTCCTCTGTTTTCTTTGTTACTCTATTACTTAATTGATCATCCAGGAGTTGTTTGTAACTGAGGGGGTCTTTATTGTCAAGATTATCACATTCCTGCACTGCACTATGTTGCATCCAGTGCATCCACTTTTCAAGGTCTCCGTTACCACCCTAGACTTTCTTTACATGTGTATTTTTTTACACATTATCATTTTGTTAGAGTTACAAACCTATTCTCTACAGAATAATTGTTTGTTACCACTAGCTATATAAAACTGTGGTTGTACCACACAAAGATAATGAGGAAAACAAATTAGACACAGACTACCGGTCAATTAGAGAAATTACTGTCACAGCTAAAACAAATAAACCAAAACTTCAGGCAGTTAAATGATCAGATTTAGCAGGCCTGACAAGCCTCTTTTTCCTGAAGGCTTACAAATCCATTACAGAGCTTATGATCTGTCTCAGTGGTAACACCACAGGCTATGATCCTGTGCTTTCATTGTCTGCAAGAGTTCTTATAGCCTATATATGAAGGTACTTAATATATACTAATCTTCTCTCTTCTATATTCCTATGCCTATATACATCAGTGAAAACTGGAAATAGTATCTGAAGCACAGTGTTGGCAACTAAAGCAGGATGATCTGCAGGAGGCAGGAGTAGAAACACTTCTTGCTGCTAGGTTAATGAAATGACACAGGTTTTATCTCAGTGTAACACAACTACTTTCAGTGGGCAGGGGAAAGACTAGAATTGCCATTACTTCAAAGGTTAAAATGTTTTTTAGTGTTTTCTGCAATAGTTGCTGTTATTTTATAGTCAAATAAACGCCGGGAAAATATATCTACATATTACTCTGTGGGAAAAGAAGGTCACCATTGAAACTGGCAAAAAGTCTTGCACAGTTTTTTCTCTTTGGTTTCTGTTTATTCATCTCTTTATCATTATGGATATCAACTGGAAGATAAATAAGTATCTACCACTACTTCCATGACTGCCTAAGTAAATGTACATGATACATGACATAGGTATGAGCAGCAAGTATTTCTCAACTTCTGAGTTTCTTTAAGGAGGGAGGATACAGTAAAATTTTCTTATAACGCAAGAGGAAACATTATTTAATTGCTAAGTCTGAGAAGGGACTTCTATACAGTTCTATCCTTTCTCACCTGGAGAATCCATAGAAAAGCGAGACTTTTCCTAGGTGCTTCACACAGGAAGATAAGAGGAACTATTTCTGTTTACTTCTGGCTTTTGCAAAATAAACAATTGTATCAGTCTGAGTCAGTTTTGGTTTTTACAAAAGTTGAATTCTGAATGGTAGTCTGTCCATATTCTGTATGTAAAGCAAAATCCCTCCACACAAATGGTCTCACTCTCTAGGACTCTTCCACTGGTTGTAGTACTGTACTGTGAAGCAGGCCTAGAAAATTGATTGTGTTGTCCAAATGAGTTAAATTTAGCAGTTCTAATCTAAGAGTTAGTATTTGTGAATCCCACTGCATATCTAATGCATTCATTCTGGCAGAAAGGTCTAAAAAGCCTAAAGAGATTTCTGTCCTTTTTGCTTAATTTTCTGACCCGTGAAACTGCTACAATGAATGATTGTACTCAGAAAGTGAGGGCATCTTGGAGACTGAAAACCAAGTAACACCTGGAACAAATGTCCAGAGTCTGATCTCATCTTTGTCTGTTGAGCATGCAGTCTGGTTGCAAAATATGCCATTTGACTGCTCTGTTCAAGAGGCAATTGGGATTGGAACAACAAAGGTGTGGTAGAATAGGAATTACCTGTTTGAGTAATTTTCACAGTGCTTTCCTAAGGTGTGCTTCACTTAGCAAAGTGCTTGGTTCAGTGTTTCTTGCACCATTTCTCCCACTTCATTCACACAGAAAAAGTAATTCATGTGAACACAGAAGTGTGGCAACAGAATCATAGCAGTTTGCTTACACATCAAAAGTCAAAAGTAATCCAAAAAGCTTTCTAAACTGTTATGTGTTTTCTGGTTTGTTTGGTTTTACTTTGAGGGCGAGGAGGATGGGTGAGGAAGGTGGAGTGGGTTTTTTCCTTTGTTTGCTTGCTTCCTTCTCTCTTTCTTTCACTCTTTCTCTTTCTTTCTTTCTTTTTCTTTCTTTCTTTCTTTCTTTCTTTCTTTCTTTCTTTCTTTCTTTCTTTCTTTCTTTCTTTCTTTCTTTCTTTCTTTCTTCTTTCTTTCTTTTCTTTCTTTCTTTCTTTCTTTCTTTCTTTCTTTCTTTCTTTCTTTCTTTCTTTCTTTCTTTCTTTCTTTCTTTTCTTTTCTTTCTTTCTTTCTTTCTTTCTTTCTTTCTTTCTTTCTTTCTTTCTTTCTTTCTTTCTTTCTTTCTTTCTTTCTTTCTTTCTTTCTTTCTCTTTTTCTTTCTTTCTTTCTTTCTTTCTTTCTTTCTTTCTTTCTTTCTTTCTTTCTTTCTTTCTTTTTCTTTCTCTCTTTCTTTCTTTTCTTTCTTTCTTTCTTTCTTTCTCTCTTTCTTTCATTTCTTTCTTTCTTTCTTTCTTTCTTTCTTTCTTTCTTTCTCTCTTTCATTTCTTTCTTTCTTTCTTTCTTTCTTTCTTTCTTTCTTTCTTCTTTCTTTCTTTCTTTCTTTCTTTCTTTCTTTCTTTCTTTCTTTCTTTCTTTCTTTCTTTCTTTCTTTCCTTCCTTTCTTTCCTTTCTTTCTTTCCTTTCTTTCTTTCTCTCTCTCTCTCTCTCTAGTTCCTTCCTTCCTTCCTTCCTTCCTTCCTTCCTTCCTTCCTTCCTTCCTTCCTTCCTTCCTTCCTTCCTTCCTTCCTTCCTTCCTTCCTTCCTTCCTTCCTTCCTTCCTTCCTTCCTTCCATCTGCAATTTGCTAGTTGCAAAAATAGATGCCCGAGAACAATTAGGTGGAAAATTCAAAATGTATCTTTTAGATTAATTCATTGTTCTTCTTGTAAACACCCAGTGGGGTATCATAGCCACTCAGTTTCACTACATATGGAAATTAAGGGTTGCTAGTTCCCATGCACTGGCAGACCACAGTAGATTTACATGCACATATAAGAAACACATCTTTCTCTGTAGTGAGATATGTAAATAGTAAACACATCTAGAACCGGGAAATTTATTTTCTTGTTATTAGCCATTAACCATTACTTCTTTTGCAACATAATCCAAAATAAAAGTAATCAGTGAGCAGATTACTATGATTTGCATTTAGGTACATGTTCCAAAAGTACTGAATTGAGTCTTGCTCCTCTGAATAATTTTCCTTTATAATATTTATACAAAACCAGATTTAAGGGACATAAACCATGTATAGTATAGAGGCTTGCCCTCTCTTCTGTTTTCATCTTGACTTCTCAGAACATCTCTTTCTCCAGCTCACCAGCAGAGCAGTAAACCTTCACTTAGAAAAATACAGACCTTAAATCTCTTATTTCCTGCTTCCATGACAGTATTCTAAACAGGCTAACTCTGATTAAGAAGTAATAGCATACTTCATACCCATTACAAGAACTGGGTTATTTATATTCTTTAAAGGAATTTCTCAGACCTGATACCATTAAGCCTTAATTCAAGCCCCCTAGATAATTAAGCAGTTTCACTTTTCAGAGTCAAAAGAATCATGCCAGCACATGTGATTTAGGAAAGTGAGAGAAAGGAAGGAAGGCAAAAGAAAGGTTTATTTAACTTTATACTATGCATGTATTTATATTATTTATATACACACATAATATTTTATCTTATATGTATGCTGTGAAACCATGCTCTTAGGAAAGGAAGGTTATTATAACATGCAAATCTACAAACCAGCAGAAGCTGGATATTCAGATAGAGACATACTTGCTCTCAGATGTCATCCTGATGTTTACAGACTGACTCAGACTTTGATCTTCCTTGCTTTGGTCAGCTTGTATTGTGTTAGAGCAGTCATTCCTTTGTTTAAACATCCTCACAAATAGTGGTATGAAATCTATAATGGGGACATATACCTTAGCTAAATATTTAGCATTATTTTTGTGTATTTGTGTTTATATGTATTTGGTTAACAGATGCAGTGGCTTGTGCATGCAGCCAAATTTTACCCAGATCCTTTTCACATACAGTGAAATATGCACATTTAGTACTTCAGTGTTGCGTTTTCAGATTAGAATAATTTTAATGTCTTAGGTAAGGAGGCTTGAAATATAATTTTAAAATTCCTTTCTCTATTTTCTAAAGAAGTTGTGGAAATTCAGAAGCAATCTGCATTAAGAGAATTAAAATAAAAATCCCTAGAATATGAGGAATTTAGATTGTCTAAAATACCTTAGCCTAGGAAAAAAACCTTGTTCTTTCTGTAAGACCTCTTCCTAAACAATTCCTGAGTAGCTAGAAATCTCCTAGCTCTTTTTTTTAAGCTATGACAATTAAGAAAGATTTCATTTCATTTGTTTCTCCTTTAAATCCCTCCCATCTTTTACATACTTTCTACAATATCTTCAGAGTACAACATTTGATGACATTTTAATTGTAATTTTCAACTTAATTAAAACATTATTTAAATGGAAGTACATGGGGAATTTCATGCAAATGAGGACGATAGCTTCATGGCCCATGATCTGGGCTGCCATAGAAGGCTGTGCTGATCAACAGGAAAAACCCTGCACTTTTCATAGCAGTGTCTCCACTGTAGTGAGTCTTACAGCCCCTGCTACAGGTATAGAACCAAAAACTGTGGACTGATGAAGAACAAAAACTATCACTTGGCTTCAGAATTTGCAGCATGCATAAGTCATCCACTGCATCACAGTCTTCAGTCTATGAATGTGTTTTTTAAGTTCTCATAGCTTTAAAACTTCTATTTGGGCAACTTTACAGTATTTGTTGATTCCTATAAAAAACTACCTTTTCAAATTTTGTCCTATAACCCAGCACCCCTCATCTCAATGCAGTGTTTCTTGATGGACTTGTCCACTTGTCTGCTGTTAACAACTTCATAATTTCTTTATATTATGGAAAAGAGAGTTTATAGCAGTTTTAGATTTCAAAGTTACAAGTACTTCAGCTGATATTAAAAGGTCTGTGGCAGTTTAAGATCAATCAGTGACTCAGAAAAAAGACACTCTCCTTTCAATTAAATATTAAGATTAGCTGGAGATCTGGCATTGAGGTAAACTGAAAGATTTACATTAAAAATCATCGTTCCAGTACACATTTCATATATTTAAAAATTATCTAATGATCTACGCAGACTGTAAAAAGAGCAAACATTTATTTAGAAACCAAGTGAGAACTACTCAAGACAACTTAATTTTGGTCCCAGCCTCCCTTAAAATTGTACATATACCAAAAATAAGAAATAGAGGAGGGTTGAAAGATTTTAAATGCAAGTTGCATTATTGAAAAGTCATTTTTAAATTATTATTATTATTATTATACAAAAGTATAAGTACTTTAGTATTTGATAGAGAGGTGTGGCTCCAGGAGTTAGCACTGAAATTTCTTCATAGGTACAGCTGAAGGCAGGGACATTGTTAAAGAGATTTTGAAACAGCATCACCCCACTACTTTGAAAATACCTTTGAGATTATTTCAGTAGCGCCTTGCTGATGTTGCAACAAAGAAAATAGTTAGGTCAGAGACATTAACATTCCTTTGGCTATGCTATTTCTATTGCATGACTAGACATTAAACAAATCCAGGTCGGTGTTTTCCCCAGTTTGGCAGATCTGTACAGATCCATAAACAGTGTACAACAGAACCAAGCTTCTTTTTTATTCCTCCTTTATTATTTTTTAATAACAGGTTTGTAATCAACTAGAACTTAAAGTGCCAGTTCTGTAAAGTGGCTTAAACTTGCTCAACTTTGAGCAATTTAGTAATGCCACAGGACTCAGAAGGAATTTTTTATTTTGAAATGTCATCTGACATTTTTGTGTGCTAGATTTAACCTCAATATGTGTTTGTTTTGGTCAAATTAACACTTATCCTCTAGCAGCAGGCCTGGAGAGCACTGACTATAAAATCAAACTGCTTTTATTGGTGTTTTGGAAAAGTCATCTGCAGTCCTGACTAGCTGTGTTAAAGCTAGTGTTAGTGGAGCTAAATAGCTGCAACTTGCTTGGGACATTAATTATGCATAGTTGTTGCTATACTTTAAGTGATTCAATGTAATATTATGGCCTGGCCCCTTACTAATCTTCCCTCACTTACAAAAAAACTTAACAAAAAACCTTGCATAAACTTCTGAAGTGTTTGTTATTGCTAGATCTGGCTACACATTGGCAGACAGAGACAGTACTGTTAACTCATTCATGCGCTGGATGTTTTGACACCTCCTTTTCCCTAATATTAATGTATTAAGTCAATTCTGTAGATGTACTCTCTTGATTCTATCTGATAACTGATCAGGAATGTGTTTCTTGATTTTTCAGAGCTTCTTGAGAGCTAACAGTATTTTACTTTCAAATGTTCTCTTTTCAAGGGTGTTGTCTAATATTTAGAGCAGAGAATAGGCAACTACTAATCTTAAATTTAAATCCAAACATTTATTTTTGAAATGTTGTATGACACAGCCTTTCTTTCCTTTGATTTAATTTCTCTTAGTACAGACTGCATAATAGCACTACATAAATACATTTTGCACTATATAAATATGTTTTGAATCATTATTGAATTACAAAAGCAATTGAATAGTCTGGATGAACATGCTGTGAGAATGCTACCATTCATATTTCTGTGAGATAATGCACTGTGTCAGAGTCCTGGCTCATCTCAGGCTTACTGACCTGCTTTGACCACAATTAGAGAGAATGCGATGTGTTTCAGTAAACCTTCAATGTCATGGTAAGAAGAGGTTGTTTCATTTTTCCTTTGTTGCCACTTCAGCAGCAGCTCTCCTGATACATCTGTCACTCATCACATGCCAAACCCTTTCACAACTTGCTTTGTCACACCAGAAAGTGTTTCCTTCCATCCTGTTCAATCTGAAATCTATCTGTGAATGAGTACAGAAATAGGTGCCTGTTTTATGGGCACAACAACCTGTTTTCAGAAAATATACTTTGGCCCAGACAATGCAAGTTTTGCCCGAGTGCCTTTGTGGAATTGTGCCTATGCTATTTCCACCTTCTCTGCCTTCTCAGCTGCACTTGCACAACAGACTGACAGGAGAGGCATCCTCCAGCATAGTATCTCATCCCCCAATATGCTGCTGGTCCTGGAAGTTGGAAAATTACCAGACCTTAAGGCTGGAATATTTCACTTATTAACCTCTTGCACTTTTTTCTCGATTTCAGTTATGATCTTGTTTAAGCAGCTGATGTCTTCTCAGCTGCTAAAGTCAGAGGCTACAATAATGTGGCAATAGAGGTGGGAATTGAAGTAATTTTCAGATGAGACAACATTAGTTTCTATTTCAGGCTTTTCTGGAGAAAGCAGCTGCCAGATTCAAGTCTGTGATTAAATAGACAAAAAGGCAAAGTGGGTAAATCACATTCTAGTAGATGCTAAGAACTGAGATGTAGTATTTTTCTGTGTGCCTGCCAGGCAATAAAGTTCTAGTGCGTCATCCAGACAGCCTCTGGTTTCCAAATCCATTTTCAGACATCAGTATCAAGAATCCCACTTGAGCTTGGTGAAAAAACAGCAAAAATGACAAGGGGAAAGTGAGTACTAAACCCCAGTCTTTCAGTTACAAAGATTATAGACTTTAACCATTGCTACACATTAAAAACCTAATAATGGCCTTCAATAAAATCTGACTGGATAATAAAACAATACATAGAAAAAATTATATGCCTTTGTTTTTCTCAGCTGCACTGCTCTAGAGCAACTTCTACCATCTTGGCTGACCACATCAGTGAGTGGATACTGCATTAAGTAGGCCATTACATTGGTCTGCCATGGCAATTCCTGTGTTATTATCACATTTTAGTCTCAGATCTGTATTCAGTCTGGATGGGAAAGGAAATCTTTGATTAATTTATTTTCCTGTTCATAGAAGGGTTATTTTTTTCCTTCACCTACCAACTTATAGTGCTGAATAATAGGCAGAGGCCTCACATATACACACAAGACCCAGGATGTAATGTAATTTTTGTGCACTTGCTGCAGTGCAATCTGAACCATGTTTCTCCCAGTCAGTCTGTGTCATTGAGGTCCACCTGCAGAATGCAGCATTAGGTAAGAAGGAAGAAATATGAGAAACAGAGAATCAAAGAAGAAATGTCTGCTATATGTTTTTCCAACACTGCAAGCCAGCAATTATGCTGAATCTTGAACTCGATCAACAATTGCTTAGCAAGCATGAATAGCAGATGCCTCCCAATGCTTAGAGCTCTGGTGGATTCAGATTATTTATAATCCAAGCTCAGTTTCATATTTGCCTTATTCCCTTGGTAAACTCACCTGGCTGCAGTAGTCTAAGAGTGACTACCCTTAATATTCTCACAGTCAGAAAGGCCTCTCAGGATCATTTTCTCTAAAGGAAGGGATAAAAAAAAAAAAAACCAAACATTAAAAAAATATAGGAAAGTGCATCTCCAAGGAAGCATGGTGTGTCATGTGATGAGTCTTAAATGAACCAGTTAAAAACTGGGGTATAATCCTGAGTCATGCTGGTGAAAATATTTCCCTACTTTTATTAAAATATTATAAAAATTCTTTATCCATAACTATCTTACCATAACCACTTATAATTCATGTATCATTCAACAGAATTGAAATATAGAAATATTGGAGTTTCAAGCCTAGAGGGACCATACAGCCTTTCACTTACTGGAAAATTTTTCAAGACATTTTAAATGTTTTCACAAGACCTTTTCCTCTTCCATCCCCTTTTTCAAAGTTTCATGTTCTCTTTGACAAATGCTCATAAGAAATCCACACTAAAAAAAAAATTTACAATTATAAATCATAAAGTACATTATGAAAAATATCATATTTGGCCCTAAATTCCTTGGTCCTCAAAATTATGATATTCAGAGACTTCTGTCATCTCTTTGTTTCTGATAAATGCTGTGTTCTTTCACTCTATTGGTCTATTGGTAGATTGTAGGTACTTTGGAGAAATTATTTTATTTCTGGAATCAGTTTTTACAGGACTTAGCCCAGAGTACTTTGACAATAGCTTTTGGGAGAGCAATAACTTTAAAAATCACAATTTCTTTTAAACTACTAAATTTAAAATTAAGTCTCAGAATTATGTGCTCAAGAGAGGACTTATAGACTGTCCATAAAATATGAATGAAAATGCTTGGAGAGAGTGGTTCTAACATGGCTACTTGTACATGTGTCATGACACCACTGTCTAACCATCCATGTGTGAATAATGAAATCTAATCTGCACAGTTGGCTGGGAAGACTTTTTTTGTGGATCCCAAATCGAAACTTTCAGCTTACCCTCTTTCCACTGGTAGGTTAATATGTCTGCCCCAGTAAAAATTGCCCTCCCTCTCCCCCCCCCCCACTTCTTTTTTATTGTAGTAACTGCAAATTGTTAATTAAAAAAGCTAACCCATGCTAGTGGGCTGATTGGGATTTTAAATGTACTCTGTGAGAACAGAGGTGATACTGTGCTCAATCTTGTGTAGCACTGAGAATTACTCTGGAATATTAACACTCTGACCCTCTATAGGGAAAGGTACAGAGGGCCTCTGTATTTCCTAAAGTTATTGTTCTATGCCAATTGTTATCAGATACTTAATTATAAATAAAGATATATACTTACTGGCAGGAATAACATAGAAATTTACCATCATGTAGAAAAGGAAAAATCAGATATCTTGCCTGTTGCTAAAACCCAGACTTTAGGGCACAACTTCTATTTTTGGGATACTAGATGTTTCTTCATGAAATTGCAAGTCTCCCATGCGCTGCCATGTATATCTGTCCTGCACACTTGCAGACAGTTACTTAACATCTTCAATCACAGAAGTAAGCAGCTGCATAGCACAAAGCCCACACACTAGCTTTCACACCTGAGCTCAGTGGAATTTGCCCAGTGGAGTGAGCCACGCTGGAGCTGTCAGGGCCCCTCAGCAAGGAGAGGCAGGAGCAGGGCTGGCTGTGCAGCTAGGTCTATCCTTCTGCAGCTGGTGCTGGATCAAAGCTGTTCAATGCTTTAATGTATTTGCAGTCTGGTGCAGCAGATAGGCCTCTTAAGAAATAGAGATAAAACTCTGAAACATTATCAGCAACAGAAGGTCACTGATCCATTTTCTGGTGGTTGAACTACAACACCCAGGTTTGGAGACCAATGTCATTGGAGCAGAACTTGATTCAGAATTTAGTTACGATAGCTTGCATTGGACAGTTTATACCAGTATACCCATCTCTTATCATACAAGAATATCTGTAGGGCTAATTCCTATTTATCTTCAGCAAAGACCTGTCTATGTAGGACACAGCTGCTCTGTGTTTTACTAGAATCCTTCTTTGCATTTGCTGAAAAAGTCACAGATAAAATGTAGAACCCTGAAGCCAATTGAGTAAGCAAATGACATGGCTAGCATAAAATAAAAGGGTATGAAGTGTGAAGTGAGAAGTGAAAGTAGGATAGCACTAGTAATTCACCTTCAACAGGTTTGCCAAGGATAGCTAGAAAAACTACATAGGAAGGATGAATTATGACTTCTGAAAAATAAGAGTAAAAGTGTGCTTATCAAAATTCATTGAACTTCTACAATTCAATTCTTAATATGTTCTTTGTCTTTTTGCAGTGGTTGTCATAGGAGCCATTATTGCTACAGAGAAAACTGGTTTTATTCAAATTATCCTCTTTATCTAAGAATATCAAACTGCTTTTCAAATTGAACAAAGTCTCCCAAATAAATATCCCATATTCAAGATATTGTATGAGGAAAGGGAAACATGATGGTGTTGGGTATGTTGCTTAGGTAGCAGCCAATGCTTTTAGCATGACGAAATTGGAAATTATATTTCTGACTCCCTAGCATAATTATTACCCTCACACAACTCATTTTTACTGCAGCTACTACATTTTAGCAGCTAAATGTTGAACTCTGTGTTTTTATATGTTCATTCAACATACAGATTAGGTGAGATGTGAAAAACAGCAATATTGTTTTAAAAACAGATTATGAATTTTAACAGGAGATATTCAGATAAATATATAAATAGAAATATCTTTAACTATGTACTTTTGTCACATTATTTCCTTTTTCTGAAATTTTCAGTGACCATCAACTTTGCCTTATACTAGACAGGCAGCAAGATAGTTATTGAGTGTTCTGCACTCAGTCATCAAAATAGGATGACTCACTTTCAACGCTGAAAAACCTAATGTCTTGTTGGGAGTTGGGTTTTTGTTCTTTTTCTGTCCCAGTTTAAAGAATTTTTCTATTATCATGCTAAGGGAGGCTGCCAGTTATGCTCAGGATCTTTTGAGGTGGGAGCTGGCTTCCAGGGGGGGAAGGCGCTGCTCATTCATCCGGCGAGCTCGGTGCGGAGTTCGCCCGTCTGCAGCCACGCGGGCAGAACGCGGAGAGCCCGGCGCTCTGCGGTCGGACACTGCCCTGCATCTGCCCCCTCCAGCCTCCCACCTCTGAGGACACAGCTGAGCACCGGGACTCAAACGGTGAGCGGGAGCTGCCCCTCCATCCTGCTCCCACCTGAGACACAGCGCGGCCGCTGCCGCCTTCCCTCCCCGCTCCCGTCTGCCACCTCCGCAGCTGGGCGGGCCCTGCCACGTTTTTCACCACCGGGAACAGACACAGGCAGAGTGTGCCTGCGGCTGAAGAAAGGACTGGAACTGAGTTATTTGTTCTGTTTTGTTGTTTATTTTAATAGCTGCTGTTGTTTTTGCTTGTACTGTTAGATACATTAGTAAAGAGCTGCTATTCCTATCCTCTTATCTCTGCCTCAGAGTTCCTGATTCAAACAATTATAATGCTCGGGAGGGATAGGAATTAAATTCTCTATTTCAAAGAGGAGCTTCTGCCTTTATTGGCAGACACCTGTCCTTCAAACCAGGACACTTGTAAAATGTAGAATTTTACAAACAATGTCTAATAATTAAAGACATAAACGTGAGTTTGTTGCTGTCTCAGCCATAAGATATTGCCTTTCAAAGAGTTCTAGAAAAGTTTTATGCTTGTTTAATAAAAAGGCAGGAAGAGCAATGGCAAAGCATTTAACGGCTGAAGAGTTTTTTCTTCAGAAGGAAACAAGATAGATTTTTTTAAATATAAGCTTAATTTTAGTTAATCCATAGTAAAGTATATTGACAAAAGTAATTCAAGGGCTTAAATGTAAATACAGTATTGTCTCATTGGGAAAAGAAAATGCTTTAATTTTCTTGAAATTTCTTGAAGAATTCCTGTAAATGAAATTTTTATGGATATGATCTTAGATAAACAGACACTGAACCTTGAGACTGTCATGGATTGCTGCCTGGCTGCCAGACACATGCACAGCTGCACTCTCATACCCTCTTATCAGCAGGACAGAAGAGAAAATGACAGGAGAGATTAAAATGCTCAGGAATCAAAGAAAAGAGAGGGAGATCATGTATCAAGGTCATAGGCAAAACAGACTTGATTTGGTGAAAATTAATTTAATGTTTTGTCAACTAATATAGATTTGAATAGTAAGAAACAAAGACCAAATCAAATTCAAAGGCCAAATCTTCATCTTTGAAGACTAGAGATCTGAACTGAAAAATATGTTCTTAAATTTCTTTCTGCATCTAACCATAGCTGGCTCACACACAAGACACTTTGAGCAAGTGCACAAGAAGAAAGGATGGACTGATGACCACTCTGCACAGGGTCCCAGATATGGTTTCTGAAAGGAAAAGCATTTACAAATTGTCTACTTTGGCCAAAGATTATTTATGATACAGAGTGATAGATCATGTGGGTGTAATATTTATATATTATTTTCGTGGAGGATTCTCATCAGCAATATTGTCTCTTTCTGCAGTAACATAGAAGTCTGTTACATTGTTATTAAGATTAAAAGCAATTTTTTCCCTCCTTTATATGTTTTTGTGTCTGTGGTTTGGACATTTTACATTATTTTTATGTATTAATATAATTAGAATATAGCATACACACACTGAAAGTCTGATGTCCTGCTAAAAGCCATATTTTTAAAGTAAAACATAAGACTTTAAAATTTTCATTTCCTATGAAATTCACAAAGCAAATTATTATGTAAAATAGGAGTATTTTTTTTTTTGTAAAAAAATCTGTATTATTTTGAAGGAGAATACCATTTGTTTGAATATAAGTGCATATAAAGGCTTTTTTCACTTGTAGAAGGCAAGAGTCCAAAGCTTAGTTTTGAGTACAGGCAGTGTAATAGACTGGATGGAACAGAAGGTACACTGGTATTCTTTGCTAAAACACTTGAACACAAACATGCAGTGTTTAACTGTATGTGCATTCATTAATATAATCCAATTATGTCTTGAAATAAACTGCAGACCACTTAAGAGATGCACAAATAGAGCAGGAAATGAATACCTGAAGTAGTTTATTGTTGATCTTAGCTAGGCAGATAAATATAATGCCAGTAATTAGTTTTGTCTGCTACTACAACCATTTAATCTTTTATAGCTTCAAGCAGAAGTGTGCTAGACCAATTAGCCCTAAAATGTGCAGCTAAATCAGAATATTTTGTTGTCTTAGGATGAATGTGCATAAAAATAGCTTCTTATTTTGGTGAAACAGATGAAAACTGGACTGGACGACCTTTAAAGGTCCCTTCCAACTCAGATAATTATATGATTCTCTAACACACCTATTGTAATGGAAATAATTCTGATCCAGATTAATGGAATCCAAATTTAAGACTGATAGCCAGTCAGTCTTAAGTTCATGACTGCAAATTTAGGAAAAAAACAATTTTCCCTAAACTTTTACAGGGAGAAAAGGAGTATTATGAAATATAATGTGTTCTTAAGTTCCCTATATGTGATTGGAGGCAATGAAAAATAATAGGACTTTGTATTAAAAAACAGACATAAGACTTTGGTGACTGCAGAAGTGCCAATGGTCCATCAAAATATTAGGCTAGAATTAACAACTGATGATTTTAAAGTATCTAGAAAAGTAATTTGATAACTTTTAGAGGTTTAAATTGTTAGTGATCAGTCAAGAGTAAGAAAATTCCAGAAGTCCTGCTCTTTTCAAACCACATCTACTAAATAAACATCAGTGGTTTGTAACTCACTGGAGTTAAGAGGCACTTATTATTACCAGGAATGAAAGCTTGTTTTTAGCTCTTCAGTTGTTACGTTCTTCACCTTGCAAAAACAAAGATGTTTAATGATGTAAAAAAAAAAAAAAAAAAAAAAAAAAAAAAAATCTGTTTCCCTCAGACTATTCTGACGCTATGAAAAACATTAATTTCCTGGATAATAACTAAGTGTTTTCTGAGAAACCCAGTTCCCCTCAGGTAAGACAAAGTTTAACAATAGTTGGTTGTTCAATTAATGAAGCACAGCCCTGAGAGGACTGATTGTTTGCCATCAATGCTAGACTGAATCAGAACAGCCTCCTGGCAGACAAGACAACAGCACTCAGATGCTCAGGTTGCTGGAACATTGCTGCCCTGATGCCTGACAGGCCTGTTGCATGGGATGTTGCATGGGATGCTACAGTGCAGGTGTGCAGCAGCCTTAGACAGCACTGCTGGGCCCAGGTCTCCAGCCCAGGCCTTGCTTAGTAAGGCTCACTGCTGCTCTTGCTGCTGCTCACAGCCTGTGCTGGGTGGAAGACAGAGAAATTAATGTGGGACCAGAGGTCTGGACTGGGAACTGCCCCTGTAGTCAGGTGTCCTATTCACAGGTTTTCTCTCTGGTGCCAATTTTACTGTCTATCCACATATTTGCACGAGGAACATGAACTTAAGAAAATGACTGATGGGAAACTCTCCTTGGTCAAGAGAACTATACATGATGCAAAATGGAAAAGTTAGCAAAGATCAGAACCCACAATGCAATCTTTTATGAGACTGATCCATGCTTGGTCATGCCTTTATCAAATAATAACTAGCAACCAAATCATTGCTACATAGCAGTGAGACACTCTCTAGGAGCTCTTCTTTAAACTAATATATTATTTCAAACCACTTCTTTCCACATAAGTTTTCTGCGTGTTTTCAAATGTTCTTTCTTCACTGTTCCCTTACTCTAGACTCCTTACACGGAGATTTTTTTTCTTGCTTCAAGTAGAAAGAATATTGTTGTGCATGTCAGATAATTTTTCTGAGCAATTGACTGGCTTTTTTTTTTCTAATTTTGCATGGAGACATCATTTATTTTTCCTTGAAGCTGAAATTTTCCACCTCACCAAGTGAGACCACTGTATATTTCTTTTTTTTCCTATTCTTGCTTTGTATTATTAATCTATCAAGTGTAAATTTTCTTTCATAAGTATCAAAAAGCATTATAGATATCAAAAAAAGCTCTTCATGCTGCATATGTAGAAATTATTTAAAGTTTCTGATAATCTATAAAGCAACCTTTTCAGTGCATAGCTTATTCAGCTGCCTTTATATGCCTCAGAATGCTGCTACCTAAACAATTTATCCCCTGCTGAAGGATAATTTGAGACTAGGCGCTTTCCATTTATTTTTTTGTGCATAGCTTTCTTGGATGTATCTGACCTTGGTGTGTTGTTAACACCCTGAAATTCATGCAGAAGCTTCGTTTGATGAGGTAAACTCCTTCATTAAATCAATCTTCATGCATTTGCATGCAGCTCAAGTCATAGATGTGAGACATGTTTCAAGTTAACAGCTTATCTCAAAGTAGATTAGCTACACATCTAAGGACCTTCGTTCTCCAACTGCAACATATTGCCTTTGTTTCACATTTTTGCAGTTTGAAGAGCAACTCCTTAAGGCAGAGGGCTTACATACAGGTGTGACGAGCAAGACACCCCATGGAGGTCCAGGGAAGGCCAGGCGTAGCTTTCACCTCCTTGCCACTCTCTGAGAAGCCATGTGTAAGTACAGATGGCCCAGATGATATTGATAAGAATTTCATGCCCCACTTCACAACCTTTGAGCTTTTATTTCCATGATTTACAATGTTTTCTATGGAATTGTAGCCCCAAGGATGCCTATCCCTCAAAGTTCATCTGTTTCATGGTACAAACACCTCAGACTCTTGGGTCAGCTTTGAAACAAAGTGGGGAAAAGAGCGATGCAAAACTCAGGCTCTGGAAGGACAATGTATGCACTGGATCTGTGAGATCTAAGTAGTTGCGGGAGGAATACAGTATCAAGAAAGGTGCACAATACTGCAGAGAATGAAGCAAAGGTGAAGTCAGGGAAAGAATTTCCTTTTCCTTCCAACTGCTGTTTTTTTCTGATGAATTTCTTCTCGTGAAGACCATGAACTCCCTTAAAGTTACAGCTCATCAAGTATAAGTCTAAGTTTAGAGCTCGTTGCCAGTTACAGTGACTACTTCTCTTCCAGACAATTATTTAAGGGAAAACCTGGAAGAATCAGGACATTCAATCTTCAACTGTTGCTGTTTCTACAAAGACTACTGCAAAATATTTTCATAGCTTCCTTCCAGCAACTGTAATATTTCACTTATCTTCTTCTAACTCCTTACTCTTCTTTTCACAAGGTTCATAGTATCAGAAAAATATAAAGAAACTTATATCAGCTGCTGCAGCATCCAGTAACAGAAGCAAATTCTAAGGTATCTTCCAGCTGTAAACCTTCTTGTGCTGCCCCTGCAGCCCTGCCATGCTGTCCATCTGAAAAATCACATAGTGAATGTGATAACTAGGAGTTACCTCCCACATCCTCAAGCTGCTGATCTTTCCTTTTGCTCTGGAATATGCAGCACTGCAACAATATTTAAAACTACAGCAGTCTGACTCATAACACCATTCTTAACCATCAATAACTGGTTTCCCACCCATTCTCGACCTAGCAATTTTTTTTACACATTTGGCTCATTATTTCTATTTGCAGAATACTTCTGCAGAGAAAAGTCTAAACAGGCAGACGTTTTAGTGCCAGATTGAAAAGGCAAAGAGAATAATGTTTACTAAGAAAAGAGTAGTTTATATTCCCATAAACCTACACCAATCAGGAAAAAGGCCACGAAAACAGACACTTATCAGTTTCTCTGTCCCAACCATATCTACATGGAAGACATGTCACCTGGAGTAGGGAAGATAAAAGACCTGGATGATGATGTGGACATAAATGTAGATAATGAAAGAGATGAATTATAGCATCAGCTTCATTCAAATTCCTATAGGTAAACTTACCTATAAAAGATATATGAGGGATAGTTATGGTCACTAAGGCTGATAGGAAACTATCTAAATATGGTTTCTTACTTCAACTCAGCAGCTGACATGTTTTTAAGAAAAAAAAAAAAAAAGCTCTAAAAAGCTGAGGGGAAAATACTATTTGATGCATGTACAAGTATTGCATATAAATGTAAGTATAAATATAAGGAACCTGTCGTAGTTCTCCAGTTGCCTCGTTCTTAACTGTGTTTCTACTGGCAAAGTATCCTAATTTATATAATGCCTTTTACAAATTTGTGATAATTATAATAATCATGATTATGGCTGCATCCTGAATTAGAGGTCCATGAATCCTCCAAGCAATCCAAAGTCTTGTTTAGTGGCTTGCAATGAGAGAGCTGAAGAGACATGCACCTTAATACCACTTACCAGCTTGGAAAGGTCCTATGTGCAAACTCTGTTCTTTTTCCATGGGAGAGAGAATAACATTCATTTCCTTCAAATTTTTATAACCCCACCACTGGCATGAGACTTGCCAACCCCAAAATAGTAGCCACACTGTTTACTTCTGCCAGTAGTGAAATAAAGTCTTGGTCAGTTGTCCTATCCACGTGTTCTCATTTCAAGATGGTGGAGTAAGATCTTTAAGTCATGTCATTAATATTTCACCAAAATATAATATTCAAAATAATATTATTTCATGTTCATATTTTGCCTATTCCATCCATTATTGGAACATTCTAGCTCAATTGGCCATCACTGTGTTGTTCAGTACAGTGGGTTTCAGGAAGCGTGTGCTAGCATATCTCACCTAACAACTGTGGAAAAGGAGAGGTCTCTTCCATCCCAGTTCTTCTGCTGACACACATTGCTACCCACTGGGTACCGTTGTTTCCAAGTTTCCTGGCCTCAGCACACCTTTTAAAGCCAAACACTGGCAACATGACTTGGCAGGAGCTTATGCAGAGTCATGAAACAGAAATTTGGACTTTCTTAAATAGCAGTAACTTTTGCCACATTCAGGGCAAATAAACGTATGTGAACTGACCTATTGTCAGGAAATTGTTTTTGGAGGTCAGTGCCCACAGATTTTCCCCCAAGGCTAGCAGAAAGAAAGCATGGTGTGGCAAGGGAGTTGTGGCACTCTGAGGGCCAGACACTTGGCCAGACACAGTGAGTGAACCAGAGTAACTGAGGATAGTCACAGGCCACATACATTGGCAGAGCAAGTGCCACAGAACTACTTCCCTAATAGTATGACCTCTAGGCAAAGCCCCAGACTAAAGTATGAAATTACACATTTAAGAGAAGTGTCACACAGAGCTTTAGTTTAGGCTAATCTTAAACTCAATGTGTCTGTAACAGTAATTTTGGAAATTACATCCTTAGTTCATCTTTGCAACATTTCTGTACCTACACAAGGTCCTTGATGCATTCCTATGGGTATCTCTATTACTAATATCTACATGGCTTGGCCAGTCTTGGATATTGCTGAGAGTGGAAATCCCTGTAGAAAAAAAAAAGAAGCATAATCACCAAGAAAAGCATTGGCACACATCAGCAATCTCTCATATAGCCTGATCTAATCTAATGTCTAATCTAATGAAGTAAATAAGTAAAAAACTGGTAATATCAGCCCTATTTGACTGCAGCCTCAGATATCAGACTTTGTGATATCTCCTAAGTTGGAAAATAAAACACACTTTGCTCCAATCATTTAACCTAACCTTTAGTAAAGAATAAACAGGAAGAGATACATCTTGGTCTGATCTATGGTTTTATAACCTTGATCTCCAACAGAAAACTAAGTGGAATTACGTGGCCAGTGATATATAACTGGCCTTGGTAGTTTTTGAATCAGTTGACCTGTGGGTAAGGACTCAGATTATATAAGACTTGGGGTGAAGTAAACAGGGTACAGTGATAAAGAAATAAAGCATTTTGACCAGCTTTTCTTCTCGAGGTTTGCTCCTGATTTATTCAGCATAAACCTAATAGTCCTAACCATGTTTTAAAGTACATAAGAAACATTAACAGGGAAATATCAGCCTTCATCTTATAAGATGCTATTTTCATCTCAAGGACAGCTAAGCAGAGGAGATTTAAATTCAAGGAAACAGTGAGATGCTTTGCTTTGCTTAACTGACCTTTAGTAATTCTGACTGAGGAAAATGTCTCTCCAGTTTGACTCATTTTTTTCCCCTCGGATACACTCTGTTTGTCATTAAGGGCTGCTACTAAAGCAGCTCTTGAGAAGCCATGCTGCTTTTTCCCTCAGTTATAGTGAGGAATGTAATTACGGGATAAGCTGTGATGAATTTACGCCAACATGTTCAGCTCGAGTCACATGCCAGAGAACAAATTAAGCTAAATGAAAAGCTAAAAAATCTAAACTTTCACCTGTAGTGCATTCTTGAACTATGCATTTGAATTGGATAGTTTTTTTCTCTGTACAGAAAGATCTTTCATTTTCCCAAATTCACAGCTGTTTCTTCCTCTAGGCTTGCAGTCTGTTGAAAAGAATGGTACTGCTAATCTCTCTTGCTATGAAGATTTTATTAAGGAGGCATGCAGTTAATGTAATCAGATTTGCTGTTCAAAATTCTGGGAGTTTTTTTACTGTTATTGTCAGAATTTCCTCGTTCTTATCCACTCAAATTTGGCACTTTTTGGGTTTATTAACAAAATATTTGTTGAAAATATAATGCTTATAATTTATAAATCTGTAAGGGAAGAAAGTTATCAGAACAGGTCAAGTTTCAAATTTTGAAAAATTTATTTTTCATTGGAAAAATTCTGTGTTCCTTTCTCTTTATTAAAAATTAAAATTTAAAAATTAAAGGCTTCAAGCCAGTCAGGCTGAGGGAAATATAACTGTAGCTCTTATGACTGGACAACTCCTTCATTTGGGATTAGTGTTGGTCATACATTTGACCTTCAAAACCTCAGACAGAGTCTTGCTTGCTTTCTGTGTTCACAAATGTTGAATTATGTTTTTAGTCGAGAACAAAAGCAAAAGGTTGCATCCTTGTGTCCTGCCCTGTGTTGTGGTTTTATGATCCTGGCTTCACCTTTCCAGAAGTTGTGCCCACTTTCCTTGAAATGATTTATGTCCACTGTACCCACTTAGCTGCTCAGCTGATATGCTTGAGCTGTGGATTGTTAAACAGAAGTGACAAAAGGGTGGCAAGTGCCATGCATAGGAAAATCCTATGACATAGGGCGATGAATTTCCATGGTTACCATGCATTAGATCCAGTGCTGAAACCCCTAGTGCATTAGAACTTATAGATTACCATGCCCCCAAACCTGGACCAAGCAAAGTTTCAGATATCTAAGACAGGATATAGGAAGAGTGAAGGTCTTTATATGCAAAATTTCATTCTGAAGCCTGTTCTCTAATTACTCTGCTCTCTGGAGGCACATAAACTTTGTAATGGGGCTGTAATGGTTAAAGCTCTTCCTTTTTAGCATGTATGGAAGAATCATGTTCCTGCTTACACTCATCAGTTCTGCCCCTCTCAGCCCCTATGGTTAATCACTTCTCTGCTACCTCAGGCTGTGGTAGCAGAATATCCTTGGTCAAGTAGGACCACTAAAATAAGGTGGTTGCAACTGACTTCCTTAATATTAAGGAAAAAGAAATACCCAATAGATCTTGAATTACTGATTTTGTCCAGAATGCAAACCATACATATTTCCATTTCTGATGGAAAACACCAGCTAAGATTTATTCATAGCACCCTTAACATTAGTGACTTCCTAAATTTCTTCAGTCAATCTGCAAATCACATGACTTTCCTGAGAGGTGAGGGTATGGTGGTGGTAGTTTTCCAGTGAAGATTTTTATTTCTGTGTGAGCATTCTTGTTACATCTCTTGCTTCTTAAATAAACTGATGAAGAACAGTAAGGGGACACAGAAGCATGTAAAAGTCACCCAAAAGGGAAAACATGGTTATAACTACAATTTTCTGAGCTGCTTCAAACATATCATACTTTATGTAAATCCTCCTTCCAAGATCCTTCTAATCTTCCCTCCAAGTTCTTTCAATTACTACTATTTTCTAAATTAATTTGATGTGTCCATTGTAATTTATTGCATTCACCCTCTTTCATATTCCTAATAGAAACCTGGTTTTAATAGTCACATAAAATAATCTGACTCCATTTATAAAATATTTAGAAACTGCTGGCAAATAAGTTTTAGACTAGTCTTTTTCTTAAATGGAAGTATCTGTCTGTAATGTGAAGATATATAATGAAAATCAAGGGGGGGTAGGGGATAGGGAGGAAATAAACTTATATCTTATATGATCTGAAATGTAAGGAGTTTGTAAAGTTTTTTGTTGTTGTTGTTGTTTGGTGAGGTTTTCTTTTTTGCTTGTTTGGTTGGTGTTTTTTTGCTGCCTGGTATCTACTTACTGTTTAGTTAATCAAGTGAATGTATTTCTTCTGACATATTTGATCTTAAATTTCATGAGATAGATGTAAGAGGTAAAATTAGCTTTCTAGAAGTTAATAATGGAGAAATGATGAGAAAAATATCTTGTATATTGAAGAAATATTAAGTCACTCCCATGCAGCGGTTAAGTAGTTCAGCTATTCAATTAATTGTTTTTTTCAGAGCATACATCTAAACTATGCTTCTTGTTCTAAAGTAAACTAATCTGGAGGTTGCTGCACTAAATTCTGTCCAAAATCTCCTGAAAAGGAAGGGGAAGCTCCCACTTGAGTACCATGGGATTATTATGAGGTCTAGGGGTTAGGGGAACATTTTTTTAGTGTTAGAAAATTATTGTATGATTTGGTATGAGAAGTATGAGTTTCTCTTCTTCAGAGAAACCAAGTCCACACTTATGGGTTATGGCAGCAGAGCAGCAGGAACAGTGCTTCTCCCAGCCAGTTCTGTTAATACTTAATGGTCTCTCAACATTTGCTCTCACAAATCTATTGCAAGCAGTTTCTCATAATGATGGAAAAGCAAAAAAAAAAAAAACATTCTGTAATATTCCTACAAGATCTGAGAGGGTTGAAAGCTCCTCTGTCTCTATCTGCCTAAAGACTCATTTACCAGTGGCATAGAAGAGCAAATTATCAAAGAATCACAAGTTACAGAATTTTAAGTGCTGCCACAGTAAAATTATATAATGGCTCAAATGAGTAGTTTAGATCTTCCCATTTCAATGTCTTCTTCTTGATTTATATTGTTGTGATGAACTTTAGTGATGCAATGAAAATTTGTAATCCTTTATATTACAAGGAGCTCAAACTACCACCTCCAGTGCCTGTGCTACCCAGAGAGCCACAAGATAAACTGGTGAAGTTTCAGGTAACATTCCAAACTGAGCACAGAGAGGAGAGCAGCACACTATGTGACTGAGGAAACATCACAGGGTACAGCGGAGAAAAAGGACTAACTAAAAGAGATTCTGATCCTGTCCTCTTCTTCCCCATAGAAATCCCATGACTACATGTGCAGGGGAAAGTTTGACTAAAGGAGATTCTATTACAAATTAACCAGATATTTCTGACAGGGACAACAGGCTGTGTACTCCTTTTTGCTTATTGACATGTTTCAGTATGAATGATGTTATGTTTGGTAAGAAATAGAAGTTGCATCACACCATGAGCATATTTGTGAAACATAATTTTTATACCTGAACCCTCATAAAAACATCTTTATCCCCAGAGGGAGAGACAGGGTGTCCAGGAAAACATGCTCCTTGGTTCCAGGTCAGGGCCTTCACACCATTCTTGGCCTTCTGAATTTTTTCCTACTTTTCTCTAAAAAAAAAAAAAACTTCTTGTTTTAATGCTATGCCTAAGCAAAAACCAGAAAACATATTTTGTAGGTTTTGAGGTTGAAAAGAATGTACAATTTGTTTATTCCACCAGAAATGTATTCTTAAATTGAATTACTTTAAATAGAAAAAAAATTAGGCACAAAAATCTCTATGAAGTCCTCAGAGCTCTAATATTTTCTTTTGGGGTTCTTTACTTTCATCCTTACAAAGATAAAAACATCTTGATTAAAGCAGGGTCAAGCTTAGTGACCTTGTTAAGGATTAATTGGTTCACAAATGGGTTTGTAGAGAAACTGCTGCTACATACAAGCTTTTTAATATTAATCCTAAGAAAACCAACATTTCCAGATTATCAAAGCAAAAGCAAAGAAGTTATTTGACCATTATGTGTTACAATTGCTTGTATATGGAAGATGTTTGTCAGCCAGGACATTTTAAATCTTGCAGAAAAAAGCCATAAAAAACTAAAGGGCAAAAAGTCAAGCAGGACAAACTTAACCTTTAAATAAAAGGAAAATTTCTGACATGTCTTTGAGGAGCAATTAGACATGAGGAACAGTTTATAGAGAGAGATAATGTACTCATTGTAACTTGAAGTCTTTAAAACAGAGATGTCAAATGTCATCTCTGAAAAATGTACTTAAATATAGGGTGTATTTCTGCAGCTTCTGGAAGATATTATCTCTCTGTGTTTCACTTGAATGGGAGCTAAGGGAAGAAAGTGGGTGGGGAAGAACTAATTAATGATGTTTTCTTTTGACCACAGGGTCTGCAAGATGCTGAATAGCCCAGATGTCCCCATCTGGACTTTGGGGAACAGAATTGTCTACGTGGCCTCAGTGTCCTCAGGGCAGGATGGTAACACAATGTCTGTGATCCAGTCCAAACACCAGCCCTGTCCTCTTTCTTAATTAAGTCCATGCTCCTTTCTCATTGTCTCACTGTTCTCTTAAATTTTGTTTTCTTTGCTGAAAAACAACCCACTTTCAATAGAACAAAATGAGCCAATATCCACTAACAAAAACACAGTGAGGAAAAAAAGTTCTATTTCAACTCCATTTAATTATGTCTGGTGAAACTGCTAATTTCTGAGGCCAAACTAATGCCATAAAGTTCCAAATTCTGCAAGGCACTGACTGGTCTGATTTAACACACTTAATATTAAGTATCTGTGTGTTTTATCCAATGTCAGTGAGACTAATTATTGGTTTATTACTGCAAGCAGTATGCAGCATGGAAGGAAGGAATAAAACCTCTAAGAGAAATTGAAGTTCTACTGTGATCTAGTGCTCTTTAACATACTTGTCAAATCTCTTTTCTTCAAAATCTCAAGTAATGCCCACAGAATAAATAATTGAGAATTCACAATAAATGAACCTTTCACTCATTAGAGGCTGAAAACATCTTCTAAAACAGAAAATATATTTTCTTAGGAAATTTGCCTTGGTCAAACTTTGAAAATAACAAGGCCTTTGTATAAAGGGGAATAAACAATATTACCAGGACCACTGGGGATATTCAGACATTTACTTTCCAACTCAGTAATTCATTGTCCCAGACTATTACTAGAACCAGGAGTTCACTTTTCTGAAGAGTGTGAGAAGTATGTCATGCATCTCAGTGCTGGCTAATGATTACCTTTGTAGTTTTCTTAACTGAAATAAAGGGTTCCTTCAGCAATGTTTGTATTGGAATGAGGATATATCTTGCCAACAGGAAGGTTTGAAAGCAAAGTCTATTATGTGCTGGTCAGGAAACTGAATATTAGTACCTCTTGAATTTTTTGTCACCTGACATAAACATTTTTTTTGGCCCTAAACTGATCTCTAGACTCACAATTAATTTTTTAGATAACATAATTTTCCTTACTTTGTGGCAAGATTAACAGCTAAGTTTATTTAATGCTAAATGATGGTGATACCATCATTTGCACACTTAATATATAAACATTTACCAAATTATTTTCTGGCACTTTTTTCATTACTATAAAATGCATTTATCTGATTGCATCCAGTATAAATTTCCAAATTATGTAAGAATATATTTATTCTGAAAAGTTCAAAATACAACACCAGATACCATATCCCATAACTTCCATTTCCTAACCATAACAAATATGTTTGTATTTCCCAAAGAGTATTGTGAATTATGTCTCTCTTTTCTATTCCATTTTCTTTTAAAAGGTGTGTGAACTCTTATAGCAGGGTTTATGAAAGTTGCAGTAAGCAATCAGGATGATATTTTTCAATATTTTATGCCAAATCTTCCACCTATGCAATATATCAAGGCTGGATAGATCAAGGGGGAAGTATGTAATGACTGCTTCAGAATATATTTCCTCTCATGAGATGTGGTAACTTCTCTGTTGAAAAAAAAACCCTTTGTAACCCCAACAGAATCATGTTTGCTAGGGGAAAAAAAAAAAAAAAAAACAACCGACATCTGAATCAGTCATTATCCTATTTCTACTACTCTAAGAGCAAACACTGCAACTTTGGCTCTAGCTCTTGCTTGTCCTACAGTTCCAGGGGTCAATATTCTTTTATTAAGTGATATCTGTATTTTAATGACTAAGTGTGGCAGCTTTTGTTTATAAATTTGGGTTTGCAGACTGCAGTCCAGTGCTCTGTCTTGGAACTGCTGAATCATGAATTTCATAGTGAGACCAGTCAGTCACTTTATTTTTCAGAGTGAACTGGTTCACATAAAAACAGGCAGCAAAATTAAGCCTCTTCTTTATCCTTGTACTTAGGACCAGTTTCTTGGAATTAGATGGCACTTGCCTTTTCAGAAGCTGACACTCCAGCCCTTTGTATGAAGATTATTAAGAAACCCATGATTTCCTTTCCATCTCACACTATCCCAGTGAGAACAGAGGAGAGCTGGTAGTTATACCAGTGCTGGGCACTACCTCTTCTGCAGGTAAGCCCATTCTGCAAGATGGATCAGGTAACCTGCTGTAAAGTTTCTATTAAAAGTTTTGCTTTTGAATGTAAGCAAGAGCCTCCTGGAGCAGGTGCCACAGGTGCTGTGATACCAAATAGCATAAAGGAATGGGTCTTGTGGCCTTGTTGTTATACCCCAATTCTGCTTTATCCTGCATGGCTGATGCAGCCTGCTGATGCATTTTTAAGAGAACAGGAAGAAGTTACATTTTGCACGTACAACTATTTCTTCTGTGGTTACAGCTTGTGTTTTGAAAATTTCACAAATGTTTCCAGTATGTGACTGGCTGACACCAGCTACTCCTAAGAAGACTCTCCTTCTTTCACAGATTCAGTGCAGAAGGCAAGTACTGATACTCCCAATTTTCCAATTTTTCTGCCAGCACAGCTCTATTGTGCTTCTGTCCAGTGTGCAGTGTCATCCTGAGCCACTTGCTCACAGATGGAGGAAGAGGAAGGAAATACGTAATCAGACCTTCTTGTATTAAGATATGTATTGCAAGAAACTGAGGAGGGCCTGGTGCATTAATACAAATCTCTGAAATAATCAAAGAATCATCATCTCATATTCTGGGAGTTCCTGACAAAGTAACTCCACATTGAACTGAAATTAGCCATGGCAAGAATTTCAAGTCTGGCTTATGTTTACCCCGTAGATATGTCCAAGAGAAGGGACAGACTGAAATAATCTCCTCACATGCAATAGCACCTAGTATGTAAATTTATTAAATTAGAATAGAGCCTTCTTTTTTCTTAAAAAAATAATTTTAAAACCTGTGTTAGAAATACATGTTTATGTGTGTATCTGCTTGCGATACTTCTGACATACACAAGAAGCCAGGAAAAATACAACACAGAGGTTTCAACTACCCTAAAAAATATGCCTTGTGGCTTCTAAACAGGTATAAGGACTGAGGAGACCTATTCTCAAAATTAATAGTTATTTGTAATCTGACCTTCATGCCTCAATGTTTCAATATGTAATAGGGTGGTAATGATTCCAACCACTCCAGTAAAACCACATATATAAACTGAAATAACAACTTGTGCGCTTACACTCAAGGTTGTTTTCTTCATTTGTGCTACTTTTGTTTGTTGTTTTAAATATCCTTTAGTATAGTCCTGTCCCTTCCTGACCTTTTTTCCACGGCCTTTTGAGAAGACACCCCTCTTACCAAAGCACTGGATATTTACCATAGATCTGCAGGGCATGGAGTCCTGGATGACAAAGTAAATTAGCCCAAATGGTGTAATAGCTTACATCCTAGGCAGAAATCTGCAGCTAGTACACCAATCTATGGTGCTTTCCTCTATAAATTTATCTGAGCTTTACAAACATTAACTGAATATTTGTATCATTGTCATGGTGAAAATGCTGCTTTTCCCAGGCATCTGGCATGCCAACAAGATAACCCAAGGAAGGGCATTGTTGAAAGTGTCTGGAGATCCACAGCTTTGAAAAGGTATTGGTAGAGTCAGATAGAGTAGTCTGAGGGATCCACCTCCCTCTCCTTCTCCACCCTCTTGGGCTGTTTTCCAGAAGAGCTGCTCAGGAGAAAAGAGGAATGTCTGTTTGGTAACAAGACAAAATTACCTTCACCACTGTTTACAGAAAACAGGCTGGCTACTATAAGCAGACTGAACCAGCACAAAATCTGCTCAAAACACATGGTGCAGCATTCAACTTGATAATGATTCAGGCTCCAGGGAAGACACAGTGCAAGGATCAAACAGTAAAACATTAGCTAAAAAAACATGTGCGTTAAGGCCATGGCTGGAAGAATATAACATTTTTTCCATACATCTCAGGAAAGTATAGAATTATAATATGCTCTCTGTAGAACACCCACTTTTTATATTCAAATTAATCTGTGACCATGAATAATTACGAATTATACTTAGTTAATGCTGATTCTGTGCTCTCCAGAGGCTTTTTCTTTTCCTTCCATGTGGTGCTGCCCTAGAATTTGGATGGAAGATAAGATGTAGGCAGGAACAAAAGACCTCAGCCAGCTGCCAGATTTGTTCAGAACAGTACGATGAGTGTGGTCCTAGAAAGGAAGAAATTTCCACTGCTCAGCTGGAGTCAGTTCTTACATTCACTGTCAGAACAAGGCTTTCTAACATTGTTTCTACACCCAAAGCAACTTTAAAAAATACAAGAAAGTCTGTATTCACATGACAGTCCATCCAGCTAAGTACTCTGTAGATAGTAAATCCTTTGGAAAGGTTATAGGAAAGGGACCAGAAGCCACTGATGCTTCCCAGCATTATTCTGTCTAATGCCAACCTTTTACACCATTAGGTGAGCTGCTTTGTATTGGGCTAGTGAGTAAGCCTAGCTGTGAGTGTTGTGTCCCTGATGTTCAACTGCAAGCATGCCCTGAGGTAGGGTTTTGGCTGATGTTAACTCTCTCTTTGCGACAGTGCACAAGAACTGTGCAAAGGAGCTACATTGTGCCAAGGACTGTTCCCATAGACAAAATGAAAAGACCTGCATCAGGTCTGACTCCAGTATTCTGCAATGTTTCTCTATATTTAGTCCAACATACACAGCTGCCCTCATACTGCACTGCAGGGAATGCATTAAACCTGCTAATTTTCATGCAGTAAAATCATCCCTAGAAGGACTGTAACTCTACTTGCACGTTGTTTATTTACAATCACTGTCCACCACAAAACTTATCAAAATATTTTGGAAATATAGAAAATACCGAAGAAATCTGCGACCAAGTCCTGTGCAGCTTGGGCCAAGTTCCCTGGAGCTGACTAACCTCAGTACTCTGGCCCTGGTGTTTTTAGCAGAATGGGAATGTATTTTAATTTAAAAGCTCTCTGTATTAAATCTCCAGTGATTTTATCCACTCAGTTTTTAAATCCATCTAAGCTTTCACTACCTGTAACCACGCTGGAGTAGGGACTTCAGAATTTCATCTATGGAGAACCACTTTGCCTTCCTTTCTTTGACACAAGCACTTTTGGGTTCTATTTCTGCTCAGGTGCCTTTTGCAACCTTGGAAAGAAAAAGTTAAAAAAATCCACAGAGATGTGACACCATCAGTGACTTCTTTACTAGGCAGAATAATAAGGAGGACTGGAGAATCCAGAACAGTCATCTGCAGAGCTCTCTAGTCTCTGATTGTCTACTGACTCTTGAGCACTTGCACACTCATACTGCTGAGGATAACACTGGTCGAGATCCTAAGGGCACCACAAATCAAGATCCTAAGGGCAATGTTCTAATGATTGTCCAGTTCTGTCATGGTTCTGACATGGTAATGAATTTTTTACCGACCATTGATAGAGGCTTTGCAAGTTGGCTTTGACGGATTAAAGAGCTATTGAGTGTTCAGCGTTCAGGGAATCAGCATTTGGTTTTGTTTAAAAAGTCATTGAATAAATAAGCCCTATCTTTGGAAGTGTATGCTATTAAATATACAAATATTCTATTACCTATATATATACATACGTGTTTGTACTTATATGCATTTATACACACAAACTTGCTTTTGCTGAGAAACCTGAAGGATTATTCATCAGAGAATGGAGAAACATTTTTTTGCTGTGAGAGTGAGATAGCATGGAAACAGGTTGCCCAGAGATATTGTGGAATCTCAATCCTTGGATATATTCAAAAGCTTTTTGCACATGGTCCTGAGCAACATGTTCTAGGTGACCCTGCTTGAGCAGGTATACTGGGCAAGATGGTCTCAAAAGGTCCATCATTCTGTGATTCTGTTAAAAAGTTAAAGGAACTTCCATGAAACTGAAAAAAAAAAAAAAAAGAAAAAGAAAAACAGAATAATTGTAAACCCAAATGACCTACTGAATCCCCCCAATTTAGGAGAAAACAAGTGTTCATTGTAATTAATGAACAACATCTTTGTCTCTTAAAATGGTTTAGGTAAGTGTCAGTGAAGGGTAGCTGGTTGAGGGGTGTAGAAGTGGTTTAGGCAGTGAAGTAAGCTGCCAAACTCAAAGTGAAACCAGCCTAGCCCTATCTGTTGCAGTTGCAGAGAACACAGTGCAAAGTAACAGCTGTTTCTGCTGCACCAGAGACATTTGAAGAGATTACTGGAGGGCTGTCATTTCTATGAAACATATTCATTCATACAAGAGCACATTTGACAAGAAAGATTGTGTGCCAAAAAAAAACCAAAAACAAACAAACAAAAAACTCCTACCAAACTCAAAAACCCAAACAAAAAATAAAGCAATTCAATACTTCAGTCTACCCTCCCCTCTCAAACCAGATTAAGATGCTTGTTTTCACTGAAACGTATGCTGTATGGCAACTCTCTCTTCACATAACAAAGGATCTGATTTACAGTTTTGTTCCTGTTGATCACTGTGCCTCCCAAAGGTTTACATTCTGATATAAAGTCATAACTGAACATAACCCTCAAGTTTTCCTGTACAAGATAACCTATATACACACAATAGTGTAAATTCATTGAGCACCAGCTCTTCCACTTGATGACATTGTAGAGAGAGCACAAATGACCATGGCTGTCCTGTCAAAAACATACTCATACTCCAGAATGCACATCCTGTAGCCTGGGGTGTTACTCTCTGTTAATGTCTATGACAGTGCAGTCAGGATCTTGTTCAGAGGTTTGCCTTCTCATTCCTAACAAGCTCTCAATTATCAGATATATAAAAATATTATGGCATTAATGAAATTCAAATTATGACACCACAGATATAATTTTAATTAACTTTTATAGCCTAAGTAAACTAGTATAAACATGATTGCTATAGCAAACTAAAGTCATGTCAAATAGTTGAATGTGTTCGTTGACATGCTGTGTGAGTAGAGGTTTCTATTTCTATGGAAACATAACTGTCATTTTACACTGATGGCAAAGGGTTGAGTCATTTGGTTTGGTTTTTTCCCCTCCTTTCAGCATCTAGCATTCATTTAATTACATTTAATAAACATATGCAAATCTCAGTCTCAGGGAGTTGAAGAATTTCTTAGCACTTTCTGCGCTTATATTCCAGCAGTGTTGGATGTTTCGCACGTTCTTTCCATGTTCTCTGTGCTTTGAAATTTGACCACATATTTGACATCTATAAGTTAATGCACTGGGTAAGACAGACCCACAAAAATGCTCAATGGGATGTGTTAGAAGAATGGTATGTGTTGCAGTTGTGTCTTCAGGACACTTGTCATGATAACAGTTTTCACATCCACGTGTGTCTTCCTTATAAGAGTGAAGTCATATGATTTGGACTAAGCACTTTCTATTTCATTTGACTTGTCTGCCTCTGCTGGAAATCATTCATTTTGCTGTTTGTCTTTGTGCTCCCTGTCTAGCTTCAGTCTCCTCCTAGCTTTCTTTTCCCCTTCTTACAGTTTCAAGACAACTGGCACTTGCCCCTCCCTGTACAGTCTGCATGTTTCTCCCACACCTGCTTCTTGTATTTTCTTCCTATGAGTCTGGGGCTTTGCGTCTCACTGTCTGCATGAAACAAAGAGGTTAGAGAAAACTCTACCAATACAGTGTCCCTATTTCTGATCTGGTTCCTGCATCAGTAGTGTCTTCCACCCATAGTATCCTACAGTTACAGTCTGGGGAATTGTCTCAGACATTTCTGAATTAGCTATATGCAGGTATAGCATCTAGAACACTTCTACCACAAAACAAGGCTCATTCTTAGTATAAATGCAACAGAATTGCCAGATATTAAATAGAAATCATTAGATGTTTCCAAAATTTTCAGAATTTTCTGACAAGGGGAACACTATCTTTCCTCTGTATTTTTTCTCAGAGACTGAACATTTTTGGCTGTGTTTCTCATGCTCTGGACTTATTCAGATCTTTAGGATTGAAAATTTCAGATCAGATGAACTAAACTGAAAGTAAAGCATCTGTTTAGGTAATCTTAAACACTGCTGAAACATCAGCTACAGATAAAACTTATAAAAATGGAAATGTCTTACCTGGAAGAAGTTAGTTGTTTAATGCTTTGTGCAGTCCTAGCATCAGTCATTAAGGTTTAGTCTCTGATGTTGGTTATGTAGGAATAAGTGTAGCAACATGAGTCACATTCCAGTACTGCTCCTACATCTTTTGCACGGACTAGGATTACAAAAGACCAATGTGCTAAGAAGCACTTCTGGTTGTTATTTCTTGGACAGACCTGTCAGCAGGCTGACCCCAATGTATTTCTATTAATGACTGCCTGCTTGCCTGAATTCTCACTTAATCATACTGTGTTAATAATAGCGGCATCAATGTCTTTTATTCAGTATCATTTAATATGGAAATATATATCTTTCAAATGCATAAAGAAAGAATTTTCCTTTCAGTGGAGTCATGAATGTCACACAGAAGAATTTCTATCATCAGTTGCTTCTTTGTTGTTTTGGATTTGTTGGTTTGGTTTGGGATTTTTTTCCTTTTTCAAAGCATTTTGGCATATGAACTGTTAGTAAAGAAAGAGCTGTTAGATGAAGAGAGGATCAGAAAGCAATTGGAACTTGCTGAAGAAGACAAATTCCATCATAGGTGTTCAAAACCAAAATAATCTCTATAAATTTTACACAGTTTACACTTGGTTGCATTTCAGAAATAAGTAGATTTCCTTCTAGCATCCAAATTTTATTCTGAGAATTTTAAATAGTGAAGAAACACATGATTCTGATTGCTTGCTTTTTGCCTTGGTAATATCAAATATTAACGAAGAAACATTATCTTCTTTGGATCACTTACAACTCTGGTACCATATAGTTCATCTTTATCTTGGTATTGTATATTGTATATGGTATTTATCTTGGTAAATTGTATATTGCAAAGCAATCTTCAGTAGCACAGTTAACATCATCATAAATTAGCATTACAACCATAGCAATTTCTAAATTTACTTGCATTTGGAGCATGAAAAAAATACAATTCCATTCACAATGGATGTGTGAAAAACAGCACAAGGGCTAAACTAGATAGAGGAATGACACACAAAGCTAAATCAAAAGCATTAATTTAATAAACTTTTCCCCATTTTTTCAATGAAATCAAGACACAATAATGAACTTATTAAAAGAAATGTCTTCTAATTTAAGGGGTGGTGTTATTTACATAGCTTTTTTAAAGTATTCTAACATATTCCAGTATTAATTCCACATGTATGTAGTCCCCCACATTAACTACGTTTGCAAATTATCTTACCCCATTGCTTACTTATATTTCCCTAGCATGACAATAAGCATTAAAAAAACCAAAAAACCAAAAGCAATATTTCAAATGCAGTACAATCCTACAGTTTCTCCAAGAAAACAATTCATTTTAAAGCTATATGAAAACTGACACACTTCCAGTGAGAGGAACACATTTTCTGTGCTCTGCATTGAGGCATTATTTGCAAGCAGATTCAGTGACTGCTTTAATCACCCTATTCTCCAAACTCTTCCACACGAACAATGCCCACATCAGAGAAATCACTCCACAGGCATTTTCTCCAGAAATCCTGCTTGGTTAAGCCATTCTGATTACCTTTTTTCCCGAATTACTTGTTTCCACTATCAGGATGCTACTGAATCCATTAGTCAGAATGACAAGTCTAATCATGGAATCCTTTCAATCAATGAAATTATTATTTTCAAAAAATGAAATTCAAAATAAAAATGTTCTTTGGATGGCTTAATTTAATCCATATTCTTTCACAGGGTGAGTTGTTAAAGGTGGAAGGGGAGGAACAGAAATCTGATAAAATAGTTCTGCCACAGGAAAAGCTGTAATGTTGAATCACAGCCGCAGTGAGACTCTGCCAAACCCCAGGGGATGCTCCTTTTTTGTGTCCATTCTGTAGATTGCAGTGGTGTGTAGATACACCCAAGGCAGCTCCACATAAAGTTCTCAGCAGGAAAAATTTTTTTCTTAGGATAGGCTGCAATGGTCTTTCCATCTAGCTCAGCTGGAACCCTCTGAAGTGACTGTAATCTGTGCACTGGAGTACTATGTAGCAACCTATGGTCTGACTAAAGTGCAATCATGCCATTTAAAATACGACCCTCATGATTATGTTATTGTAAGTAATGCTTGCAGTTGATCTAGGGTGCAAAAAAATCTCTGAGTGAAATTCTAAGCGATGCAACCATCAAAGTTTTCTCTGTCTTCTGAGTGACAATAGCTTTATCCTTTGTGTCTAATAATTACATGTTCTATTACTATTATTTTTATTATATACCTATAATTTATATATTATATATATATATAATTTACATATAATTTTATAATTTATATAATTTTAAGCTTGCAAGGGAAATTACCTATCAGCCCTGTACAAATAGATAATACAATTACAATACAAACACTTTCAGTGTACACAACACATCCTCACAAACAATTTTCACTTGAGTAGTTCTTTTGAAAGCAGCATTAATCATTCTATGGATACCTCACCTTATTTTCTGGGTGTCAATTTCAAAGGTGAAAATCATTGCATCAGAGAAAGGGACTACTGTTTTCATTCAGCTGATAGTAAATATTGCTGGTTTGATATGTTTAGGTCATTCAGAACTTCAATTCTTCAAAGACTGCTTTATCACTATATGTTCATATTTGAACACATTAAAAAGTGGAAAAAGTGCTTAATGACCATTTTAAAAGCTTCAGTGTAGATTCACTCTAAGCATTCCATTTAGAATGCTCCAGCAAGATAAAAGTAGGTGAAACAAAAAGAACAGGAAATTCATTGTAGGTTTAAAAATGAGAGCAGTTCAGGATACTGAGTTAGAAAACAGGATTTTATTACAGAATAATACTTGTAGATTAAAGATCCAGCATCAGAGGCTTATCTGGTATGAAGAAGCTTGACAGGTGGTTTTGGTGATACCCATTGGCTGCTCGTCTGTACAGCAGAGAAGCTGAGGTGCAATTACAATTTTACTATAAATGGAGATTGTAGCAATTTAATCAAGTGGGAAGTTTCCTGATAATTTAGACCAGGTCTGCATTCTATACAGCTTCATTCACCTAAAGCCAAAACCATCATCCATGAAATGCACTTCGAAGAATAGCTAATCCTGTGTCACTGATGTGACACAGAGAAATCTTCCTCAAAAAGGATATGTCAATACAGTTGAAGCTAAGGAGCACACTGCAAACAATTAGATAGCACAAGACAAACAAAAATGTAAAGCACTCTCATTGCCAGCAGCTACTGAGTAGTACAATAATCCATTCAAATACTTTTTTAAAATTAAATGTTTTAAGAATTCAAGTATTTAATGTCATTTGACTAAACATTTTCATGAACAGCCTATGAAATTGTTTCTTAGGTCAACTTCAAAATTATTTAATCAACGTTCATTACATAAAAGCCAAAAATGTATTGTTTCCCAGGTGAGCACTGTAGCTAAAAATCTAGTAACAAACTTGCCTGATTTATATTCCCAGATTCTCAGGTAGAAATATCAGGTTAGCTTTGACAAATCTCAGAGTCAGATACACCAGACTCCTGCAAAGTAGTACACTAGAAAACTTAGCCCAGCTAGCAAATTGCAGAATATATTCTACCCAGAATAACCCAAGGCTGAGCTGGTGCCCAAAAAGGGTGAACATAATGCAAGTTTAGACTAAGAGAGTTTATGCAGTAAGCCATTATTCTAGTATCATTGTGCAGAAGAATACAGACATGGCTGCTGTGACTCTAAATAGGTTCTGTTAATTATTTTTTACACTTACTAATATTTTAATGGTGAAAATACCCTCTTCAAATGCAAGAACACAACTGTAGTGCTTTTGTAATCTCTCCTGAACTTTGTGTATGTTTTTCATAGACTGAATGTTTTGCAGGTCAAGAACTCTTTTCTGTGAGTGAAAATATACTGATAGCTACCAAAACTCAAGGTATAAAAATAACAATGTTTAACTCTTCAAGAAATGTTATTTTCATGTTGTTTTATATGAATTCTGACTTCTATTATATCTAGCTGGATGATAACTGCTGATTGTATAGAAAAATAGACACTATTCTCAGACATTTAGCGTGACAAAAATTTTCTTTTTCACTGTGCACAAGAATGGATCTAAGTTGCTATAGGAAAATGTGCCATGCTATTTTCACCTCTTCATAAATATAATAGCATTCCAAAGTTTGAAAGTTTCATACTCCTTCAGACAGTGAGTGTTCAGTCTTTTCAGGCTGTGGCTACCTGTTGTTCCTAAGAATTCTACAAAAGTAATTTTTAATGGCGACTTTACTTGCTGTAGCCATCACTGTGTGGTCAGATGCCTTTCAATTTCAGAGATATGTTGACCCAATTAAAACAGTTCCTCATCCTGGTGACTTTTTCTTGGGATAGTATTAAAGCAACAGAGAAGTACTAAGGTCACAGCAATCATAACACAAAGAGTGCCTCATGTTAAAAATAAATACAAAATCAATAAAAACAAATACTATATAAAATACTATATAAATAATAAATAAATACTATTAAATAATATAAAATACTTCATAAAAAAAATAAAATAAATACTTTGTTTGGCAAATCTGGCTAAAAAAATCAGCATCATAGCACAGTCTGGCTTGGAGGGGACATCTGAGTGGCACTTAGTGCAGCCCACTGATCAGAGGAAGGTTAATTACAAAGTCAACTTGGGTTGTCCAGAGCCTTTTGCTAAGAAATCTGTAACGATGCAGATCCACAGACTCTCTGGACATATAGTTCCATTCTCATTGTGAAAAATTCTCCTTGCTATATTTTGCTTTGTAGCTGCTTGAAGAAAAGTGGCAAATTCCTCTGTTGAGTGAGAGCAGTATTATATTATGTAAATGAATTGGCAGCAGCAGGAACAAACACATCCTAAGGCATTCCTAGGGACACCAATGCTGCCAGAGAAATACGACATCTCTTTCATTCTGCATTTGCAGGGCATGGGAAAAAGAGGCAATAGAGAGGTGAGACCATCCATGAGACTTTTGTGATGAGCCAATACAGAGTGTTGTGTAGATTTCTAAGACAGGAAAAATGAGCCAAAACTCATTCTTAAGGCAGTTATAAAAAGACATTTACCCATATTCACTTCTGCACTGTGTCCAGAGGTGAAGTCAAGCAAAGGTCCTAAAAATATGTGTTTACTCCATCAGCTGAAGAAGTTCCTATCGTTGAGGCCGTGCAATGACCACATACAGAATCTTTTAATGTACTGGCAAATATTTAGGTCTCTGGTCACCTGAGAGGGAAACAGTGGTGAGACTTTTTGCAGACAAAGAACAGACTGTATTACCAAGGGAACATAAGCTACACTTTCCCTTGATTTTAGTGCTGTTCTCCTTTGAGAATGTGACAGTGAGTAATGGCTTTTGCAACTCATCTTTGATGTTGGATCAAACTGCAATACATATACTGTTCTAGTGAAGCACAGAAGTCAAGGTGCTGACATTACTTGATTTTCTTTCAGCTGTAAGATAGATATTCCCCTAAGGGCATCTTTAAACAGGAAATGAAGGAAGCCTTTCATCCCTGTGATTGTATATCATCCCAAAAGCCTGTGCTCATTGCTGCCCAGAAGCTATAAGAAAAGTCAAATGAATCAAATTTGCTGTACACACAAAATAGTGCATCTTTTTGAAGGTTTGTTTCTGAAGTGCAATCAAGCTTCTACACTTTACCTACTTCTAGGTAAAAATGGTTTACAGGATTAAGACTCCACAAAATCCCACTGCCTGAAAGCCTTTGAAATTGATGACATGCATGAAATTACAGACTGGGTGTTTACAGAGCCAAGGAAGGTCCCTCTGGCACCCTTAAGCAGAAATTATGCTATGATATCTTCACAAACATTCAGTTTGTGAAGTCCCAAATTCCTATTGCTGAAATGTTCTGCATTTTCTAATTATTATGTTGTGCTTGCATATGATGATGTGATAGGATCACTGCTGAGGCTGAACTCTATTTTGGAGAGCACCAAAGTTTCACAGCAATTCCAAAATGGGTAAAAATGCTCAGTGTCACTCTTCAGCTTGGTAGTCAGCTTCATTTGTAAGAGAAAAGCTGTTATTCTTCCAAAAATAAATGTCTTTTGCACTCCTGCATGTCTCAATTTACCACATCCTGTGTGGAGGAGCCAAAAAATAATATAAGAAATATTTGTGGGTTTAGTATACGGAGACAAAGTAGCAGAAGAATGTATGAATGTACCAAGTACACCTCTGTTGGGCTAAAAGGAACAGGAAAATTGTAGTGGGCTATAGCAATATAGGGAATAGCTGAAATAGTTCAAGAATTTTACCCACTGATAACTGATAGGAGTATTCTTCTTACTTGAATTTACATCTGTTCTCATTTACTATGTTATTGGACAGCTGTGAATTCTCTTTGTTTTACACTTTCTGTAAAACATATATTTAGGGTTGGGGTTTAAACGAAAGTAACTCAGAGACTCAGTTTGTGTGAACCTTACATTCTGAAAGCAGGTAAAACACTCTAGAAAGCTTTTCATTTATGTGATGTAATATCAAAGTTATTCTGTAATTTACCAAACTTTCTGAGTCATAGTTTATAGTAAAGCCATGTGCCATGGCTTCAGTGAAAGAGTTGGTATCTTTGATTATGATCTCTTCCTCCTTTCTGATTTTGTATATGAGGGAAACTCCTAATTTTTTTCATATTCATCTAATTTCCTCACTTTATGCTTGGGGAAAAAACCCTTCACCTGGTGGATTAAGGTCTTGTTTTGATTTGATTTGTTTGGGATTTTTTGTTTTGTCTTGTTCGAAACAAACATTATATTATAGAAATTTTTTCAGGTGCTCAGTGCATATTTCTGACTGTGTTTTTCAGAAATATGTATTTTCCAGAAATGTGTAGATAGAAGAAATCAGTGTGAGACATGCTGATGCACGTTGAAAATCCAGTGTTATTGTGTAAGTTTATTAATTTTCTTTAGTCTATTGTGCTATAAAATGGCCAGGCCATATGAAATTATTTCCTTTTTGACATTTTATACTTCTGTAGGGTTTGATATCACTGTGCAGGACTAAATGATCATCTTAATTTTTATTTAGTCTCTGTCTTCTCAGATAAGCTTTCTTTGCCTCTCAATTATGGTATAATAAGCTTGGGTTTTTTTACTCAGGAAGATATTCTTGCTAAAATATTAAAATGTTCATTTTATTACATCTTTCCTTCCACTTTTTTAAAGTGTTGGGGATTTTTGTTTGGTAGGTTCAGTTTGCTTTGGTTTGGTTAGGTGTCACGGTGTGACTGGGGTTTGCCAATTTTAATAGATTTAATTTCTCTTGGGGATAGGATTTAGGAGTAAAGACAAAGCAGGCTTAAAACTTAAAAGGGTATAAGAAGAAATTTATTAATAACACAAAACAATTCAGAATAAGATTTCTAGATTATTCCCTCCTCCCCCTTTCTTCATACCAGCAACATACAGAGAACACTTCAGTCAGTTATCTACTTAAACAACCATTTCAGTTTACTCTCAAGAGAAAAAGTCATTTTTTTAAGCTTAGGCTTAGGGGATGTCTTCACTCTCACAATCTGTGTCCACCTGGAGAACAACTGCAAATTATGATTTTTCCTCCCATTCACACAGTCCTTCCAGAGCTGTGTTATGGGTTATGATGTACACTTGGGGTACTACTTTTAAAGGCAAGCTGCTGAAAGACAAAATTCTCTTCACCTCTTTTCCTATTAAAAGTCTCTGTCTATATTCCAGTCCCAAAAACAGAGAGTCCCATTTCCTTGAGGCCAAAGGTTCTCCTCTCAAGCACCCAACCTCCCCAAGTATGTTTCACAGTTTAAAGGAATCTTAGTGTAGTCACAGTCCTCTTATAGCCCACAAAAAAAAGGTTTTCAGCTACTTATCCGTGACATCTTTTTCAATCTCTCCATCAAGAACTTTGTCTTCATTCTGCTGACTTCTGTAATTCTTCTTGCTTTATTCCTTTCGTTTTGGGGAGCTCAGGAAAAAAAATCTAGAGTCTCATCCAGGCACTAAGGGTTAAAACTTTTATCCAGAAAGTAAGGAGCCAGGCTGAAGCCACGCTGGGAAAAACATGTCTGCCAGGGGACCACGTGGAGGTGGCTGGACTTCCTTCTGCCGTGCGTTCAGCTGGAGGGCTTCCTTCTCCCAGACCGGGGGTAAAGGAGACCCTTCGGTGGCTCCCCTATCCCCCGCTCGGCCATGTTGCATGGAGAAAGAAAAACCGTGCCGAGACGGAGCTTCGCCGAGCGGGGACGAGGAGCCAGGCCAGGCCCCGCCGCTGCCGGGCCAAGGCTACGGCTGGGCCCCCGCCAGGCCCGACCGCTCCTCCCCAGAAGCCGGAAGCCAAAGAGGGAGCCCGCCTTTCTCTCTGTGATTTGTGAAAGCAAAACAACCTTCCAATTGGTTTCCTGGGCTGTCAATCACCAGTCCAGGTCTCTGATTGGTCCCTGCAGCCTCAGGGGAGGCTCCCAGAGAGGGGACTGTTGTCTTGTTTCAGGCCCTCGTGCTCTTCAAGAGGCTCCGCTGGGGGCCGGGCTCCCCTCCCCCTCCCTGCTCCACGTGTCGCCAGCACGTTGGGTTTTTCTCCTTCTTTTTAAAATATTGAGTTTTATTTATTAGTTATATGTATTTTATGCACAAGTGGCAACTGAATGGAATTTCCCTCTCTAAGTTAAAAAGTGAAATAATCTTTTTTTATGCTAATGACAGTTATTTAACTATGCTTTACCATTTTGTTTTCTAGGCTGTTTTCTTAATTTCTCTATTAATAAAATCTTAAGAGTGATAAACTTTGCAATGAGTAAATTGTCTGTTCCTCCTATCTGATAGGAGGAAACAATCTAAATTCACATACTTCCTAATTATAATCTTTGTAGTGTTTTATTATATCACTAGGGCTTTGCACTGGAACTTTTTTGAGACGATTATTACAGACAAGAAAATGTATGGTTGTGAGAAGTAAATATTTTAGGGAGCAACAAGTAGTGGCCTTAGGGCAAAGTGTTGGACTATTGGTTGGATAAGGAATTCAGGTAAAGCAAGATCTAAAGAACATTGTTCAGCCATTTGTAATTCAGAGATGTACCTGGAGAAGGTCTGATGCTCCAGAATCAATAAGGAGTCTGCACAAGCAGAACTCCCTTCAGTGAGATGTGTCATGCACCTGAAGGCCAAATCAGGGGTTCCTTGGGAAAATGGTGGAGAGCAATCCTACACACACACCCATGTCTGTGTAGATACCTGTGCCCTAATAGAAAAAAATAATAAGCCACTCTGACCATATTGTTCACATTTTATTTGTATATTCGTACAATATTTTCACAGCAGTTTCTTTCAGTAAAATCCTTTGTGATGCCAGATTCCCAATTACATTCCCAAAAAAATGTGGCAGGTATTTGACAGTGAGAGGGATTAGCTTTTCAACTATTTGTAAAATTAGAGGTCTTGACAAAACCTAGATGTGATCTAGGCCTTCAGTGTCGATCTTTTCTTTGTTTGGAATCTTTTTTCATGGATTCTATAGAACATTGTCAGAACTACTGTCATTTGTGGTTACAAAAAAAGAGTATTCAGTGTCCTAGTTCTATTATTTATTCTTCAATATCTGCTTAATGTGAATAGTATTAATGAAAATGGCTTCAATGGGAGAGCTGTGCACTCACAAAAGTGATGGCAGAATTCAAGTCTAAGATTATAAAAAATCTGTTAATAAAATTACCTTAATTCTCACTGATGTTAGGCCTTGACTGCTGACTAAAGCTTCTAAGCATGATGACAATAAAAGGAAAAAGTACCAGACTTCTTTTCATACCCTCCAATTTCTCTCACTCACCTGAAGTGGCAGCTATTTTTGTACAAAGCAGAATCACTTTCTTAATTTCTGCTGAACTGGTGGTAGAAGAGATAGGTCATGTCCTGTCAAACCTTAATACTGTGAGCAAAAGTATTTCTTTAGGTGTTATTAATTTTGAAAACAAACAAACAACCCTCAAAACACAAAAACGAAAATGAAACAAAAAATCTCCTAAATAAACCCACAAACAAACATAAAAAACCAAAGCGAACAAACAAAACGAGTCCAAACTCAACAACAAACCAAAAACCAAACAAACAAACAAGCAAAAAAAATTCCCAGAGAGGAGAAGATGTCACTTCTTCAGCAGATTAATACTGCTGCTGGAATTTTGTGACGTTTCACAGCCCTTTGATAGGAGCATGATTTAGCAGATTGTGTTCTCTGTTGTTTCGGTTTAGAGTTACCTTAGGACATTTGTGTATCTGGTTTCTTGAGGGATGCCCTTTTTTCTCCATTCATGTCTTTCCCTCCTCCAGCAGCTAGGCTTACAAACTTTTAAAAGGTGTGTTGGATGCAACTGCCTATGGTCTAACCTTCATCTGGCTGTGGATGTTTCTCTTCAGTCAAGCAATTTCATCTTCATGGAACGTGCTGAAAGAATCTGTACATTACAGTACTTGTTAGATCCCTTTGCTTTTGGACTTCATTAATTAAGAACCATTTCAATTTCACACAGGAATTTTAATATTATTGCACATAGCTTGCAGAAAATACCGACTCCCTTTACAGTTCCACTCCTATATTTATTTTATTAACCATGTTAACTTATTTTTTCTCTGTTATCCTTTCCACTCATGAATGAACAATTCTCAAATATTATTTCTTCTCGTCTTCTTATCATCATGAAAGGCTATAAGATTATTTCATATTATACGACATTTTAAGGAAGGCCCCCTGACCCATTATTGCTTAGACATAATGAACTCTAAGCTAAGAAGTGCAATTCATCTTAATTGTGTTAGTTTGATCACATCCCAAGACTGATTTTTCCAGCCTTTTTAAGAAGCATCAAGTTTTGACCATAAATCAGGACTAAGAGATATATAGGTTTGGTCCACAATTTGGGAAGCTGACTATGTCAACTTCCCACAGTTATTAAATTAAAAAAAAAAAAAAAAAAAAAGGAAAAATAGTTGCTGAATTTTATTGTGTTTTGAATCTTCTGCTTTAATTGAAGTAGAACTTAGTGAAGAAGACTGGAGGTATAAAGGTAAGCAGCAGTACACTCAGAATTCACCTTCCAAATGGCATTCAGCAATGATCGTCAAGTTAAAATTTGGCTTTTTCCCTGTTTTGGGGGATTTTTGTGTCAATAATGAAAAGTCTACTTTGTCTTTCCTTGAGATCACTATCAGCATTGTGGGAGACTATATGGCTGAGTGAGGAGGGAAATCAGGACAATAAGCCAGGACACAGGGCTGCTGTTAACACTCCTGCTCTTTGCCTACCCTGCATCTTTCTGCCATGCAGCCTGTGGCTACAGTCATGGAAGGTTTGGCCTTGGCTGATAAGTAGTCCAACCAGAAATAGATATTAATAGAAAGGGCTGGTAGAATCCAATTCTGTTTCAGTATTCTTTTTTCAGTCATGGAACAAAAATAACGAAATCCTTTAAACATATATTTACTGAGAGAATCACTTCAAAATAATTGTCCCTGGCTAGCACGTATAAAGTTTACAGTCTGTTTCCCCTTCCCTTCTTGGTGAAGATGTCTAGGGGCATTCATGACCCCTTAAAGCTTCCTGTGAAAGCATTTGTAACTGCTATGTCTGTCCAAAGTAAGTTTCACTCTAGTGAAGCTCTTTGGTTATATGTTTAGTTGAAAATCTTCTGACTGCTAGCTCAGCTGTTAGTTCTCTACAACAGAACACGAATGCTTTTTCTACACTAGAAGAATGATAAAATCTTTGGCTTTTGAGAACTGCCTTTGTTCAGAAAACTGATGTTTATATGAGGTAATCACAACAGGTATCTTTAAAATTAATCTGTATTCCAGACCTTGGCAATGTTGCTTTACTTGTAATGAAGAACTGGGTAAATAACCTTTTCCCAACTGCACTTGATCTCACCATCTCTCGTAATGTTTCCAGATTTTTTTCCCAGAAATTTTTTGTTGAAACCTGCCATGCAGAGCTAAGAAAGATGAATAAGCACACAATGTCAAACCTTTTTAAACAGTGCTTGAATCCCTCAGCTAGAAGCATATTTACAGCCACTGATCTTCTCATAGTTATGTAAGATCAGTAATATTATGTAATTAAGTTATGTAAGCCTGTAATTTCCTTTATTCTCTTAGGTGTTTCAGTGGGGGGGGGGGGCTTACCATTTTCTTTATTTCCTCAGATTTGGATCCATGATTTAAGAAGATTAGTAAACAGTCTAATTTAATTGAAGAAGTTTAGTGAACAGGAGTTTCTATATTTATCAGAGAATGTTTCAAATAACCTAGTAATAATGATGTGAGAATAATTCAAATAATCAAGTATTAATGACGACTGTAAAGAGAAAAAAAAATAAAAGTTTTCTCATAAATAATTAGAAAGGAAGAAAGGTACTGTAAAGGCTGTTGATGGTCTTGGAACAGATAAAATAAAAAGAAGAATACCAACTGTTTTTTTTTACTCTTAAGGGAATCTTCCATTAATTTTTGCAGCTTTTACCAGATTGATACTGAGTGCACTGTTGCTAATAACATGGACAATGCAAGTAATCTCCCTGGACCATTTGAATGCATCAAGTTTTGTCTTATCTTTGCAATCAGAAGTCACTTGGAGAAATGTATTTAATTAAACGTGTGAATGGCATGATGATATGTAGTGGGAAGGGAGCCATGACAACAGTAAAAACAGCACATACTGCCAAGTTGTAATCAATATAGATATTTTACCAGGTCTGGGTGGTGAGTAGATTTTCAAAACTGCAGTTAAATCACAAAGGCAGGCACTTCTATTGCTAGTAGTGTGGTAAGCCCATTTTGTATATATCTTTATTTTCAGGTTACTGTCTTGGACCAGAATTTCCTGTTGCCTCCAGAGAATGTTTGGAATACTGATGGACTGATAGCTAGCTATTAGTTTGATCTGGCTCACTGCCTTTACTTAGCTAGATTTCCCACTCATTTCAGTTTCAAATCTACATGCACTAAGAAGGTGCTTCTCTGTATATTAATATTATCACTGTTATTATTATTACTATTATTATTATTATTGTTATTATTATTTAAAAATAGCATTGGCTAATACAGAAATTTTGCAAGAACATGTGCTTTTCCATGTTTTAACATATATTTGCTTTTCAGTTCCATCCTACAGCTTGTTGCTTTTGTCACCTTGAATAAGCACTACGTCTAGTGCCTACCACAGTTTTCATAAGACTATCATCAGAAGACAAAACCTTTAAACCAGTGTTCATTTGGAGGGTGCTTAAAAAAGGCATGTACTCAGAGATGAAATAATCCCCAAATCTTTTACATGGCCTAATTCATAGCATCCAAATTTCTTCTGCCCGAGTCTGTCACATGTAAATTCCTGTCTAGAATTAACTTGTAAATAGGAAAAAGACAGGCAGTAGAACTGCTATATATTGTTGATCCATTTTTTTGTTTTGTCTTTTGCTGAAATTTTTGGCAGAAGATAACAAATGATACGAATGGCATTCTGTTTGTGGTGGGAAGTTTTTATCAAGTAGGAAGACTTTATATCATTTCCTAGCTATGGTCAGAATTTTATTCCAATCTCTTCAGGATTGTTTTCTTCACACTCAGATCCTCTCAAAATAAGCCCTGAAGGCACTGGACTCCACTGATAGGAAACATGTTTCAGGCACTCACAGTTCTGTTTCTATTTAAACTCCTAATAACACTAGTCTGACCAATGTATCTATTTTCAGTATGTAAAAAGGGTATCATTCTTTTTATACCTTTATAACAGGGGAATTCTTCTTGTAGTCAATGGAGAGAAGTGGTGGCAGAGAAAGTCAGTTTAAAATACTGAAATCAAAAGGCTAAAACTAGACAGTAGGAATATTGCAGTAAGTATTCCTTACATAATTTTTTGCGTAATCCAGCTGATCAGAGGTGTTTGGAGGACACTGCATATTAAAAGCAGTACTTTACCAGTAAAAAATCATTTTCACTATTTTTAACTATCTAGGTACACCTTATGTTTCTTACAGAACTCCAGTAATTATTGAGGAACATTTTTAAAAGTAGCAAATCTCACTGTTTTTTGAGATTTGGTGTAAATTATGGATGTCAAATCTATGATTTTATGCACAAAACAAAGGCAAGGTTGACTGTGTGTGAGTAAAAGGGTCAGGGGGGTATCATGCTGTGCCCATGCTGAGCCTTCTTCACTCCTACTGTGAAATGATATGTGCCTTGATGAAGTCAGAAGCTGCTAAAGAGCCTTTCACCCTGAAATTGCACAGGCAGGTCCAGTTTACAAGTAATTTTGGTGATTTGAAGAAAACACCAGCAACTCTTAAATTCTCACTGGAAAACTTAACATCATGGGAGAGGTGGAAGTTTCTTGTTGATGTAGCCCTGTGTTCTGGGGTCAGAGCTAGAGACATGCAGAATATCTTGCTCCCCTTGGTAATCAGTGTGATTCTGGAGAGCAGAAAGTACCTTCTCCTGGAAATTTGGTCAGTAAGCAAGTGAAAGTGCAGTGGAAATTGCTTTAAGATTAAAGAATTAGATTTTTAAACAGAACATCTTAGTTAAAAAAAGCTTTTTTTTCCTTTCTAAACAGAATTCAGAGCCTTTCAACAAATTCTCCTTCACAGCAATGTAATTATATCTTGTGTGACTATGGTAGGACATAAAAGACAAAAATAAAATAAAATAAGCAGAATAAAAAACAAAACAAAACAAAACAAAAAAAAAAAAAAAAAAAAAAACCAACTGTGGAGTAATGAAGGGTGTTGAAACCTAGCTCTGATTTTTGAGGCATCCCTGATGGTAAAGATAATTATTTGTATCCTTTCACTGTTTGGTCAACCAAAATTGGCTTAGAAAATAATATGGGAGCACTTATTCCTAGATGAATTCCTATTTCAAGGTAGATAGATTAAATGTTACTGATAAAAGCTTTCCAATGAGCTAACAATAAAGAAACCACTACAAAAAGAATTAAGGGTTATTGACTATGTTGAGGAAGCCACACAGACTTTATGTACTCTTCCAGGAGAGTCTGTTTACTTAGAATAAATCCTCACAGTTTGCATTAATGACAAACTTATCTTATGGACAATGGAGAGATAAAAAAATCTGTTTTAGATATTAGAAGTTATTACAAAGGCATGTATTAAAAAAACATGATTGCTAAGTTTGCAGTTTCATATATTTGTCATATATTTGAATTCAATACAGCTTAAGTCATAAATTAATCTGCGTAGCAGTTAGAAGATCACATTATACATATAAGGAAGAAAAGGAAAACTATGCAAAAAACTTCCAATGTAGAATGAATTACATTTGTTTGGCTTCATGATAGCCAGCTTCTAGTGCCAAATCTCTTTTTACTGAAATAGCTAACATTAAAAAAACATAGCTTTTTTCCCATTCCTCCCCTAAAACCAGTCCAAATTGCTTTTCCATCAGTCATATGTTTGTGGTATTTTTCATAAAATGAATATAAAAGCAATTAATATGATTGATAAGGGCAGACATTATTGGAATCCTCCATTTCTCATTAACCTGCTGTATTTCATGGCACAACCGTTATGTTTTCTATTGACTTTCACTTTAATCTAAAACTGTTGGGGTTTTTCTTAAGACTGAATATGTTTCTTAAAATTCTTTTAAATCATTCTCAAGTTTCTTCAAAGACTAATTCTTACTTTGTAGATCACATGTTACTCAGATTCTATCTCACACTTAAACAACCTCCATTTTCCTCAGTTCAGAAATGGACGGGTAATCAACACAAAAAGCTATCTATGACAACATTTTTCAAAGAAGTGAGAGCAATAGCTTACTTTTGAATTGGCACAAAACTTCAGTGAATAATTCCAAAATATTATGCCCACCTGTAGTACACAAAAAGCATCACATAAGTGTGCACCCATCAGTACACTGTAGGTACTTTGGTTTAAAAATTTAATCAATGACACGTGAACATGTTAATTTGAACCTTTTGATCCTGTCTACATTAAACACATAGAAATCTTAGGACATTTGTAGACAGAGAATCACATTGTTCCTTTTGCACATAATAGGAGCTGAAGGCATTTAACTTCTTGCATGCTATGTGTAGTGCCATCCCACAGCAAATCAAAATCTCTTTCACTTTGAAAACATTGCTAATTAATAAATGTTAGGAACCTGACATAAAGATTAATCTTTGTTTCAGAACTCCAATGGTGAATTTTGAAAATCCCCTGGAAGGTCATTTTGGATCACTGTTTCTCTAAAATTATACCTTGTTTTATCTAGCAGCCTTTAGTAGAATACATTAGACTAATAGCCACTCTTGGACAGAAAAATGGACCTGGAGATCACACTGGAATGTAATTTTCCAATTTTCTTTCTATTTTCTCTTTTCATTTCTTTGTGCTTACAGCACAGAAATTAGACTATCTTACTACATTCTATCATCTGATCTTCTGGTTCTGACATGAAAAAGCAGAGTTTAGAAAAATGGGATTTAATAATTCCATAAAAATGCACTGCACTGTTTCAGAATCCCTAAAAAGGTATTATTTTATTTAAATGTGGACTATGGTTCGTATTGATTTTTTCCCCCTCAATATAGAAGTCTCTAAGACCTCTTTAAATATCTCTAAGATGTTTATTCATCTACTGGGTTGCAGTGAATACAGACAAGCAATGGAACCAGAAAAGGTATAGGTTGAAATATGCTTTTTATGTATTCCTTTAAATTTATGTTAGTGTGCCAGAGTATTGTCCCCAAAGGAGAATCATTATGATATTCTCAGAGACAGTTGGATACTGCACTCAGATTTGGATCTTGTTATGAGTAATCTTCACTTGAATGAGTGCATTTATAAGTATATTACAAACAATTTATCATCTCAGAAATCAATGAAGGGCACTACAAAAGAAGCTAAAACGATTTTTTCCTGTCCATTCCCATAACATATTTTTACTAAAATAAAGGAAATAAAAAAAATTCAATTAAAGGCCACAGGAACTTGTAACATATAAAGGAATAAACATTTATTGAAACAGAATTGGTCTTCATGCTGTGAAATTGAAATGAAAGAGGCTGATAAATGACTTACAACTGAGACTCAGGAAAAAAGAAAAAGGGGTTTTTTTCAGAATTATTAAAGCTTTCCTAGAACTCTCCCGGGAACAACAAGAGGTCACTTAAGGTGTTGGCTGGTTTTATTCTCATCTCTTTGCAGCTGCATGAGATTGGTAACATTAGGGTCCCTCCTACTCTGCTCCTTCATTCCCAACATCTCAGAGCAAAGACCTATGCCCTTCAGACTTAACTGACTTCCCTGGAGGAGTTTGGAAGGATTAGGGAGTTTAAAAAAGAAAATAGGATTATGGTTTAGTGGCTGGACATATGGGTAGTGGAGACTGCTCTGATGCAGCAGTCTGAGAGCTCCATGTCAGCCTGCTGCACTGCACCTCCTGGTCATCCAGCTGGGCCAGCATGCTGCTGTCTGCCAGATGGGGCTCAGAGTGAGGGGTCATCATTGCATTCAAACATGCCCTGGAGAGATTGAACGGCTTGTTTGAAATATGAGCTTCCTTAAATTTCTTAAAACGTGTCTTTGCTTAGGGTTTTGTTTGTTTGTTTTTTGTTTGTTTGCTGTTTGTTTCTTTTTGTTTTTCTTTGTTGTTGTTTTGGGGGTTTTTGTGGCTCTTCAAAATTTTTAAAACCATTTTGTTGGCAAGGTTGATTACTCTCATTTATAAGTGCAGATGCTGCAGTGTAATGGAGAGAATACTAACCCTATGATAAATTTAATCTAATAAATTAAATTTTTAATAGAGGTACTGGATCCAGATGGTCAGCTGAGTCAGTTCATGTAAGCAGCATTTGAATCAAATGCAATTAGTACACACTGACAGTATTCAGAAAAATCATGTAAAGGTTCATAGGACCCAACCCACTAGGCTGTAATACACTTTCATAACTAGGTCTTTATGAGCCCTCAGTTCTGAATACATGAGCTTCAGACTTGCAGCTCACCCTTCTATGTGCCCTTAATAAGTACTTTTAAACACTTTAGCACAAAAGGAAAAAAGTTTTTCTCAATTTGTGGATAACACAAGGTTAGAAATAAACTTTACCTAAAACGGTGGTCTCAGTACTGCTTTCAATTATGCTTCACATGAGACTGGAATTGAGCTGTTGTGTACAGTGAACTGGTTATGCAAGAGCACCCCCTGGATAAAGCAAAAAGTGAAATAATTTCCTCCTTGTCATTTGTCCAGGTTATTTTGGCAAATTCATTGTATTACTTTGAATTGGCTTGTTTCACAGAATTGTTTTCTTTTTCCTGAGACCCGAGTTTCAGTGTGTGTACGTGTGTTGAGGGGCAGGCGGGAAAAGAGGAAAGGTGCTTTGCTGTTCATGTTCACTGCACACAGAGACATGATAGCCATTGTACAGAGTTTAACACAAAATAGCCTGGATGTGGTGCTCTACACAGAGAACAAAGCAGATAAACCTACCCCCACGTGGGGAAGTTTCCCAGCTTTACTTCTTTTCTCAAATACTAATGTCTTTGGAGGCTTCTAGCTGCTGTAATTGGCAACATCCACAATAGCATATTAAATGCAGACACAGAATAATCATTGTTTAGTTGTTTGCATGCACCATAGCCCAGTTTAGACCCACACCAGCTCTCATTCTCACAGGTACCCAGGCACAGTTCAAGGGTTAACAGGGACCACAGATGGTTCGCACCGAGTTTCAGGGACACAGCTGCTCTTTTAAGGAAAGAAAATTTAATTATCACAAGCTGGGCCATTCTTCTTACTCTCAGGCTGGAGAAAGATATTTTAGTAATTATCAGCATTTTACAGAATAAAGGAACATAGCCCATTGGTAAAGTAGTAATCTACCAGCTAAGATTTGTGTTCATAACTCTGCTGTACAAAGAACAGCTAAATCCTCAAAGGTGTTTATGATTAATCATTTCCAAAAAAAATAAGGTATTTAGTTACATTTTCTTATCTCTGTATATCCATCATGGAAACCAAAGTGGGGACAGTAGTGATCTCATATGCCAATGTGCAGAAGCATTAAAAACAGCAGTGCACCAAAATTCTGTGGTCATGGAGACCATAATACTTCAAAAGGCAGAAGTAGTGTGCAGTGAGAAAGTTGTTCTTAACCTTGTTTCCTATCTCCTTGTGTCCTAATCTGATTAACTGCCTATTCCTTTGAGAATTCTTCACAGACTTCCAAGGATACAGAACATGCATGCAATGCAGCATGGAATGCATAGAGCACTAATCTTGTTTAAATACATATCTACATATCTTTTGAATACGTATTCAAAAGTTTTACTGATTGCATTGACTGAAATATCAGAAAGAACTGTGTGAAAAGTACTGTACAATTTTAGAGGAGAAAATAAGAAAATTACTGTTTATGTTTTTTAACATTTTTAGTTATAATATCCCTAATTTAAATGAGAAGGTGAGGACTTGTTTCCCTGGCATGTGTGCTGAACTCTGGAAAGTAAAGAGCTTAAACTAAGCTCATCTGGATTACTTACAAAGTTGCTTCAGCATCTTTAGATATCTCTGTCTTTGGCAGCTCAGCATTACATAGACATTGAACTACATAGGACCAGCACTTCACTGTAGTTGACATAATTGTTTTTTAGTTTCTTTCACCAATATATAAATAAAGGTACCAGTAACCTTCCTCAACATGTTCATCTTGCAACCATGACACTTAGTAAAACCTTGGAAGTAGTTTCTCATTTCTCAGATATGAGGGATATGACAACACTTGCAACTTTTAAATCCTTCTACAGTGTGTGTCCTTGATACCTCAATGAAATCACCAAAAACAAGTATTTGTCTTGTAAAGCATAGGTGGAATCATCAGATACCAACACACATTCTTTACTTATGCTCTATTATTAAAAGAGAATAATACAGAAATAGACTGAAAATAAAATACAATTTGAGAGAACAATTGTCTGTTGAGAACTGAGATTTGTATTGAAAGTTATTATCTAGTATCAAATCCAGTAACCATATCTCTGTAGGCCCATCATGGAGATGTACATAGTGGGAGTGTAAGACACTCCAGTCACCATTTCTAAGTGAAGATGATGCTGATTTTGAACTAGGCATTATTGGAAATGTAGCAATTGTGGTTGCCTGGTTAGACTCACAAGTAGAGTTTTCTGTCATTTTGTTCCCATGTTATTTATTTTCTAGGTCCTTAGTTATTCTTTCTCTTTCTTAGTTTAACTATGGTGCCTCAGAGGACTCCATGTGCACTGGCAGTAACAACAGAATATGGTGACTACACACTTGTTAATGACTTTCAAACAATACAGAAATCAGAATTCTCTCAAAAGCTTGAGATGTATTCTAAATACCTCCAATACTATTCTTAAGTATTGCCTATAATAACCAAGCATAGTTTCAAGGAATTTTTCACTTTTTTAGATGTCTGTGACATAATAAATCATGATAGTCTGTTTTTATGACGCATAAAACTTGAGATGTAACTTCGGAATTTAGTATTTGCCTTGTTTTACTTGTACACAGTCCTCACATAAAGGATCTACCTTTCTGTCTCAGAACACTCTTCTTTTAAATGCTTGGTTACTAGAGAGAATAAGGACATGTCCAGATTTCTCTTTCTCTGGGCTGACACTCAGAAGCATCTGTAATTTCACTTTCTAATATCTCTGACATTTGCTCCTGGGTATAACAGTCTCACTACATTTTTTGGCCTTCAGTGCATCTCTCTCTTTCCAGTACAAAATTTCCTGCTGATTCCTGTTTCCTGGTAGTCTGAATAATGATTTTATTTTGGTTTTTGTTTTGTTTTTTGTTTTGTTTTGTTTTGTTTTGTTTGTTGCTGTTGTCATTGTTGTTTTGTTCAAAAGTTACAGAGGTGAAATAATTTTTAGGGTGGAGGGTATGTAAGAAATTTTATAGTGTTCAACAGAGAAGATAATACATTTGACTTCAGATGCTGTAAATTGTAGGAGTTACAACTGCAAGCCATGATTTTTCTTTACTTACTTTTTTATTTGACAGCAGTTGGCAAAACTGTCTAACACAGACAGATCTTCTGGTCCAGCCCACAAATTTTCCATTAAATACTGTCATACTGCAGAAATTTTTGCTATTTTGCCATGCATGCACACACACAATCCTAGATACATTAAGATCTGTTGTGTGGGGAATGGACACATCACAGCTCACTTGTTGTGGATAATTTGCATGAAATTATCCTTATTGCTTGACGGTACGTCACTTACATAGGTAGATTGCTTATCAACAAGAAATAATTTGTTCTTATTTTTCTTTGGATGAACAGACCTGCAGGTTCACAAATCAAAGTAAACCAGTGTAATCAATCACAGTAATGCTAGGAGAAATCTCCGTAACAGTTTAGATCTCCACTGCTGCAGGTGTACAAGGACATGTCACAGTAACGTGAATTTTCTCAAGGATATTCACACTGCCTGTCATGTTTACTCTCACAAAATTTTGAAGAGGTATTATGCTCTCCCAGAATAGCTCAAAAATGTGTGTGCTTGTCTTTGGCTTGACTATCACAGTACATGTACTTACTGCATTCTGCTAAAACTTCCTCATACAAAAATAATTCACAACTGAAACGCCTCTTTCTGGTCAAGGTTTCCTCATCCTGAATACATGCTTAGTCTCTCCAGTCCACATTCATAAATAGTTTGAGAGACTTCAAGCATCTGAGGTCATTGTGCTTCACACAATTGTTCTTTGTTACACTCTGTGCAGGAGATTACATGAGGGCAAGCTGGAATTCCTGGATACCATATTTCTCACTATTGAAGGGCTATCTCCTTGAATAAAAAAAGCAATAAGGCTATCTAAAATGACCTTGGCAATTGTTCATGTAATTTATGACATTGTACAACTAGATGTGAGTTCAAATCAAGCAGTCCTATAAAACCATAGGGATCACTTTCAAGTTCTGATGTCTCTTAACTGAGAAAAAATTGCTAGATGAAGAATACATTTTCTGAAATATGCCTCTATGAAATATATGCTCAAGCAATGTATTTGATTAGTATTTTCCTGATTAACCAGTATTAACCCTGTCTGTTATAGTACTGCATTTTCATCAATTGCTGAGTTGTTAATCTCTGTGAGTATATTAAAATTAAATATATTTAATGGAAGAATGTTGCTGCTAAGTAGGGGTAATTCTTAGTAAGTAAAGCCAAAGTAGTAATTGCAAAGAATGTCACTATCACTAGATGAATATTATTAATGCAGCTATTTGCAGGTTGATAATGGATAAAGTATTCATTACCATATTATAATAATAACAATAATAATCATCATCAACTTTTTAAATTTCTTTTCATGCCTTTTAGCATGATGAAAAGAAGACATATAATGGGGTGCAAGGAAAAATTTTCTGTCTCCCACTTTTAAGAACCTTTTGATACCATTCCTTAGTGAGAGAGGTAGGAGATCTTCAAGTTTCCAGGCTCTTAGACTTTGGAAAATAAGATGGTGGATAGTGGAGAGAAACTATAAAAGCAGTGGAGGGGGAAAGCTGTCACAGAGACTGTACTTCATCCTGCACTTCAAAGAATTTTGTGGGAATAAGTATGTGTTGTGGCTGCTACTGGAAGATTTTCAGTTCAGCCTTCATTTTATTAAACTCAGGGCACATCACACTTCTGCATGCAGAGAAGTCTGTAATTTGGATTTAAGCTAATTTGAAATATGATCTTACTCTGCATTTTGCATCGTAGTGAAGAGGGTGTCTACTTTGAGACCAAAATATATTAATCTGGACCAAAAAATGTGTAAAAGATAAAATTCTTCCTCCCCCAAATATAATTTTGTTAAGGAATTGAGTGGCTTTCTAGTGCCATGGTATCACAGGTCTGGCAGGTACCACTTAGCCATTCTCAGCAGATAAGGTCCTCAGTCAGGCCCAAAACAATAAATCTTCACTGAATGTGAAAGCTATAGCTTGCATTAGCTTATTTATGTTTGTGCCCACAAGATGTGGTAGGGTCTGTAATGAAACTTGGGTTCCAGCACTTGGTGTTTTACTGACAATGGGTGATAGTTTGGATGGAGCCTTGAGAGAATTCTGCATTTATATCCACACTTTCAAATTTTCACATTTGAAAAAATAAATGAGAAAGAAAACTTGGCAATAGGATGCTTTTTGTACCTGTGCAGTATATTTGTAATACAGAATTTTGTCAAATATTTTACAGGGAATTAGCCATAAAGGGTAAAGGATTTTTTCCTGTGAATTATATCCTTGTATTTCTGTTGTAAATATGCATTATTTTAAATTACAATGTATGTTTAACACATAATTTAGGCTGCATGCTGTTCCAAGAAACAGGAGGCACTTTCTTCTGGTCCTCATCCCATCAAGTTCATGACAATGGAGTCAGAAAAACCCTGTAACTTGTTACCTCAGCTACCATACCTTTTCTATGACCCTAAATTACAACTGAGATTTTTTTTCAGCTGCTTTCAAATAAAAAATTGAAAGCTTATTAATTTAATATAAATGTATTTCAAAGTGTGACTTTTTGTTTTATGAGAAAGACTACAATGTGAAAAAACATCATGTAAAATTAGAAAATTTTTTACTTTAATTGCATTTTGAAGATATTACTTGGCTTTTTTAACATAAAATGTAAAACATTTAAAAAGCTGAATTTGTCAAAATGCATTATTTAAACTGACTAGAAACTGTCACATTTCTTTATTTATTTAGGCAGTTCAGGGTGAAGCTCAAGCATTGGGAACTTTTGTAGAATATAATTCGTCAGCTAAAGAATTTGTCATGAGCACTGTGACAAGTGTTTGAAATTTTACTAATTTCAGGCTGCAGTTAAGAGGATCAAGAGGTAAAACAATGGAGCCTTTTTTAATGAAAGTGTATTTCTTTATGGTTAGCAATGTATAAAAACATTGTGTGGATTTACTGTGTTTCATGAGATTACAGCTAGTTGTTGTGCTTCAGTAATGCATCTGCAGAAACACGACATAATCAGATGCTGGGTTCATGAGATCTCCCATGGATGTGTGGTCTGCAGTCCAGCATCTACAGGAAGAGTAATGAAACCTGAATACATTGTAATTTACTGTATTGTCATCTCTTTCTATGCTTTAAACCAAGTATTTCTATACTCACTGTAATTTTCCATCCTTCTAAACCAAACAAAAGGCAAAAATCACCTCAAATCATCCTCTGGGAAGCTAAACACAGTCAGCATATATGTCAAAGAGCAGAAAATACACAGCCCAAAAAAGTCTCAAGCATTAAGCCTCAAGAGCTTTCAATAACCAGTGTAAACACAGGCATCTAAAAAACAATGAAACATTCTCTAGAGTCAGCATCAACAGGGATTTGGTACAAATTACCTGCAAACTGATCGAGGGCATCAACTGCTGGTGATGTTTGTAAATCCAGACTCCAGTTTACAAGCTAAAGAGATACTTACAGAGTTCAGAAAGGTCATGGATTTCAGTCTATTTTCATATTCATTTACAACTCCCTGTTGTTTTTGGATTTCTGCCCAGGGAAGTGGGGGAGGAGTTTAACATGGCCAGAAATCTCTAAAACCTTCCCATCTACTAAGAAGGTCTATTGTGTAAGACCTTCATTTTAGCTAAGTTCTATTGTCAAACATTTTTCTAGGTTTTCCAGTTTTCAACAACTATTCTCTTTTTCCTCTCCTTTGAAGAAAGATAACATCCTGTCCAACCTCAAGTAGGGAACCCCCCTCCATGCGTGCGTGCATTCGAGCATGAACGCAGTCCTATTCTCAGCCCTTGGCAAATACTAATGTGGATTTTTAAGCAACTGGAATTGAATTGAATTGAATTCTTTGACTCAGGTGTTGGCATTACCCAGGAATTTATCATACACCCTTTAGCAGAGGAGGAAACAGAGTAAAACACAGCACACTCCAGTTAGAAAGAGGATATTAATAAGTGAAGTTCTATGTATATATAAAAATCACAGCTGCAATCACAGAACCAGTCAGATTTTCTGTTGAAGTAGGCTCAAGAATCAAGAGGAAAGAAGCTCTTAGAATAATAAATCTACCTGCTTTCCACATGAGACACTGATTTCCTGTCTGTTTCTTTCTCTGTTTTTTCTGATTTTTCTTTCCTTCTATCATAGGTGATGCATCTTCTGACGAAAATACTAAAAGCTGGCCTTGCCATAGAATCAGTGTCTTGACATTAGATAACTTGATGATATTTTATCAGATTTCAGTGTTTCAAATGTCCAGAGGCTGGAAGACTTCTGACATAGTGTTTTGATTGTCCTGAGTTTGATGAAAGTTATTTGAGGATTTTCATGGTAGAGGATTCAAAACTATTCTGTTGTCATCATGTTTTACAGCCCTTTGCTGCATAGAAGTAGTCATAGTGGTGATTAGACAAGCCATATATGTTCATCTAGAATATTTCTGAGTAATGAGGAATCATGTAGAGTTTTAGTAGCTATTTTCTGAGCATTCCTATGACAATTAGAACTTACGTCCTCTTAATAACTCAATAATAAACATATTGTCATAAATTGTTAATCACAATTAAAGGAGCAAAGGCTAATTCACCATTACATTTACTTGCAATCAGAGAAAAGTTGAAAATGAAGACTCAAATTTAACCTATATAATATGAGGTACCTGGCATAAATACATGCTTTATCATTGTATCATAGTACTATGCTATTTACAGGCGGTAAAAGATGGGTTCCAAGCCCAGAAAGGGTTTTGGTTAGATAGAATATATGCCCGTATAATATCAAATTTTAGACTGGATTGGTCTCCATCAATGTCCTTTTTCCTTGAAGATTAAAATTCTACCATGGGATTGAGGGAAATTAACTCTATGCTGCTATTTCTGCCATGTCAGAACAAATTACAGCAGTCTTCACATGTCTGCAGAGTAGGCAGTCTGAATACACAAGGAAATAGTGTGCAGAAGAAGATGTGGACAGCCCTGAGGAGATTAGCTGGCTTTCTCCAGCAACAGTGAGGTTTATGTGTCTCTGTATCATGTAAGGCAGCTTTCCCCAGGTAATAGTGCTTATCGGTCACGTATACATAATATCCTGGTCTCAGGAATGGGGATTTTTTTTTGGTTTCTAATGTGCATTGGGGAATTTAATTAGATGTGAGGACACTTGGCTATCTGGATTATTAAATTGAGGAACTCGAGGGAGAGACATGAAAGACTCAGACGTATAAAAAAAGCACAGTGCACAAGTTATGAAATATAATTAAGTATAATTAGCAGTTTATGTCAGAAAATGAAAAACAGTTTTTCCTGACAGACCTGTTCAGCTCTTTAACCTCACAACACATAAAATAATACATATGTTTCCTTCCTAATATTACTTGGAGAATAGAAGAAGACAAATGCAAAAATCTATCATTGTAACCATACGCAATTTACAGACCTTTCAACCAATAAAACATGCATTTAGACATTGTGAAAAATATTTTATTCTCTTTAATTTGTTTCAAATAGCAGCTCCTAGTGATCAACAGCCACTGAACCCCCAAACTGAATGAATAAAGCAAGTCAAAATACAACCATGAAATCTGAGATAGAAAAACAAAGGTGAAGTTGATAAAAACTCCAGAGAATAAGATCAGGATTTCAACATGGTATTGAAAAAAAATGAAAAGTAATTCCTAAATCTTACAATATGACATTTTCCAAGACAATAACAAAATACTATCAATAGAAAGAAGCAGCCAATAAATTAATGCAAAAGGTAAAACCTTGGGTAGTCAAGGATGCCACACAAAAGGAACTGGAAATGCAGTGATCACAAATGTAGGAGAAGTCAATTTTATGCTACAGGTTGAAAGGCTTGAATTTATTCTAGGGTGCATACAAGCCAAGAAAGGCAACTATTCCAGTGCTGATGTAGTCTCCATTTCAGGGGAGATTTCTGTGAGCAGGTCAGGTTTCATATACACAAACTACTTTAAAGGAAAATACAAATGCAACAGTATTGATGCAAGCTTGTTCTCCATTACTTATACTGGAGAGTGGGAGAAAGTGCCTGTCTGCCTTACAACACTTCTGAGCCCAGCTTGATCAATTTTACTGTGAGACTAATGCCAAACTCTGCTTCTCTGACTTGCTCTTATAAACTTTTAAAGTGAGTTGGGTTTTTACTATTTTTTACTTTTTGGGCAGAAGACAAACAGTGGAAAGGATATCTGTCTATAATGTGCATCTGCAACAAAAGATAGAAATTAAATATGAAATATGACAGGCCATAGGTGGATCACTGGACAGATTGCATAAGGTTGAATGGGAAATGGCAAGACTCAGCAGAGTGAAGAAGAGGTAAACAAAATGTCAGTAAATGGAGAGTAAGGCTGGTAAAAAATCACTTGGAAAGGAGAGAATACTAAGCAGAGGAGGGTGGTAGAGAAAGTGGGTGCTTTTAAGTCTTTAGTCATGGCTGTCTTAGTTGTCACTAGAGCAGTAAGCAATGAGGTGTAACAAATCAACCGCATGGCCACTGTCTCTGCTGGAAAGGGAAAGGATGAAAAAATGCCAGCCTCTTCCAGATGAAGCTGCATACATTTCTGTACGCATGATGAATATTCCCAAAGGAGAGTTTGACTAGGATGCGAGCTGAATATACTCCACTTGCAAACTCATGGCTTTTTTAAATACCTCTTAAGTCACCAGCATATTCTTTTTGTGCCATATCCCAAGGGCAACTGCATTTTCAACAGCAGAAGCACTTATAACCACCTTCATTTAGCACTCATTTAGGAATACTTCTGAGGGAGAACCTTGATTTTCTTGTTTATTTTTTTCCTCTCTGCGGTTGTGGACAGGCCAGGACAGCCCATTTATATTTGGGTCACACACACATGTCCTGGACTCTCCCCCTTCTTCTAGCTGCTTAATGTTAATGATTGTAGGATGAATGACTCCAGAGACTGTCACAGTTAAGCAGATAGAAAGTAAATTAATCTGACAGGCTGTCCTTCCTGCAGTTTGCAGCTCAGGCAGAGAGGGAACTGCCAGTTCCAGCTAAAGAGAGTGTGTGGCTGGGGTTGTTGGAGGGTGGCTCATATGCCCCAGCTGTCCCTAATCTCACTCCCAGCAGTGCATCTGGGTGACTTCAATGGGAATGCCTGCAGGTCAGAGGCTTGGTCCTCACCTTAAGTGCAAAAGAATTGCTGAAATATAAGATGTTTGGATGGAGGTTTTGTTATTTATTGTATGGATTTCTTTTTGCTTTCCTGCTTTTCTCAGAAATTATGCTGTATGTTCTATTCTTCTTTGGGGGAAGTGGATAGTGTTCATGTTATTTTGGAGGTTTTATAAGCAAAAAAGAAAGCTTTGGTTCTATCTTTTTTCAGGGGGGAAATACTGTAATTAATGCTATACTACTTCTTAAAATTACTTCATGATCCATAATACTCTATGTACTACATAATACTCTAATTTAATTTTGCGTGTGGGTTTGGTTTTTGTTTGTTTTTTGGTTTTGTTTTTTTTTTACATGGAAGGCTTATATTCAAAGGAGCATAGAAAAAAATTGCACCAGAAGCCTATTTTTACATACGCAGTGGTAAAGCCAGTAGTGCAAACTGCAGGCTCTAGCCTGCTTCCTTCATGTTTTGCTGAAGAATAAGGAAGCAAAGTAAGGGTTTTACAGGAGCACTTTATGTATAAAACCTGCTCAAAGCCAAGTACCTTAAAATGGAGTCGGTTGTACAATTTGAGTTTTCAAGATGTCAGTTCCCTTCATCACTGTAACTTCTATCAAATAAGCTAATTGTAATTGCAGCTCTGCCTCCAGTAGGAAGGCTTTTACACTGACAACTAGCCTTACAACAGAGGGACTGACTGTAATTGCATTCTTGATGTGACAGCAGGCATAACAATTTAAACTAGAGAGAATACTTGACAGAATTACTTCAGGAAAATATATTTTTTATTGAAACTAAAATATATTAAGGAGAGCTACTAGTTAGGTGGGAGGTGTCAACTTTCTTTTTCTTCAATAAGGCAATCTTTGTCCTCTGAGATCACAGTCAGCCTTGAATGTAAGGATTCCTCTCCTTGCTGCACTAGATCAAGCAATCTGCTCTGCACCCTACTACCCTTACCCCAAACAAATGCCATAACATCTCCAGACTCTGTGTGGATTTAACTGCTATACAGTGCTGATGCAGGTTCTGTGGGTTAAAGATCCTGGTGGCTCTTTTCTCCTTACTTTCACCACTTGGTTCCATGAAAACTGAATCTTTTCTCTCATACATGTACTGAAAAACTGATCAAGATCAATCTCCATTTTTACATAACTGAAGGGGATCATGCTCCCTTTTACTGTGGAACAAAAAAGATTGTGGAAAGTGAGAAGGCTGCTGTGGAAAGGCGTGCTCCACATCTGACATTCTTTGATGATGTCCTGGTTTTGACTGGGATAGAGTTCATTTTCTTCTTAGTAGCTGTGTTTCAGATTTAGATAAGAATAATGTTGGTAACATATTGTTGCTGAACAGCACTTGCCCTAAGTCAAAGACTTCTCAGCCTCTCATGATGCCCTGTCAAAGACGAGGCTGAAATGTGCAAGAAGCTGGGATGGGACACAGGCAGTTCAGCTAACCCCAACAGGCCAAAGGTATATTCCATACCACAGGATGGCAGGTTCAACATATTAGCTAGGAGGAAGGCTTGCCAGGAGAGCCACTGCTCAGGAAATGGTGGGTATCCAGTAGCTGGTCTTGAGCAATCATTTTCATCTCCGTTCAGTGTTTTTCTCTTTTTAAAAAATTCTTATTTCATTGCAACTTCTTTTTATTATTACTAATATTATTGTGGTTGTTACATTATATTTCAATTATTAAACTCTTCTTATTTCAACCCACAAGCTTTCTTTTACCCTTTCTATTCTTTCCCCCATCCAAACAAAGAGGAAGGAAGCTGAAATGTGGGGCTGAGTTGCTGACTGCAGTTAAACCATGACACATTGTCTCAGTTTGAAAAGACAGGTGTTTGCTAAGGAAGGCAGGAGCCACTCTTGAAATGGAAAATGTAAACCCCCTCCCTCCAAAATATTACAATTTTGAAATTAAGGGGCTCTCAGGCAAAGATATAGGAATAACAGTTCTTTACTAGAAAAATTAAAATAAAAAATTCAATAATACAAAAAACAAAACACTGACAGAGTCAGAAACATCCTGACATCCCATCAGTCAGGGTGTTGGTAGCAGTCTGATTAAATGGTGGCTGCAGTCCTCCTGGAGTGACAGATGTGGTTCTGTTGAAGCAATGATCTTGTAGAAGGGTGCAGTTTTCCTATGAAGATCCAGTGGTGGTGAAGATAAGTCTGGTTTTCCTCTAGGAATCCACCAGAAAATAGCTGTTCTGATGTTCCAAACATCAGTTTTTATTTAGGTAGGAAAGGTTTGGCTCCTCCCGCTGGCTGGAACATCTCCCAATGGGATGATGTAATTTTATCAGTCATGCAATGGGACTCAATGGCCCATTAATAGATGATATCTCCCTGGAGGACGGATGGATAGTGGAAAAGATAAAGATCACTGCCCCACCTAGTTTTAACAGATGATGATAGAATACATACTTCTGGTTACATCTTGCATTGCAACCTAAGACACACATGCAAAGTCAACATGCTTCAGCCCTCTAAATTCACTGCTGGGGCCAGGAAAAGCATCCATATATAACAATTTTATCACATATCCTGAATTTTTTCCTGTGCAAAACCGGAAGACTTCAGTGACTAGGAAGTGAGGTTGAAATCTCTTCAAAAAGAAAAGCATGAGAAAGGAACTGACTATGGATAAATACTAGGTGCCCATCAATCTACTTCATTACTTCTGCTCCTCAACTGGACAGGGAAGAAAATATAACTAAAAAAAAAAACAAAAAACAAAAAAAAACAAAAAACCTCAGTTTCATTTATTAGCATTCAAATCAGAACAGAATAATGAGGAAAAAATCTCCAATATTTAAAGAACCTTTCCCCACGCCCCCCTCTCTCTTCTTCCAGGGCTCACCTTCGTTCCCATATTCTGTCCCAGTGGTACAGGGAATGGATTCTAGTCAGGTCATCCCACATTGTCCCTAATGCTGTTTTCTCCTCTGTGGGAGCACTCTTCACCCTCTTCCATTACTCAGGTGTGGAGTCCCTCCCACAGGAGACTGTCCTTCACAGGCTCCTCCCAAGTGAGTCCTTCTCATGGACTTCAGTTCTTCATGAACTGCTCCAGCATGGGTCCCTCCTGGTATCACAGGTCCTGCCAGCAAACCTGCTCCTGGCTGGGCTTCTCACCCCCTGGACACACAGTTCCTGCAAGGATCCTGCTCCAGCAGGGGCTTTACAGAGGGTTGCAGCCTCCTTCAGGCATCCACCTGCTCTGATGTGGGGCTCTCTGTGGGCTGCAGGTGGGTTTCTCTACACCACAGATCTTTATGGGCTCAGGAGCATAGCTCCTCAATTTGATCCTCTTCAAAACCTGTAGGGGAACCTCAACTCTCAAGCATGGAGCACATCCTCCCACTCTTCCTTCATTGGCTTTGATTTCTGTACAGCTGTTTCTTTTAGTATTCTCTCACAGCTGTGGTTGTTCAACAGGTTTTTTCTGCTTTTAAATATACTGCCCCAGAAACATTACCACCAGGGCTGATAGGCTTGACTTACTGACTTACTGGGCTTAAAAGTAATTTTGACCTGGGACTCTTCTGAAATATGAATTGTGGCACAGCAAAATAAAAATGTGTGATGTGAGTTGGTCCAGTATATTTCTTTGGATTTTGCCAATTCTGTTTCCTGCAATAGAGACAAGATCAATAGTGCTAAATAGTAGATGTGATGCAAAAGATTTGATGTTATAGCTTTGTAGTAATAATTCAAAGCTAGTCAGAAAAAAAAAAAAGTTGTATTCCATTCATACTTGCTGAATCTGTGAAACTGAAAATGTCAGTGGAGATGGTGTTTCTCTGGATTCTGCAGGAATCCTTTCTGGGTTTCTGCTGGGTCATCTATCCCTGAGCCCATCAAGGAGGTTATGTGGGATCTGCACTACCAGGAGCATCCCCAGTAAATTACTGACCCTGCAGTCAGCAGTTTCAGCACTTCCATTTGCAGCTCTGCTGAATGGATCTGCTGAATCTCCTGGATGAGAACCACTGGAATTTCAAAATGCCAGCAGAGAAGCAGACAGTTTTGTGTTCCAGCATTGGGCTGGCTGCCTGGCAAGGTTTCTGAGGAATTTGGGCAGCCATGCATATTTGGTGAGTCTGGGCTGTTCCTTATTTGCACAGCCAAAAGGCTTTGTTAATGCTCTGGAATAGGAGTACCAGTCTAAGGTTTGGCCTTAAAAAAGAGTGAAGGAGAAAGACACAATTTTCAGTGAACTGGTTTAAAAATCAGCTTCTGAAGTGTCCATGCAAAGGAATTTACTTGCCCAGACTACTTCTTACAGCTATTCACTGCAGTATTTCCAGGTGCAGAGAGGCTCACACTTCAGCCTCCTGCTGACAAATGCCTTGCTGTTCCAAAGAGAGGCTCATTTGTATGAAGAGGAGCTGGAAGACATAAATCCAGTGTGACTTAGAACAGGACTTTCTGAATATTAAAACAGGACTTTCTGTATATGAGCAGATAAACCTCACCACTAGGTAATGGGAGAAAGGAGTTAATGGTTTTCTGTGAAATATACTATCAACTTTTAATTAAGGGCTAGTGATTATCACTTTAATTGAGAAACTTTGGAGCATTGTTTTACATGAGATGAAACACTCAACCCTCAGAAGTCAGGAAGCTGATTAGGAAATTTATCTTTTAGCCATCTTGCTCTTTGGTTGTTAAACCAAACACTTGCAGCTCTGCATGCTAACAGCAGGAGGATTTCCCATCTGTGGTGTAGTTGCTTTTGTCAGTTTGTTTCAATGCAAAAAGGTGCTGCTGTTTCACAGTGAATTTGTTCAGGGAGGTTCCTGGCATACCAACTGCCAAGCACTGATGTCCTGCCAAAGAAACAGAAAACATTGCCTCTTTACTCTGCAATAAACTTGCTAGGATTGTGCACCTGTAATATAAAGGAAGTTGGAGGAAACCTACAAAAAATAATTTGCTACCAAACTTATTTTGCTATAAGGTAAAATAGGCTGTGGTTTTTTTCTAGGTTTTTTGATAAATAAATTTTTTTTCTCCCACTTAAATTCAGTTAATTCATCCTCTTTATCTTTGTTACCTCTATTTATGTTTGTTTAATCCTATAATACTATTTTTAGAATCTTGTATCTACTTTTCAAGTTGAAACCATGGACTAGAGCTTGAAATTAGTAATGAAATTTAGTGATAATTTTTTTTTCTCCAAAACAATTTTTAGTATTTCAAATCCTTGCTTAAATGCTTCTTAGAGTCTAGAGACAGACTAATGAAGCCAGTAGGTTTGACTTCTCTGGATTCCAGAAAAGAAATTACTCTGCAAGAAATTGCAATCTAGAGCTCTTAATTCTCACAAATACTCATCACAAAGTCTCAATGAGCAATATTCTCCTTGTATACTTTTGAATACAGGTTTAGAACTTCAGTTAGGTCTGTCTGTGTTGTCAGTGTTTTTACTCCTGCTGCCTTCTTAAGATTGTCCTGTCCAACAGCAGCTGTTCCATGAGAAATGAAGGAGAAAGTACTAAGCCTAGACTTGGAGGTATATGTTCGGCAGGGAAACAATTATCAAAACTGTACTTAGACTATGTTTATTTGAAAATAAGAAAATTTGTTTAAGAGAACCTATCATTTTGAGTAGTTTGTGTAGTGACATGTTGATGCTTTGTGCTCAGCTCCTATATCCCTATCCTCAGCTGTCTATATCCATAAATGACTGTGATATTTTTTTGCAAGTGGTGAGAGTTTGGTATTACTTAAGAAGTGAGACTTGTTGAAGGAATAGCATGAGAGACCTAACTAGCTGGAAATTCTCCCTTATGTAGTGGTATTAATAACATGGTGTTCTGGTTATGGAATTTGGAGGATGTGGGAAATTGCAGACATTTGGTGAAATTTTGAAGCCATTGTGGGGCTTCCAAGTTCAGTTTGATCCTCTGCTGGAGAGAGCTCAAACCCACGTTCCTCCTGCTGCTCTGGGTGTCAGGGTATGGGCTGCTCCACATGTTCCTCCAGCTTGTTCGAAGATCAGTGGTAAAATGCCTAAAACATTCTCACAAGTAAGGACTCTCTCCTCTGGTAAGTGTGATCTTTACCTGGCTATTGAACCAAGCTGACACTTGTTTCCTCCTTTTTGTCAAACGAATGTTGAATTAGTTTTGCTGTGCAGCAGAACAGCTCAAACAGGGTGAGGCAGGATGATTTCCAAAGCAGAATAGCCATAATAATGAGGAGAATGAACCTCGCTCAGTGCTATGAGGAGACAGAGGAAGGTTCTGGGCTGAAGGTTCATGTCCTGGCAGAGGTACTTTTTACCTTACAGACTCCTAGATGTGAGGTTTTTTGTCAGATTTTCCTGCTGACTAACCCTAGTAATGAAAAGCTTTTCCTAAGGGTTCTCACATCTTTAGTTCAAGCAACAGAAATGACACAAATTACAGAATTTCACTACTGACCCAGAGTCCTAAGTGTTTCATACAATATGCTAGACCATAACCTCTCCTTTCCTGCCCCTTCCAGCCCCCAAAATAAAAAGGCTCTCTGCACTTAAAAAAACTTTTCACCAAGGGCTGCTGAAGATTTCATAAATACAATTTTTTTGTTTGTTTCTTTGCAAAAATGATGCAGCCTCAAGGTACTTTGAATTTCAAAGTAGGGTAAAAATGAAGAAAATTATCACTGAATTTAGGAGTTCTATATTGATAGATTTAGTTTGAGAGCCCTGAGGGCTGCATTTGCTTGGTCTGATATACTCTGACACATATGACTAAACATTATTCTTGCAATTTTATTTTTCTTTCCTCTGTGATTCATAGCTTAGAGTCTATTGTTAGCATCAGATACATGCCACTTTCATTGCTGAACATATTGCAGAAATCTAAAAACATTTCTGAAATATCTAGATGACAAAATTATTAAAAGCTCTTGATGATATGCAGTGTATTTGTAGCTCATGAGTGGGAGAATCCATTGCATGCTAACCATTATTCATAACTCATCATTTATAAGCCCATTTGCTTACTGAGAAAAACCTTTTGCACTTTTGCTGTGTGGGGTTTTTTGAATATTTGAAGTTAACAAGGTAAGTCACTTGCTTCACGTGGGAAACAGATGTGTGCTAAAAAAGGCAGTTCTCTTACTAAGGAAAGGATAAATAAGGCATTGTTGTTATACTAAGTGTATATGATGTTCAGAAATGCCTATTGTCCCAAGGCGGTAGAAAATTTCCCCCTCTGGATTTCTCTGTCTGCCCCAGATTTAGTTCTTACCCTGATAACTGAGGTCAGTTAAGTTTCCCAGAGAGTGCCCATGGTGATGGAGTGTCTGCTTCCTTCTTTTGCTTTTAAATCCTCTCCAGAGTAAGGAGGCTCTGATTTGTACAGCAAAACAATAGCAATCCCTCCTCCGTGACTAAATCCTCCTACCAACATATTTCCATCTGAATATTCTCAAATGTCAGCTTGCACCAATCAGATGTTTATTCTCCCACACAAGAGTGCATGACTAACTATTGCATTTATCTGACTTCAGGGGTTTTGTGCTCTGGACACTGACTACAGCATCTGAGTGCCTTCCACTCAGATACACTTCCACAGTGTTAAAAATTTGAAGTCACTGTATTTCATGCGATAAAGAGGGTCATTTTAGTTGAAATTGTAAGAGAATGATAATTTCATTATCATGTTGGCAAATATTAGAAGTAAAAATAACCATCAGCCTAGCAGTGGCTGAAATGCCTGAGGGACTCTTATGGATTCCATAAAGATTTTCCACACCTCTGGTTTTTATTCTGGTTAAAAATTGCTCATCCTGAAAGTTAGGGTCAGAGTCTCTGAGCAGAAGTGTGGTGTGCATTTGGTAGCCTCTGGATGGATGAGAGGCACAGCAGTCCTGCTCACCCCTTTGGTGCTGGCTTATTCTGTGGATGAGAGCGGGCTTTTGGCTGCACTGTAACCAAGGTGTACAATGACCCTGAGATCAGCTCAGTTGGTAAGAGCTTGGTGCTAATAATGCCAAGCCTGTGAGTTTGGTCCCTGTATGGATTATTAAGAGTTGGACTTGATGATCCTCATGGGGCCGTTCCCAACTGGATTACCCCGTGGTGGTTCTGTCATTGCAGCCACCTACACATGGCTGATATGTGAAGACTAGAGAAGTCCCAGTAGCTGCTTAATCTTGTTTGAGAACCAAGCATACACTAAATTGACTAAACCTAAGTTGCTGTAACTGTTTTGTTATCATTTCCTCAGTTAGGCAAATTAAAGTTACTGTGGTTATAAGCAGGATTTTCTGGTGCAGAAGTGTCCTGTAAAAGGCCTCGATCTCCCTGTCTTCGTTTAGTCTTTCATATCTAGTTAGTAAGGGTCTATTTTCTTTAGAGAACCCCTGGGATATGATGTCATTGTTCGTTACAGAGGAAAGGCTCATGAGAAAAGATGGGTCTTGCATTATGCTCTAAAAATAGTAAAGGTCACTCCTGTCAACAAAAGATAAGATTTTTCAAGTTAAGGAAAACCCCATGTAATCTCACACAGACAGAGCACACAAAACCAAGGCAAAGTGCAGGAAATGCACCAACAAAGTCCAATTGTGGGAAAATACATTCAAAGTACTTAACACTGTGTTGGTGAGAATATCTTTTCCATAGAACATTTACTAAAATACAAAGTTTTATGATAGAAACTATACAATAATGCTGTAAAACTCTTGGTTGTGGGAAAGGTTGAATTCAACTGGAGTCAAAGAACTTCTTTGAGAGTAAGATCAGAGTAGTATTTCAAAGTACTCCAAACAAAATTATTGGATTCCTTCTTTCCTATGAAGAGAATGTATCAGTGTTCCAGTTTTATTTCCAAGGAAACAAAACATCTGTCAAGTTCCTCTATCAACAATTTCTCAGAATGAAGTAGCATACAAAATTCATGTCATTAGGAAAAAAAAAGCATAAATATCCTTATTCTGGTACCCAAGGACTCCTTGATCAGCTCTTTGTCCTCTGGAGCAGTATAAATAAATAAATTTTCAATGAGGCAGGAGAAAGACATCTAGTAAGTATGTCAAAAACTCCATTAAAGGTAAAACAATCCTAATTTTAATTTAGAACATTAAATATGGCCTCAACAAACTCAGTAGCATACAGTTGAACTACCCTTCATAGCAAGACAAGTGGAGACAAGTGAGGACAAGACCATGCTCACTGAAACAGTGTAATAGCCTGGCACAGAGGAAGGGAAGGTGTCTGCAACACCTGTGTATGCAGGGCCCTGGGAGAGCAGAGGCAGCGGGCATGAAGAGGATGAAATGCACTGGGAATTTGTGAAACTGCCACCAGAATCCAAACATCTGTAGACCACAATTTAGCAAAGGTGGGATTCTGCACAGAAGCAGAGCTCAGTAACAAAATCTTAAAAGTAGGTCATATGCCAGCACTAATAGGGGCCCATGTTAGTACCTGAATATCTGAAGAGTCTGGATATTGGGAGGGATGGGAGGGAGGGAAAGTTGTCTACTTATGTTAGTGCAATGAGCCATGTGCCACATGCTTATGCAAAAACTCATTTTCTAGGCTTATTTAACTTTCACAGAGTGAAAATTTACTTTGAGTACAATAAGCTTCTGATAAATATTTATTGGTATTATATATCAGGTAAATTATTGTAGGGGTAAAAAAGAAAATGTTTGACACATATTTTAATGTCTTTTAAAGTAAAAAGCATGGTAAAAGCCAGTTTCCCATAATTTTAGTATTTTGTTTGACTGGGAAATGAGTAGAATTAGAAAATATTTTTCTGAATTTGGAAACGTGACTGTAATTTTTGGTATAAGTGTCTGAGTATAAAAGTAATTGACGGCAATTTTCAATTCTATCTTCTCTCCAATGATACTTGAAAGTATTGACTGCTGCTACTGATTTCTGCAGCTACTGTTCTTTTAGAATTCACAGGATATTTCAATAGGAAAGACAGTGAAATTTTTCTTTTCCTCCTAGAAAATTGGTTGTAAATGTCGATATCAGCTAGGTATTGCAGAAAATTTTAGCAGAAAATACTATAATTTATTTTTCAGAATTCCAGGCTATCCCTAAATTTTCTGGTATGTTTTCACTGTTGTAATGTTCTAAGGTTTGTGTATCCTAACATATTGTCTCTCTAATGTCCCAAACTCTGGATGAGTTTGCCCCATGAAAGGTTTGCCTTGACTTAAAAATCAGAAAGCAAACCATTAGCAAAGCAGTTCAAAACACTGAATCCTGGATTTTTATTTATTGTGAGCATAAGGCATACAGTAATACTAGTTTCTAGGAATTCTAAAGGCAAGCAGGAAGCTCAAGAATTTGGTGGTTCTAGAGAAGTTTGCCAAAATAAGTATCTCAAAGGTTTTTCTGTCAGTGCATCTGCCAGGGAGAACGTCCAAGAAGATTCATAATTTGACCAAGTGGTGATAACATTTAGGGATTCTAACTGTTGAAGATGCATACAAATATGCAGATTTTTGACACTCACCAGGATAGGAGCAAGATGTCCTAAATATTATTTCCAAACCAGTTTATTTTAGTTTATTTTTAGTGAAATGAGAAATATTGATTCTTCTGAACTTTCCACCACTCTCTGTTCACTGCAAAAGTAGTTAGGGCATAGATGGTTGTGTGCAAATGAATGCAACCGACACAGTCTGGCTAAAGACAGAAACAGTCTTTTGTTCTGTGTTTTTCTGTTTGGCTGTTTTAAACCTTGTGTTGCACATTCTAATTACTGCTCAGATGCTGATGATTTTTGGCCAGGAGTTACACTATCAATTTCTATGTGGTGGAAAAGATATGCTTGAAATGTCTAAAATTGAATTTCTTCTGCTTCTCATTGAGGGAAAACAACAACAACAACAGCAACAACAACAAACCTTAGGAGTAGAGGCATAATGATAGATGGAGATAAAATTTAAACCAGGCACATTCATTGTGTTACCTGGGAAAACAGAATGTCATGATTAATTTAAAAAATATAATTTGAAAACCAAGAACAGAATTTCATTAAAAATACTGCTTTCTTCTTGCTTTCTTATTCCTTTTGGTTTTAGTGTTTGTTCACAAGCTAAATATATGCTATGCTGTTTTATGAGTTGATGGGAACTGTTTACAGAAATGAAGAAGAGCTGTGAAGTTACTGGAATTTGTATGGGATTTTTTTTCAGGATGGCAGTGCTCTAAACTAGCTGGTTTAATTTTAAGCAGGTATGATCACTTAAAAAACCAGCCAGCTAATGCCTACCTATAAAGGTTTTTTAAAAAGACGTTAGCAGCTAAAAGGTGAAATAACTTTCCTGGGATTTTAAACAAGCTAAAACATAAGGGGAAGTTCAAGAATATCTTTCCATGGGTCACAGGAAGTTTATCTATAAATAGAGTATGCATTTGTTTCATAGTTAGCAGACTGCAGAAATCAGCTCTTGGTGCAGAACTGCTGTAGAGAAAAGTCAGAGTGAACTGCACTGGTGCAAGTTGTACATCTACACCAAACTTCTGTACCTAGGGCTGGAAAAGTCAAATTAGAAAAGGCATTACCTCTTGAGATTTTTCTTCTCAGCAACTACTGAGAATTTTACAAATAAAATCTCAATTCTGCAAGCAGCCTGAAAAAACCTCGTCAAAAGTCTGAAGTTTCAGTAAGTTTCTTGGGAGCAATACCAAGATCTTGTATGAAATAAACATCTTCACACTTACTTCCAAGATGATGAAAGTAGCAGTTCAACCCAGATGCTAAAATTCTTATTTTAGTCCCATTCTATGTCAGAAAATAATTGGAAGACAACTAGGTCATCTATTGAACATTAAAAAGAAATTATAAATAAGTACCATAACAAATACAGAATGTTTTTTGTGTTATTCATGAGCATAATTTATTTAAGAAAAGAAATTGTAGCTATAGAAATTCAAAATCCTTGGACCGTTGCTTTCTGGTAACTAAACTTACCTTTATGTATGAAAACTTGCTTTTTTATATGCTGGGGGTTTTTGTCAAATACTGTACAGCTTTTATGCAGAACAAAGAGCTGCTGATAAATATACCTGTATTATCATAATGGCCCTTGCACCAGTTGTTTATTTCTTCCAGTCAAACCACTTACAACATTGTAGGGGCAAAATATGCACTTGATGATTTGCCCTCTTTAATGGGGTGTTAATATGTTGACTCTAACTTTTTGCAAATGACTCAATTTGTCCAACACTACTTTGGGCTAAAAAATAAATAAATATGTCCATGCACATTCACAGTTCTCAAACTGGTTTCAGTAATTTAGCTAAAATTTCCCTGTTTGTAACCCCTAGTCTTAATGGGATCTGCCAAGCAGGTGTCCACCACCCTACTCCCAGAGTGCCACACTGTGATCCCTCCAGAACTGTAAGGGGATGTGCTTGTTGATGTGCTGGGCTACCTGGCACACAGAGAGTGTACTGTGCAAGAGAGCAGTTTCAACTGTTTTTCTGCTTTTCATGGAATTTTCCATACTTAAGGTTCAGTGAAATCATCACTTACTTCCAATTTTTTTTTTTTGTGGTGTAAACAGCATCACTTAACACACAAAATTAGGTCTCGCAGCTTACCTTGACTGACCTTTAGGAGAAAGAATTTGCTTCAGAAAGGCACACCCCATTTTAGATTTATCTAAATAAAAATATCTTCCAGGCTCCCCTGCAGCCAGTGAGCAAAGAACTTAATGACTTACAATGCCCTTACTCACACTGCTACATTCACAGGCAGCTCAAGAAAATGCTTTTCTTGCATGGCAAGTTTTTGCAAATAGCAATCATATGTTGTAGGTGTTTTATAATTAGTGGTGACTAACAAACATAACCCTTTGGCTCTGATTTCAGTTCATTCTGTCAGTTTTATGCACTAAACACATGGACAGTTGTATATCAAATCTTGGCTCTTCATAAAATCCATGGAGGAAAGATCGGAGCTTAAGCTGGGAATGCAAATGTTTTCTCTGCCCAGCCGAGAGCTCTGCTCTCCAAAGGTGCATCTGGGAAGATCAGCCAGAAATGCATCAGCAGCAATGCTGGCTGCAGTGCTGGGGCTCTGGTGTCACCAAATTATGTGTCGTGACTGCTCAGGACCCCATCTGGGAACTGGGCAAGAGGCAGAAAGGCCTGGGAGCTGGTAGCATGCAGCTGCATCCTGATTGCATACATCCTGGTAGTTTGTTTGTCCAAGGTGGAAACTGCCTTACCATGTTAAATAAGTGGCTTCTCAGCATGCTTCAGATTAGTAATATTTATGGCGGCCTGTCCTGCTGCAAAAAGATTTTGGCTTAAAGCAACAATATACAGATATATCCTAGGACTCCTAGCTCCTTTGCAAAATAAATAATTACATAAATTGTACCAGGGTTTCAGCTGCTTTGAGGATTTTGTTGCCTTGTTATATCTTATTGTCTTGATTTCTGTCTCAGCTGAAGTGATTAAAATCTTACTCTGCTCCTAAGACAGGTAAGAATTAGTCAATTGAGGCAATGTACAATTCATGTCTGACAGATGTGTTAAGTATCATTAGCATATAAATCAATCCAAATCATGCAAAAAAATTTCTTGGTTGGGCAGGTAGAAACAAGGTCTTCAACTGGATGTCTAAAGGCAAATAAGGAAATAGACCATGTCTCCAGAATGCTGATACTGTCCAGATTTTATGTAAAGGAAAAGTGAAATACAAGGTAATGCTATTCTGTCCTCTCTTTGTTCTTCCAGGACTATTTGTAGCTTTTATGGTTGAAAGTCTTTCTTCACGTGAGATAAGTTCTCAATTCATCTGGCATGTGCTTCATGTATCTTGGGCAGCAGTGCTTAAGTTGTCCTTGTTATGCTCCATCTCTCCTGGGGGAAGTACTACCTTTCTCTCCCAGGACTAGAGACTGTCTTGCTTAATTTTGGTCTTTTGTATAAAAATATGCATTATATCACCTATCTTTATCCTAGAATTAGCAACTTATTTCATTAATGTGTGTAAGACTTGCAGGCAGGAGGTTATTAATGCTTTATATTAGATACATAATTAATTTATGTATCTATAATTTATATTAGATTAATTTATATTAGATACATAAATAAGGAATATAAGAAAACTAACCTTTAATTCTGATCTCTCTAGAAAATTCAAAGACAATCCTGATTACAATCCTCAGCTAGAAAGTATTGAGCAAATCATGTCTACACTGGAACCAATCCAATTGCTTAAATTGCTTGTTGCTTGCATAAACTGAACAGTGTGCCAAATAGAGCAACATTTTATGAATGTACTAAGTGCTATGGAAATAGATCAGAGTCAAATGGGGGGGTGGGGTCATTTTTTAATGACAAATCAGTAGATTCCTAAGTGCATTTCTTAACATGAAATACCATTTTGCTGAGAGCTTTGTTGTCCTGGCAGTGTCTGATGCACAGTGGGGGTCATTCTTTGTATTATCATGTCAATTTAAGCTCCTAACATTTTTGACTTCCTCCAACAACTGCATTGTTATTTTCTACTTGCTACCTATGTTTCTCTATGCTACTTGCAGCTGCAAGTTTGAGTTTTTCCCTCCAAATTCTTATTTTTTAGTGCTTAATCAATGTCTCACAAAGTTTCTCAAAATAGAGTTAGTTATATGTTGGAAAAGGTACCCAAACCCATTCCAGCAGCCAAATGACTCCTGGGTTAGGTATTTGCAAGCTGCCTTACTCATTTTCACTTTGCAACTGTTAAGGTACTGATCAAAGATTTTGTTCAAGTTCTCAGAACTTCTCATAAGAGGCTCATAACTTACCTTATTTTATTAAATCTTTTAAGCAGTATATTAGATATACTTAAGGAGTGAGTGAAATGTCCAAATATCTGGAATCTAAAATTTAAATTTACAGTCTAGCCTCTTTCCTTAGAGTTTAGCTACATTTACTTCTTTGTCAGTGTCACTTAATGTTTTGGTAGAATTGACCATAATTAAATAGATAGCATTCAGCATGTAATATTGGAGCTACCTATAAGTTTGACAGAGGTAAGGGCTCCTTGGGGCCAGACTGGCTAGCCTCTGTATGGTGCTAATAAAGCTGTGAAATGCTGCATGTCTAAATTAGCTGTGCAGACTTAAACTCTCCTTGGGACTTACTCAGTGAACCTCTGTGTCTCAGAGAAGCAGTCTTTGATCAGATCTCTGCTATTGGGAGCCCCCATCCATTGGCTAATGGAGGTTACCATTTGTCTGACCTCTTTCAATTTAGTTTAATTTTTCAGAGAAGCCTCATTTTAAACACTGAGGCCCCAAACACCTCTGGGGTTATGCAAACCTGATCTGGGAATGTGTGCCAGCTGCTACAAAGAGAGATTTAATTTACCACTTATTTTCATGAGCTTTCTGTTCCCTGCCTACAAATGCACAGATGCACAGATTCCTTGAGGATAGAGTTTTCTGGATGGATTACATCCCATGTGATGTGCTAGACTTCTTTACCTCTTTGATCTACTATGGTGCAATACAGGAGTAACTAGCATGGCTAATCATGGCAGACAGGCTAATCAGGGAGCATGGAAATGAAAATCAGAACTTAATGCATTTTTATTCAGTGACTTAATACTGAATTAATAACTAAAGTGTTTTTGATAAAAAAGCTCTCAAGCTTTCATTTTCTTCTTTTTATTTTCTTTAATGTCTACTGCAACAAAGCTCCATGCAGTTACTTTCATCACCAAGAAAGGGAGGCGGTGTCAGTATCAGACGTTTCTTGCTTATTTTGTTCTATTGGATTTCTTTCATCATCTTTCAGAATTTCTAGCTTAATGTGTCTCTTAGGACATATTTCTTCCCAACTTTTAAATTCATGCCTCTCTTAATGAAGTTCTTGAGAGTTTTCAGCTGCATGTGACAAGAGTTTCCTGAATGCTAACCTGGGGCTGTGTCCTTTTGTGGATCATGGTAATTGTGAGATGACTTACAAGAATGCTAAGTAGCTGCATTTTGCTTTAGGAAGCATACCAGGCTGTCATTTCAAATCTGTGAGGAAACACTGGCATGTTACCATTCACCTGTGCTTGATTTCAGTACTTCCTACTGAGAGGAAGTAATCTGCATTCTGCACCAAATGACACTATCCCTACTCTGTGGTAACAAATGTAATAACACTACTTCTGCTGTTTCCCTGATTTTGAAAGGAAATGTATGGCCACAAAACCTGCATATCGAGGGGGGTCACAATTCTGGCAGCAATATCCAACCTCACACTTCAATGCCCTTTCCAGTGATAAGTTTGTGGCAGTAGACCTGATCTAATGTTATTATGTTAGTTTACTACACAAGATGAGGGATGAAGAGGGAAAAATCAGTATGATCATCACAGTACAAATGCAGAATCTTCCATATCAAAGTGCTTATTCAAGCAAACATATCTAAGCACTTTGTCAGCTGTTGTGATGTTAAACTGAATATGCCTCATAATCTAGTCCTTCTAAATTGCTCTTTGGAATTCTGAATACAATAAAAACATCTGTAAAACAGAAGTAATCATATTAGCACCTTAAATATACTGGGGGAAAAAAAGTATATTTATATTACAGTGTTCATTCAATGATTGTTTGAAGAAGTCATAAAAGCACGTGAAAGATACACTGTCAGCAGTATAATGGAGTCCTCCTCTCTTGAGGTCAATTGAAATGTAAAGAAAATGTGACTGACAATAATTTCTCCAGAGACAACAAACAGAAAGAGGCCCACTAGGCTTGATTGCTCAAGGAACTTCAGAGGACAGAAATAGCAGGAGTTATGGCACACCTCTTTCCACAAAATGTCCAAAACGCCTATAAAATCACTTTTTCAATGGAATCTTCTTTATTCTCTTAATATAAAAAACTAAGTATTCCCTACATGTCTGCTAGTGGTGACTTTCCAGACTTATTTCTACTGAGTCGCCATCTAGGCATTTCTTATAAAAATAAGGACAGCAAATGTGGGAAAAAACATCTTCAAGAAATATCAACATTATGCCTTATGCTATTTGAAGCAAATTTAAAAAGTGGAAACCAAAAGCCATTCACAACCACCACACACATATTTTAAGGATAGAAAGAATACTGAAATGCATTTAGCTTTTGAAAAGAAAACCCATGTGAATCTACTGCTTTGGTGTAGTAGGGTAGAGAGAGGAGGTCCTGAACTTTTCTTCCCCTCAAGAGATGGCACCTGCAACCGGCTGAGCACCCCTGGCCCCCCAACTCAGGTGATATATACTCATATATTCATGCTGCTGCTGAGAGTTTCAGGTGTCAAGGCACTTCCACCTACTACTTGTATTTCGTTTTCTTGGTATCTTTCAAACAGAAATAGAAAGGGCAAACCCACACTATTTGTGTAGGGAACATAGGCAGATGGATAAGGCTTGAACTGCAACCTCCTAAGCTTGGTAGCTTGAGTCGTGGTGCAATCTGTTCTCTGAAACATCCTTTCTCATGTTATTTCTGGCTGTTTCTGCAATGCGTCATCAAATGCTATTCATACTATGAAGCACAATGATTGCATTGCTCTTTAATTCCCCTCAAGCTTGCCGTGACTGTTGATTAAACACTATGTGGGCTATGATTAGCTTCAATGCAGAGTACAAAATTGACTCCTACCTGCTCAGGAGGATCATTTTAGCAGACAATGCTCTGGTTTTTTTCTCTAGAACTATGCTATCAGTTCTAGGATCATTAATGTAATATTTCTCCAAATATAAACCTGAACCATTGAAAATAGAGAATTTGTCTTCTCTTTGGTCAGAATCATGAAAAAGTAAAGTATTTTTGACTTTACCTCAATTTTCAAAATCATTTAGTCTTTATAACTATTGCTATTATGGTGATACTTGTGTCTTCCTTTCAGCATTTCCCCATTCTCCTCCTTTCTTCCCAGAGAAATACCAGACAGATACCAGCTCAACAAGTTCTACTGTGACTTTCTAGCTTTCAGTAGCCTTGGCCTGTGAATAGCCTTGGTATCTACTGGCAGTGCAGCTTATTCTGGCTCTTAGTGTCTCTCTTAGACGCTCTCTCAGTGTCTATCTCATGCTTGATATCTAGTTCTCATGATATCTTTCAACAAGACATGTATCAAATCTCACCAAAAATTTACATTTTGTTAAAATTGAGTGGCCTGTTCAATGGATAAGAAAGTGATTGGACAGTCATATCCAGAGGGCAGTGAGGAGCAGCTCAGTGTTCTGATAGATATTGTCAACAGGTGATGTCTCTCAGGGGTCCAAGCTGGGACCAGTGTTATTTCATGTTGCCATCAATGGCACAGACAAAGAGATTGAGAGCACCTTCAGCAATTTTGCCAATGACACTGGGCTGAGTGGTGCCATTGTCACTCCTAAAAAGAAAGGATGCTATCTAGAGGCACTTGGACCAGCTCAAGAAGTGAGCCCATGGAGCCTCATGAGATTCAACAAAACCAAGTGCAAGGTGGTGCACCTGGGTCAGGGCAAACAGAAGTATTATCAATATAGGCTGAGAAATTAAGGGATTGGAAACAGCCAGGGAGAACCTGGGGGTGCTGGTGTGTAAACATCTCAACCTGACCCAGCTATGTGCACTTGCAGTCCAAAAAGCCAAAGATGTGCTGGATGCATCCAGAGCAGAGTGGGCAGCAGGGCAGGGAGGGGATTCTGCCCCTCTGCTCTGCTCTGCTCTGCTCTGCTCTGCTCTGCTCTGCTCTGCTGAGACCCCACCTGCAGAGCTGCACCCAGCTCTGGGTCCAGCACAGGAAGGACATGGACCTGCTGGAATGAGTCCAGAAGAAGGCCATCACAAAGATGATTACCTCCTGTGAAGACAGGCTGAGAGAGTTGGGACTGTTCAATGTAGAGAACAGGACACCTTAACACAGCCTTCCAGTATCTAAAGGGAGCCTATAAGAAGCCTACCCTTTTTTTTAGGTTATTTATCTATAAAAAAAGGCTTAAAACTGAAAGAAAGTAGGTTTAGATTAGCTGTTAGGAAGAAATTCTTTTCTATGAGGTTGGTGAGGCACTGCAACAGATTCTCCAGAGAAACTGTGGATATCCCTCCTGAAACTGTTTGAGGCCAGGTGGGATGTGGCTTTGAGCAACCTGGTCTAGTGGTAGGTACCCCTGTCCCCTGCATCAACCACCAACAAAACAGGAGAACAACATAAGATAAACCAGTGGCTGGAAATGAACCCACATAAACTGAAGATAGACACATTTTTAAACATTGAGCTCATGTTTTAAACAGTGAGAATGTTTAATCATTGGAGCAAAATTTCAAGTGAAGTGATAAATGCTTCATTTTCTGCTATCTTCAGACACAGACGTCTTTTCTGGCATGTATTTTAACATGCACAGACTATATGTCAGAGAAGGGGAAGTTATCCTTTGCACTGAGCAGGGATAAGGAAGAGAAATTTAATATTTGTGATATAGGGAGACTAGGAAAAATATGCTCATTATTCTTTAATCCTGAAATATGAGTTTGATTGAATGCATAAAAATGAGCACAAAATGTCTGACTTGGTCATTTTTATGCTGCCAGTGTACTTGGTAGGTACATATTCTGGTTATCTGAATTCTTTCATTGCTTTACTGGAGTCACAAAGTCACTTTACAGTGAACCCTCCCCCTCTCCTTAGACCAAAGGGAAGATCTTCAGAACAAAGCACCTGTTTTCAAGAGATCACTAAGAATTTCTGTCCCTTTTAAAAAAATCTTTTAAATCATAAACTCATCCCAGTTCTGGAAACTCATTAGTGATTATTTATTTAGTATAATGGCTCAGCTCTTTTTTCATTATTAAAAAAATTCCTTCCAAAGTAATACAGTTTTTCTGTCTGGACACTGTGGAGTAGCTCATGTTTCTGTTATGTTTGATGTGCCAATTTTTAAACATGACTTCTGAGATCATGAAATGTGCCACCATATTACAATCAACACAGTGATGATTTTTGGCAACTTTCACTGGCACTGAGGTATTGCAAAATACAGTGTTGATTCTAATTATTGTCTTTAGCATTTCTCACACTAGAATCCTAAATTTTCTAGACAGAATAATAGCACTTTGTAGAATTGAAAGAACTCTTTAGGGATCTACTTTCCATTAACAGCCAATCTTGCTATTTTCTTGCTTTTCATCTCTCCTTTTAGATTAGAACAAAACAAAACTCAAGAAATAGCAATTCTAATTCTTAGGACAGAGCCTTGTTTTCTGAAAAAATGAAGTTAAATAACTAAACATCATTTAAAAAGACACACACTGAGACCAAATAAAGTCACAGCTTTTGTTGCATTGCAACACTAATGACATCAGAAAGTAAATTTCTAAAAAATATTAAACTTCATGAGAAATGGACTTTTCAAAGTGATTTTATGAAGAGATAAACAGGTTCACATTGTTCTTTTATGGCAATTTTGCTAAAAATCAACTAGTTTCCTCCAGCTGAAATTACTTCTGTTCCAACAAAAGAGCAAGAATCAATAAACTAGAATTTAAACCAGTGCAAATGGATTTAATTGTTTTGAAGTCAATAGATTTATCCCAATTTCTATTAGTTAAGGATGAAGTGAAACTGTTCACTACTAAAAAATGCCTACTTTACCCCCTTTAAGTGACTGGAGCTGCTCTGTTCTATTACTTTTCAAGACTGTGTCTATTGCTGTGTTTGCCTCAGCAGCATATTCTAACAATGGTATGGGCTGTGTGTCCAGCATCCAAGTGTGCTGCTTGCTTTTGATTATTTCTAACATCCACTCTTTACCATCCCACTTCTTAGCCTTTCAAGGAGATGTTTGAACAAAAAAAATACTAGCTGTCTTCAAAAATTTCCTATAAGAAATGCAAGCAGTCCTTAAATCTTGGTAGCAGAAGGAATCTGTAAAGGAGATACAGTATTTCTCTGAATCCTGAACTATGTTTTATCTCATGATGTGTGTAAGCAATGGTTACAATGTGAGGACTGAGCATTATGTGTATGGCATCTCATGATTTAATGTTTTCTTAACATTGCCTTCTGCCTTTTAATGTGTTTCTGTGTAGTTAATAAAGTTCTTATTTACACAGATTTTCACCTCCTAGAGACACATGAGCCATGCAGTAGCAACAGCTTGCAGAGCCACAAGGAGAATAACTTTTCATCAGGAATTGATCTAGACTCCCCATTGGCAAGTGCTAATAGCTGGGAGCAGTTGAGTTGAAGGGATTAATTCTCCACGTGTTCTAGTGGAGAATTAGTTATCTCTAGTTATCAAAAATGTGAAGTGGTTTCTTGGAAAAAGTTTCATCAAATAGGTATAACTTTCCAATGTGGAAGAAAGTGGAAGAAACAAAGAAAAGGTAGCTTCAGAATTTATTTACTATTAATTTAACTCAATTTCTTAGTGATGAGTTCTTTCACCACCTGTCAAATCCTGTGCTCATTTTTGGCCCCTCATTTCAAGAAAGACACTGAGGTGCTGGAGCAAGTCTGGAGAAAGCCAACAGAGCTGGTGAAGGCTCTGGAGCAGCAGTGCTGTGAGGAGCAGCTGAGGGGGCTGGGGGTGTTTATCCTGGAGAAAAGGGGGCTCAGGGGTGACCTTATCACTCTCCACAGCTGCCTGAAAGGAGACTATAGGCAGGTGAGGCTCAGTGTCTTCTCCCAGATAACAACTGAAAGGAAAAAGGGAAACGCCTTAAGATGCAAAAGGGAAGGTTTAAATTAGATAACGCAGCGGGGAGGGTGGGAAATCACAGAGAGTTTTGTAAGGAATTGGAAAAGACTTCACAAGGAAGAGGTGTAGTTATCATCTCTGGAAATGTTCATAAACCATGTGGATATAGCACTTGAGGACATGGTCTAATGGTGAACATGGTGGTGGGGTTATGTTGACAGTTGGATTTGATGACTTTAAAGGTCTTTACCAGCCTTTATGATTCTGTAATTCTTCTACTTATGAAGCAAGCAACAGCTTTGCCATCTCAGGAAACCACCACATTGTTTTCCCATGAGAGCAGACAAAAGATATAGATGACAAAATCCTGCTTTGACATGGATGACAAATCTCAGCCTGCCTTGTCTCAGTCAGTAGATATTTTCTATGTGTAATGTACACAGCATGCAAGGGTTCTCATAAATAAATGAAACATTCATGTTCCAATCCCACTCATCCATGTATTGACTTGAATACATCTTCTGTAATCAACCTGCATAAAAAATTAAACACACTGCTTCTTCGCTTCGTCTACAAAGAGTATTTTAAATATGTGAAGGAAGAAAAGCAGAGGGAAATTGCAACATGCTCTCCAGACCAAATTTGGCAGTTAGCTAAATTCAAAACACATCTTTATACTTTGGTGCTTTCGGAGAGTACTGATATAACTGTAAGATTAGGGCACAATAAGTACTTATGATTATTGTGACATGCATTTGTTTGAAGAAATTTTCCCTACACTTCCACTGAGGCAGTGTGGGCTCAGCCTCCCCACCTGCCAAACAAATCCTGCAGGATGTCACATGCAGAGTGTCTGTTTCCTGACAGGCAGTGCCCTGTGACCCTTGGCAGCAGGAGCCTCTTTCCCTTCAGCCTCACTGTGCTGCTTTGTGTCCTCTCCGGGTGAGAGTTGAGAATGTTTCTCCCTCGGAAGGTCTTGGACTAAAGCCCCAGGTAGGAAGGATATGATGTGCAGCATCTTTTGTCAGAGATAAAATGCAATTAGCCTGGAGGATGTGTGAGTAAAGGAAGCTTACAGGAAAACAGAATCACATGACTCTGATGAAGCATTTAAAAGCACTTGTCTCAAAAATAGGATAAAGTCAGTTAGAGTGCAGGAAAGTTGGATTCCTTGAGCACAGCCTTTCAGCATAGCCCAAGTCTCATAACCTATCAAAATGTATCTTTAGTTTTTGTGAATTCTTACAGATAAGGTTGTTTTGATGTTTTTTCTGTCTTTTCATGTGAAGTCATAGCAACAGCAGATCTAAACTGCACTTATTTTGGAGATGTAGAGGAAAAATTTTGTTTATAATAGTGCACCTTTATATAGTGTACCATGTCTGCATAAAATTTTCAGTAAGAATAAAGGAAGATTTCAATCTGTCTGAAATTTGTGTTTGATTTTGGTATCAGTGGTTTTCAGCATCACATCTGGATTTTTCATTTTCAAATATAGTATAATTTGTTTACTGATTTAATGAAGTCAAATTTCTCTTACTTATATGGTCCTTCCATAGCTGAAGAATATATTAATTTTCTATGTTGAAAAATTTTAATTAGAAGAGTTTTGTTTTACCAGATGTGCATGTTATTGGTAGTTTTATGTATTTGGTTCAAGCAATTTTATGACTGAAACTGACACTATAAGTAGAAAAGACACAGTACATTTGAATAAAAACATAATAAAAAGTCAGGCAAGTAAATGAATGGAATAAATTCAAAATTATTTGCAGCAGAGTGGCTTTTCCCAGAAGATCAGCTTACAAAATTCATTTTGCAATTTTTAACAATTTTGAAATTTCATTTATAACAGCCAGCTTAGATGTAATGTTAAAATTGAAAGTAATGGCCGCAGCTTTGTAAACAGGAAAAGTCTGGTGTAGTATAACAATATGACATTATTTGGGTTAATTATGCCACAAACAGAACAGAATTTTGGCCATACAAATTGATACATATAAAAGTGATTTCAAAACATGTTATTTTTATCAAGTAATATTTATGTTTGTTTATATCAGTGTGGAATCATTTTATTTCTGCCCTCCCTCTTATGGTCTTCGGTTGTGAAATTAAAGAGAAATTAAATTGATAAAAATACCTCCCAGCAATGAGTTCAATTGACATTTCAGGGATTTTCTGCTATCAATACTATTCAGATAGCTATGTGCCACGTTTCCCAGAGCAGATGAGACAAATGCAAAGTCTGCAGGATTATTTACCAGGCCTAAGCAGAGCAGAGCAGCTCCCTGTGGACCCCCATTTCCTCTGTGTGTTGGAGCTGTGATTAGTGGGAGGCTGGAGAGGAGCCATCCTCTCTTCAGGAAGCCAAGGTGACCAGTCTCTGACCGCAGTGTGCTCTCCCACCACGGCACATCAAGAGCCCTTCTGGTTTGCTCCAAGCTTCCTCATCAGGATGTAATGATACATCCAAGCCATGAGCCATTTCCTTTGATTGCACCTCCTCTGCTAGTGCTTGGCTAGATAAGGGATATTATACAGCTCCACAATCTCTTTGGTGGACACAATTTATCAGAGGGACATCCTACCCTTCCCTGTGCGAGGAGGGCTGCGTGGGGCTGTGCACGTGCTCCCAGTCAGGGGACACTGAACTGTCCAGGCAGCTCTGCTTCTGCTCAAGGCATGCCTAGTGGTGCTACAGCACTGGCACACATCCCAGACATGGCACCAGCAAGAATCCACAGTGATTCTTCCCTTGATCCCTTAGAATTTTGTCATATGCCACATAGATAGCTTAGGCACATGTGCTTGCTTATTTACAACAGTTATAAAATTATCCTCATTAGTGATCACAGCCACTCATTTTAAAAAATGGCACTGAAGTGCCTTAAAGGAAGGTGGCAAATAGGCACAGATACCACACTGTAGGATAATGTACATAGAAGATAAATTGTCCACAAACATTACAATTTAAAATCCCTGGCTCCCAAGTTTATTTTTGCAGCTTGATTGATTCCATTGACTGTATAGGTCTCTGTTCAGTTTACACAACAGGGATGCATGATACCCACTTGAGAAGTATATGAAACAGCATCTAGGTGCAGGCAAGGGAGGGGATGCTGAGAAAATGCTGGTTTGTGGAAAAGGCAGTCTTCAGGACATCAGAACATTTTCAAGATCCTAACTGAATACTTTGGCAAGGGAGTATTTAAGAAAGAAACATAAAACAAACATTTTGTTTGCATTGTTTTGTGGCTTCTTTGTTCAAGAAGATTCTTTTGTGTATTAGGGACAGTATAAAAAACAAGGAAATGCTGACTGAGAAATTATAAAATTGGGAGTGGTTAATACCACAGGTGTGCTGGAAGTAGAAGGAAATGAGAACAGGAAATCTCATCTCCAGATTTACCATTAAAGAAAAAAAAAAAAAGTCTTCTAGAGTAAAGTGACAAAATTCGTGTCTTCACATCTCTCTTCCCCTTTATTTTTAAATACATATGACTGCACAAAATCCTGAAAAATTGCTATCTTAAAACCTGAGGAATACACAAACTGGGTATATGTGGGTCCAGAAATTCCACACGGTCCAATCCCAGCCAATCCCAACCTGCAAAGAGATGTGCTCTGTAAGTGCAGCAGGTTTTATTCGTACATAAAGAGAGCTTTTAATTGCTTTGTAGACTTTTAGGTGCTAACTTAGGGCTCTTCAGGGATATGGCAGAACTGAAACAGAGGTAAATGAGATACTCTTTCAGTGCTCTGGTCCCCATTTCTGTATGCACTCTAAGATATGCTGTGGGCTGGATAGAGATGAATACTAATCAGATGTAATGAGAGGGTGGCAAATATCTAATTATTTTATCCTCCACTGAAAAGCTGGATCAGGCTGATGTTGAACTCTTACAAACTAAGATTGCTGTGATTGTTACTTAGTACGTGCATTTCCTCATATTCCAGTTTGTTCTGGCAACAATGGAAAGAGACACGAGGAGACACTTCCTGTACCCTAAATTTAACTTCCATATGTTTCCTTTTTTTTCTATATTTCAAAATCCCTCTTTTTGCTTGTACTGTTCCTGAGGTGATGTTTGATTTTATACATTGTTGACAACATCCAAATTTGAAAGAAACACAATCTGATGTTTTCTGCCTATTCCAAACCTGATTTTTTGAGAAAAGTACTGGATGAATTTCAGCTTATATAGAATTGTCATTCAGTTCCAAAACCATTGTTACATGTATTTTGCTAATGCCAACTTATCTTCCTAGTGTCTTCTTTTTTGTAAAAATCCAGATAATGTGATTGTCTTCTCTGGTTATGCAAGGATAAGAAAAATAATGAGAATACTTAAGGGTTTGGGCATTATCCATTCTCTGTTGGACAAATGGAGGTTTATGTTAAATAACAGAGAACAGTTTTTCACTTAGGAGGTGGCTGAGCACTGGATCATGTTTCCCAGGGAAGTGGCCATGGTACCATGCCTGACAGAGTTCAAGAAGCATTTGGGCAATGCTCCCAGGTACATGGTGAGATTCCTGAGGTGTCCTGCACAAGGCCAGCTGTTGGACTCAATGATCCCTATGGATTTCTTCCATCTCAGCATATTTTAGGATTCTATGACTAATCCACAGTGTATCCTGGTAAAGCAATGCTTCTTTCACTGCCAGAGCAATTGGATAGTGCATGCACAATAAATATTTACTTGTTTGTTCATGGGGTCTAGGAGCCTGACAGGTACTAACACACTACTCTCCGTTGTCTGTTGTGATAAATCAAGTGTCAGTCTGCATGAGCTGTTGTTTACCATCCCAGCTGATTAAATTCTTAGGCATATAAAGATGTTCCACTCCAAGCAGTTTGAATGGCAGTAAACTCATTTAGGAGTGAAAGACTCAAGTTTGCTTCCCTCTGGCACATCTGCTCATCTGTTGACTATTCAGCAGTGAGCCACCCTTAGACTCTCCTTGGAGGAGGTCACAAACCACCTGGCAAACCCAAAGGTATCTTCTTTCTAGACAAATAATGTTTGTATATTTCCACATAACAGTTCCAGGAGAGAAGACCCATAAAAGAACGTAAAAGAATTTTTGATCTCTGTAGGAAATATGTTTGAATCTTCATTGTGTCACATGAATGTACTAATCTTTGGACTGTTGATTATTTGCAAAGGGAGTCTTTTTCCATGGCCTTTTTTTTTTTTTTTCCAGTCTTTAGCTACTTACTTCCCTGTAGAATGGTCAGGGCACTGCATTCAGGGTCATAGAACAGGTCTCCAATTCCATTGGGAGAACACAGACCTATGGACAAATTTTTTTAATATTCATTGAAATCTTCTTGTGGGCTGATTAAATTTATGTGTTCAGTAAGGTTTTCTGAAAGGTTCAAGAAAGAACTTCCAGGCATCACAAAGAAAACCAATGGCAAATACAGGAGTAGAATTACCTCACATCCCATGCCAGGTTTGAAGTTCAGTCTCTGGTTTATTTTTCCTTGGCACTGGCGGGTTTATTTTTTTTCATCTGAAAATGAATAAACCAGCAAAATACTCTTTACAGCCTCTTTAGTTCTCCACTACTGCAGTTTTCCCAAATTCTGGCTCAGGGTGGGTGTAAAGACAAGGAAAGTGTGCATGCAGTGGATGTTGAGCTCAAAACTTGTATAACTGCCACCTGTTTTGTCCCTTGGGATCAAGACCAGATGGGCAGTGGCTTCTACTGAGTGGAGTTAATCCTTTATGTAGCTAATCAACTCTTGAACTTTTGCTCCCTTAGGAAAAAAGCATTAGAGAGAAGGAAATGCCTGGTTGGGCCTCATTAAACAGTTGCTGCCAGGCACTGTAAGATCATGGATAATGAGGACTTTACTTTTCAAGAAGCTGAGTATTTAATTCTTTCTGCCCTTCCGATCCAAAGATTGGTGCAAATATCACCCATCTGGAGTTACTGTACAACAAAAAGTGTGCATCTGATTTTACCTCCTGGCTGGTTTATGACCTTTTTCCTACGCGTATTCTTGTCAATTGAATCATCTTTCTTGGCTGTTTTTTGTCCAAAATGCTGGCCTCAGCTTTTCCTTTCTAGCATATAGCTCACATGCATGTGAAAACATCTGGCAAACTGCTACAATACCCTGCTTTTGCTTACCCAAGGTTGGATTTATTTTTTTAATTATTATTTTAACCTCTAGCTATCACTTCTTCTGTCTGAATCACTTGAAAGTTAGAGATTTCTTCTCTGGTTTTCATCTCTTTTATCTAGCAAGTCTTTTCAGTCCTTCAAAAATATATGTGTTTCTCTCCTTTACTTCCTGAATAAAAAAGAGCTCCAAACAAGTGCTGAGATATGCATTCAGTGAAAAGATTAAATAATTCTTTCTAAAGCAAATGGAAGAACATGAAGTTGACATGAAGTCTTCAAAATCTATAAGAATTTACCATCAGAAGAATGAACTCTTTAGAAGGAAAACATTTATTGGCATCTAGTGGTAGTAGACACATCAAGGTTTAATGCCTGTTTTAAAATGTGGGTTATCAATAAATAAAATAACACCTGTCAATCCACCATCCTTAAAATCAGCACTGGGTGCCTTTTCAAATGTTATGGCTTGACACAGGGTTTTGTTGAAGAAAGGACCAGAAGCACTTTCTCTCTACATCATCAATTACTCATGAATTGATCAATAGTTATTATGCTCAAGTTAGTGTCTCTGGTCTTGTTTCCTTTGGATAATTCAGAATTTGAATGATGTGTTTTCTGTTTTCAGTCTGTCTAGATAAACAGACTTCAGTAATCTCTGTACTACCACTCATGGGCTTTTAAATGCAGTCTTGTGTTTCAGTTATTTCAGAGGCGTTGAAGTTTGCCAGTATCTTATTCAAAAAACAGTTCTCTTCGATTTACTGCTGTAAAATAGGAAAGGCGGTGCTGTGGTGGGTTAACCCTGCCTGGAATTCTCTCTCCCTTCTTCCTTTCTGAGCTTTTATTTCTGATCAGACACAGTCTGGTACATTCCTTTGGTCAGTTTGGATCAGCTGTGTCCCTTCCCAAGATCTTGCCCATCCCCATCCTGCTGGTGAGGGGGGAAACACTGGAGAGGCAGCATTGCTGCTGTGCCAGTGCTGCTCAGCACCTGCCAAAACATGGGTATATTACCAACACCCTTCTGGCCAACAAAACAAAGCACAGCACTGGGGGGGAAATGAACTCCATCTTACCCAGACCCAATACACGTTTTTATAGATATACCATTTCTGTTCTCACTGTCTGCACTTTGGATTTCTTAATGATGACATGTAATCCTGAAAATAAGCATTTTCTCTTGATTATTTGACAGACAGATGGAAAGAATTTGATGGGAAAATGTCTAGAAGGAATGATTAATCAGAAAAGACTGAAGTACTAAATGACAGTTTAAAGGGAAGAGGATGAGCCTTTTTTCTACTTGAAGAAAAACCTGTGAGCAGGAAGCTACTGCAATAGGTACAGAGTTAAATAAAAATGAAAGGGCCTCTTAGTCACCATTTCCATTTCCTTATTTTCATAAACTCAGATCAGTAACTTGAATGGTTTTGGAAGGATCATGCTGAAGATCAGAGAAACAGTGCCTATGCCAAATGTTAGCATGCATCTCTGTGGGTATAGCACATCTATTCCTGTTAGGCTCTATTCTCCATATTTTGGTCATGTTCCCATTTAAGACCACAGCTAAATACACTGCATTGAAGCAATCCACAGTAATGTTAATTATAGACTCCAGCACTGCAACGTTTATTTCTAAAAACAACAAAGATGTCAGCATAATAATTTTCTATTATTTCAACTGCAAGTCTAATCAGAATTAGACTGCTTTCTTTCAGCTTCTCTCCTTTTTCCTCCTCCTCCCCAGTCACTTCTGTTTATCATGCAACAGAAAGAAAAATGCAGAATTTCCTTGAAGAGAACTTTTCTTTTCTTGATGTCTGTTTTACTGTGCTCAGAATCCAGCACTAATAGGTGATCACAATTAAGCAAGAGTTAAATTCACTCACAGAACATTTACAAGATTGTACGATCCAAATAATCCTTTTGAAAAACTCTTGAAAATGTTAACTTAGGAGAAACATAGGCATGCATACTGTATTATGATTCAAGAAGTATGTGGCAAAAATTGGCTCTTCAAAGACAAATTTCAGGGCAAACATGCTGGAAATTCAAAGTGAACGAAATACAAAGACAGACAGAAGAACTCATACAAATTTTAGAAAACTATTACAAAAATCTAGAAACAAAGATTAAACCAAGAAGGGGACCAGTGCAGACAAGGTAGAACCAGGGTCTTTTGAGTTGTATCCAGTGATGGGACAAGAGACATTGAGCATAAACTGAAGCACAGGACATACCCTCTGAACATCAGGAAGCACTTTTTAGTTTGAGGGTGACTAAGAACTGGCACAGGTTGTCCAGGGAGATTGTGGAGTCTCCATCCTTGGGAACATTCAAAAGCCATCTGGATATGGTCCCAGGCAATCTGCTCTAGGTGGTCTCCTCAAGCAAGGGGCTGTAAAAGGTGACCTCCAAAGGTCCTTTACAGCCCCTTCCTTTATTCTGAGATAAAGATGCTACGACAGATTGAACAGCATGAAAGTAATGCAAGATTTCTGATGTTCAATTTTTAGTTTCTGTCTACTCTCCCAGGTTTGTGAGTAAAGTTTTCACTTAGAAAATGTTATTTAGTTTGGGATAATTTTTATACTACGTATTAACATGAAGAACAATGTTTAGCTGTCTAGATTTAACAGTAGTACCATTAGTTTATGATACAGAATAGACTACATATTTTGGCAATGCTAATATTTGCTAGTGCAGTGTTTGTTTTTTTCCTCTACAACGTTATAATTGTGTTCATTCAGTCTGTTTGTCAACAATTTTGTTTTAAATAGGTCCTATATGCTCAGCTCTTCTAAGGTCATTACCGTATTAGTCTAAGTGTTGTATCTATTTATATGTAGCATGGACCTGCAAAGATCTAGATTTTCAGTGTCCCCTTTTCATTCATTTTAGTCTAGTTCTTTCTTCTCATATATTTGGTCTTTTTCTCAAAAATCTTTGTGTTCAATACACACAATATTAATGCAAAATACTTTCTGAGTGAAGAAAAAGTTTCTTTTGGCTCCAGCACTCCTGGAATGTCAGCATGCAATTGGGCATTCAGGCAAACTATTTTGCAACTAAAGAAGAAATTTTTTCTCATGCTGTCACTTTCCTTCACTTTTTTACCCTTTTTATTCCTAGAGATCTCTATGCCTATCAATCTGCACCCTTTCCGGCATTTATTTTTAAAATAAATCACTGGTTTATTTTCCTCCTGCCATTTCAGCAGTAAGAGAAGGAAACACACGAAACAAAATTCCATTTTTTTAATATCATTGTCTAACTGGTCTTTCTTAGTGATTGTGCTTTTTCTTAAAATTCATTATGACTTTTGTCTACCTTGAAAGTCTCTTTCCTCAGCTTCTCTGTGTTTTGAAGGTCTTTTATCTCCTCCATTTTTTTCTTCTTCTCCTTATTCTAAGGATTCATGCAATATGAACCCCACCAAAACTGATTTGCCACAGGATAAGAGAATGAGACTGTTGGACTGCCCTTTTCTGTTACCATTTTGGCCCTGCTGTCCCTTGAGTCCACAGGAGACAGCACAAGAATCAGATGTTCAGCAATCTCTGCATTGAAAGTTTTGGGAGCCATAGCCATGATAATGCAGATATTAGGGTAACGTTTTTTGCTGATTGTTTTATGTTTAGAGCAATGATTATATTTTCTTTTAAGGGGAACATTTCAGCAAAACAAATGTTTTTAAGTTGGCTTTGCTAGAAATGGAATTTGTGTTTAGCTTAAAAGAAATTGTTCTTTTTCAATTTCTCCAACCTAGACTTTGCCATTGCCAAGGCAGAATTTTATTCTCTGGAAATATTCTATTTTCCACCTATAATTGCAGTGCTTCTGGTTCTTTTACTAAGTATGAATTGAGACAGTTCAAATCCTACCATTAATTATTTTTTTAATTAATTGATTAATCAGGTTTACAACCTAGAGAGAAAAAAATGTAGTCTTCATTTGATTTGTGTCTGGCTTAATCTATAGTGTCTTCACTCACTAATTTTTTATTTCCTTCCCTGTTGCTTGTGCTTCTGGTGTCACTGCCCAGTAAAGCATTTATAGCTGCAAAGTTATGTTTTGTCTGCCTTTTTAATTGCACTGGTAGCTCAAGCAGAACTCCACACTTTTCATTTCACTAGCAAACATCACAAGCTTCTGCATACAACTGTTACCTGTGATTCTGAGTCAAATTTTATTTTAAAAGAATTCTGAAGCCCCTCATTCTCAGTTTTTCTAATTTTTCCTATAGGATCCCTCTGTATCCTACAGATCACCTTGGAAATTTTTGACTAAAATGACATTGCTGAATTTCTAAGTAAGATTTGGAATATAAAAAAAAATCGTAACTTTTTTTTATATTTAGGGAAAAAAAAGTATGTTAATCTCACCATCTTTATTAAGTTTGCCTTTTTTTGAGATTTCTGTTTTATTTTAGGCAGTGTGACATTTCACATGTTTTTTCTTCTTTCTCTTTTTGTCAAATACTAAGATGTTTTTCTCTTCTTAAACTAAGTAGTTCTGCAAGATTCTGAATATCTCATGATGTATAGAGTACTCTGAACATCACCAAATGCTCAAAACATATTGCTAATTAGAATTTAATTTACTAGGAACAAATAAGTTTGGTTTTGGGTTTTTTGTTGGTTTGGGTTTTTGTTTTTCCCACAGAAGAAGGAGAATGTGCTCCATGATGCCTTGGCAGGAGCAGCTAAAGTGCACACCTTCCTTTCAAGGAGAAGGTTGCAGAATGAAAGCTCATTTGTGCTGAGTAAAATCAGCATTTTAAAAAAGCCTGGTTGTGGTGTAACTCATGATGTAACCCATGCCTTCCTCATGTATGACTTCTGCAATTTACTACACGTCCAAGTGTAAGTTCTTCACCCTTAATTATACAACCTGGCAACTGGACCAGTATCAAATCACCTTCCCCACTGTATCATTCCAAAAAGATACACAAATCCTGCAAAAGCTTTGTAAAAGAGACTTTATTTGGAAGCTTTTTGGAGGGCCTCTTGTTCTCTTCTGAGAGCAAGACAAAGTTCCTCTGCCATGGATGACACTTTGATAGCTGGAGCAGTTGGGGCAAGGAGATTGACCTTAGAATATTTTTGGTGCATTTCAGTTTTGTGCTTTTCTTTATGATTTGCAGAGCATCAAATTTCCTTTTTGGCAAAAAAATTGCAGCTTTCATTTTTTATGTAACTTAAACTCTAGATTTTAGCACTTAAGGAACATCAGCTCTCAAAATACACTTTGCTGCCTGCACTGCAAGCTGCAGCTCTTAAAAGAACAAGCAAGTAACCAGCAGACATATCATGGATCACATTGCCTAAAAAAATTGAAGTAAATCTGCCCAGTATCATTAATAGGGATATAAATGATATCTAAAACAGTTAGTAGGGAATTTCTTCATTATTCAATGGTTCAAAAACTACTTCCCATCAGTGTCGTATTTCACTTTGCATACTATCTTTATTAATTTAATTAAATGGATTTCTAGTAGTCGTGTGCTATTTTCATAGACATACTATGAAGAGCTACTCAGAATATTTTCATCTAAATGTTTCTGTTGAAAGGTTTTATTGCAGTCTTTGATCTGCAGCATGAGTTTTGAGGACATTCCTGCTTAAAGAACAGAAAAAGTATGGGTCTTAGTAGGAAACTCTGCATGTAAGATTTCAAATGTGCTATTTGCTCTAACTACTAGAGCCATTATGATAGCTTAATGTAGAAAAGTGTGTGTTTTCTGCTCTGAGAGGAGAATCAAGTTTTTTATGTACCCTAAATTTGACTAAAAGTTCTTCAAATCCTCTTGAAGTTACTGGAAGTTGAAAAGTAGAGGAACCAGTTTAATTTATATTAAAAAATTATAAAAATATTAAAAATTGAGGTTATATTAATAACAAAGAAAATTTATTTCTCTGCAGTGTTTCTCTTCCTCCTGAACTTCAGTTTTGCTGGACTTAAATGACCTCTTAAATCGTACAGGACTGCAGCTTTATAAAACATCAGCAATTAATCTGATCACATACATTAGTCAATTATTGCAGTAGATTTTTGTAAAACATGCTTTATGATCAAGGAGCAATAATTTCCTCAAAAAAATCCTGGACAAGAAATCAAACCATTTAATAGAGCCTCCCAGCTATAAAATCTGATCTATATTTTAAAGGAAACTCTAAACAGAGTGATAATAAGACATATAAATAGGGCTTTACAGATTTCTTGCTGAACATAAGGCTTTGGAAAGCTGTCAAACACTTGAAAACATAGGAATAAAAATACTCCTTCATTATTTTTAGACACTTCTCAGATTCTTAAGTAATAAAAAATACATGCCACAGTATGTGCTCAAACTGTGCCAAGTAGCATATCAAGCAATGGCAGAGCAAGTTCTTGCACAGTAGTTGGGCTAGTCATTGGGCCAGTCATTTCAACATTAATTGGCAGAATGTAGACTCATTAGAAAAAATTCTCAAACACATTATTAATTTCTTGAATCACCGCAATGTGAGAAATTCTTCACATAACTTTATCACCCTGTCACACCATCTTATTTTTTTTCTGTAAGAAAAGTTGCAATGCAATCAACACTAGGTGCCTGATTTAAAATGCTTATGGATATTCACCCCAAATAAAATAATTCAGTAATATCTGCTTTCTATAGATACACTACTGAGCCACTTTACTGGCAGAAATATTTGCAAAACCTAGTGATTTAAGTGAAGAGTTTAGGAGAAGTGAAGAGTTCAAGAGAATGTTGTTTTAGAATTACTTAGAATTGGGGTTGTAACATATATTCGCTTTTAATCGATTCAGTGAACAGAAAAAAAAGTCCTGATTTCCAAGAAAGGTTCACATTTTCAGAGCTAATTACATGCATAAAAATGTCTTGTTAATTTTTACATAAATTATTCAATAAAAATTTTAAGTCTTGAAATAATTGCAAAATTTTCTAAGCCAGCTCATACATTCAGTGACCAGAAGCACGTGCTATCCTAAATTCCCAAAACACTATCAGAAATTCCAAAATAATCTCTTCTTATTTTATTGAATCAAGTAACATTTAATGGGATTAAAATTGAAATCTATTTTATTCACTGGCAGGTCTACCTGTCTTTTAATCTCTCATTGAGAGAAGCAAGAGGCAGCTGCTGTTATTGTGTGAGAACAGAGGACATGGTCTTGAAAGCCAAATAGAAATGGGACAAAATAGAGGTTTGTCATCTTCTCCTCCACAGAGACAGAAGTATAACAATGCATTAATTCTGTTTTTCACACTTTCTCCTCCTCTGTTCAATATTTCTTCTTGCCCTGAAAGGAGAGTGGGCTGTGGCACTGAAACACTGTGAGGATGCTTCTGTGTGTCAGAAAAGCCTTCCAGAAGCTTTCCTGTCACCCTGCAGAGCTTCTTCTCCCCTATGGTTCTCACAAGCCAGGAGCAATTTTGATGCAGTTTCCATGCAAGGACAGTTAACATTTTAAAGAAATGCAGATAAACAGCTCAATCTTTAGACCAGTCTCCTCTGCCTTGCAAGCACAAAACGTCTCCAAAGAGAATCTGCTGCACATGTGTGCAAAATTATTCAGTCACAGCTGAGTAAAGATGAGAAAATAACCAGTTAGTACAGCAAAAATCAGATTCTACCTATGTTTGTCATTAATAAATTTATTTATGGGCCAGTAGTGTACAAGGAAGGTGACATACAATTTTGATTATTTATTGAAGGCAGATCTGTAGTTGGTCTTTGTCCCTGAACTGTCATAGTATTGAGGAATGTTGTACAAATAAATTCTAAATCAGATACTTAATTTTACAAAAGTTGAGAATTGATCTGGAAAGGCAGCTTTTCTCTGCATCATGAAGTACAGGCTGATAGAAAATTGTTAAGTCACCATGAGATGCTGATAAAAGTTGTCACTGATGATTGAACTATGAAATCAAGAACACTATTGTATAGTTGTTACATAATTTATGTAGTTAAAATCACAAACTGTTGTTGATACTCTGAAACAAATCAAACAAATTCTCCTATTGGTAATGATCCAGTTCATTAATAACAGACATAAAATTTTAACTTTCTTCCAAAAGCTAACATAAGTTTCAACAGCCTTAATGAAAGGTTGTATTGTGTTTGATGTTTCATTAAATTTGTCATATTTTATTTAGCATAGGTGATATTATGGACACCAATATTTACACTTTGAAATTCTAAACCAGATTTTTTGTTTGAACTCACCTTCCTTATTTTGAGCACCTGTCAAAATGCTGGAGGCTGACCTCAAGCTATGTTACTTTCCTATGTTTGTTTGTGGCCCCCTAACAGAGAATTTCTTCTACTTGCCAAACTCACCTGCAGGCAACGTACTCTAGTGTCCCTTCTCTTTCTCCTTTGCTTGCTAGTCATTATGCTCAGAGAATTTAGCTGCTTCAGCTTCCATTGCAACTTCCTTTCTCCTCTTTTCTTCCTCTTCATTTCTTCCTCTTCATTTCTTCCTCTTTTTCATTCCTCTTTCTCTTTCCTCTTTTTTTATGACAAATAAAACTGAAATCTGATTTTAACTATTAAAAAAATTATAACTGCACTCCTAGGTTTTTTCTTGCAATTTAAACCAGTCCATTAAATACATTAGAAGGAAAAAAATCCAGTATTCTTCAGATTTTACATCTCTTGTACAATGTCTGAAGAAACGTATCCTTGTGTTAGTAATTGTGTTTTGCACAGAAAAGTGAGTGAAGATAAAATGTCCAAGCATCAACCTTGAATTTCATTGATCTGTATATTCTTCACTCCTTCTCTCTCTCACTTACCTAATTTTCATGCTGATTACAAGGGTCAATACTCAACTGTTTTGATTATATTGAGTTAAGCAGAACTGTGAAGTCATGGCCTGCAGCTCCTCCAAATCCCTGAGAAAAATAAAAGGCCAAAAGGAGGAGTAGCAGGGAACTCATGTTATGGATTAGAAAAAACAAATCCCTTCATCCTCACATTCACTCATGGAAATTCATGGCCTATAATTACATCCTGCTCCTATCTAGTTTCCATTGCTCATTTATTTCTAGTCTGCTCAGAATCCATTTCTAATGAATACTGGAGCTCTTTGCACAGTAATGTATTAAAAGACAAAGCAAAGAGACATTTCCTAGGCGGAATTGAACAAAATCATAATTGGTTAAAATAAAACCCCAGAAAAAAATTAATTAAATCTCAGTAAAATTAAAATCTATTACACAGTCCACAAAGTGCTTGTCTATTGTTTACCACTGATGAAAAACACAATGGTTAGGTTTAGTCTGGGGAAAAAACAGTCATAAGGAACTCAAAAAGAATAAATTGCAAAGCTAAAATTCTTTCACGATTTTCTTATTCTCCTCAGAAATCAAATGCTATCTCTGAAACCTCTTTTGACTTTTTGAGAGAGTAATTAAATGCAGAAGATTTATCTATTGTTGTGCATATGGTTGCAGGTACTAAAGCAAGCAAAAAAAGCCAAAAAATAAGGTACTTTTCATGAATAACGTTAATTTAATTTTCAGTAAGAACTGTGAGAAAGAGATACCAAAAGAATGAACTCTGGGAAAACTAATCCCTGCAATAGCTAGTTAACCCTGCTGCTTCAGGAAAGCCTCTGTCTTTCTTGTACGTTGTCATATCCCGTGAATCCTTCATGCTGGTTTTTTTAGGTTTTCTGAAGATAAATTGACAGAAGCTGTGTGATGGATATAAATATTGTACAGCTTCATTTGCATCTAACATACTTTACAGATAAAGGCAACCTTAACTTACAGGAAATACCCTGCTTTGTTCTACTTCACATAGAATTAGGTAGAATGAAGCAAGGAAGAAATTTGAACAAATGGGTACAATGTTTCTCCTTTTCCAGTCTCCTGGGATTTCACTTCACTGCTGTAATTTTTCAAATATCATGGAGAGTGGCTTGGCACCTTCAGCTGCCATTTCCCTCAGGACTCTGGGCTGCATCTCACCAGTCCCATTGACTTGTGTACATTGAGGGTCTTCAGGTGGTCACAAACCTGATCTTTACTGACAGATGGAGGGACTTTGCTCCCCCAGTCCCCATCCTACTGTCCATCCACTTGAGAAATGTGCAAAGGGAGGTTATCACTGAAGTCCGAGGCAAAAACATTGTTGAGTACCTCAGCCTTTTCCTTCTCCTTGTTACCAGTTTTACAGCCTTGTTCAACAGGAGCCATTACTCCTCCTTTCACCTTCCTTTTCTAGTTAACACACCCAAAGAAGCCCCTCTTGGTACCTTTGTGCTTTATGCCAGGCTAGAATCCTTTTCCCTCTTTCAGACAGGTGAACTCCATCTCTGTCCAGCATCCCTGGAGCTGTATGATCCATCACATGATCAAAAAAGCAACATTCAACTGATGAATATTGGCCTTTAGGCCACATGTTGATCAGATCGGCTCTCCTGCTCCTTTTGGCATTCTTCCCTGATATTAAAAAAGTTAAGAAAAACGCCACCTCTGCTTCTGTCCTTTCAACCAGCTGTCCCAGAGTTCTGAAGTCCTTTTTTGTTAGGTCTTCTCTCATCTAGTTTATCACTGCTGACCTGGAGAGCCAATAGTGGATTATAATTATAGGATGGAATTAGTCCAAGGAGTCTCCTAGTGACATCTCTTGCATATTTCTGCCTTAGTTAAATCATGTGATTATCCACGAGCATCTTGTGCCAGAATAACCAACTCCTCTTGTCAAGGTATATGTGAAGGTAGCACAGGTTTAAATCCTAATGTAAATTAAGATTGACTGGACCCTTCTTCAATACTCTAAGTAAATAAGCACTAAATAGTCTCTACATATATAGTTTGATCAGAAAGTCTAAGCTATGATGCAGAAAAGATTTTATAAAAGTTTAATTTAGATATGGCTCAATAAAATCATATCTATCATTTTTCCAAATCAAAATAAATAGACAATTATCATAATTTGAATGGCATTATAATAACAAAATTTCAATCAACCTCCTCACTTTTACTTTCCATTCCTATCTCAGATGAGCCTCATAACCTTTTCAGGGTCTTAAGTGTGAAATTCAACACTAAACCTTACAATTTGCTCAGACTTTCCCTTCTACTGCTTCTCTCATTTTTCATCTCTTTCCTTTTACTTTCACCCTCCCAGATCCATGTTTCTGTTCTGGTTTTTTTTCCCCTCCCAACATTCCCTTTCAATCTCAGGGGCAGATTGTAAGCATTGCTGAGAAAAACATCCCCATTGTTGTTTGAAATGCTTAATGTATCTGCTCATTAGTGGTAGCTGTTTACGCAGTCTGGCCAGTGTGATTTCTTTTATAAGAAAAGTTACTGATTTTAACTCTACAGCCCACATCAGTCCTTAGCTTATTATTTCTCCAGAGAGGAGGAGGGCAAGAGAAAGACCTTGAGTGCTTATTCTCTTCCATTCCCTGTTGAATAAAATCCTTAGGCTTCCAACATAACAGTGGGACTCAGCTGATAAAATTCAGAGGCTTACATCTGAAATAGTTGCACTTTTTGCCCAGTGTAAAAAGAAAGATTTTCAGGGCACAACTCATCTCATTTACACCTCACAACTTATTTAGAAGTAAATTTCTAAAATGGGTCAGATGAATCTCATCTTTAGCATCACCAGTTTTCCAGAGACTCTATTTTGAATAAGTAGCATCAATCATTAACATTTTTTGCTGATATTTCTTGCTTTAAACATTCTCATTAATAAGTCAACAAAAGGTGCTAAACAAGTTATTCCATATCAGAGAAAGTCTCCATACTTCCAAACAGGAACTTTGCATCTTCTGTAACACAAATTTTCACAGGTAGTCACAATAGAAAGTAGAAGCTGTACATGTGTGGATATATAATCAGGTCAACCTCAGGTCCTATTAAAAGCTGGAGAGAAGAGTAATAAAGAAAGTAGACACACCAGTCATGGAAAGTTGCCTTTTGCACAAAGCTACCAGCCTGGATCACAGCAAGCTGCTGTGATGTAAAAAGAAAAGAAGTGATTACATTAGACTGACCAGTATTCTTTTATTTTGTCTTGATATCCTAAACTTTTAGATGGTGACTCATAAAATGAAACACTCCAGCTAAAATACAAATATTTTTGTTTGGAAAAATTCTTGGGGGCTTTTTATGAGTTATATTACAAAAGCTTCATATTCCAACTCATGCTCCATATCCTATAGCAACTCCCATGCTTTCCTGTGAGTAATATGTAGAAATATGTAGAAACCTTCCAGCTGAAGTCCCACTGGGGAATCCAGTGCCCATGAGAGAAGGACATGATACAACTGAACAGTAGCTCTGGTGAGTCACCACTGAAGCATATCCAGCTATATTATTTCATTGTGGAGACATCCTCTTTTTTTCACTTAAAAAAAAACAAATTTCAAAAGAAAGACTTCATTAAAGATTATACATTAAAACCTATTTATACATGGAGCCCAGTTCTCCATTATAAATAATTCTGATTGGTTGTTATAAATGCACCATAATTAATAACTCACCTACAAGATTATCTTCTGTTAACACTTTTAAAAAGCCTGGCCATACATTAGAGAGTGAAGTTAAGCATTGAAATGTTATTTGAAGTTTGCTTTAAATTCAATTCTGTCATCATCTATTTGCTACCTGTTCATCAGAAGTTTTTTGCTTTGGTATTTTGGCGGATATTGACGCTGAAGGAGATGTCATAAGGTAGAAAATGCACTGGTATTACAAAAAGAACATTTACTACAAGGAGTACACTAAACACAACTGACTTTTGATCCCCAGGCTGTCAACATAACATAACCCTCACAGCCTCACAGAACTTTCATTAAGGAGCTAGTAACACCACTGAAATATTAAAGCTCCCTAAGTCCACAACTCAAATTGAAAACCAACAATAAAACCTCAGGTGTCAAGAAAAAGAGAGCAACTGAAAAATGTTAAGTTCTCCAAGGTTTGTTGCAATGATATTACCTACAGCACCTTATTTTATTGAAACATCTCTATAAACATTCTTTGCTGAGAAGCTGTAAGAACTGACTACTAGTATTATCCAATGTTACTTGGCCACACTCGAGCACATTGCCATTGATCTGGCTGTTAATATCAGTGACCATCCTGTGGGAAACCAGAATAAAAACTCTCTGGACACAGTAGGAAGGCTTTCTACTTTTCATAGCTTTTGAACAACATTTGTAATCAATGAATATTTAGAAATTTCTGAAGAAAAAACCTGATTATTTGGATGAATTTCCAGTTTGTTGAAAGACATTTAATAAGGCAAATGATATGAATGGTATGCATCCTCCATTTGCTCCCACAGGTAACACTGAACATGAAGCATATCTTCACAAAAACTTTTATGTTTCACAAGATTTTCTGAAATAAAGAAACAACAGCAGGAAGCAAACAATATTGGGAATATTTTCAGAAATAAGACTTACAAGGAAAGGCTGAACTTCAACCGAGTCATTACGTACAACTAGAACAGAAATTATTTTTCTGTTGTCTCACAGATGCTAATTTCATCTCTTGCAGCATTTTCAGTCTTTTCAGTTCAACTGACTAATCAAAAGACAGGTTAACAGCTGGCAGTAGTAGTATTCCTGTGAAAGAGACAGATGTGTTTCATAGTGCTTGATGTATCATGAATTGTCAGCAGCTCAGTGAGGACTCCTCACCTGTAAAGGGTCAAAGGAGTTGTCTCTTCTGTGAGCTCATTTGCAAAGTGAAAATCCATGTATATTTTCATATTCTTCCCAGTGGAGAGAGACATGAGGGACTGAGAATGAATGCCTAACCTACATACAATCTAGGTACCAAGGGACTTTTTTGTATATTCTTAATTAGGTCAGGATCCCATTAAGAATTACTTCTACCTTTTCATTAATGTATGTTAAAATACTTTTGGCTTGCACTTGGGGTAAACAAACAGGCAAATATTTTGGAAAATCTTGTTTGGAGGGGAGATGTAATATTTTGTTTGTTTTGGATTCAGGGAGGATAGTTAAAGACTGGGACTTTGCTGCACTGAAGACGTGCTTCCACAAGCTTCTCTGTCTCCAAAATAGGTTGTTGTCATAAATATAATTCTGTATAAGTAGATTTGCATCCTCTCACGAATTGAATTAGCTGGCTAACCAGCTTGGTTTAGGTTCTGTTGTTTTGTCAGCAAATAAACACTGAAATTCTGCTTACTGCACAGGGTTTTTTTGTATTTGTTTTACTGCCTTAAGCTAGGCATCAAATTTTGCCCTCTTGGAAGTTTAACATTGGTGATAAATTTGCAGAAGAAAAGAAACAGAAGGCATATATCTAAATTAATGTTCAAAGACAGGAGAACAGAAATAACAGCAATTCAAACCTGTGCAGATTAGCCTAGCAATGCTTTTCAGCCAGTCAGTTAGACCAACCCTCTGCCCATTGCCTGCTATAATTTTTGATTTCACTTATTGCCAAGATATTCAAAGGAGTATAAAGTCTTCACAAAGGATGGGAATAGTGTAGCAAAGTCTTTAACAGGTTAATAGAGCTGCTTAATATTAAAGTTTTTATCCAGTTGCATCACTAAAAAAAACCTGAGGCTTTTATTTTCACAATTCATGCAAGAAAGTTGTTTTTATTCTCTCTCTGATGGGAATGCACATTATGACACAGTCTGAAGTTGTATTCATCACTTTGCATTCACAGCACACTGTCATGCCAATCTTCCCCTCCAGCACCAAGAATAAAAATGATAATGCTTAGGAATGAATCACTCAAATTACTTACTCAAAATAAATACTGCCAACCAAAACCATCTCTCTTCCATCAGGTTTGTCTGTGTTTTGAGTGACCTAACAGGGACTCTCACGTGAACTTGGATCCAGCACATTCTGAAAGTCAAATGAGACAAATAACATTTTGTGTGTCAAAGGGAAATGGCTGCAGAGAGAAAAGACAAATAGCCCAAGGAGTGTTACAACCCTTCAAACAGTTCCAATTCACTCAGTGAATATTTACTCTTCTTTTTCCTTTTTTTTTTCCCTAATAAATATGCCTTCCCACACTTGTCATTATGCCATATGAGATCTCACAGTTCTTTTTTTTTCAGAACATATGGTCTTTTTGTACCTACTCTTTCTCTAGAACTCCATTTGGAAATTATGCATAAATACATCCTGTTTTTCTCAGCTAGAAAAGCCACCCTGCTCAATACTCTTCCTTATTAACACCTTTTCACTTGTTGCAGTTGAATGCATGAGAGGAGACATAACATTTTCATTTCATATCAGCAAGTGAGAGGTTGGGTTTTTTTTTAATTTCCTCACCAAATGCCAAGATGTCATGATGCTCTTAATGTCAGTACACTAAGATTTCAGCACTAGATCTCATTAATCTATCTCAGTCCCACCTCTATTTAAATACTTCCTTAGCATTTTAGAAACGAACACAATTACAATTTAAAATGAGACAAACAGGGCAAATCAAAGCTTTATTGCTACAATATATGGTTATACAATATATTCAGAGGGGTTTTAAAAAATGCTGGAGTAATAAAAACAAAGAAAGGGGGAAGAGGTCTTTGCAACATCAGTATTTATACATTTTTACTATTACAGTTCTTATTTACAACTGTAATAAGAAAAGATTCCCCATAATTTTAAAAATAAATAACTTCCTTAATGAAATGCAAATGAACAAGCTTTTGAAAAAAACTTTTGACAAATTCTTGCTTAGGATCTGGCTTAAAAATGTGTCCAGCTAAAAACAATAAGAATAGCAATAGGTAACATTGAACAGAGGAAGATCACTCACTTCATTAACAGCATTAGTACCTTCCCATGCTGACTGGTTCCTTCATGGTAAAATTTTGTGTCATCACAAATGTGTCAAGTTCTAAATCTAACTGATGGTTTGAGCTCTATGATCAGTAAGAGATCTTTTGTAAGAGTGTTGTCTTTGTTTAATCTTAGGGGTCAACTGGAGAAGCTTGTTCCTGGTCAACAGCTAAGATCCATTCATCTCAGATTTATCTCTCAGCATTTTCACGAGACAAAGTTTTTTAAATTGCTGTTGGAAGCACAAGACCTTTCACTGATGATATTTCCATGGGAGGACGAGCCAGAAGCTCCATCAGACTTCATTGTTGTAGCTCTGCCCTTGTAGCATGGGGATAATAGAGCACAGACCTTCTTTTCTCTCCACCCAAAAATACACTAGAATATGCTTCAGAAAACCATTTAAACTTTCACTTATTAGGGCTTTCAAGAGCAATGCATTTCTCTGAAAATGCTCAGAGAAGGTCTCTCTTACAAAAAGTTGGTTTTTTATTTTTAATTTACAGAAATTGTTAAAAAAAATCATAGCCACTCCACCCTAAACTTAGAGACAGAAATAATGTGATCAGTTTGTGCATTATAAGGCACATTCACACCTACATTTAAATACAAAGGCTATTATGCATGATACTTCTTTATCCACATGGATTTGTGCAAAAACTATTTATCTGAACTCTGCAAAATTGTTAATCGTCTGTGTGGGTTTTTTTCCTCCCAAAGTCAATGCAAAACTTATGGTCAGTGTCAGTGCCTAAGCCCTCAGTATCTTACTCCAGAGTAAGAAATCAGCCCAGAAATCACCATCATTTTAAGGAGCTGATGTTTCAGAAGACTCCAGATTTGTTAAGTATTTGATAGGAGGCACTATGAGAGGCTCTTACCAGAGGACTAACATATTTCTGAAACTGTAAAAGCTGCCGTTGAACTAATAGTAAAACTGTTCAGCAAGCTTGCATATCATATGTTTTTTTAGTTATTTAATATTTCTCTTACACTTGCACATCCAAAGTTTCAGATGCTTTTTCTGTTAGGATGTGTATTTTTAATAGTGAATCTTTTTGAAGAGAACATTGTCTGATTTATGTAACTGGTCCAACAGCTGAAATTACTAAATACTTGTGGCAACACTGTATTCTTTAAGGCATTAATGTGTCCTTGTCTTGTGCTTATGTTTTGTGTACATGCGTCTCTCAAGAGCCAGTCTAACCCTAGGGCTAGAATATTGAGGGACAGACACCTTTTTCAAGTCTGTATAAATAATCAATGAATATCTAAAAGAAAACCAGTTGTACTTCACATTTATATGTACGAGCTCTACATACTTAAAAATATATTTGTATTCATAAGTTTAAGACTCCTAAGAATTATATCAAGGACATTTTGACAAGTTGTTTTCCAGAGCTGCTAACCATTATTTCCAGTTTCAGTAGCTGCACTTTGTCAAAAAATAAAGAATTTATTTTAAAATGTAAAGAAAAATATAGGAAAATAGAAAAATATACAATTTAAAATATAAAATGGTTCTGGCATCATTAACAAAATGTCATACTGAAAACTGAATAGGCATCTAACAACCTGTGTTAATGAGCTGGAGTTAGTATTTTTCCACAGTATACTGCATTTGCAGGGTGCTGAAGGGTCATGTAGAGTTCACATGATCTACATAAATTGTGGAAAATTAATACGCTTTTGGAAAAATACAAGCAATTTTATAAGTGATATTGAGCTTTTGGCATTCTTTTTCTACTTCTGCCACTATATTTTTGAAGAAAGAAGCAAGTGTTAATGATGTTTGCTAGATTCCCTCTTATACTCACTGAAAGCTATTGTATTATACAAAACTATAAACAAATAAAGATTAATTTTCACAATACTATATAAAACAGAGTGGAAATGCTATGGAGATGTTCAGCTGAGAAAAACGAGAGCTCGTTTCATGCAAATAATCTAGCTGAAGCAGGGACTGAAACAGATATAACAGCATCACTGCAGGAGAGACTAGAGGTAACCACTGCCTTATTTCTCCAGTGAGTTTGGCTAAATATCATTAGCAGACAAATTATTTTGTTGACACAAATTAATTACCCACAGGTTTCTTTTCTGCTGCAGTACCTAAAGCTGAAGTTGGTAGCTCTCATCTATGGAACCAAATGTCTCCTCTTGCTGCAAGTATGCATCAAAGAAAACATTGGTACTATTTTTTGGGCTAAGTAACCACCATTCTTTTAGATATTTTTAAGAAAAAGCAAATTAAATCTATATGTCCTGTCCTCCTTACAGTAATAGAAGTTGGCAAAGAGGTTAAAAACCTTGTGCCAAATCGTCCTTTTTTTAATGCATTGCTGCTACACATCCAAACTGCCTGAGCAGACCCTGTTGTCCTTGCACCAGAGGACACAGAGTGTCTATATTTACCCACTTTCCAATCAAGTTCATATATCCTTTCTGTCTCTGCACTGCCTATACCACTTTACATTCAAGAGGTTTACATTTAGTTTAAGCAGGAAAACCTTTAGCAATTTCCTGAAAGACGGCTGTGATTCTCAGTTGAGATCCTGTCATACCCATTACCTGCCCCTTCTTAGGAGGGTCTGTTGAACAGCTGCATTCCAAACCAATCAAGTTAGGGTATGTCCTTGTGGTCTCCAAAATAGTGAATTTAAAGTGATTGCTCACAAACTATTCTACAAGAGACTCCTGATGTTAGGGCTCTTTCCCTGGCACACACCACTGTTGCAGTTACCAGTGCAGATGTTCTGATCCCATATAGACACCACTTTTCTTAAAAGATTGTGACATCAGATCGTGAAGTCTGACCATCAGAAGCTTGGGAGATGCTCACAGAGATGACTGCAGCCTTTTAATTTAGAACTGAGATTTAGTGTTTTTCAGAGAGAGTCACCCAAGGAAACAGAAGACTTTGCACAAGTGAAGTGAAAAAAATTAAAGGTCAGTGATGGAACCCAAAATATGAGTTTTCTATGTGTGAACCCACAAAGGGACTTCCAGTAAGATAGACAAATTAGCTCTTTTCTTTCTCAGTTTTTGGTCCTCAGTCTTTCACACCAGTGTTTTCCAGTGTGAATTCTAAGCATAGTGCTGGGAATAGTTTCTTGAGAGTGATGCTGTGAATAAGTTAGTGCTAGGAAAGCCTTTCTGTACACCACTTCCAGTACTGTTCCTATATGCAATGAGCTACAGAGTCCAGTTTGGTGGGCTTGACACAGGTCTCTCATTACTTCAGGAACCATAAACCAGAAAAAGAGCAAATCAAATAGTAGAAACTGAACCACACAATCAGACTCATAGCAGGCAGAAATTAATGTGCAAAATTCTTATCTGTGCATCAACATGCACAAGGGAAGGCTGACTCAGATCAGTGTCACACAATTTGGAAGCTGTCTTTGCTACGTTGCTAACATCAAACACCTTCTGGGAAGTGTCACTCTGAATGCTGAGACAAGGCTGTGGTGGACTAACCTAACACAAATATCTTAAACCCAGAGAGCAGAGACAGAATTCCTCCTGCCAGTTGCCTCCCTCCTATCTGCTACTAGTTGTCATTTTCTCTGCTTACCTTTGACTGCTATTGTGAACTTCTGAGTGTTTGCTGAAACACAAGCCCATTTTTTCTTCCAAAGTTTCTTTTCTTGATAGAAAGGCAAGCTAATTTTCCTTTAATTACTCTATGATGTATTCTCATAACTATCTGAATAGTCTGTAACTGATAAAACATTTGTCAGATGGAAATTAATTCTCTTTCATTTAATCTTGCTTTCCTCTTTGGTGGGTTTATTTGTAAGGGGGGGAAGTAATTATAAATGAAAATGAATCATTGATAAAGGCACAGATAGAGAACTATTTATATTGTCACTATCCTTTTTGATGTGCTGCAAAATTCTAGCAAAATAATCTAGTATTTCACTTTCTGTTGATGAATGAATGGCTTCATTTGCAACAACCCCCTACTTGTATTCCATTCTGAACCCCGGTTTTATTTCCAAGAGTGAGATAGGCATAGCGACGAGTAAATTATACTGAATCAGAAGTAAATAGTTTTCTTCCCACTCAGACACAGGGATGAGAAAATGTACTTTTAAGGTTTTCACAGAACAGCAGGAATATTAGTTGAGCTATTTTGAACTGCTGAACTGCTGCAATTATCTGAAATGGCACAGGGAAGTTCTGCTCCTGCTCCATAGGTTTAATAGGCTGCCGTGCTCACGGCACATAAATAAGGGTTTGTTTAAATAGCTGTGGTGCAGCACTCTCACCATGGGCTGCCAGCCTTGTGCAGAGTAACAGAGCACAGAGCACCTTGAGCACCAAGGAGCAAAGACCTCACCACAAACATGAGGCTGGGAGCAGTGAGCTCTCCCAGAGCTGCCACACTGCTGTAAGGCAGAGGGCAGGTGTGCAGCAGCATCCCCAAAGCAGCACTGGGGTGAGCACTGTTCTGTGCCGGGCATGGGACAGACACAGGGAAAGGGATTTCTGCACCCAGGCATGGAATCCTAGGCCACTGTCAGCACCAGCACCCAGCATTCCAGCTGAAAGGTGAACTGTGCCAGAGTGCCACAGAAACAGTTCTGCTCTCAGTGTTTTTCAAGAAGATATTGTTCCCAAATTCAACCGATTTAACCCACTACCTCATTTCTCCACTCAAGCTCCAGAGCTGCCATGAGGAGACAGAGAGCCTGGGACTGTTGTCTGTAATTGAAGACCCTTGAATATTTGCCTGTAAATACTCAAAGGAATAGCTATTACATCAATGTAGTACAAAGCAGGTTTATTAATTATGGTGGAACTTGTAAAAAATACTTTCTTAAAACTGTTCATCCATATGAGCACTTTAACATTTCGCTTTGCACCATTAAAAACCAAAAAAATGTTGCAAAAGAGAAATTCAGCAAAACTTGGTTTTCAAAGTTTGGGAACATCAACCATCTTTAATCCACTTATGGAATTTGTCATTCTCAATTTTCAGTTTACTGAACTGTTCCAGTTAATTCAACATCATTTGCTTTTACCAGTAACTCAAATTTTCCTCTAGTTTTTGTCATTCTCTGTATAACTACACAGTTTAGACAGGTTTGCAGCATGGAAGAGAGAAGAGGAGATGTCATTGAACAAAAAAACAACGCAAACAGGTTTCTAGCGGATAGCAGAAATTCCTTCTCAGGAGCATTGGAAATTGAATTAGTTGCCTTGAATAATATTTCCCTGGAGAAATCTTTAATTTTACAAGAAAAGCGTTTTGTCCTCTCTCAAACACTGCCAAAAATTTCTGCTCTGTTCTATTTTTGGCATGAGCTGTATCTGTCCATGCCCAGACGGAAAATGTCCCTGTGTCAGCACCCCACCCTGCGGTGACAGTGGCATGGGGAGGAGCAGGAATGCCCAGCCAGACAGTCCCTGTGGTCTGGCACAGCTGTGGCTCTCCCATGCCAGCCTCTGACCTGGCAGCCCATACAGCCCACCTCTGCCAACCCCAGGGCACCTGTCACTTAATCTTTGAGAATAAAAGATTCATCTCCATCATATGGTCCTATTCTTGCTTCAGCAAAATTTCTGGCAGCTCCAGAAGCAACAAATTGCCCACTATAAAAAGCCAGTATCTTAGGATCACAGTGCTTAATGCCTTTTAATTAATTTTCTCAGTCCTTTTGCAGGTTAGATTGTGGCTATGAGTCCTTCAGATAGATGTCTTTCCAACAGATTACTTAACTGACTAAGAAATTCAATAAACTATTATAGATTACATAAATGAAAAAAGAAATCAACTAGATTTTTGACAACAAAAAATGTAGTTCTCATTGGCATAACAAGGCAATTGGCTTGGCATAAGCTTTTAAATCTATAGTCCTATTTGTCAATTTTCTGCCTGGGGGACCTGTTCCTGTTTCAGGATGAAGATGACTGAAGATTCCGTTATATTTTCTGAAATCATAATTCTTTCAGCACCAAAATCTGAAGCTTGTTCTAGTCATAATATGGTAATAGTGATGTGGTAATCAGGCCTCTAGAACTTTGAACATATCAGCAAATCATTCACAAATAACTTCTTAAAATCAATATTTGAGATAGGTGAAAGAAAGTACCCTCTGAACTTCACATTTTTACTACGTGCCCTTTTCTGCTTTGATGCAACTGATGGCTTTCCAATTCTATTACACTGATGAGAACACGAAGTGGAGAAAACTTCTGACACTGATCTTGCAAAGAACAGCATTAAACCTTCATGGAAATTTATGCTTCTCTGTTTCTTTTTCATCAGTTTTTACAGTTCATAGGAGTAATAGTGCATTGAAGCCCAAAGAAATAGTTTACCTGGAAGACTCATTCTCTAATTAATAGTTCTGTTTTGAAAGAAATTTTCTTTTTCAAAGAAAAGCTGTGGCAAACAAGCAAAAAAAATATTCACAGCTCTGAAATCTTTTTGTATTTCCAGAGAAATTATACATTTAATAAAATGTTGCTGACTTGTTTTAAACACCAAATCTGCTAAAATGTTAGTGATAATCAATCCAAGCCATTCTATGATTCTAAGATAACTTCCTTGTCCTTGAGTCAATGGAAAAGCCAGAAATAGAACTGAGCAGGGCCCAGCCTATGAGTGGCATCTCAAATACCAGAATGAAAAACAGTTGGAATGACTGGCATCAAAAGCCAGCCCTCATGGGTAGTTCCCACACAATGGCATCCCCTGGTGAGCAGGAAATATCTCCATTATCTAAGATTCTGTTGCATGGCAACAGCTGGTGAATGTTGACTTGTTAGCAGCACCCACTGTACACCCGAGTGACATTGCCAACACAATAAATGTTTAGTTGTAGTAGCAGAAGTCCAAGATTACTTTTAATCTACAAATTAGATTTATATTTTGACAATTTAGCAAATAGATCTCAAATAAAAAGGAGAAAAGCTCAGCTATTAATCACAGAAGTGCTTTAATCCATGAGAAAACATGCAATAAAAATGGAAAATGTTTCAGGGTGGATAAATTATGGATATTTTGTCATTACCAAGATGCAGATCATGAGTCATGCTATAAAGACATTTTTTGAGCCTATATAAACAAGATTTTTCTAATGCTAAGGTATAGATTTTGATCAGTGGTAGTGACATCAGATATAGGCATTCCAGGTGATGCAGCAGAGGTTAGTTACACATGCATCTATTCACTGTGTCAACAATAGGAACTTTTGAGTTTACTCAGAGGTCTAAAACTCTATATAAATGTGAGTGCCTGAACTGAAAACATATTTCAAGCTAATTTCTTGAGTCACCTAAGTTCTTAATAAATTTTTAGGGCTTAAATGCCTGTTGTAAATGTGCTTGTCTTTCTGACCTGTGCATACATCTGTGCACTCTCAGAAATCTAAAAATCTTATTCAGTGAAAGTGGCTATGTAAAAAAAGCAGCTCTGCCAACGTATTTTCTACCTGTATTTCATCTCTCTTCATTACAAATACAAGAAATATATTCTCAAGAAAAGTTAAACCCTTCCAGAAGTGTAGACTATTATCCTCTGTTTCACAAGTTGTATTATATGAATAAGAGATACTTCTATATGCAAATACTGACTGCAAAGTACTGACTTTTATTACTAAAGGAGAAAAGACATCAGTTTGGATTTCAGAACCTTGATTTTCAGCACTAACAGATGTGGAGTAAAATTTTTCTTCTTACAAGTAAGGCAAATTTACTCTGAAATTAATAAAACAATCTGCAAAGCAACCTTTCAGTTTCATATAGCATTATGAACTTACATTTAAAAATAGTTATACTTCAAAGATCATACCTCATCTTTAAGAGGGTGTTTGGTATCCTGGTACCCAGGTGAATGAAGGGATATTAAAGAGGTGTTTATAATTCGATTCAGACATCCTCCTTGTGGTTCAGTATAGATGAGAGGAAGCAAAAAGACAGAAAATTAAGGAGTTTTTTAAGATTATATTCAAATTACCCCTTTGCTTCCCCGTATGTTTCTGCAAGTTTCCGAGTTGTAGCAGACCAGGAATTCCTGCTTTCTGTGTCGAGCTGTGTGATGTTTGGCTGTGGGATAACTGCAGAGAGCAGTCCTAGAGCTGAGGGGAGGGGGCTTCTGTCTGGGACCTGGTTCACCACAGCTGCTCCAGGTGTCACCACTGCCAGTCCTGCCAGGGGATCAACCCACGGAGAGGGGCAGGAGCTCTCCCCAGGGCGCTGACCGGCACTGCTGGACGTGTGCAGGCGGCTCAAATCACCCCCAAGGAGAGCACAAACACACAGCCCCCGTGTCAGAACACCATCTGGGGCTTGGCCTGCCAAAACAGCTCACATACATCTATCTCCCACAGTCCACTCACATAAGCTGTTTAATTTGAAGTTAATTTTCTCATCTGACAGGAGGAGACAACAGGCCCAAAGAGCTTAGATACCTGCAGGGACTTAACAGCTCTGCAAAACTAATGAATAGTCTAAAATAAGGCTTCCCCCAGTGGGAATTGCTCTCTTTTGCCATAAAATATGTAAATATTAATTGGACCTGAGGTTTCAACTCTGTTTTTTAATTTTCTTTGTGAATCTCCTAGTCAATGGGCTCCACAATGCTTCCCTCTCCCCAATGAATCTTTAATTATTCTGCAGGAAATAGAAGCGCTTCATTACCTTCCTTATTCTTAATATTAAAATAAATTCATTAACAGGAAGAAATGGAGGGGGATTCATTATTCTTCAAAGGGAAAATGTGAAATTAATGGAATATGAAACATATCAGATATTTAACATGAGCATTTATACCAATTTTCAACTAAAAAGTGTCTATTGATTTCATCAGAATACATCTGATGTTCAGATTTTCAGGAATGAGACCAAAATTGGTATTTAAGGAGACAGTACCAGAATCTGGATTGAAACATGAGGTCAAGCGAGAAGTTCTTGCCTTAGGCATTGTGGAAGTCTGTCTCTACTAGAATTTTACTTCCTCAATGATTATCTTTATTCTTCTGTCCTAAGTGATATAAATTGTCAGCACAAGAGAGGTTTAAGAGACCAAAACAAGGAGAGTATAGGTAATTCAATATCAAAATAATATGTAATAAGATAAGGCTACTTGTTACATCTTGAGGGAAAATTGCCATGGCCACCAAAGACTTTGTAACTTTTTCCTGTCTTTGTCTCTCTCACTCTAAGCCACATCCCTACATGCCTACCATTGCAAGCTCATGGATGATCAGTGAAAACTCCAAAATGAAGCCTTTTCCCACAGATCCTGTTTGAAACTGGTTATTAAAAATGTTCTATTTACTTTGTTAGTGTGCTCAAGCAGAAACCCACAGCAGGGTTGTCTGTGATTATTACACTGCTTACAGAGATAGGCATGTAAAGGTATTTTAAAAAGGAGTAACTCCTTTTCTCCGTTTTTCAAATATTACAAAACATCACAACTGGGTATTCTCATGTTGCTAACATTTTCTTTTTGATGACTAATTAATACAGATAATAAATAATTACAATGGTAATAAAATACGACTCTGCTTTGCATTACGTTTTCACTTTAAACCTCCTTTGTATGCTTATGCTCACACTATTATCTTCCTCAAAATTTTGTGCAAGGATCCCATTAGCTAAAAAGCTTTCAGTCACCTGAGTCATGGTCCATCATCCTACAGAGCTTAGCTCTCACAAGCCCAAATCTCTAATTACTTGGATCTGACTAGCCTTTTTAAGATCATAGTCACTCTTCTTTCTTTGCCTGATCGCTTTTCATCAATGAGAATTCTTGAAAACAACACAGTTGAATAAAATTGAAAATAGTAACTTTGAAGAAAAGCAACACTACAAGAATATATGAACCTGATGATTCAACTTGGTCATACTGTTGTTCAAGTCCCCCACCTCTAAAAGTTTGTCAGTGCATCCTCTCTTTATTAAAACTGGATGTAACCAAGAATGTCACAAGTAAACATGAGAACCTGAGGAGGCTGGAAGCCTGATTTTCCTGAGGCATGAATTGGAAAATAGGTTTATATGTTCACAATTACAGAGGATGCTATGTTTTCTACTTTGGGCTAAACAATTGCATATTTGTGTATGTTTATCTTCCTTATGAAAACAAGATTCCACAATCTTTACAAAGATCTCAATAACTGTGTGTTATATTTATATTGCAAATAAAAAAATTCATCTGCTTTAAACTTCCCTGAATGCAGAATTTAGTACAGAATGTGCCATTCCTTTACAGAAGCAAAAATAGATGCTCACTAAGAATGTTTATGGTCCATTGGACATCACAGAAAGACAGCAGGAAAACTCTTGTCACTGGAACACTTGTTAGATAGATATACAAAAAGTTACTTGAAGGCAAGAGAAGATCCATAACTAGCGCTCAAGAGGATAGCTCTGAAACCATTCTTACAAAATATCAATTGTACAAAAAGTAGGGGAGAAATATCAAATTATTTAATAAAATAAGGAAATAGCATGTGTATAAGGAAATTTCATGCATAGAGCTTCTGCGACATAAATTCAAGAGTGAGTAAAATTTTGCTGAATATACCAAGAAAGAAGTTTTTTTATTATTCTCTCTTCCAAAGACATAGCAATTATTACACTGATAGGTAAAGCCACAAAAATATAAAATGTCTCTGTGATGCAGAAATGATCCTGTAAAAAATGTTTCAGACTCTTTTTCTCTTGGAATTTATCACTGCATCTGTCCAATGCTGCAGGGATTGCTCTTCCCATCTACAACCTGCTCATTAGTGGATGGAAAGGATTGAGCCTGAAGCTAACTGTAACTTTAAAATAAGACACTTGACAGCAGGAGTGTCAAGCACCTGAGCATGGATAAAACACAAAAGGCCTACAGTGACCAGAGAAGTCAAGAAACATCTTTAAGGTCAATCTGGGAAGATATCCCTTAGGGATATGAAGGGGCTCTTTCTTCTCTGTGTTTGTAATCATCTATGAAATACTGAACAATAAAAGGATGGAGCATTTCAGCAGGAATGAGCTGAAGCAAATCCAGTTTGCTTTTAGCATGGCAATCCACAAAGAAGCCATAGCATGATGCTAATCAAATTCACTTTTTTTTTCTTATGACCTTGGCAATGCCAGTGCAACTTGGATCTTCATAGGCTATGGTTCTCCATATCTCTTGAACTGAAACATGAATTTCAGTTTGTCATATTTTTTCAAGTTCTCGGCATCACTAAAACTGACTAGGAGGTTTCAAAATATCAGGGTTTTCCTTATGTCTTGACTTCATCATCTTGCAGTAATGAACTCTCTAGAAAATTAGGTGTAATTTAATTACAAAGTTTGTATAATAATGTTTATATGCGTTATATGTTCATAATTATGCTCTTTGTGAATATTTGAATGCCTCAAGCACAAATGCAAATGTATATGAGGAAATGGCATTGACAGAAGACTTGAGCCTTACTAATCAGTCTCATACAGAGGTATTTCTTGCATCTGTGCAAAAAAAAATGAAGTTATGAGACTCAGAACAATACAAGAAGAAGCCTTAAAAATATTAAGCTGATTGATGATTCCCATTATGAAATAATTTCACTGTTAGTTCTCTTAAATCTACACTACATCACTACATCTGGGAAAGAGATTCTTTTATCTTTACAGGAAATCACCTCATACCAAAATCATCAGGTTCTCAGCTAAGAGGGAGGGAGAGAGGGAAGAAGGGAGGGAGGGAGGAAGGGAGGGAGGGAGGGAGGAAGGAAGGAAGGAAGGAAGGAAGGAAGGAAGGAAGGAAGGAAGGAAGGAAGGAAGGAAGGAAGGAAGGAAGGAAGGAAGGAAGGAAGGAAGGAAGGAAGGAAGGAAGGAAGGAAGGAAGGAAGGAAGGAAGGAAGGAAGGAAGGAAGGAAGGAAGGAAGGAAGGAAGGAAGGAAGGAAGGAAGGAAGGAAGGAAGGAAGGAAGGAAGGAAGGAAGGAAGGAAGGAAGGAAGGAAGGAAGGAAGGAAGGAAGGAAGGAAGGAAGGAAGGAAGGAAGGAAGGAAGGAAGGAAGGAAGGAAGGAAGGAAGGAAGGAAGGAAGGAAGGAAGGAAGGAAGGAAGGAAGGAAGGAAGGAAGGAAGGAAGGAAGGAAGGAAGGAAGGAAGGAAGGAAGGAAGGAAGGAAGGAAGGAAGGAAGGAAGGAAGGAAGGAAGGAAGGAAGGAAGGAAGGAAGGAAGGAAGGAAGGAAGGAAGGAAACAGATTAAAAATAAAAATATTCACGTCAGGGAGATCAGCGACACTGAGACTGGTTAGCCAAAAGATAAAGCTTTTCCTTGAAAAGCTGAATGAAACCGTGGCAATGTTTGATAAATTTGATGGTGCTTAAATTTAGTTTTCCATACTCAAGAAAACACAGCAGCAAGGTTAGCAGCAAAGCTCAGTGTTCCCACAAAGGTCCACAAACATTGCTGGTTGTTTGGAAGGTGAACCAGGAGCTGAGAGCAAGGACAAGGCAATAAGGCAGCAAGGTAAGTCTGCTACCAGTCAAGGGGATTCCAACACTAGTTTGAGATCAGCTGGGATCAAGGTTGTGAGCACTCAGACCTACATTATAACTTAGGGCTGGGCTGGAGATCCTAGGCTGTGGATGCCTCAGCAAGCACTGAGCTGCCTGTCAGAGCCATTACTCTCTGCTGTAGTAATACCACTAAAAGGCAATGGATATCGGAAAATACTAGCAAACTAAACCCTACTTGGCATCCATAAAAGTTGTAATTTCTCCTCTTAGATGTCTTCATCTTGAAAAGAGGTCTTCCAAAAATAACACAAAGGTAGCTGTGCAGCATACTTATTAGCATCAGATACACAGACTCAAATGACCACTTGAAAGCCAACAACCTTTTCTGAGATTTAAAAGAGTCAACTTCAGTACTTTGAAGTTTTTTTTTTTCCTGAGTATTTCAGCACTTTCTGTTCCCTGAGCAGAGAGAAGTATAAAGAGAAGAGAGTATGTATAAAATCTCAGGAGGAAAAGAAAGTAGGCTGTTGGACATTTCCCATTCAACTCCAGGCGAGCTCAGAGAAGATCTAAGCAAACCTTTGGATTTTCAACACTTGTCTGAACCAAACTTTTCAAATTTTGAAGTTCACTTATTACTTTATCAAACTGAAGCCTCACTTATGTTTCATACTCATATACTCTGTAAAACTTCAGAAGGCTTGCAAAAGTAAAAATAAGGGCTGAATGTGGTTATGAAAGTCTGTTTCCTTCAAATATACTTCAAACATGGGTCTTGCTGAGTTCATCCGGAGGCTCCACAACAAACTGTTGGTCTCAGCATGGCAAACTCTTCCAGTACCAAAGTGGTGAAGGTAGAAATACACACCTATTTAGAAATTTCCTTCTAAATAATCAGTCCTATACCATCAGCAAAGACCCAACATTCATTGTATTACATTGAGTACATTGAATGTACTCAAATTAGCAGTTTCTCCATATTATGGAATTACACTTAGCAAGTTGAAATTTAGAGGGTTTCAGAATTTCATACTTTCCTACATGGCTTTTTGAAAGTGCTTGATTGCTGGTGCATGATAAAAATCACTCTGAGCCCATATTTGCAGGACAAAATCTCTAGGGAGACTGCACTATGAAACAACAAGAAAACTGTAAAAAATTACACTACTTTGAAGACATTCTCCAGATGATAAAAAATAATGGTATAGACTGGTTTTCATTTTAGTTATATATAACCTTGTATTATTTTACAAGCTGTAGCCCAAGAAACACATCCCATATGCAGACTCCTTGCTTTTAGTACTGCTGTGGGTCACCCTTCAGACAGATGAACTTCTCTGAATCTGAAAGCTCCTTTTCTTCCTAAAATGTCTCATTGACTCTTCTGCTGCCAAATCACATCTGATCATCTGACAGACTGGGAGCTGCAGGAGAAGTTGTGAGGGATTTTCAGCAATTCCTCAGGCAGCAGCTCACTCCAGGTCCCCTCTTCTGGAGTAAGGCTGCCCAGCACCTCAACAGACCTGGACACATCTGCATAAGCCAGGCACTGCTGGGAATCACCAAAATGGGTGAGGGTGCTGGGTGCTGCTGGTACAAGCAGGGTCTCTCACTGCCCCATCTGTTGGCATCATCCTTTTTTCCAGCCCCTCAAGATCAGAGGAGAGAAAAGCTTCTTTAAGAACACTGGTAAAATTTTGCTGTCCTCTCCTCTATGGCTGTTAAACCAAGGAAAAAAGAGATTACTTTCACTGCAGCATTGCCAGACATTTCATGTACTATTTCTCCTAAAAGCCTGTTTTTCAGCAGTCTTTTAAAGAAGCTTATGACATCTTAGATTTTCATTCAGGCCTCTTCCTTCTACTGTGTACAATAGACCTTTTGTTCTTATTCTATTTCCTGTCTTCCAGGCAGTTCAAACTCACTTTATGCTACTTATACCTCCACACATTAACACATGATTAGGTATTCCTAATATTTGTAAAGAAACATCTAAATATAGCACCATTGAAATCAGCTTCTCAAGGCAATTCTTGGCTAAATATTGACCCAAGATTTTTATATTATAGTACCCATCCACACTTACTGAAATCAATAGTATATGTCATATTTCTAGTACTGCACCAGAATTCTGGGTAGAAAAAAATACCTGTGGTCACTCATGGTTTGATGAAATCAGGAGTTTAATTTTTTTATATTAATCTCCATTATAACACCTTTATGAACACTGGAAGACAGGCATGTGTGGACTTGTATTCAACAGAGTTCCTCTGATAATGAATAAGCATTGGGATTGCAGGGCTGGAGGAGACTAAGGGGAAGAGTTCATCTCCATCTTCCTTTTCCCAATGCCAAAATACCTCTCTGTGGCTTTCTGCCAGAGCAGTGCATTCACATTCAGTAAGAAATGCCAAGGGAGGAGGCTTTAAGAACTCTCTTAACAATGAGGTATGCCCATTCAGGCACTGAAGCAGAAAGCATGCTGAAAAAGGCTGGTGTGATGTGACAAGGTCTATAAAACTTTTTTTGTACAAATATTTAAACTGATGGGGAGAAAAAAAAGTAATTGGAGTAAAATAAAACCTGCATGTATTCTATGTATTCTTTTCCAAGATTCAAGTTTTCCTTGCAGGAAAGGAAACTTGTCTCTTGCTTCAAATATATTGCTATAAAACTACGACCATTTTTTTTTTTTTTTTTTTTAATGACAGGAAAAAATACAGATTCTAATTTTTATTGTAAAGAATGTGACAGTGTGGAAAGGATCTTCCACAGCTAGATAGAAATTGCCAAAAAGCTTTCTAAGAGTAGAAGCAAAGAAATATGTAGAAATTTTCTAATGTTAAAATATTTCAACTCAGTTTTCTATGAGTGCCTTTTAGAACTATTCATGAATTAGCCAAATAACAGCCTTATGATTATCAAGATCATGAAACATTCATCTGATGTCATCAGTAACTCCTACTTAGATTAAACATGCATTTCTTTCTGTCCTGTATCTCCTCTCAAGGCAGTACACTTTCCTGCCTTGCAGCTGTTCTATATTTATTCCATATTTTCCACTTGGTCGGCTCTAGTTTTCTATTACAGTCACAGCACTGCACAGTGTTCAGGGTAAGATTGTACGTGCTTTTATCTCACAATTCTCTCTCTAAATATTTAGTCAAAGGTACAGGATCTCCACATTCCTTCTTTTCCATTTGCACTGAAAGTGAGAACAACCTGCAGACAGAGAAAGACGTGGAACTGATGGGCTGCAAAAAGCTCTGGAGCTCGAAGGGTCCAGGCAAATTCTTCCCCTTGCATACCCTGCTGCCTGCACAGGCAGAGGCAGGAAAAGGATCAGGAAGGAGAACACAAGCTGTAGGTCTCTATCACTGGTACTACCTCATACCTCCTGTCCTTCAAACTGCAGCTAACATCCAAAAACCCTTTCACTAACTCAGCCAGTTTTCATGTGCATGCTGATATTTGTTCCCATACTGTCTGAATTACAAAAGTGACCAAAACTCCCACTTATTGTTAGCACTTGGCAGCTCTGATCCTGAGCATGCTAAGTTTTATGTTGAAGAGATTTGCAATTTTATAGTGTTCTGTGCTCGATAAAAATCTTATGACAGCTGTAATGAAGGGGAAATGCCAACAGATGGAAAGTTTTTATTGAAATATTTATAACAGAAATCATCAACCATCTACCATCTCAAGCTGAGTAGAGAGAGCTATGTATAAATCAATGCTTAATTCAGAACATCAAAACTTTATGCAGCACAATCTGTACAACTCATGAGGAACAAAATATGTCAGGCAACATTAGCAACAGGCAGTTCCAAGACCTGTAGCAAGCTGAGGCATCACATTATATTTCTCCCAATCCACAGCTCACCATGAGCACTGGCAGAAAAACATCATGGGAATTGCAACAGATATAATAAATGGGTATTTACATATATATATATTAATATATATAAAAACACATGCAGATCAGTAATTTCCCTGCCCTCTATTAAATATCAGCCAGATAGGTTTAGGGATGATATCCATTTGTGAAAATCAGGTATGGTCAAGGTCTTGTTGCACAGGATGGCAGAAGCATCTCCTCAGCCTTTAATCTGCAGGACATACCCTGTCATCAGTGAGTCTGCCTGACTGGCTTTGGCTTCAGAAGGAGCAGAAAGAGAGGGCAGTCTCTAAATGACAAAAGACAGGTATAAACTTCAGCAGTCAACAGGCAAGAATAAAATTCTGTCTTGTCCTGGCAGAAGAATGACTGAATGATTCCAACAAGACCGTGTAAGGTGTTGCCCCATATCCATCAATCTACCTTTGTAACTTTGATCACCCAGAAAAACATTTTGGCAAGCTCTTCCAAGAGGCCTTCAAATACATGAGCACCATCAATATCTTTGGTATCCTAGAGGCTCTGAGGATAACAAAGCCTAAAATCTAGCTCTTATGTACAGCATAGCATGAGACCCAAATTGCTAATTATGATGGGTTTTGTTTTATCAATACCTCCATCAGTACCTCAACACCTGGTCTTCCAGGTTCAAAAACACATTAGAGACCAATGCAATTGACAACAAAACTCTGTGCATTAGCAACTCACTTCTGTGTGTTCTGTGACTTCCCTTATTTATATTCTAAGGCTCTTAGCTAACACTCAGGCATCCCACTGGGCTCTGGAAGGGTTGTCTGCTCTGGTCAATGTTACAGAACTATTACTGGTCACCCCACATCTGCAGAGTTATGTAGTCTGTAGACTGTGCTGTTTCTCCTGCTCTATTCTGCTGTGCACATGCCTGTAGTAATATATGTATACCATCTGAATATATCAAAATTCCTTAATTTTCATCGTGCACACAATTTGTACAAGCAAAAGGACATTCCAAAACCTCTTTGGATATAGTTGCCTGGGCCCTGCAGTCCTGAGCCACCCCTATTTTCTGGCTGTGGTGGATACAGAGAGGTGAGCAGTGTGCTGACACACCTGCAGCCTCAGACACGTGAGTGCCATCAAGCCTGCTCTTGGAGCAGGAAGCTCTGCCTTCCACAGTCTCAGGAGGATGGGAGGAGTCCCCAGCCCCAAAGCCAGCACTATGCTGACTTCATGAAGGCATGGGACTTGGAAAAGAGACACTTTCATGGCTGAACTCACATGAACTCGCTCAGACTGACAAGGGTTTTCTCTCTGAATTCATCTCCAGAGATTCATAAACCACTGGAAGTACCCAAGTGAAGTGAATGAGCAAATTCCCATTCAACTTGATGAGTCTTGGATTTTTATTCTTAAACATTTATAAAAAAAATTTCTTGAGCCATAGATAGTTCAAGTGTCAGCCGTGATGGAGACAGAGAGATAAAGCAAAATTGATCAGTATCTCTCATGGTTGCTTCAAGGTTTCTAAAAGTGTTCTTTTGTGCTCCATGGTAGATTTTTTATGAAATAAAATTATTAAAACCAAGAATCCTTAATTTTATAATGTACTTTGTTTTCCAAAATCCTTCTCACACCAAGTTCCTGCAGACAGTTAGCTGCAAAACAAGAAAATATGTTCGTCACTCTAGAGAGCAACAGCAAGGAGCTTTTTCCAGGGAGTAATCTGTTGAACTCTGACAAACTCCAGACATACAGAGGCAGCACTGGAGTAAGATAAATGCACAAAATCCATACCAGGTTATTCTCAGATAAATTGTCAGTAGTTACCACTCAGATACAAGCCCCAATTAAGACATAACTGGTAATGATATCACTGACCCTAAGTGTGGTGTTATGGACAAAAATGTGTCTTTTGGAACAACTTCAGCAAATTTCCTCATGAGAAGAGAAAAAATTTTAATTAGTCAAAAATTAGCTTCTGAGTTGTCAGAATATCTTCAGGTGTTAATATAGGGGGGAAATGGATGGAAAAAACCCATAATACTGCGTTCAGACTCAGTGCAGAAAAATCACAATATTTTTGAATATTTGCTTCATAGGAATATGTGAAATAACTCAATATTTCTGAGTAGATCTAGACTAGTTCTTTTAACTTGTACAATTTAAAATGCTAAATAAATGAGTTAGAAAGCAGCATTCCTCATGCCATTCTACCTATTCATTTATTCTGATGAAAATAAGTAATCAAATTGAGCTCTTAAGCAAAAATGTTTTCTGATTTCTCCCTTGTCCAATTGTGGAGTGACAATTTTGGGATCTTTTCCAGCAGCAAATGCATAAACAGGCAATGTGTTTCTTTCAGAAATTCCTGCATATGAAAATGCTGGTTTTTGGTAATAGAACTTCTACAAAATTATTTCTCAGAGTTTTAGCCTGAAAGGAAAAATACCACAGATCAGGAAAAAGCTAGTATTAGAAACCAAATTTTGTAACAAAGGTAAATTGTGACAAAAAGTGCTTAAAAACCGTCATTTCACAGCACATAAAAAAATCTTCTGAAAATAGAAATGGACTTTATCTCTTGAAGAAAAAACTACCTAGATATGACTCCTCCATCTTTTAAAGTTTTTCCTGCTTGTGCTGCTGAAGCACTTAAAGGACTTAACACTTCCAGAACCATGCAATTTCTTCTGCAAATAGTACATTTAGCTTCTGGATAGAAACATATCCTTTTGAATTAACATTTTGAGAAATTACTCAAAATATAAAGTCAAACACATGGACGAGAATAAATCTGACAGGTTCAATCAACAGCATCATCTCTTTTTGAAAGTAATGCATGGCCATACTATTACATAAATTATCTTTCTTCAAAGCTTAAAAAAAGCCCATATTACTAAAACCTATTCTTTAAAAGCATGTTGGAAAACATAGAAAGATTAATGGAATTTAATCATTTTTAATAATATAGCCTTAAGCTATGATAAAAGAACCCATATTTTTTGTTCTGATCATTTGCATTTTCGTTTAAAATATTGTATTGCCTTCCATTAAGACCTGTGCAAAGAAGTGATCTAATTTTCATGTTAGCAAACATTTATTACTGAATAGAATTCATGGCTCAGTGTAGAAACTTACGCAGTACAAAGAAATTTAGGTGTCATGTTTGGAATAAATGTAAGGTTTATTAAAAGGAGTGAGATATTGTGGTAGTTCAAGCTTACCTAAGAACAAGACTTTCAGAAAATATTTCTGTAGTTACACAGATTAGTATACCACATGGGTTTTATATGCCATCAAGTTACAACATCATCACAAACATGCAATGACTGAAAAACAAGTCATATTCAAGTAAATATAAAAAAATATCTATAGGGAAAGAGAAAAGTTTAAAAATTTTCAGAGGGAGGGTTAGAGAGACTTGATTTTAAAAACTCAAGGCATTTGAAATTATTTTTTTCACAGAGCAGCATACCAGCAGGCATTAAAAAGCAAACTAAAAAAAAAAAAAATGAGTGGGTTTTTTGACTCAATATCACTGAGCAGAAGAGAGGCAGGAATGCATAACAGTACAACATGCAGTCTACCCCATGACTGTACAACAGTCAACAGCAGTACATCAGTACAACAAAATGCAGTACAAAAAAAATATCTACCCCACATGAGGTCTGTGGAGAGGTCAAATCAATAATTTAACTGTTTTCTTGTCAGAAAAGACTGGGAAATTAGAGGTGGTTAAACCACCTGCTAATGGTATAGCTTAGTCCCCAGAATGCATCTCCTTCAGGTGAGATGCTCAATTCATTTTCCCCAAGCTGGCCCTCCAGCAGAGGGTTGCTCTTGCTGTTCATTGCCTGCAGCCTTAAGGCACCAGCACCCAGCTGAACACCCAAGGGGCAGGTGGTGGGACTGCTCTCCTCACCTGCCCAGTGACTCATCTGAGAACCCTAACTGGCAGCCAGGAGAAAGGAAGGTGTTAGTAATGTTCTGCAATCCCCAGTTCTATATGAAATAATTTTAATCTTTAGCCCTAACACAGTCTCATACTTGGTGCCAGACCAGGGATCATGCTAGAGAGGATGTTGTACCCAAAACTATCACAGAGCTCATAATTCACTGGTACATTCAGTCGGGAGTTCCAGAAGGCCCCAGCTGTGGTAAACACCAGACCCAAAGAAAAAGTTTGAAAGGCACATTTGGGGGCTGATAATGCATAGCTGCCCACTGATATCTCAGATGTTAAAATGACAGTGCTGCTGTGCCAGACACTAACATAAAACACCGCACTGGCCCTGGTTTCATTTCACTTTCTTGCCCATCAGGAATGGGTGTGTGAGAAAACATGGCCACTTTTTGCAGGATTAGTCTCATACAGTACACCCTCTTCTAACACTTCCACTGCTCCTTCAAGCTTTACATATGCTTTTGAAATTACTTGGTTACCTAAGTGCATTCACCAGTTCTAAGAAAAACAACATCTATTTTACATGCAGCCTGCTGAAGTGATTTTTCCAGCTCAACCTCTCTCCCCAAGACAAAGGCCACCTTCCTGGCTGCCTGCCCACCTGGCTGGGTGGGCAGGGCTTCCCGCTCTGCTGTGTGAACTGGTGGCAGTGCTGGCACCCTGTGCAGCTTCTGGGCCAAGATGAATGGTGCTGATAGTCTACAGTAAACATCCCTTTTCCTATTATTATCACAGGCTGTATCACTGAGCACAAGCTCAGCTGCAGATTTCAAAATAACTTGAAGTAAGTGTTTTCTGTCACTACTATGAGCACATAGGAGAGAGAAATTTCAAGCAATATGAAGTGTGCTGCTTAATCTAGCAAGCCCAACAGGCCATGGTACTGGCACTGCCCTTATGCAATTGCACCACAGTAGTTACAAAATTTCTGAGACTTCCACACAAAATATCATAAAAGGAAGAGGAAGAAAGAACTTCAGGTGTGAGAGATTCCTTTGTCTTCTTGTTAGTAGCATTTCTTTCAGAAGACATATATCTCAGCCAGGTCTACTCACATTATATTCATACATACTTACTTCAGTAAGTACTCAAAGTACAAAGTCTCTCCCAAAGCCAGCACTCAGTACCAAAGCAGAGGAATGTTGCACTTTTTGTAATCAACAGCCTGGCAGAGGTGATAAAGCTCTCCTGGCACACAATTATTACCTCCAGCTCCCACAAAAATAAGTGTTAAGCAAACTGATGCCTGTTCTGTCCTTTGCAGACATTCTTGAAAGACAATGTGAGCATCAGGGTCTTTATATAGCTCTTGAGGACTAAAGGAGAAGTGACAGCAAGGCAGTGCTAGATCATGCATCTCTGTTCTCAATATAGGAAGTACCTGCTTATTATTGAAAGGCACAGACTTTCTGGATTCCCTGTGTTTAAACACCCTGGCCTCAAGAGAAGTTTTAGTTCCTGCCAAGAAAAGACAAAATATCCTTGACAAGGACCCACCAAACTATTTTCTCAGGCTACAATATGTCTTTTAAGCAAGACTTTTGAAATCTAGTTTGAGAGCAATCAATGTTGACAAACTGTATGGAAACACATATACTCATTCCCCAAAAACACTGTAGAGGTCCAGAGACCATATTTTTAAACAAAACATGGCAAAAAAATTGGATTTCAACAAAAACAACCTGATTTCTCACATTTGCCATCACTTACAATCTAGACTGTGGACATTTCTGAGAATAAACCATATAATATTCTAGAACTTTATTAAATATAAAATGTATTTTTCCAGGTTTTTTACCAGTTGCTTTTTCACTTAGGTACAAGCCTAGTACATCTGGCTAAAGAATGTCATCATGCTCCAGATGTTTAAAATTGCTTGAAAGAGCATTCCCTGAAAATCAATGCTGTGCTTTCAAACATGTTGTCATAATTTTGCTTGTTGCCATAGGCAAAAAAATATTTTTTCCAATTCACCTCTTTCTAAGAGTGATCTTTACCTGATAAGTTCATTAGCACATTAAGAAAATAATTACTGATTGATAAAACATGAAAGATTTTTAAAGACTACAGATGATATAGACAGCTGCCTAATAGAAGACAGTATTACAAGCTTATGAAGTTGAAGAAGTGTCTGTTCCAACACCTCACTGAAATCATGCCTTTTCTGCGCTGAAACACATATTTGACTGTCAGCAGGGAGACAGTACCAGAAAGCACAGTTAAACAAATTACATGCATAAAATATAAATATAAACACTCTCTTCATCCTTATCCTCTACTCAGCATAATGTAGGTAGTTAACACCGTACTACAGCAGTTAAAAATAGGCAAATAGAGTTTTGGAGGCTTGTTTCCCAGAATACTGCTGCACATCATCAGAAAAAGCTATATGAAACAGAAGTCCATGTAAAATAGCCCAAATATTCATTTTGCAACAAGCTTTACCTGGAGCAAGAGGAGTATATATTGTGCAGAAACACAGAGAACAAAAGCAATGAGTTCAGCTATAGTTTGTTGCTTTAACTCCATTTTAACCTCCTAGGAGAATAACTATGTAATGGTTTCAAGCAAGCAGAAACTACAGTTGCAAGGATAGGAGCTGAGACTTAAACTACTTTAGAAGTGAAGTATTAACAACTTTATAGGGTTATTTTAATATATTTTAGATACTTTTGGCTTCCTAGCTACTCTCACTCAAGAGAATTAAGGATCCTAAAAGATAACTGCTGTTTTGTTTTATTATCATGCATTTAAAGGTGGTGCTAATGTTGTTGAGAATGTCACAAAAGTAATTTCAATCACAGGAAGTGTTGGTGTTGATAATAGGGCGGATGAGATTCACGCCAAAATAAAGGCACAAAGCTATTCTAACTGTTCACGTTTGTACCCAAGAAACCAAGAGCTTAAACTCAAGGGATAGATCACTTGCAAAAACCTGAACCAGAAATCTTACTGAGCCATAACAGCTCTTGCAAGTTTGGCTGGTCTTATTCATCAGAGGAAGTAGTGACTTTGGCTCTGAAGTCAAACAAGAAGGCAGCAGAACAATCCAAGAAGTCCAGGCTTCTCCTGCTCTGACCTCAGCTGCTGGAAGCCAGCCTCCCCCTGCTACTGCCATGATTATTATAAACTATGAATCTTATTTCCAGATTCTTCAGTTTACAGGAATTGAACATGTTTGTACTTAAACTCATCAGTATAAGATGGCTGGATGTACACAGGCTATTTTTTCAGGGGGAAGCTTTCTTTCAAGTTCTCCAAGAGCACATTATGAAAACAGTAGATATACTTAAGGTTATATCATTCTTGCCATCTCTGTGTAATTGCTTCAAGGCATAAAAATTCCTTTCTCTTTAGATTCTCACAACACACCTGCTTGGATAAACCTCAATTTCTCTGAGGAAAAAAAACGTTCACAGAAACATTTTCCTTTGACCTGGGACTCCACCTTTTCCCTGAGGCCAACTGGCAAGGCCATGTCCTCCTCAGCTGTTCAAGCAACGCCCAGTAATCATAACTACAAAACAACTGGTTATTTGGGCTGATGGAGGTCTCTAGTGGAAAATCAGCAGAAACACAAGTTCATCTCCAAAATTCAAGATAAGATCAATTTAACAGGAAAAAAAAAAAAAAAAAAGGCACTTCCTCCTCACTCATGAGGGCAGACAGCAGAAATTTTTTGCTAAACAATTTGCTCCTCACACAAAAAAGAACTTGGACACTCATCTTCCTGGGCAGAGTGAAGCCTTTGTAAACATCAGAGTAGAAGAGTGATCAGGAAGAAGAAACACTCATTGTCATCTTACTTTTGGCTAGAAGTGGTTAAAGAAATATTTACTTGAAAAAAAAGGCAAAAATTTATGGATTTCTTCTAAATGCTGTCACTTATGATCAGTAGCTCTACACTGCCGACTTCAGCTGATATAAAATAATTTCCTTCATTGGAAATGGTAATATTATATTTTAAAAAAAGGTGAATTATATTATGTAGATGAGAAATATTATGCAACTATATCAATTACCATGAGCTTGCTAGTAATTTTCTTAATGGCCAAATTGCTTAGAAGCAACATATATACATAAGCATAATAATGATTGACAAACTCACCAACAGAGTGTGGCTAAGCATAGCAGACCTGCTTGGGAATTGCTCTATCAGCAGGTGCAGGTGAATGTTCTACCTTCAGGTCCAGGTAGACATCCCAGCAATACAGAAAGCCAGTCAGCTGCCTGAACAGGCCTCCAGAAGGAAAAGAAACCCCAAGCCACACATCTCTGGCCCTGACTCTGTTTAGAAAGTCATATTATTTACCAAAACTTGATGGTTGATAAGGAAGAGCACTGCCATTTACAACTATAAACCATACACATTCACCTGGAAAACAACTGCTCACTGAAGATAATTCTGCTAGCACGGCATACTTAATCCCAACAGGGGCAGAAATTTAAATCACATCAAGAGTGGTGCTCAGAGTATCCAGCAGGTCTTGAGAACATTTCAACCAAAATCAGTGCAACCCACCACCCTAGCAGATGCACAGAAAAATGTGACACTTTCTACAAAGACCACAGGGTGTTTAATCTCATGTCAGATCCAGTATCATATTCCAAACATCTTGACTCTGAAAATCAAATCACCTTTTAGTTCACCAAATAGTCACTCTGGGCCAGTATTACTGTTCTAGAACAGAATTATTGTTTTAGCACTGAAATCCACAATAATCTGATTTATAATAAAAAAGAGTACACATGTACATGGTCACACCAATTTAATGAGTGTTTCGTTAAAATAGTCTGAGGAAGGTAAGAAATATTTCCCTGTTACAGCTATACCAATTACACACAGAAGAATGGAGGTTGAGAAGCTGGATATTTCTATCCTGGATTTCTTTATTCTCTAGTGCATAGTATGGTTCTTATGCTAGTCAAAGTAATTGAGTACTGCACATTTCATTCATGCTACATCACAGGAATTAGTGGAATTGTACAGTGTAACAATGGTGGACAAGAGAAAGTTTGTTACTCTGATATAGCAAATTTTTCCTAAAGTGCCAAGTTACTTTCAGTCACACAGGCCTTTGCCAGTAACAGAAATTGTTTGTAGATTAAAGTATTCATTTCCTTGTTCCCTATGATCTCAAATTCCACTTGGGCATAAAATCTTATACAGAGTCAAGCAAATAATTCACAATGAACAATTTCTCTCCCTAAATATCTTCCAAGAAGATATACTTTCCCCTTGTTATCCAAACACATAACTAAAACATTTCTAACTGTATTATGTCATTGTTCAATCAGTAACTGGAACTTGAGAGCTGTATACTGTTGGTCTGGCCACTAGTCTCTTAAATCATGTTTTTAGGTTACATTTCCAAGTCAGAGAGGTAAGCAAAAAAATACACCAGGTAGGAGATGTGTTTATTTGTTTAATAAATACGGAAAGCACAACAATATAAAAAAACATTCCTCTCTATCCAGTCACCCCTGCACAGTCCAGCTCTCCAGTTTCCCCCAGCCCTTCCCAGCTGGCTATCACCCCCAAATGTGCTCAGAGGGCATTGCCTCCCATTGCCCCAGTCACCTGCACTCCAGGGAGGAGGAGGCTCAGCTGCATCTGCCCTGGCAGGAACTGCCTACAACCAGTAATGAGTAAGACTTGACTTGGAATTACTTTTTACTGCTTCAACGAAAGCTTATGCAATACTCAGGGGTCCTCACTTTCCTTGAAAATTAATGTGAAGGAAGTGTGAACATAGTTCAGAAAAATTTATCATAATTCTTTCTAGACTGTGTAGCAGTGATTTTCCAATATTCCCGTTACTTCAAATGAAAGATCATTGAAAAATATTTACTCCATTAAAAAAATAGCATCTTTAGCTACCTATGCATTTACAATAAAATTCACAAAATAATATTTTACTCCAGGATTCCCTTCAGGACAAAAACTTGGTTTTAACTTCCTGGAGTCATAAGGAGCTTCAGTTGTATAGATGTTCTGTGGGCCCTCTATGCAGAGATAAAGTGTTATTTTATCTGTCCTCATATTACCCTAGAGACTTTGTTCAAAACACTATGAAGTGTTACTGTACCAACAAAATCGCTGTTTTGCAAAATGCAATTCTCACAGCTATTATGAGAGTTGCTAAAATCTGGTTTGCACTGTTCTGTTTTATTGCAAGTACAGATTAGTACAATGCTCCACTTTCAGACTGCTGAACTGAAACACCTCTTATTTGGCAACAGAAAGCTGTCAATACCCTTCAAAAGGGAAAAAAAAAAATATCAGAAATATTGTTTGCAATTTGCAAGTACCTGGATTAAGAAGCAATTACTTTTCCAGATATTAAGGGGACCACATTTAGGACTTGCCTATAGATACCCACTAAAAAAAAGACATTAAAAATGATTTTTTATTGCTTTTCTCGAAAGACTTTTTTCCTCCTCAATTGAAATAGCAGGTAACCACTTACAGAGCAGAAGAAACCATATCTTTGGTAATGTCTGGTTCTCAAAGATAAAATACAAGAAAACACAAAAATTCAGTGGTCATCCAAGGTTTAAAAAATAAAAGTGCTGAAATGAGATTGCCCTCAGTCACAAGACACGTTTGAAGCAACCCATTGACCCTAACTCAACCACAGGCCCACACACATTTTCCTTGCTCCATGCTGGGATTTTTGCAGAGAGTTGGTTTTTAAGGAGAGCCAATTAAGAAGATTTTCTGGGCCATCACTCATGCTGCCAGATCCTGGTGCGCCGGCGGGAGATTCCTGAGGCTCACAATCACCCTGCCCCATGCTCCTCCCTCCACTCTTCTGCTGGACGAGGGGTTTGCATACAGGTGGATGGATCTGGCAGCAAAGTCTGCTGCTCCTGATGTCCCATCCAGTTTTCCTGGACACCATGGGAGGCAGCAGCCTTTTGTGGCAGAGACCTGTTGAGGCAGGGACCTTCCTGTGGGTCCCAGACTATGTGTGCACACCACCTCAGACATCTCACTGCCTGCTGCTCAGATACTTTCAGTGCACAAAATCCACTTCACTTTGTTGTTAGGCAGATTTTGCCCCAGCTGCTAAATCCCTGACTCTGAAGACATAAGCACTGCTTTGCATACTTGTGGAGATGAAGGAAGGGTTGCAAGAAAATCTATCCTGTTGCAAGAGCTTCAGAAGCAATCAACCAGGCAGACCCAGGTGCGTGGCAGAGTATCTTCAGAAGAGCTGAATATCTGCCCTAGACTGATTTTAGCTATGCTGATAAGTATCAGGCAAAAATGTGGGTGCAGGAGTTAAGAAACAAAGGTATGTGTTTTGCAGCATATGTTGCAATTTTGAGCTTCATGCAGCAGGAAGAGGGTGAAACATCTGATAGTAGCAAATGCCCTGAGGACAAAGACAGTATACATTAATATGGGAACCATTCAAGACAGCATTCAGTGTGTGCTAAAAACTGTCCAACTGGCATACTGTTTCCTTTTATTAATCTGACTTAATGAGGTGCTAATAGTTAAATAGTAAATAATAAATTATTTATTTATATAAATTTATTTATATATATATATATAAAATATAATATATATATATTATATATATATATAAAATAATTTATTTATATAAATTATTTATATTTAATTATAATTAAATAATAAAAAATAGTTAAACGGAATATGAAAAAACAATTGTGGGACGTGTATTTCGGTGCCAGAGGCCGGGTGGTGGTGAGCAGGAGTGGTGGTGGGGACACAGGCTCAGGACCAGGGGTCAGCTGGTCAGGGCCTGTCTGCTCCCAAAGAATGGCTTGCACAGCACGAACTGGTTTGTGCACTCTGCAGAGGAACCCAGCTACAGGCCAGACTGGCTTGGGAAACAGGTCAGTGCGTTTCCACTCAAGTCAGATGACTTTCATTCCCGACAGCAGTGCCAGCATTTTGTGACCCCTGTCACCGAGGTTAGTGTGGGGACAGCACTTCACAGCACCAGAATTCACAAACTCTGTATGCCTGCACTAACTGGGTCCTCAACCTCCATGCAGCCAACAGGTGATTGTACACATGTATGTCTGATTAAACAGTCCGTAATGTCTTCAGAAACTTGGTATTTGCTATGCTCCACATCCTATGGAAATTATTATTATAAAAGACAAGGTATTAAACTTCTTTTCCTGTCTTCTCACCCTTTTTCTGTTCTTTAAAATCTTACCTGGAGATAAGTGCAAAAGGCTTCTTTGTACAATGTCTCTGTATGTTTTAATGAGTGAAGACTCACTTTGTGCACGGTCAGGTTCTTTTGCCAGGTTCCCAGGGAGGCAAGCATGGTGGTGTCATCATCACTGTGAAACTGGAGGCAAAGATGTCAGGCAGAGCTTGTCAGGACATCTTCTGAGGTTTTACAGGGAAGCCTTCAGGGTGAAGAAAATTGGAAGTGACCTTTATACAGAATTACTACAAACACAAGTAGGCTTAGACAGAGAAAAAAAAGGTTCAGGGAAAGGTTTCTATTAGGTTTTACTCATATTTCAAGCCAAGTAAAGCAACTTCATTTCCCTAAGAAAGTGCTGCCATATGGAGCAGGATAAAAATGTAATTTAGTCAGCAAGAGCTATTGGATGTTATAGCAGAAAATATTAGTCGGCGTTTGCAATATTATATTGGGGTTTGATTTGCTGCAAATATGACTGGTTCCTGTTATATTCTACTGCTACAAATCAGTTACTCACTGTAAGAAAATAAAGGAAGGGTGGACCTAAAGAGCAGGAAAGACTCAATGAGCACTAATGAGCTTCAGGACTGTCTCACCAGGAAAGCTGTAGAAATTTCTTCCCTTGAACTTTTAAATAGTTTCTAGCAATACCCCAAAGGAAATATCCTTATCCACACCTTGCAATGATTTAAAGAATGTTTATTTTTCTGAGGAAAAAAATCCATGGTATAAAAAAAAGTTGTCTATGTTGCTAGTAAAAATTAGGGTTACATTTGAATTTTATTGACTTTATTTGACCTTATTTTATTCATGTGTGAGAAAAAATCAAATCAGTGGATTAAGTACAAAAGTCCAAAATTAATGAATTTGTGCAATTCCTTATATATCCCATGTTGTGTCTGGGTTCAAAGAGCCCCCAATGACTCAAGTGCCTCAAGCTGCAATCAGATACCCATGTCTCTGATTTTTCAGGTTCAAGATGATTTTTGCTTTACCAATCAGATTCTTTGACATAATCATGCTTCTGCATGGGATCCAGACCCAAAACCATGAAAAAAAACCTCTCCTGCCAATCTGAAGAAAACATCACACAGCAACTGGAGATGAACAAATCCCAACAGGCAGACTTTAACAGGAAGCTGAATGGCATGTTCACAGTTAGTACATTTTTAATGCCCTCTCCCCTCCTTTTCCTTGTAAACTGTTTGTTTGTTTTTAAATACAAGGATGTTAAGTATTTTAATGATAAACCTACCTGTTGGCAGTTACAACTGACCCAGTGTAGTTTTTCTGTCACATTTGGTTTGACATAAATCAAGATCTTGGTGGCATAAAGAAAGCTCTACAATGCTGCAAAAAGGCAGCTGAGAGCTGAACAGGAGGTCTCAGTACTACCTAAACTACAGCTCCACAGTACTCGTGATCGTGGGGGATGGGTTAAATTTCATGGGAGAACACAGTTGTGATGTTTGTTGTTTGTGTAATACTTAAAATCATTCTATATTAATTCAATAGCCTTTTTTTTCCTTTTCTTTCTACACTAGTTCATGTAACAAAACTCTGTATGTGTTCGATTAATGGTATTCATTTCCTTTCTGTTTAGATAAACAGGATCCTTTTGACCAGAATTAAGAGGACTATGTGTTTGGGGAGGTGAATCCAAACCTAGACACATTTAACCAAAAGTGTTTAGTGCTACTGTGTACTCACACGCTACTGTACTTCTGCGTAGTCATTTACCTCCTTTCTTCCATCCTTTATATACCAAAATTTCTATCCACAAAATAATGTTCAATAACCAATTTATTTTTTTTATAATAGAATATGTCAGGTTTAAAAATGTCTTAAGCAATTTGACTTATTAACAGTTCCTCAAGAGATTGGAGATTGTTTTCTTAGCTCACACATTGAAATAAACTCTTTCGTTTTTTTGAGTTTATAGTTTTCCAATCTGGCAATTTCATCCTGACAAACTAAAAGAAAATCCACTCATAAAATTCCTTACGCAATAGTAGCAGGTCAATAAATGATCCAAAAATCCTCTTGTCATAGGGAACACTTTTTACCTTGCCTTAAATTTGGACAGGATAAGTAAAATGGTCAAACTAGAAGTTACCTTCCAGGTATTTGGAAATGAAAGGTGATGCATCTGAGAACTTTCTTACAATCAAAGACAAACACCCACTCAGTGGATTAAAGGCAGGTGAGATGTAGGCAGAAAGATATCTGCAACAGGTATTGCTAAGCTGTTCTCTGATGAGAGGTTTAAAATGCAAAATGCAGACAGTGATTAATTCTAGAACACAAGTGACAGAGCAGAGTTTTAGAAATGAATAGACAAATGTGCTCTGCACCAAGAAAAAAATTAATGTCACAATATCACAGAGTAATCCCTATCAAGATTTATGTGACTAAATAAACTACATGTAGATATGGTGTCTCTGCTATTCAGGCTTACAACAAAGGTAATGGAAGTTCTACCATGAAATAAATTGTTGCTCTATTGCATTGTGGTGTTATATGAAGGAGAAGGTGAGGGCTCAAGAAGATCAATAACAAGCTGATGTGAATAAAAAACTTCCATTTTGCTCCCCTGCTTTCAAGGAGCCAAAAATGGAGGGGGTCTCAGAGGAGAATGGTTCCCTTTACATCCAGCAAGGGGAAAGGCAGTTATATGGAAAGGGAAGAAGATCCAACTGATACCTGGAGTATACTTACATATTTATATGTTTTTATTACTAGCTTAAGGATGTATTTCTGATCAGGAAAAAAGAATTCTTCTTGCAACAAAACATTTTCATATATACTGGTCAGCTTCTACCAAAACAGGAACAAATATTTCACCTCTGCCAATGCTGCTAAAAGTTGTCAACAGACCAAACTTGACATTGTGCCCTCACTGTCTGGCAGGTACCAACAAGTAACTAATTTTCATAGCTGATTCCTTGAAGTTTCTTCTAGGGATGTGCGGATACAGAAATGTACCCCTACAGTTTTACCATTCTTGCAAGCATTGACTGCTTGGGAAAACCATAAAGCCTTAGAATGATCAGAGCACTGGTCAAAGGCAACAGGCACAGAACAAATCATACTTATCTCTGTTCAAATTACCTGTTTCATTGTGTCTGTGCTGTACAGTCTCCATGCTGACTCATGCCATTACTTCATGGGAAACTCTTCTAAAAAGTGATGAGCAGTATTTCTGTGATGTAAATACATGGTGTCATTATCTGCATCTGACTTTGCCATTGTCCTAATGAGATAGCTAGAACGAAATTTTCTGAGATACACTTAAATAGCTGCCAGTACAGAGAATGTATCAAAGAAAATGGGGGGAAATAATAAAAAACGGTGGCATTGTTTTTATATTGTGTGATTATGGGGAAGAAGAGGAACTGGAAAATTATTTCACATTGTCCTTCTTTGTAACTCTTCTGTTGACCTGCTGTTTGTTTATTTTCTGTTTCTAAAAACCAGAATTTCTCAGGTTTCGATTATTTAAGAACAGCTAAACAAACTGTGTACAGAAATTCTTGTGAATTTCCTGGAGTTAGAGTTTTTCTTTGCTTGGCTTTCATCTAAATTCCTGTTCTTTCTCTTTCCCCTGCAGAGCAATCCTTTCTCTCCTGGGAAAAAAACCTGTGAGATCCTTCTAGTTTTACTTCCAGCACAGGTCAGCAGGAACCTCCTTCCCCGTCCCTCCCCCCTTCCCCCTCGATTAAGGTAAACTTTTACTTAAGGTAAAATTTTCAGCCTTCCCTGTGATACTGACACAGCCAGAGGAATTCTGAGGCTGCAGCTTTGCAGCACTGTGAATACTGGGTTTCAGTCCTCAGTTTTCCCTTCCTCGGGAGTATGCTACTTGCTGCATGAGATCAGTTAGCTGTTCATGACTGAGCACGTTACAGTAAACAGGCTCTGCTTTCATCATGCAGGCTTCCCAGCATTTTTTCAGCTGGGAAACAACTGTGAGAACAATGGAGGATACGTTGCTGACAATAGGTGCAATATCATTTACATTTCTGACAAGCTCTCAGCATAGCTTTATTTCAGCTGAGTTCCTGCCTCCATTATGTGACTGCAATGTGCCTGCCGAGAGATGAAATGCTGGCTCCTTGACAATAGCCAAAGAGGGATACACCCAGTATTGGTTGAACACAAGGTGACTTTCCCAGCTTATAGAGGCCTGGGAAAAGACATGAATAATGCTGGTGTAAACCACAATATCCAAAAGGTATTGAGCTTTTCCTCACACATATGAAACAAAAATAAATAATGGACAGGTGGCTATTGCTGGTGCACATAATTGCACATGAGCTTTTAGACCAAGTCTTTGAATGTTGCTGGAGAAGATTCCTCAGGGTACTTGGGATTTTTCTGTGCAGGAGCAATCTCTTTGCACTTCTTAGGCAATGGTTTACAGAATGCACTCTGCTTTACTGCTGTCCAGATTCCTATTGCTCTGTGCTGGGAACTCATGCATTTGCAAGACTAGGCAATGCCGTATCTGCTGTCTAGGGAGCTAGAACAGGTGCAGAGAACATACAGAGCAAGCGTGCTGCTGGACAATAAATGTGGGAGTACTTTGTTGAAGACTCATTCACCAAACACTTCTTGTCAGGGCAATGGGATTGCTCATCTCTCCTTTCACAGCCCCACTATGCATACTCCTAACAAATTTCAGTGGAGGATCATGAGTAACTCAGCACAGGAAAAATTCTAAGCAGATGTCACAACTCCATACCTCAGCACAACCCCTCTCTCACTTATCTTTGTGAACTTACATTGTCTTTTCAAGGTCTGCATGGCTATTTTTTAGGGCTGAACATATTACCTTACCACTTACACAAGAGCATGTTACATTGTCAATCTCATTTTACAGCTCCCAACGTCAGGTTGTGTGTCAAGACTGCTGTCTCTCAATAGCAAACCCATGTTAGGGCTAGCCATTGTATTGGGCATAAACTGTCTCTTGATCTGGGCTCCCAGAGAGATCTCTGAGCTCAAAACAGGTTCTGCACCACTGCAGACAATTAGTAAACCATGCTCAAGCAGCTAAACTACACTCCTGCAGACTCAGCAGCCCTGTTTTCCAGTGTGGTGAATTATTGTTTTTCAAATTTTTTATTGAAAAGATAATTGCAGAATTTACCAGGCTAATATCTGAATACACTTCAAAACAGAAGAGTAAATTAACAACATGCTCTTCATGGGAACAAATGCTCCAAATATTTCACATGCTCAGAGAGCTCTTCCTAAGACTCCAGGAGATGGTACTATTCATTAAGAAAAAGTTGCAATAATATTACTAACTCCAAAACAGGGACAAAATTTACAAGAAGGCAAAAGCAGTTATTTTGTTAACTGATACTTTCTGTTGTCCAAAGTATAAAGCTTTTTTTTTTCCTTTTGCAAGCCAGGTTATGCTATCATATAGGGAACCATTAGTGGTTATTAGTGGTTAGGGAACCACTACCTTTAAGAGTCACAGTAAGCCTCTTGTATCTCTTACTGCTGATCACTGTTGGATGTCCCCTGCACTGACTCTGCCCCAAAGCTCACACCGCTTCTCAAAGCACTGCTGCTGCTTGGGCCAGAATTTGAGAACTGATGGCTCATTGTAAAATGCAGGAAGGCACTCAGTTCAAAGTTAGGTTCAGGGATATATTTCCTCTATGTAGTTCTGCCAAGTGCAGTGCTCACCAGCAAAAAATCATGGAGCTCAGTGCAAGTTGAGATTTAGAAGCTGCAGACAGGAGTCAGCAGTCCAGACTCCTCTCTGCAGATGAAAGAGAGCCCTGTGTTTGTACAGCATTTTGGTGAGATGACTTTATGATCATGGGGAAGTGTAGAAACCAGGTCTAGACATTTCAGTCACAAGTTCAAAAAAACACCCCAAATGACAACAAACACTGCTACCTTGGAAGTCCCTCAAAATCAATCCTCTGTGAAACCTAAAGTTTAACATTTGATTTTGTTTCTGTGATCAAAAGCATATTTTTGGTGTGTGTATTTGAGAAATTTCCTACCTTTAAGAAGGAGAGGCTAGCTAGGTCTGCCTGTACATTGTAGACTCCTCAAGGTTGGAAGAGACCTTTACGATCATCAAGGCATACCAATAACAAAGCACCACCATATTAATCTTGAAAGCATGTCCCAAAGTGCCATATCCACAAGTTTTCTGAACATTTCCAGGCATGGTGACTTCACCACTTCACCAGGCAGTGGGTTCCAATGCTTGACAACCCTTCCCATGAAGAAATTCTTCCTGATGTCCGATCAGAGCCTCCTTTGGCACAACTTGAGGCCATTTCCTCTCATCCTGTCACTTGTTTCCTGGGAGGAGAGGCCAACCCCCACCTGCCACACCCTCCTTCCAGGCAGTTGCAGAGAGTGATAAGGTCACCTTGACCCCCCTTTTCTCAGGATAAACACCCCCAGCTCCCTCAGCTGCTCCTCACAGCCCTGGTGCTCCAGACCCTGCCCCAGCTCCATTGCCCTTCTCTGGGCTCACTCCAGTGTCTTTCTTGCACTGAGGGTCCAGAACTGGACTCAGCAGTGCCCGGGACAGGGCGACAAACAGGGTCCTGTGGGTGATCAGAGACTCAGTGGAAAGAGAGGGGACAGAGCAGACCTTGTGCAAAAAGTGGCTAGTGGAGGATAAGCAAGACACTGGTTCAGCCACAGCCTCTTCAAAGCTGAAGACTGTGAAATGGATAGATTTGAGGAATTTGTTTTGCATGTCATCCTGAATTATATTGCCTTTTTTTCTGCTTAATATTATCTGTTAAGACAACTAATTTATCTTTGTGAGTAAGGAAAATTTGGCCAAAAGGCATGAAAAAGTTTTATTTTTCTGAGTTGTTCAACATGGCCTAAGAACAATGATTTATTACAAATCACTGAAAACTTTACCCCACCAGTTGTGATTGTCTGAGATGCATATGTAGTACAGGTAGAAGCACTTTAGATCCATAAGACAGATAATTCATTTTCTTTCTGTTTTACTTATAATTTTGAGAATATTGTAAACTCCAAATAATATATTCGCAAATCTGGTTGGGGTTTTTTTTTCACAATCTCACCATCTTATCCCAACTCAAAATGTTATTAAAGGTCCCAGCTTTTCATATGAAGGAACTCAGTGCATTACAATATCTTCATGGCTTCTGTATCTCAGATGTTCACTAAAAGGGCAATCTTTTAAAATATTTCAGGGAACCTTCAAAAATTCCCCAAAACCTTCTAGAGTCAAATGCTGAGTGGCTTATGCACTCAGAGCTTAGTGCTCTGACCTAATGCTTTCTTTTCTTGCCCACCTAGCATTGCCTAAGGAATAGAATTACAAAACACAGCATCAAGTTGCAGCCAATACTTAGCTTTAAAAGCAGTCCTGACATTACCACAATGTATAGGACACATCTCCAGCCATCTGGTTTCGTTTCTGCTTCTTTCTCAGTGATGACTTTGCTTAGTCTCTTACTATCAGAGAAAAGGTGGAGCAAAGCCTCCAAGTGTAAATTTATTGCTCTGCCTCTAATTTAGGTGATCTCCTGTTCAGATAAAAAGCTTGCTCTTCCAGAAGAGGTTTATTTAGCAAGAGGTTTCTGACATGGCTCTAAGCAAGAAATGACAATGTGTAGGAGATCAACAAGAAAAGGTTGATTCCAAATGTTTTTCTTATTGCTGCATAATTGCATGTTATTTCTGTCTCCAATAACAAAATTTGTTAATTGTACCTCTGAGTCACTGTGCTTTGCAACTCCTACATGTTAAAAATGTAATACTCTCATTTATAGTTATTTATTTTTATGAACACCAGAAGTACGCTGCACAGAAGCACAGGCATATTTTCAGAGGTTTTGCTTGCAAAGACACATTCTTTTGATTACCTGCATTCCCCTCACTTGGTATTGCTCATCAGAGCTGGGTTGTTTATAGTTTCTAATTAGTAGAACTTGACTCAGGACAATTACATTCTTAGAATATTAAGATAAATTCTTTCATCATAACAGAGGGATTCATCTGCACAAATTCCATTGATGTGATGCTGCTTTTTCATTAATAAGCAAATTAAAGTCACAACCCACGTACATTCCACGTGCTGGTAATCTGAACACGATAAACTCTGAAGAAAAGAACTCTATGCATGCTACAGTGAAAATATATGATGCAAAAAATTCTTTCTCTTGTCTGGAAATAAGCTAGTTAAAACTAACCGCCTTTGTTCATATATCTTTTATCTTCAATACAGGCTATACTGAGTAATAGGAAACAATTGCTGAGCACAGAATTGCAAAGCAAAATGAAAAAAAAAGAGAGAGAAAGTAGAGTTTTTTGATCTCAGTTCAGCAAGTAGGAATAATTCAGTACAAAACCTCTTCTGAACAACATGTACTCACAGTGCTACAGAGAGAAGGTACAAAGTTCACAGAGGCCCCAGGCAAAGACTGAAGTCAACCTCTTTGCACTTGCATGTTGTTGACTTGCAGTGAGGCCCAGCAGCCTGGGGAGGCTCTTGCACTGCTCAGAATTACAGCTCATACATGGGTTTTCTGCAGAGTAACTGGGCAGAGGGAACACCACCAGCATGTTTGGAAAAGCTACAGAGGGCACATGTTCCTGCAGGACTCAGAGGAACCCAGCTCTGCAATCACCTCACTCTCTGGAGCTGTCAAAGGGCACCAGTGAAATAAAAAAAGAAACTGCAGGCCTGCGCACAGGGTGATGTGCATTTTGGGGCAAGCTGTCTGAGAGACATGAAATCTTTACTAGAGATTTCTTTTGTTACTGATACAAATACAGTCATCTACCTTTGTGGGTTTTTTTGGTTTTTTTTTTTTTTCATTTCTGAAAAGTCCCTGTGCAAAACTATAGTCATAAACTCAATCCTACCTCCTATTTCCTGTCCTACTGATATTTACAGCCCAAGTCTGGGGTGTCCTGCCTGCCCATCCATGGTTCTTGATGTGCACTGTGAGCTATCAGAACATGGCAGACTTTTTAGGTACCTGTGTAGTGCACCCCTGATGCCAAACTAGTTGCTCTGACAGACTAGAATTGGCAAAGTAGGTTTTATCATAGCAACTCTACTACAACCAAATCAACTGGGAGAGAAAAGAAGTAGATCATGAGAGAATAAATCCATGGGCAGATGGAAAATATGACAAAGTAAACAAAGAAGTATGGTGAGGGAGGTAAGAAATGTTACAGAATAAGTAACAGCTGGGCTGTATAGTTCTGAGGAAATGAGCAGGTGAGAAACTTAGTGGAGATAAGGATACAGCTGGGGGAATTAATAGATATGCCTTGGGAGATGAAAAAAATTGTCAGATCTTCTAAGAGAAGAGCCTGGGAAGGTAGCAATGCCAACTCTGTTGAGGGAGGATGAGAAGCAGACAGGCCAAGATAAGCAGCAAGAAAATGAATACCAGGAATAACCAAAAGACAATGCCAGGCTTGAGTAACAAGCCAAGTAAGCCAACAGAAGTACCAAGAGCCTGAGAAATAACCTTCAGGAGGCAATTAACATGAAAGCCATCTCATGAGAGCCAAGAGCTGTGGTTTGGAGATCAAGACATAAGATTCTTTCTTCAGGTCACACTAAAACTGGGGCATTTTCTGGTATAGAAGGTCTTTGCCTAGGTTTCTCATAGCAAGCAGATGCTAATTTTATCTGTTTCTACAATATGCATGTTGCACATACTAAAATTGCAAACAGTAGTGGCTTTCAGTGTAGTTAGTGGAAACTATTCAAACGTGCTTAGAAATATTATGAAATCATAGCCCTTACCCAACCCAATGTAGCCTCTAAAAGTATAAAAATCATACACATGGTTATATAAGGAAATATAAAATACAAAGAACACGTGCGGATTTCATAATGATCTGGGGCTATGTGAGCTGCTCTTTGCACCCTCTCACTCCTCTATGGGTGCTGGTAGCAATCCTAGCATGAGTTTTCTATCAAATGGTTTCTCTTCTCTTTTTTGGCATGGCATACTATGGCAAGGATCCGGAAAAAAGACAAAATGCCCACAAGTCCCTCCTGCCTTGCTGTCCTTAGCTGCCACCCTGCACTCAGTGACCCATCACAGGCAGAGAATTGTAAACATAGAAAGAGAGGGAATCTGAAAGGAGCAAACTCACCTCTGCTCAAGCAGGTATGCATGAGAGATATCACCCTCTACCACAGGTCTTCATCTTGGGAATCACTATGTCACCTCTCTCAGGACAGTTTTTTTCAGATTTCCTTGTGATTTTTCTATTTCCTGAGGATAGGCCATTCCCTAATTGACCCAGCAACAGAAATTCCCTGGTCAATTTTTAGAATGGGAGCCATCAGGGTGCCCTGTCATTCTGCAGGCAATTTAATGGCATGAACCATTCCTTCTGACCAAGAGGTCATATAAGTATGTCCATGTGTAGCATTGCTCCTTTATACACTTGAGGTGTAATTCTGCACAACTGTGAACCTTGCAAAGTTATTCAGCCCAGTGCAAAGTCTGAAGGTCCTCACTTTAGAAGGAGAAACTCTCTTTATCCTACTGATGGTTAGAGTACACAGCAATCAGAAATCCAATGAAGTTTCTGCCTCAGTGAGACAAAGCACGCCTAATTCTGAACATGTTTGGTGCTTTATTTGGTCCCTTATGTGACAGAGCATCATTAGATGCTTTGATCTCAAGATGCCATCCTAGACAACACTAAGTGTGTATGCAGGGAAACACAAGGGAGGTTCCTTCATTAAGACATATGCTATGAAACAACTGGCTTTTCTAGGTTTGTGACTTTCCCAGGAGACAGCCTGTACACTGCCTCTCCAAAGGTCAGTGACTAAGCAAGCGATTTTCTAGCATGGCACTGGGACAGGGCATTACCAGAGCTTTTGGTTTCATGAAATCTAGATCTATTAGGACTGGATTTACCAGGCAAATGCAAAAAATACTGTTCTGTGGAAACCTACACTTCCTTCCTAACTCCAAAACTTTCAGTGATTTCAAAGACAAATACTTAAAATGTACCAACAAAATCTTTGCTATTGTCTTAATACCTATATTTAAAATATCTGCTGTGAAAGCAACACTTTCTTGTCTCTATGCCTATGTGGGTTTAGACAGAGGAACAGAACAGGTTCACCACCTCTTCTATGTTATTTGACATTTTCTGTATTTTTCACTCACAGCAGTAAAATGAGGAACATTTAGTATGTAAATTAATGAAGTGGCAATGTGAGTAATTTTACACCCTTATATTTTGAACATTAATACAAACTGGATATTAGCATCAGCTGGTGAGTCAGCTCCTCTGAGCACAGGAAGAATCAAGAACACGTTCAACACAAAAATTTTGTCATTCCTATTAAAATGCAAATATTTGTTCAGAAACCCTTATGATTAATTGGCATTAAGATTTCATTAGATTAAAAATTAGTCATACTGCTAAAATTCCAGCAGAATAAAGTTTGTTTGTTTTGGTTTTTTTTCATTACCAGGTATGTGTTTTAAAATCATTCACTTGGCCTTAAGACACCACTTCATCTGCCCCACCACAGTGGCTGTGACAGTAGCCAGAAGTCAGGGCTTAGGAACATGATAAATAGGGCAAGGAGCTTGTGACCTTTCTACTGATGTATCTACTCAGCTCCTCTCAGTTAGTGATTTAGGGACTTGTCAAACTGGAAGTTGTCCCAGCGATGGACTATGATCTGTGAAACTGCCCAAGTTCTTTTTTAATTCACTTACGCTTTTAACAAATCCATTACAATGGACACCTTCATTTGATTATCTACGTTTTGGAGAGGTAGTTTCCATTTCATTTACTTATAACTTTTTACCTGATGCTATTGATTTCTTGCATGGTGGGAAATGATGCTTTAATGACCTTCTCTGTGCCATTTCTACATTTTAACACTTCTACAAGACCCTCCACAGTTATGTGGGACCTGCTACTACCTGAGATTAAATTCCCCACTTTATTTCTCTAAAGACAGAGGCAATTCTACACATCTGTTTAACTTTGACACCATTTTCTATCTGTCTTCTACTTTAATTGCTGCTTCTCTGACAAAGGGTGACCAGGTTTCTATGCAATATTCTAGGCACTGATAATCCATGGCTTTCCAGTAACACAAAGCAACTTTTTTTTTTCCCCCTCACATTATTATTTATTTATTTATTTATTAATATTTGAGGACACTCACATTTAAGTTACTGTCTAAGCCTGGAAACCATCCCCTGCTTTCTCTTACAGCATATAACTAGAAGACAGCAATAATTTCTATTATTACCAGGGGGCTTACTCATAGTGAAATGTTTTCAAAAAAGTCTTTCTAGGGTGCTAATTTAGAGGCTGTTGCAAACTTCTAATAATAGCTATTTTTCCACATGTGCATTATTTTATACTTTCTAGTCTTAAATTTAATCTGCCCTTTCATCACCTTGTTTTTTCATAAAAAACAATCTTTCTGAATCCCTATGCCATCATCTTATGATTGTTCTGTCCTAATAATTATGTGTAATCTGCAAACCTTGACAACTCATAATTTATCCCTGTACCACAACATTTAACAGCAAGCTGGTCAGCTAGAGAAGCTTGGGGTGGACTTTCATTCTTGCTAGAAATCTTTACCTGAAAGATGACTTGTTGTTATTATTTGCTTCTTATTTCTTAGTTGATTTTCCATTCGTAAGTGCTCTGGTCCTGTGAGAACTTCAGTGCACAATTCATCAATAAAGAACCATGTCAAAGCCTTTTTTTTCCATATTCAGATTCATAATTTGAATCTACATATGAAAACTCTTTAGCTCCATAACAGAGTTCTAGTCAGTTCGTGAGACATTACCTGCAAAAAAAAAAAAAAAAAAAAAAATCCTTCCTGCTCCAAAAGGAAGTCAAATAGTAAATATTTGGTTCCATTATTTTATGATGGTTAATGTTCAATTCGACTATTTTGTTACATTTATGAATATATAAGTGCCAGGTGTTTCAGTATATGCCTCCAAGGACATTTCTCCACATATGATTTTAAAAACTAGCACCATGCTAACTATCTTCTGTGCCTACTGAACAAGAGATGTATTAAGAGTCCTTTTGTTCACAGCTTTTTTTTTTTTTTGTATGTTTACTATTGGTTTTAAGAATGTCTTCTAAAACATTCTTTTTTAACATTTACTTCTAAATTAGCAGTGAAAACTCTGGATTCTCTCTTTCTATTGTGAGAGACTGTTGGGCCAGACCCATTCTTCACAGTCAAAACAATAAATCTGGCTTTTCTGTAGTGACTCTCTTTCTCCTGAGTGTTCCTTTTAACCCTGGCTATCTACAGCTAAACAAATTGACTTTGTTCTCCCTCTAACAAAGAAAAATTAGAAAACCATAATGTTGCCTTACTTCTATCTTGAAAGGGGTGGTTTGCACTGCATGAAAGCAACTCAGTAATTCTTTCTCTTCTGCATCAATTTAAAAAAAAAAGTCACTGTGTTGTCTGTGTTCCTGTTAACCTTCTGTTGGTTGGTGGTTGTCGGCCACCCTTCCATTTTAAGCTTGCTGTAATCACCTTAGCTGTTAATGATGCTGTAAAGCAGATTCTAAAACCATGTGTTTTAGATATGGAATTTCAGCCCACAGTACTTACACAATGCATTTCCTGCAGCTTGACCTTGTTGTCCTGTTTTTTATATTTCTTCCAGCAGGTCTGCAAAGTGATTATTCTAATTAGCATTTCTTGGTGTTATGTATTGCTATTTGTCCTGACTCTTTAGAGAATTTTAGCACAGCTGTGGTATAAATCTTCATGTTCTACATATTTGCATTATGGAGTGCAAGCTCTTTTTGCTGTGGCAAAAATCAATATGTCTTAAAGGATGAGATAATTCTGTATCAAGGCTAAGTAATTTGAATCAGGTATTTTAAGCATGTTAACCAAACCACACACCAAAGAAGTAATGATTAAATGTTATAGCATAGTTCCTTCTCAGACAAATTATCACAAGATATCTCACAGCAGTATCACTGAGCTAAGAGCAAAAGTGTCCATAAGTAAAGCATCAAACTCTCATTATCACTGACTTTGCTATCAAAGCTTGTCATACAAAAATATGGAGATATTTTAAATGGAGATCAAATGATATTCAAATTTGAGTAACCCAAAGCAACCATCTTAATATTGCTAGGTTTATATATCTTCTCGAGATTAGAAAGGAAATTTTAATGTACTTTTCATCTTTATATTTTTTTTAATTCCTTGCCAAATAATTTTCTTTTATCATTCATACACACTGCATCATCATTACAGTCAGGCTGTGCAAGAGTGCAGAGCTAATTTCCTTCTTCAAAAGCTATGGAGGGGTCATAAAATGCAAAGCTACTGTTGTGATTTTTGTGGAACACTGTGAAAAACAATTCCTTGTTTTCTGAACTTTGGTATGGTATACAGGATCCCAAAATATGCATTTGGACACAGAGAAACAAACTGTAAAAACTGTAGTGAAGAATATGGAGAAAGGTAGCAAATGTGAATGGTGTTAACAGGTGTGTGTGCTTGCAGGGTAGTTAGCAGCTCATTCTTTGCACAGCATGACTGGCTCATCATTTAAAGCAATTGGTCTCGATCTAGTCAGGTCTGCTCTAAGGAATTAGTTAATGGACATCTTAGTTTCTTGGTGTCTTTATTTTCTTCACAACTTACATCTCCCCTGCCATTGTACAGACAGGCTAAATTGTGAGATGCTTCAGCCAGAGGTCTTTCTGGCCTGTGTTTTCATAAGCATGGGTTTGGGGTCTTCCTGACTGTCACAATAATTTACTAAAGGCAGACCATTCCCCAAGGACAGTTATTTAAACAAGATTGGCTCAGTGGTTACTATCACTACATGGAATGGGTCTGCAGGTGGACAGTGCTGCACACATTCTGCCACAAGTACACAGATGTTCATTTAAGTGCCCACACAAAGCATTTGAGCCTCAGCTTAATACCCTTGATGTTCTTGACACAAAGGCAAATTGAAGGCAGTCAGACATGCTTAACATGAAAACATGAAAGTCAGAAAGCAACAAAACTATGCAGAGGTAGGCCTGCCTAGAAAGGCAGACAGTGTTATCTCTTTACTCCCCTACCTCCATGAATGCTTTAGAAGTGCTATTTGACTAATGACTCCTTTCCAGGAAGGTGGTGTCAAAAAGTATTATCTGTTGGGTATCTCTAAGTGTTTCACACATAAAGGAATGCAACATCAGGTATGAGAAATGTGAGAGAATTGCAGAGGAGGGTGGTTAATAAAACATGTAAACCTTTCAGCTTCCCTACTCTCCCTCAAAGATAGTACTATCAGGAATTGGGACGTTCTCATTACCGAAATCAGAATAAAGCCTGTCAGGAGACTGTGTACTGTTATTCATGTTGAACAGGTTTACCCAGCTCTATAAAGAGGAGTTGCAGTCTGCACTTCTCAGTGCATACTTGGTGTAGAAGACTCCTTACCTTTTGAACTTACAAAGTGACAGCACAGCTTACCCAGAAAAAAAAACATGCAATATATCAATAAACTCAGTTCTTGATTAGCTCTTCTTGTATCTCCACTTCTAATACTGACAGATCTTGAATGGGCTTTTTGTTATGACTATTGACTTTAGCCTTTTGAAATACTGCTGAGTGGTGACCCAAAGGGGTGGAGATGGAATTAGATTCAGCGGCACTTATACCATCATCTGTTTGGTATGTTACTTCCTTTCACTCTGATGTTGGGAAGATCACACCCAGCCTTCACATTCCTCTTCAACAAGTTGTGTCAAGGAAAAGGGAGAAAGGAAGCTGCCCCACATACCACTGGATATCAGAAAGGAAGGTCTTAATGAGGATGTCAGGATGTAATTTCTACAGAAATCAGCCCTTCCTTTTGTCAGTCCCAGGTCCAGCTGCTATAAACATTCCAACATCATCTAATGAAGTGAGGGCTCTATAGACAGTACTATATTCTCTGGGTTATTTAATTCTTTTGGCTTATATATAAAAAGACTGCTGAATTCTTAAACTTAATAGTAGTAATAAATCCCTAAAACTGAAACGAAATAATGGAGTTTGTTTTGGCCAGAATATCAAACACAGGTGAGGTGATTGAAACAGACAACAAAAGTATGTAAAGTAACTTGCTGTAAAGTAACTCAGTCATACAATAGCAACACATTCCTAACTAGCTGAAATGAAGAACTCTGCCATATTCTTATACATACATTTTTATTCATAAGTATTTTATATATATTAGAATTTATCTGCACTTTTTCTATTTTTCAGCCATAGCCCTAGTAGCAATAGTAAAAAAACAGAAGACAGCCATGAAATGCACCATCATGGAAATATATTTATAATATTCCTGCTCAAGAAATGTAAAAATAATGTTTGATCATATTTTGTAGTGACTCACATGTAAAACATTGCATGTATTTCTGTGACTCATTAAAAGCCTCTTAAAACCAACTCATTTACCTTAGAGAGGAATGTGCAGGAAATCCTTTGTAGCATGCCTATAAACCTTTGTGAGGGTATAGTAATTCAACATAAATAAAGCACCTGTAGTTTTTTATTCATAAGAGAAAAAAAATCTGCTTAACCAGAATCAAACAAAAATCTGTCTCAAAAAAATCTTCTTTTGTTTGTTGATAGCTGGATTAAGGACCATGATATTTTATGGCCCATTAGGGTCATTTTGGTACTGGAGAGTAAATGCGTTAACCAACAGTATGAGGTTCAACAAGGCCAGGTGCCGGTTCACAACAGCCCCAGGCAGTGCCACAGGCTGGGACAGAGTGGCTGGAAAGGACCTGGGGGTGCTGTGCCAGCAGCTGAACATGAGCCAGGGTGTGCCCAGGGGGCCAAGAAGGCCAGTGGCATCCTGGCCTGGATCAGCAATGGTGTGGCCAGCAGGAGCAGGGCAGGGATTGTCCCCCTGTCCTGGGCACTGCTGAGGCCACACCTCGAGTGCTGTGTCCAGCTCTGGGCCCTCAGGGCAAGAAAGACACTGAGGGGCTGGAGTGAGCCCAGAGAAGGGCAATGGAGCTGGGGCAGGGTCTGGAGCACCAGGGCTGTGAGGAGCAGCTGAGGGAGCTGGGGGTGTTTATCCTGAGAAAAGGAGGCTCAGGGTGACCTTATCACCCTCCACAACTGCCTGAAAGGAGGTTGTGGCCAGGTGGAGTTGGCCTCTTCTCCAGGGTAGAAAGCAACAGGACCAGAGAAAAGGGCCTCAAGCAGCACCAAAGGAGGTTCAGATTGGGCATTAGGAAGAAATTCTCCACAGAAAGGGCGGTCAGATATTGGAAAGGATTGCCCAGGGAAGTGGAGTCATCATCCCTGGAGATGTTCAAGAAACAACTCAACATGGCACTTTGTGTTGACAATCTGGTGCTCTAATATTGCACTTGATGATCTTGGTCTTTTCTGGCATTAAGGGTTTTGTTATTCTCTCATTAGATAAATGAGGTACTTAAACTTTTATGCAACATTTGAACATTTCCAGTCCTGTATGAGGTTGGTCTTTTTTCATTGCTTGATGTTCATTACACAAGAAGAAAATGAATGGTGATCAGATGATCAGTCACCTTGACTGTTAGAATGAGTTCTACAGCTATAGCCACAAAAGCAGCACAATGATGAAATCAAAACATGCCCCTATGCTTGCCTGCAGCCATTTCTCAGTGATACACTCCAATGACAGGACCATGCCCCTGAATTTGGAAACCTGAATACACACTTCAACAGCACAACAAAGTTCCCCACCAAGAAAGTGCAAGTTCAGACACCACATCACAACCATTCCTGTAGAACTCATGGAATGTGCCCACACCATGAATTTCAGAAACAAATACATGGGGAAATATATGTTTTAAAAATAATTTAATCACTGAGTTATGTACCCAATTTTCCATCAGATCATCTTCAGTCAACCTGAAGATCATTTAATTTTCCCACACCTTTGCATTTGAGCACAGAACTAACCATCAGGATGATTCTTGTTGGTTTTGTTTTGATATGCTTCAATTCCCAGGACTGGGTACCTGTTCACCTAAAGAACAGCTTATATTGTTCTAGTTTTAAAAAATGGCTTTAAAAATTGAGGTAAATACCACTATTCCCACATTAGAGCCAGCAGACCCTCAGAATGTGGCAGACTGGCCTTACTGCAAATCAGTATACCAGGCATCCAGTGAAATCTTGGCCTTATTTAAACAACTGCACTGGGTTTGCATGGCCAGTTTTTAGTAGTGGGAGTGTTACAGAGGTTGATTCCATGAGAAGCTTCCTCCATGTCAATCAGAGACGTTGCCAGCCAGCTCCAACATGGATCCATCACTGGCCAAGGCCAAGTTCAGCAGATACAGTGCACTACTCTGCATTAATGTATTGCAGAAGGAAAAGGAGCTGTCATGCACATGTAATTTCTGCCAGAGTAGAGCAGGCAGAGAGGAATAACTCTACAGAACACTACAGAAGGTGGGAGAGGAGGCACTCCAGGCACCAGCGCTGAGGTTCCCCTGCAGCCTGTGGTGCTGACCATGGTGAGGCAGCTGTGCCCCTGCAATGCTCAGAGGTCCCTGGAGATGCAGAGATCCACCCTCAGCCCATGGAGGAGACCCTGCTGGAGCACGTGGATGCCCAAAAAAAGGCTGTGATCCCATGGGAAGCCCATGCTGGAACAGGGTCCTAGTAGGGACCTGCAGACCCAGAGAGAGAAGCCCATGCTGAAGCAGGTTTCCAGGTAGAATTTGTGATTTAATGGGGGACTCATGCTGAAGCAAGCTGCTCTTGATGGACTGCACCCTGTGATAAGGGATTCTCACTGGAGAAATTAATGGAGAACTGTCTCCTGTGGGAAGGACCCCATGCTGGAGTAGTGAGAGGACTCCTCTCCCTAAGCAGCAGCATAAGCAATCTGGAGGAAGGCTGCGGTGGTGGGGAGGGGGGGGAAGGTGTGGTTAAGATTTGTTTTATTTCTATTATACTGTGCTGATTTTTATTTTGACTGTAATAGATTCAGTTACTCTCCCCAAGTCAAGTCTGTTTCTGCCCATGATGATAACTGAAGAGTGATCACTTTCTATCCTTATCTCAGCTCATGAGGCTTTCATTACACCTCTTTCTCCCCTACCCAGTTGTGGAGGAAGGTGAGAGAGCACCTTTGGTGGGTACCTGGCATCCAGCCAGTGTCAACCCACCACAACCACAGAATTATTGAATACAAGAAGGCAAGTATACCATCCAGTTTCTTCAGTGGTTGGTAGAGAAGCTCACTCCCTACCAAATCACAGAAAATTTAACAAGTTATTCTGCTTTTTTTGATTACCTGTCTTCCCCTGCATGCTTTGAATCATACATATAGTCATTATCACAAAGAGTTCTGATTTACTTATTATTTAAATTAGACTGTTCAAGATCAAAACTATTCTAAATTTCCAGCGACACCTTTGTCCTATGAAAATTTTGTTAACATTTCAGCATTTCTTCAAAAGCACCACACAAATCACAAGGGACAGAAAGGAAGATTGGACACGGAAGGAAAATTCTATTGTTCTAGCTTCCCCTGAAATATAATAATTATGCAAGGCGAATTTTAAACAAAGGTGGAGATAATAATAAAAAGGAGAATAAGCTTTTGTGTTGGAAGGAAAACTGGCACACTACTTAGTCACTGCAAACATAGAAGTATTATGGATAATAATGCAGCTTGCTCTGTTGCCTACAAAATACTACCAAATAAGGTTTTCTTAATATTGGGATTACATGATCTAAAGGAAGACCTGTGGCAAATACATTCAGCAAATATGAATACATAATTTGATAGCTCTGGATTTTGCATATGGCTGGTGAATATATATAGACTGCACTACCACCTTTCACATAATGTGGATAATCAAATTGCTCTCCAGGTTTTCAGTGTGAGGAGCAGAGTTCATGTTTACTAATGTTAGAAACTCAGGTTCAAATCCTTCAGATAACACTCATTAAAATTTGTTTATGGCCTCAAACAGTTTCTTGTCTTAATATTAGTATGGGACAAAACAATCTTTATCACAGAGGTTGTAGCTGAATATTGCCTTTCTTAATTATTGTATCTCTTATGTTTGTCACCTACCATATCTGGGAGATAATCTACTCCAAAACATAGGATCTGTACCCAGGGCACATATCATTTACCAAACTTTTCTAACAAGGTGAGGACTAAACTTGATAATCCACCAAGATTTAAGATTTTTCTTGTTTATACACAACTCTCAGCTCAACACTGAAGTGTTTCAACATCATAATAACTATTCTTTTTAAGAAGGAACAAAACAATATTTAATTTCTCTTTTCATTCTCACCTGGCTTTCCTCTTCCCCAAATCCAAGAATGGCAATAGAGCTTCCCTAATTCAGAAGGTTTGTCTGAATTATCCTTTCCAGCCATTCTAACAAGATCAGCACAAAGTTTCCAAGCTGAGAGAGTCCTCTACTACCAAAAGTGGAAACAAATTATTTTTGCACCAATGAAAGGACACAGACTCATGCACTGATCACAGAAATATACTGCTTCCATGCAGTAGAGCATCCCCAGCCTGTGTTGAAATATTAATGCTACTTAACACAACCCAGTTGACTAACATCCCTTATGTAACAGAGAACAGAAATACAACAACACAAAAAGAGTTCAAATCCCAATCAAATTGGTATCAGGCTCTGCTGTCTCCCAAGAGAGATTTCTTTGCTAAATAGAAAAGTTGTTTTTATACTGAATTAGCAGTGTTGTTAAATCCCACATGCACAAAAGGTTGCTGGATGCTTCAACGTACACACCCAAATCCCTAAGTACTGAGCTGAAGAGTGTACCTACCCAAGCTTCATAAGTGCTAAAACCACCCATGCCTTTTTCTCTCCTGGAATATGTCCAGTTAGTAATTTCTTTGTCAAAACAGAAGCTGAGCAGCATCTCTGCAGTCATGCAGATCTGAGACACTGAACTTGATCAACAGAGTGGTACCCTACTCAGGAAGCAGTGGCTGTTGACAAAAGCATGGTTTATGAAGTAGTTCACTGGTACTCATGAGGGCAGAGACTCTAAGCACAAATCTGAAATGGTCAATAGGATAAAGAAATGAAGATAAACTACCAATCAATCAAATATTTGTTGTAACCTTCTCTGTAAATAATGGCAAGTGTCAGCTACAGCAGTAAGTCAGGAGCCAGTATGGCTCCAGAAGTTCAGTGCTCTCTCCCTGCCCTTATTTCCTTTCCTCCCAACATGCACACACAATTTACTCATATTCCCTGAGAGAAAGGGATCTACCTGAAACTTTCACTGGTATGAGTCACAGTGCTATCAATTTTTGCTCTAGAAAGCTAGGTGACACAGTGAAGATCTCAGGTGCCAAAAGCCTGCATACTGCTCTGGAAGGCTGATGATTGATGAGTGTTATCCTTCTAAATTCCAGAAAAGAGGACAGGCCATAAAAAAGCTTTTCTCTTGGAAAAGCTCATAAGTGATCCCAGTTTGTTTTCACTGCATAACTCTATGTCTCATCCCAAACCTTACCCTATAATGGAAGAGATCTGGGTTCAACATTTGAGCACAGTCTATAGAAAGGTCTTTAGGTGATTGCATAGAAACTTTACTGACAGTAATGGTAAAAATATTGTGAGGACTCATCCATAGACTGATACTAAGGCACATCAGATAGCAAAGGCTTGATAGGTCCTTTTTTTTTCTGTTTTTCTCCTGTCTGATTTTATGTCTTTATGTCTTAAAAGGTCACCATTAAAAAACACAGGTCGTAATTTGAAAATACTTCCAAATGAGAAGTTGAATAATGCCTGCAAAGTAATAAAGTATCAGTGGATAACTATATAAAGAACAAACATTCAGCTTCAGCCATTACTGTCACTTAAAGCTAGTTCCGTCACTTAAAAAACGTAAAAATGTAAAAAAATGCAGAACCATGTCTGCCTGTCTGTTTTCTTTCCCTCACAAATCTTGCTTTCTCTGCAGCTGGAGGATTCATGAGGCAAATATGATATGGCAAAGAGACCTTCAAATAAGCAGAGGGGAAATACAGAAGAACCTTAACAAAACCTGAAAGAGCTTCAGTAATGCAGAATGTCATCTACTAGCATACATATCTCTTCCCAGAAGCACCTGACATGAATACCAAAAACTGACAGCAAAACCTGGCCTGTGGGAAGAGTAAGGTCTTCATGTCTTGGGGACGTCTTAGGGGATGATCTTGTGGATAAGCCCAGTGTTTGGATTGTGTCTCTAAGCAGAAACTCGGAGCTCTGTAGGGCTTCCAGAATGTTTTCTGTTGCCAGGCTAACAAATAACCTTACAGCTATTTCCCTAAGAATAATACATGATAGTTGTACAGCCAGCTATGTTTTGAAAGAATTTGGATTTTGTAAGTTTTCTCTGCATTTTCCTGTGGGAGGCCATGAAATGGCCAAAAACAAGTTTGGCTGTTTAAGCAGGTAATGATTCTAAATTAATGACCTAATCAGATGATTTTGGTCTTTGTGTGAGGCCTTTTTTAACTTTCAGTCTCAGACACAATGTAATAATGTCTATCAGCTTTGAGCCCAAGAGGCGGCATTAGATTTTTTATTTGCCTTTTTCTCCTTAGGAGGAAAGAAATTTGGAATTAAGAAATCAGTCTTTACATAAAGCACTTACTGTCAAAACATGGAGCCAGATCTCGTAGGTATGTTTCTTAGAGTAGAAAGGTCAGTCTCTTTTGGGTTCACTTTCCCTACATGAAAATGACAACATCTTACTGGATACTGTTAAATGCAAAATGAGTTGTGGTCAAGAGAAAAGATTGTTACTGTGGAAAAACGAATTTAATTTAGAATTGTATCACACAGACCAGGGTCTGCCTTAAATAAGACACATGGTTGTCATACTGGAATTTTAGGTGGCTTAGGGACCTCTTCAGATGGCTGGGGACATATTTTCTGGTAAAACTGTAGTTTGCTCCTTGCTTCAGAGAGGATTCTCTGTTAACCTACCAAAGCTCAGTTTTCAGAGGTTCTTGGCCATAAAGTGTGTTCTGGGTACACTGACTTCAGCATAGTCCAAATTACAGACATTCACCTTTACACAGAAGCTAAAAAGAAAGAGCATTCTTGGGCCTATTCTTCCAGGATGAAAAAGGTCATGACTCTTCATTAGAGCTTTATAGCTCTTTTGCAAGAACATCCTCAATCATTAGATAAATAAACCCAGTATAAAAATTTTACTGTGAAATACCAACACATATGTCACTTTGTAAAATAAAGATTCCATATTCTAAACATCATGGAGGGTAAGCATAAACTGTACTATATTCTGTGTAAAATCTCTTCTCTATAGACATTTTAGATAATTTATCTATTAATCTGCACTTAGGGAGGAGACCTTGTGAAGTTTTTGGCATAAAAATTATCCTCTCTTTATCCCATGAGATGAAACTACACCTTTTGTAAAACAATTTCAAAGGAAAAAAAATCTCCATAGAAGAAAATTTATTGATAGGCTTAGGTAGTTTGTTATCAAACCAGTGTTTGAGGTTAAAATATCACTTATAGCTCTAACTTCAAAAGAAACATTTATTGTATGGAAACATTCATTCATTTCCTCCATCCCCACAGCATTTTCCTGAAACACTGAGAAACACTGTAAGTTCTGCCAGACAGCAAAATACATACTAAACTGGAAATTCAAAACTGCCGAACCAAAGGATTCTAAATTAAATTGAAAGGCCAAAACAGCAAGTGAACAAATGAAGCTGACTTTCTCAAATGCTACCTCCATGAACAGGTTTTGTCAGGACTCAGAAATCCATCTTATGCCTGCCTCTCTTGGGAGGACTCATTGAAATACTGAAGCAACAACTCCTGGCTAAGCAGTACAGGTCAGGGTTATTTTAGGCCATGCCTTGTCAGTAGCATGCACCATGCACCACAATCATAAGTTACTCTCCACACTTCTCACACACAGCAGCTACAACCCAACTAGGCCACCTTTAGTGGAAACAAGAGTAATGAGCCAACCAGAAAAGAAAATTCATAAGCATTAACTAAGTCAATGCCAACAGTTTTGCAACTAACAGATCATAAAAATTATAAGAACAGGGCAGCTGACAAGCAATAAAATAAGCAGTGTAGAAAGCAGGGCAGCACTTTAATTTTCTGACTCTTAAATATTTCTTGTATAAGAAATATTGCTAAACATGAGTAAACAAGAGAACTTGAAAAATTTTCTAAGAATCTTTGAGACCTCAGAATGTACCGACCTGCAAAGGTAACTGAGGATCACAAAATAAAAGACACCAATACAAGTATGTTAACTCATAGTTCAAATAACTTTCATCTTTTGGAGTGACACACCTGCAAAACAACCAGTACCACATACAAACATAACTAAGAAAAATAAGATAAAGTATATAGGCAAGTCTGTTTTACTTTATGACCTTTATCTCTCACCTCCATTTCAGAAATGTTAATTCTTAAGAGAGGGGCAACAAGACTTTCATTCCAGGATGGGCAGTGACTTACCAGCAATGTTAACACAGCTTGGTCAAAGCTGAGCAGCACAGAAAACTTTACCCTATCAATCCATGCAACACACAGGTGATTGAAAAACACAATATCAATTTTGCAGGAGGGAGAGATGGAGATAGCCACACTCAAAACTCTTTTCAAAGACCATGTAGGTAACAGGGACACTTCATTTGTAAATTTTCCTTCCTTTTGCTCCAGTAAACCAAATTCAATGCAGAATCCTATGAGGACTAAAACAAGGCCTTTCCTGGCTGGAATGGGATTTCCTACTTGACTGACTTGAAGCAATGTTGGACCTTAATTTTAATACTGCAATATACCAGTACCACCTCTCTCTCACCTTCCTCCCTCTATCCCCTCCTGTGATTACACAGAACTGTAAATACTTCATGGAAAGCCAAGACCACCAACACAGCCTTGATACTGTAAGCACGAACAGCTTTGAAGCCATATGACTAGAAATGACTAGAAAAAGACACAGCAAGAAGGAAATAAATATAACCCACTGGCAGATAGAAAAAATAATTCAAAATCATCATTTCATACTCTAAGTGTAGAAAACTTAATTCTGTTGTTCCTCCCCTTTCCACCTCACAAAAGAAGACCTATCTCATATTTACGTAGTCTCTGAACCCTGTTTTCTCAACACACACTTTACCTCAGGTAGGGTAACAGATGCAGTTTTATTCCCTCTTTACATTAAGACTCCATTACATTTTCTTGCTAGACCTGTCAGTGGCTATGACTGCTGCCCTCTTGCACCTCAACTTCATTTCCATGAATGAATCAGATAACAAAAATTGTTTCATTCCTGTGAAAATGTAAGGGAAACAGTTTGATGCACACAAGAAGAATGCCTTCACTGTAAACATAATCAGGATGAGCATGAATGTTGATCAGGCAAGACAACGAAGAGGCTACCAGGGTCCAGATATTTCAGCACAGATCAGTTCCAACAGCTGTCTTTGATTAGGGCAGCATTGACAAAGAACCCAGACCTGGAAGAGGCAGCCAACAGGGTTCGTCAAGATTTTCCTTCCTCATGGGTGTTTATTGTTCACACCTGAAGTTCAACCTTACCTAGAAAATAAGTACAGTTTAAAAGGTTTGCTTTCAGCAATGAGCTTCAAAAGAGAGTAGCAAAAAGTGAGGCCTTGTACAAGATGCAGCACAAATACCAAAACCTTGAACAATCCAGTGCTGAAGTTCATGACTTACAAAAGCCTTAAGTCACTTTATTTATCTCATGCATATGACATGAGATTGCCTTAAAATGTGCCAAGTTTGAAAGTTCATCCTTAACAGTCATGGTCTTAGGCTGGAGTTTGAATTCCTTGTGCAAGTTTTGCATTACCTGGGTGACTGCAATGGCTGCTCTGTTATAGGTCCTGTACTGAAAAGTGAGGGGTGGCAGAACAAATTCACAGGCAAGCTCTTGCTTGCCACATTCTAACGTTTTTAGGCTTTTCTTAGCAAATTAAGTACTAAGAACCTCAGCCCACAGTTTTTTTAAATGCACTTATTTTTATGGCTTACATAAAATGTTATGATTCCACATTTAACTGCCGGGAGAAGGAAGACATGCTAGCTTAAATCTTGCAATGAGGCCAGTCTCTTTCAGAGCCTCTGGCACCAATCATTGCCACTGAGAGTCTGGATTGGAACTGAATGAAGTCCAAGTAGCAAGCCCAAGAAGCAATTTCTAGGGAGGTTTTTGTGTTGAGCAAAATCGACTGCTTACAACTGGGACTCTGAAGAGTTCCTGTTCAAAACACTAATATATTGTCAAGTTTACAAACCCCAAGGAGCAAACACAAACTGCTAGAAGGCAGAAAATTTCAGGTTTAAGAGAAGCTATAAAAGTAGACATCTCATCAGTGTCACATAAATTGACTTTTACAGTTGGTAAAAAAAGTTGGTTTTCTCTCCCATTAAAATCCTTTCATTTGCCATTATCTTTTTACAGTCTCTTCTGATTACATAAAATAAACAATTCTCCCTCTGGAGCTGGCAGAGCCTCTGTTACCATTGATACAAAGGATTTTCATTCCCACATCTCTTTCCTTCATATGTCATCTTTTTCATCAGCAGACCCATGGCTAGCAGAGAAAAGACCTCAGACAAGAGAAACTCTGGTGAGCTATTTCCATGCTATTCCTATAAATATATTTCTGGCAAGAGATTTCCCACATGACAGCTGTGCTGAAAGTGTAATATCCAAACTATGTCTTTGCATTATGCCATAAACACGATTTTGGGGAGATTAGTTAAAAGCCATTTCAGCATTCTGCCACCCACATCATGCAACTGCAGAGGAGTACCTGCATATTATGGAAACAGCAGGGAGAATTTCCATGAATTTAACAAAAAGTCCCAGCTCATGCAGAAAGTAAGGAAACTGGCACTGGGAACATTCTGCAAACAATTAACACATTAAGCCCTTTGGCTCTATTTTCTCTTGTTATTCTTAGAAACTGGTATTTCCAGGAGTGCTGATACATTTAGGATCATAGGAGGAGTGAACAGGTTTCTGTTCTGGAAGCAAATTAACTGAACAGGCCAGCTAGGAAACCTGCTGAGCTGAAAGTCATGCAATCTGTACCACTCTGTCCTCATTAAAATCTCTTCTGTAAAAATATATTTTTAGTGATGTCCACCTATACTGTCACATGCATAAGTCGCAATGATGCTGTCATGATCTTAGTAAATAATTGTAGAGAGCTGTGTCCTGAATTTTTCAGCATATTGTGTGTTTGATACTGTTTTCTTTAGCTTATAGACCTTTATATTGCCAGTATTTAACATATGCCTGGGACCAGAAAAATTATCTGAAGGATTTTGATTCACCACTTCTATATGTAAGTGAACTCATTTATTATCTGTTATGGTAAAAAAATACAAATTTTCTTACTTTTTATTTCTGAATGTAATGTTAGTATGGGAGTTAAATGGTGGTAATTAAATACAACAATCTCTAAAAAACCTGCTTAACTAAAACAATGTAAATATTTTCCACTAAAAGAGAAAACATCTTTAAATACCTCTTCAATGAGGTTGTTGTACATTCTGTATTGCTTTTAATGCTGAAATATAGTAACTTCTATCAGCACATGATCTCTCAGCATGACAGTTAGCTCAGAAGCACTTCTCTTATGTGCTGGTCTTGAAAAGAGAGAAACCAATACTTCTCTTTCACTAGATTTAACAATGTATTAACCTTGCAGGCAGAGAACAAAGGTAAGTGTATTAATATTGACAGAACTTCTTTTTCCCATTCCAGGATATGGTAATGTTTTACAGAAACGGACACATCTACCATGCACTCTCATCCACAGGTATAAATGTAAGTAAATTAAAACCTATACTCCCAAAATTCAACCACAAAGATAATGAAAGGTTGCAAAAGTTACCTGTAAACAAGCAAATAAAAAAGCCAAGAGTCATCATGCTATATTGTAGTTCCTCCTGTTTGCTCGGACAGTTTTGCATACATCAACTTCTAATGATACACAGTCTAAATCAGCTACAGAAAACAACATTTTTCACATGCAGGATGCTACAAAAACACTTTTAGAAACAGCAGAAGTGTGTCTTCTCTATGCTATGTGAACTAACACAGATCATAAGACATTTTCTTTTTATACACCATATGCTTTCCATGTCTGCATTTGGATTGCCTGATAGAAAGTGCATTCATATGGCTTCTCTGCCTTGCTCAGGAAGCGGCTGGTATTAAGACCTGGTTAAATGCAGGTAAATTGCAGATGATTGCACTGTTCAAACCCAGACTTCACAGTCTTCCTGTGAATCTATATCTGAAGAAATAGCCTGTACCAAAAAGGTAACTAGCGATGGTTTAAATAATACCTGTGACTACTGCAGAGAGGCACTCAGCAGACCAGCAAAGTCTTTGTGACTTGAATTGTTCAATATAATCAAGTTGATTTGAAAAGGCTTATCCAGCTTAAAACTGCTTGTGGGCATCTGCTGAAGAATATCAGAGGACAGCAGGGTGACCAGAAGAAAGCTGAATGAAATTCTAGTAAATACAAAATATTATATGTGGGTGAATACATAACCTTACATAGATATGCATAGTTATAAACTAGGCTAGCCAAGATCATGGAGAAAATCTGATACACACAAAATACATCAATTTACCACACTGCATATTTAGAACTAAAAAATCTACAGACAGAGAAGTCCAGGATGATTGTGGGTTTTGAAAGAGTTTCGCTAAACAGAAGATCAAAATTATTTCTTTTTTTTTTTTTTTTCTTTTTTTTTTTTTTTGTTTTGTTTAATTTTTTTTTTATTTGACCTTTCCAGTTTGTGATTCTGATTAAATCAATTTAGTCTCAGGTTTCTTCAAGAGGACTACTTGGCAAGGCTCAAGAATACAGGAAAATTAAATCAAATACCATAAAAACAAAGAAATAAACAAACAAAAGCAAAATAAGAAGAGAGTACAGTAAGAGACTACAAAATGATAAATGCCACAAAGAACATTTGTAGAGAAGGATTCTTCGTGACTTCTCACAATACATAAATAAGGAGGCACCAAAAGAAATTATCCAGTTTAAACGAAAGGAAATGCTTTTTCCACATAGCTTCTTAATTGGAGTGTGGAATTCATTACTACAGGAAGTTGTGGAGGCCACAGCATAAAAGGAATTGGAAAAAAAAGGGGGGGAATTTGTGGAGGATAAACCCACTGGTGGCTACTAGACACAATGGTCCGGATGCAAATTTTAGCACAGGAAATTCTTAAACTATCAGTTACTGGAGGTGAGGATAATTGTTTCCTACATCCCCTATTCCTCATCCTTGTCTTTAAGTACTTTTTGCAGGCCACTGCTTGCAATAGGACGCTGGATTGGCTAGACCTTCAGTTGATTCATATAGAAGTTGTTATGGTCTTAAGTCAAATTGCATTTACCATGGTGTCATAAAACATGGTGAGTTGACACTACCAAGTAACCTATAAAATCAAATTTGGCAATTCATATAGTTACCCAAAGCGAGAGATGCAGTTTTCTGAGAACAGCATAAGAAAATGCATACTAACTACAAATTACATGCTTGTGAGAGAGATGGTACATCAAGGAAGCCCTGAGTTTTGCATGACAAAAATCTCCATTTGCAGTGAGCAGCACCCAAATGGAGATCCATGTCTGGGTTGAACCTCAACAATTAAGAAACATACCTGCCCAAGCTTACCCAAAAAATCCCCGAGGAGGAGCACTTGGAGTGCTATCTATTATTTAATATTATATATCTATATCTATCTATCTATATATATATATCTATTGTATAATAATCCTTAGTTTTAATCATATGAGTCTGAACTATGTCTAGTCTTCATCAAAAATACCATTCTACATACCAAAACCACTGCTAAGCAAGTGTATCCAAGATTTCAAACTGGGGTAGGCACCAGCAAAGGCTGTGCTGTCTTTGTGCTGCCACTAATGGCATGAGAAGTTGAGCATTCTGGTGACATCTTCATCAAAAAGTTTACAGCAACATTTCTGCCATGTGCTATCTTACCCTGCAAGAAGATTGGGGTCTAGGTCTCTAAAATGGGGAATGGGGGGTGTGGGGTTGCTGTTCATATTCATGGTTGCAGAGAACAAAAACATGTCTGGTGAGTCAGGAGGGCTAACCCCAGAAACAAACAACAGACATTCCTGACTACTGTGAGCAATGGGACATGCTCTAGTTTTTTGAAAGTTTGTAAAAGGAAAATTGTTGCTAGCAAGAGCTAAACTTCATACCAAAACAAAACCTCTAATTTTGTTAATAAATCCACTCATATATTTACTCAGGATGGGTCTAGTAATCCAGAGAACAGAATGCTTCTGGGGTAATATAGCAACATTCTGTGCCATGCAGTGCTGTCCAGAGAGACAAAGAAAAGTCCAGGACAGAAAACCTTAGGGAGTCCCACTGAGCACCTCTCTTCTAACAAATAAGAAAAACTTTTGTGTACATTGGAACTCAATAGCAGAGACTGATGGCTGCATGAATTGGCCAAGAATACAAGCCCTTGGAAACAAGGTGTAATACTTGCCCACACCTAATTAGCTGCACATTCAGGGGTGTTAGCACCCAGCTACCATCTATGTACTGGGAAAAAGTCTTCATCAATCATTCTACAGCTTCTTATGTGAAAAAGCTTAGTAGACTACATCAGACTTCAACACATTGCATTCAAAACCTTCGTGCCATTTTCTCATGATCCTACACACACCTAAATTTCCTTTTTTAAAGCAACAATCCTCATTACTATTTTCATCTATAAAATTGTAATTTAAAACTCTTCTTTTTTATGACAAAGTTTGATAACATCTGCTTTAAACTAAAAATCTAGTGGTTGTGTATTTGGTCACTACATTCATCTGCTATTAAAAGTGCACTTAAAAAGAAGAAAAAGGAAAAAAAAAAAAAAAGCATACGCCCAAGTGATCAAAAGAAAGTTAATTGCTGAGACTGAGTTACGATAAGAACCTACACAGTCAGCACTTTGAAAGCATGGCTCAGAAGAACCGGCACCAACAGAGAGGCTTTCTGTAGTCCTCTGGTATTTACATTAGAAGGCGTTTGTGCCAAGCCCAGCAGGTTTTCTGACTGAAGGCAGTAGGTCCCTTGCAGAGGGTAAGGAAGGGGCGGGCGAGGGGCTGGGGCAGTGGGAGCTGCGGGGTGAGAGTTCCTCTTCCCCCGGCTCAAAGAGTAGGAGAAACAATGCTGAGAAAGGCAGGCGGCTACGGCCAGGTCAGCGGGGACGGACAGGCCCCCACCGGCGACGGCCCTCACCCCGTCCTGGTGTTCAGCAGCTTCTACATGCAGCTGTGAACTACGGAGCTTTATTTCCTTGTCTGACTTGGTGACTTCAAGGGGAAACGCATTAGAAGATGAAATTTGCTTACAGTGATAAACTAAAGGGGACAGTTTTTATGCATTACTAGTAGACATTCCTTGGCTGACATCCATGTAACCCCAACAGGTTATCTTTCCCAAGGAGATCTGCAGTTATTGCAGCACGTCCCAGGTGCCTCAGCTAGGCCTGTGGTCACCCCTCAGCAGGCACGGGGAACCCCAAGTGCTACCCAGCCTAAACAACCCTTTGTCACCGATCTGTCCCCATCCCCGGGCAGAGCACTCTGACTGCCCTCCTCCTCTGTTAATACCCCTGGGGACTGGTTTCACACACGGGGCAAAACTGGGTTGGTATCAACGGACTGCATTTGTTACAGGGCACTGCAAGATGCTGTACCGATTAATTAATCGCACCTGCCTCAGACACATTTGCAATTTGGGGGGATCCAATCATTGCTTATGTGTAGCAACTGCACCTTGGGCCCCCAAGCAGCAAGCAGGTGAGGCTGGAGAACAGTGCAGCACACCTGGCAGCACTTGCAATGCATCCACAGGTCACAGCAAGGAGCAGGTTTCCCTCAGGACATAAGCCCCACGGTCAGGCACCGCGGCTCCAGCCGATCCTTCCCATAGCAGCTCCTCCATCCCCCAGCGCTACCCCTGCCTTCATCCCGAGCCACCACTCACGGGCCGTGCGGGGCCCACGCCACCCCGAGGGCCACAGCGTCCCACCGCAGCCCGTCCTTGCAGCGGGGCTGGCGCACGGCCCCGCCTCGGCCCGGCCGGGCTGCTCGGGCACAGCTGCGCCGGGCCGGGCCCGCCCTTCCTGCGGAAAGGCTGTTCGTGCGCAGGAAGCCGGGCTGCGGCGCTGCGGGGCCCGCGGGAGCAGAGCGGCTGGGCTGCGGCCGGCTGTGGGAGCGAGAGGGCGGGGGCAGAGAGCGCGGGGCACACAGCGCGGGGCACACAGAGAGGGGCACACAGCATGGGGCACACAGCGAGGGGCAGACAACGCGGGGCACACAGCGAGGGGCACACAGCGTGAGGCAGACAACGCGGGGCACACAGCGAGGGGCACACAGCGAGGGGCACACAGCGTGGGGCACACAGCGCGGGGCACACAGCGAGGGGCACACAGCGCGGGGCACACAGCGAGGGGCACACAGCGCGGGGCACACAGCGCGGGGCACACAGCGAGGGGCACACAGCGAGGGGCACACAACGAGGGGCAGCAGCCGGGCACTGCTGCTGCAGCGGGGAGATCACCGCTGCTCCCGCAGAGCTGGGGTAACGATGGGCGGCCCTGGGAAGCTGCGCCGACTGCTGCAGGGAAGCAGCCAGGAAGGGCTCGTACTCTGTTAAGGAAGGAGGTGGCAAAGCCCCTTGGCGTCTGACAGCACCACAGTCCAAAGAGAGCTTCGACGAGACACCTTACCAAGGCTCTGGGCACACCTAACAGTGTCGAAATTCATGAACAGCTCACTACCGAGGGAGGCGAAAATTGTGCTGGTTCCCTCTCTCACATCCTCACACTGGCCAGGAAGCTTTGAGCTTCTCTTCTTAAATGAAAGTGCATATGTTCTCACCCTGTTTATTTAATTTTTTCAGAAAAAAATAAAGAACAAAGCAATCCTGGATACATCATATGCTCATTTGTCAGTTTTGTTCCCATTCCCCATACCACAAATAGGCACAAAGCAAGGCACAACCATGCCTTGAAGAGCAGGCTTCTGCTTCGGAAGGATCAACAGCTACTGATGCAATTGCCAGTCTAGGGGTTCCTGTAGTTTATGTTTAAATTTTTAATTTTCCATTAAAGGATACAGGTTTTTCCATGTTTTCGTAGAAATACAAGGGTTTTCCGAGCACACAGCAGCTTTAGATGTTAACCTCTGGGCTTAACCACTGTGGGATAACCACACACAGAGGGAACAAAACAGGCACAAAGTAGCCCGTAGTCAGACACAACAAACTGACCAGTTTGACAATGTGGCACCAGTGACTGGGCCTTGTAACACAAACACAGTCCATACAAGCCTGAGCATGAGTTTAACCAAGTTATTTCTTGTCCCCAAAGTGCTTTGGTGATACAGGACTTCCAAAACACCAAGTATGCAGAAGAGAGATCTGGGTAAGTATGTGGAGTACACATACAGTTCTTATACCTTATTAAATGGTCCCTTTCTGTTTAACAGCTGCCCCAGACCACACTGGTGGGTAGAGAAGAGGGAAGGGTTGATTAGGATTAGAGAAGGGCATTTACATACACAGGCGTTCCACAAGCCCTCGAATTCTTAGATTGTCCTGGATGAAACAGGAGCACCCAGATACCAGTACATATTGCATGGTACATCAATAAGAAAAGCTCTTAAATGCCACTGTCCTTGATGCATTGGAAAGTGTTTCTTTCACTACCTGGTCAAAACTGCAGAGAGTACTTCAACTCCTTCACATGTACATCTCATGTTGGACATATTTCAGTTAGAAAGCTGCATTTTATTTAAAATTTTTGAGCACTGCTGGCTGTCCTAACCCCAAGCACCCAAGGCTCCAGTCCACCCTGCCACATCAGCACCTGCCAGTGCTGCCTCACATCAGCTCCATTATGCAGGCAAACTCACACAATCACCTTCAGGCCTGCTACTGACATCTTGTTCCATGCTTTAGTGTTGACCCACCCAAATCCACTCATCAGACAAAGCTAGGCCACCCCTTTTTATGAGCCTTGACTCAAATCTGACCAATTCTGCACCGAAATAATAACAGCTAAAGTCAATGGGTTATTCCTAAGCATGCTCTTAAGCAAGTGCCACAGAGGTGATGATCTATCAGCTGTCTAGTTTTACTGGGTAAAAGCTAGCTGTACACTGCCTTTGTTGATGATGCTTATGAATGATCATTTCTATTTACACCTCACAACTCTAAAACACTCCAGCATATTTTTTTAGAAATTAGAAATATGGTAACTATATATTTTCTATAATTTATATTATAATAATATATATGTTTATATAAAACAAGTGTTCATGCTAATAATATATATTAAAATATAAATTAGAAAAAATTATGAAATTAATTCCTCAATTAGTCAGACAGTAAACTTAATTCTTATCAAGCAATCAAACACACACCAAAAACTATGGGCTAATAAAATAGTCCATTAGAACATGTTAACAGAGGAAGAAGACTCTACAAACTTAAAAAGAAGCAATTATGATATATCAGTAAACTAAGAAATTGTCATGTGTAAGTGGTGCAGTAACTCCTATCTGTTACAAGTTCATGCATTCAAAGCTGTGTGAACAGGTTATTGAAAAGGAAAACATTTCCCCTATTTTCTCCAGGTAGCTGTTTATTAGTTTTGGTGTTTTAGCCCAGCTCCCAGAGGAGAAAAAAAAAAGGAATTATTTCATCCACATAAGTGAAATCTTACAACTCTGAGTAGAACATGTTCTGATGTCATGATGTGAAAATTAAAGTATCAGTCATGGAAGGCAGTGAGGAGAAATTTTTTTCTTGGACTGCCTGGTCCTTCTGGTTCAGTGCCAAAAAAATGTATAATCTCTCAGGTTCAGGTAGGTGACTTCACACAGATAATTTCCTTGGGGATCAGAAAAGAAGTTCCAGAATAAAATGGAAGATATTAAGAGATAGATAGATAGATAGATAGATAGATAGATAGATAGATAGATAGATAGATAGATAGATAGAGAGAGAGATAGATCGATCCCATTGTCCCCATGCATAAGTTGACAGCTCTTTTCTACCGGCGAGGGATGGACAGGGAGAGGGGAGGAGGGCACAAGCAAACCGAGGAAACATAAAAAGGAAAGAGAAACAGGTCCAAACCACCACAATCTATTTACAACAATTTGTGCAGTGATAGGTCTGTCTGAAACACGTGTAGGAAAGGCTGCTGGAGAAATCATATCATGCTCAGGGTTAGATGTCAAGTTTTCTTAGCCAGGGATTAAAAAAAAAAATGTTTCCAAATACATTTATCCTGTACACTGTCAGGAAATAGTTTAATGAAAGCTGTTGCTGAGCCTTCTTTTGCCATGAAATAAAGAAAACAGTAGTGGTACTGGAAACACTGAGAATGGCCGCTGATTTCTGTGTTATCTGCTGGATAAAGGGCCACTGTTTCTGTGTTATCTGTTGGAACTTGTTCCTGGTGCTTACCTAGCTCTACCTGATTGACTGCAAGTTTGAGTAAGACCTAGCACTAAGAATAGCTCTAATCACTGCTCAAACATTTCCCTCTGCAGGCAAACCAACACTGACCTGTTACAGTTAGTATGATTCTACTTCAAATGTCCATAAATGTCCTCTGGTTTTGAGGTACTTGCAATGTTTTTGTTTGGTTGCTTGAGAAAGCAGAAAATTGGTGCGATTACCTGTGGAAATGGCATGCTGAACATATTATGAAAAATAGCTTTGCCATAATTGTAAAGCTTGGAAAAACCAGAGTCATTCTCTGCTTCATCAAAAGCTGGGAATGTGTATTTTGACTAATAAGTCAATTTATATTATTTTGTATTGACAGTGCAGTTAAGAGGTGGATGACAGAGAAAAAGGGATGGGAAGATATATATGGAGAAGATTTACACTGACCAACATAAAATGCAAACTAAAAAAAAAAAAAAACACCCACAAAAACCACTGACAAAACAACTGTGCCTTAAGGAAGGAAACGGAATCAAAGCCAAGACTGCTCAGTGGAAGGGACTGAAGCAATCAGTGATTCTTTTTTGCTTGCAGAGGGCCTCTGTCACCCTCCTGTGAAAGCACAAACAAAGCAGATTAACAGGCAGACAGTGTGGAGTGCTGACTGTGGCTGAAGCTTAAAAACATGTCAGTGAGATAAATGGCAAGTTCATGTTTTAATAGTACAGCAGTGTTACTCTGAAGCTCTGGACTGTCTGGCTGCACCAGCACAGTGAGGAGCAGGAGAGGTCTCCCCAAGGCTCCTTGTGCCCCATGGATGGGAAGGTTTTGTTTGCTCAGTTTCCTCTCACCACATTCCACATAGACACATGGGATTTTCCCTCTGCCTGGCCAAGAATCACACTACTGATTACAGGACTAAGGTAAGCCCAGGGCTAAGCCACTTCCCAGCTATCACTCATGTGCCTCACAGGTCAGAAACACAGACTCTAGAGCAGGCATGAGCTTTGCTGAGCTGGAGCCTGAGCTGATGGCCCAAGAATGGTGGTGCAGTAAATATTTCTTACATCCAAAGGTTCCAGATGCGGCTAGAAATGACCCAAAAAAAGCTGGTGTAAGAAGTTCAAAGGATCCTTTTTGTCATCATCTCCCGGCTTTCTACCTCAAACAGTCCTGAAAATTTTGCTCTTCTGGTTATCTGAAGTGGAATGTAATATTTATATAACAACTGGTATTTTGTTAAACAAAAAGTGACCTGCAATATTCTGTAATCAATACTGACATTTTTCATGTTCTGTCTTGGTTTTGTTAAGCCTGCTTTATTTTTTTTGGTCAAAAATACCATTTCACATTCTGTCTTTCATTCTGCATTTAACTTCACCAGCAAGTGTCAGTAATTCTGCATTTACTTTTGGGGTCTCAACTCCCCTGGTTTTCTTTAGGTTGTACTCCCATATTGTTAATAATAATTTTATCTCTTGTTTAATGAAACTATGTACTACAGGTACAAAACTAGCCACCTTGGAGAAATGTTATTACGTCAAACTTTTAATGGAAGCCTTTGAGAATTACGATGAGTACTTAACAATATCTTGCAGGAAAGTTTGATACAGCTTTTAATTTTGAACTCTCTTTTATTTTTTATTTTACCAAAAAAATTTTGTTTGCATTTTTAAGTATTCAAGTGTTTTTAAAAGTTAAAATGTATAAAAGAGCAAATGTCAAGATTAGCAATAGTAAAGTATACCTCGAAATTTTCAAGGCTTTTGACAGACAGAACTCTCGCAAACAAACTAAAAATGTGGGCAGGCTGGGTGAACCACAGAGTAGGCTGAGTAACTTTAAGGGATGCTCAGGAGAAATTCACAGCCTGGCTGGCAACAAGTCATGTGTGACATTTCTGAGAGGAGGCTGCTGGAACTGAGCACCCTCCCCAGAGACGTGGGCAGGGGGCCACCGTGCACCCTCATTAGGTCTGGGGCGGGCAGCAGTGGACACGGGCAGTGTGCAGGCTGGCTGGGCTGCAGTGGCAGACTGAGGGAAGGGTTGGTCCCCCTGCTCAGAGCTCCTGAAGTTCCCACCAAAGTACTGTTCCCCCTATAATCACACAGGCATTAACAGAGCTCATCAAAACATAGGGAATTTTGAAGAAGTAAAATACTGAGGGTTCAAGCTGAGTTGTCAAACCAGACTCAAGAGTGCATACTGACCAACTAAGAAAAAAAATAAGTGACTGAAGAGTCAAATAAGGTTGCCTCTATCTGTTTTGCAGTTCTTCCGTCTGTGTGTAAATCCCCTTGCAGTCACAAAAATGATGTGATAACGAGCTAGTGTTAGCGTCTTGATAACCTGAATGTCGGAGGTGAGAACACACCTTGGAAATATCAGGCAGAGGATACCAGTGTTGAGGATGGAGAAGGAAATGCTGTCAGCAAAGCTTCACGTTTTCGTCCACTGAGTGCACATACAACATGGGCTCCTGCTCTTATCTTGAGGAAGCTTTTTCTTCCTATGTCTCTCACTTGTCCAAGAAGTGAAAGTAAGCTGGTTGCATGGAAACAAGAAGAAAAGGAGAGCAGTCCAAGTTTTCCAAGGGCAATAAGCCCCCTTCTCTAATCTAGCCACGTTCTGGAGTGCCGCCCTCACAGTCTGCTCCCCCAAATGCTTTTCCTGAGGCTGCTATGCTCGCCTCCTCCTGCCCGCCAGGCCGGTGCTCCTCCTGTGTTTGCACTGCTGTGACAGCAGCAGCAGAGCCAGCTCACACGCTCCTGCTGAGCTGCCCATTCCTGCCCTTCACATGTGTAAGGCCATCTGACAGATCACATGGGTGAAACGATGGGGGAGTCTTCAAAACACTGTCCGGAAATACTGATTCCATTGACATACTTGATGCATGCACTCATTTCTATTTAATTATACTTTGAAAAAATAAGATCATGGGTATGTAATTCTAGTTTTATCAGAGTCTTACAGCTCTGAAAAATGATCTTTCACTATCGCGGATATAATTTCTTCTACGAAAGTAAACAGAATAATATTTCACCATCTGTTTTGCATGTACACTGGTGTCCTGTTTTCTTTCAAAGAGTTAAAAAAGCAGAATTACCTAATGCAGCACAGAATAAGATTTTTCAGTTGAATAATCTTTTTGGCAAAAATGCAGATTTGGGTACAACTGTAACTATTTGCAGGAACATGATTCGTTGATTAGCTTCAACTGAAAAAGCCTGGAGAGAGGGGAAATGTCAAGAAAATGTGATTTTTCATTTTAAAAATAACTTTGATTAAAAAGTTTCTGAATATAACACTGAATTTTAAAAATCCAAACAAACTCCTAGGGTAATATTTTTTCCCTCTTTTTCAGTTCAACAAAATAAGAATAAAGGTTTAATTTTAATCACAGACAAGATTGAAAATGAGAGTTAATCCACAAACTGACTCCTGGAAAATCAGTTGCAAGGCACTACACTTGAGGAATCTCCCACAGTCTCAAGAACATCAGTTGCTTGAGATTTAAGCCTGCTTATGTATTAAACAACAAACTCTTATAAGTCTACTGCCAGCATTAAACAAAGCTTGAGACAGAGCTACACTTCTGGTTATCAGCAGTAATCTCCCAGTTCAACACAGTCAGCTTCCATTTGGCTGCTGGACGTCTTAAAAATAAAAGTCAACAGCTTGAGATCTGTCCTTCTTCAACAGGGTTGAAATTTAAATAGCAGCTGCCTTCAGTGTTGCTACTATTTCTATTAGATTATGTGAATGTTTACTCAGGAAATTAAATGTTATTATTTTTTTCTTCTCATGCAGACCAATTAGTAGTGGAGAACATCGAAAGAATTAATACTAAGTTATTTACTTGCTCCTGAAGTAATACCGACTGAGCTGTTGGGTTTTGGCTATCTTTTATTAGGAGCAGTTACTTTAGTTAAAAAACAATGGATAAATAACTTAGAACTTCTGGAATAACATTTTTCCAGTGGAAAACATCTATTTATGAATGTCCAGATGTTTTGAATAGGGATTGCAGAGAAAACTCAGGGAACAGCTGCCAACAAAGTCACTGGACCCCCCAGATACCTGCTGTGAGGCTGCTGAGTCCTGCCCTCTGGGACTGATGTATCTGCGCTAGACACCCTCAATCTGGGAAACTGCTTTTCCTCAGAAAAATGGTCACACTTTGACAGGTTTGCTTAATAGAGTGATTCTCAGGCCACAACCTACTTGTGACCCAGTGAATCACTCTGACACTCTTCTGTGTGCCAAAAAGGTGGGTCTGGAGCATGACATGTACAGCTCACCCCACCAGGACACAGCTTTCAGCCAAAGCCACTTCACAGAGCAGCTGCCAGGTTTATCCTCATATGCTGCCTGCCTTTAGCACCTTAATTACCTTATCAGTTTCAGCATCGCATAGTTATCTAAAAGCACCTGTGGGAAAGAGACAGTCTTGGGAAAAGGGCATTATCCCTCCTTTCAGGTCTGACCTCAAAACTTTTTCCCAAGCCTCAACACTTGTTATGACACCAATTTCAAACCTTTGCAATAACTCACTGTGATAGAGGAGGGAGCAGCCAGAGCTCACACCCTTCCCAGAGCCAGAAGGCTTGAAAGCCCTGGAAATCACCCTGCCATGTTCTCCCCACCTCCAGTGGTTGCCAAAACAGCTGAGCTATCTGCATCAAACGGCTGGCAAAGGGCTTTGGAAACTCCCTGGGCCAGCATGTGTTGCCATGAAAATGTGGGGGCCAGTTCTGCTCTGTGTGGGCAGGATGTGAACACTGCCACCAAGGGACACCTTGGAAGGGCACACCAGTGCACTGTGTGAGGTCAGAACAGCATCCATGCCTGTGGGTGAATCTTGCACCTCAGTCAGCCACAGCCAGGGGGAACTGGAAGTAATTTCTGCATCCCTCCTCCAGCCTGTTGTGTCACTGTCTTTCATGATTATGGGATGCTACCACATGCTGAGAAATGTCAGAACTAAAGGATGAAGTAGGCAGCCTCCAGCTTTACAAGAAAGAAATCAAACTCAGTGAGCTCCTTTGGGGAAGTCACTCACAGAGAAATATGCTGTAGACAGTAAAAGCAAAACAGGACCAAGCAACATATCTAGATTAAGGGCAGCAGTACACAAGAACTAGGATGATATTTGTATGATATTAACATACAGTTGGTTCCATATTGATATGATATCATAGTGATGTCACTGTCTCACATCACTACATAAAGTGCAAAAGTGTTTTCATAATATTTATGCTAATCATTTGGCCTTTGAAAAATAAATGTGTTGTGATTTTCCTGCAAATACTCTGCAGCAAATACTTTCATTGGGAAACAGAGAATGAGAATGGGTTATATGAAACACACAGGTCGACATCATGCCTTCAGCTACTCTACAAAGGCAAAGTAACCTGGCATACTCCTGCATTTCAGGAGAGCACAAAATGAATTATTATTCCTGTGTTACTTCTGGTGGAGCACAACATAAATTCTAAGGATTAATGGATGCTATAACCCAGGTTCTAGTCCTATAAATATTCCTGTTCATGTTTTATTTTACATACAAAGTTCTAAGAAATAGTCTGTAAGGCGTGTTTCCATTGCCTGAACAAAGATAAACAAATCCTGCCGCAATCATCCACTCCAGGCTTGTGGTACTTGGGATGCTAATGGCTTCTCAGAAGCCTTTTCTGCTGACTTTCAAACTTCTAGAAAGAGCTTCTAGAAAAAGTGCTTTGACCCTGCTATTCCCCGATCACAGACAGACCCAAGATTTATGCACCTCAGTCTCCAATGACTCTTTAAATGTCCCACAAAATTCCAAAAAATTAAACCTGCCTTGAAACTACCCATCAGACCCTCAGATTAAAAATATATATATATATATATTATTTTTTCACTTTCTACATTTTCTCTAATATTTGCCAAAACCTAAACTGACTCTTAGCCTTAAAATGTCTTTCAGTGTTACAACACACATTTTTTCTTTAGACTTTTAACCTCTGCATCCCCTGAAGAAATAAAATTTCCATTTCATATTTGTCTTTGTTTTGGGAGATAGCAAGTAGCTCGTGATGACACACTTGCTATCAGATAAATTGATTTTTCATGAAGGATTTTTAACTGCTTAGAAGTTTTCCCAGCAAAAGCTGTAGTAATTTGGAGGGAAATCTCATTCCTCATATGTGATGCCAACATTATGCAACTGTTAGGGAAGAAAGGCAGGAAGATATTTTATGTAATCTTATGGACTCCTGGCAACTTTTGACTATGAAGCATGACAAAAGGCTTAGTATAAACCCAGCATAATTGATTCTTCACAGGGAATATGATGGAGCATATGGTATCCTGCCTGTAAACCCCTTTTTGCTATTTACACATTATACATTATATGTACCATAGTGTAGTCTCTAGTGTAGGTACTACAATTGCTCCAACACTGCCCTATGCTTATTAGTCCAATTCCCAAAATGTCAAGACAAAGGCATAATTGACTGCAATCATGTCTTTACACAAAAGCATAGAAGGAGATTTTCAATTCAGTATTTATAAGGGCCCTGTTATGTATAGGTATAGCCAAAAAAAAGCTTATTACTCCTTTCTCTCCCTTTTCAAGACATTTTTCTAACAGTTTTATTTCTGACAAGTTTGAAAAAACATGGATTTTAAGTATACCTGAGCACCATATTCACAGCAGGTTCTGAGGACTTATACTTCCAGATGACATTTTGAGAGAGAGAATCCTTTTTACCATATGCAAACTCAGAGCTTCAGCCAAAAGTGATTACTGCTAGTAACCAAGATACCTCTTTTATTTGTTGCCTCTGTTTCCACTGTTCATTTCAAGGAGTAGCTGAATTTTAAGTCAGTCACTCAATGCATGTGAAAGAATCAATAATCAAATATGTTCATTTGTTATAACTAAAATATCCTGCTAGTCTAAAATTGTCCACATGTGGGGATAAATTGCTTCACAGGCAGCAGGAATAGCATGGCAAAAGAATATCTGTGTTTATCCAAGAATTTTAAACACAGTCTACCTTGACCAAACATAATTTTTCAAGTGAGTTTTACAAAGAGTGCTTTAGACCTAGAATACAAAAATTCTGCTTTGTATTTCTGAGAGTATTTTCCAGTTTCATGTTAGGACCAAAACCAGTGGTTGCAAGAATCACAGTTGTTTAGGAGAATGGATATATCTGTTACAGTTGTCTAGTTCACAGATCAACTTACAGATAGCTCTCTGGAAAAATAACATATCTCCTCAAAAATGAGGAAAAAAGCAGCCATTCTCCCTGAGACATTTTGTGAAGAAAATTTTCATGCCATAAATTGCCTTAGCAAAGAAATTAAGGATGGCAGCTTGCACTATTTGGCAAGACAGGTCAAGGAGTGTTATCAGGTATCAGCTACAGAGACCTGCCCAGATCTGGGAGATCTGAGTACCCTCATGATCATCTACCATGGAGAAATGGAGCTAGGAATTCCTGGTTTAATGTTTTCACTATGAAAAGAAAAACAGGTGATGAGGTTTTGGGGGCTTTTTTTCAGAATTGAAAATTTTCTGTGGAACTGCCCTGGGCATTTTGGTTGGTTGGGGTTTTTTGGGGGGGCTGGCAGGGCATATTTAGAGAGAGATTATTTCCAGAGAAAGTTTCCCTGCTTTGCTAACAAATTGTATCCATGTCATGTGCAATTTCACCACAGATGTATCAACTTTAGAAAAGAATGTGTGGAGATATCATATTCCTCAGCTATTTTAAGATTTCCATTATTACAAAGACAGCCTAGTTATAAAAACACATGTGCAGACACAGCCTTGTGTTTTCAACAGAGCCCACATCTTAAGGCAAAGCTCAACCAAAGAGCGCAAATATAAAAACAACCTGCATAATTTCAAACAATCCTGTGTTAAAGATCTGGTTTTATTTGCATGAGTACAACGAAATTAGACATAAAATGAGGAGATGCAGAACCAGAACAAAAAATCCTTGTGCCTTACAATAGATTATGTGATTGTGTTTAAATGTTGTACCGTTCTGGTAGGCAATACACAAACAGAGTCAATTTTACGTGGGAGTGGCTGCTATTATAAACTCTGATATACAGCAATCAGGACTAACAGAGCAGCTCAGCTGACAGGCAGAACAGGTTTCAGTGTGTTATTCCAGGCTTTTCTACCACAAAATTAGCTGTCTGTGAAATGAGAGAAAAATACAAAGAAACCAAGTTTTATTGAGCCATTTCAGCTGTCAATCCTGACATAAAATGGGATCTTTGCATTCTCTTCAGAAACTTCTGCCAAAAGCCTGCAGATCTTTTGGTCCTTCTGCGAGTGTGCAACAATCCATTTACCAAGGTTTATGTATCTGCAGGCTAGGGCTTTGGATTTCACCCAGAAGGATGGCCTTTAATGTGGGTGCCCATCCTTGCTGAATGCAGGTCACATAGAGAAACACAGAGATGAGCAACACAGCTAGGCTATAATCTTGAGCAATCCCTGATTATAGAATGCCTTGAAGATTCGGTACAGTTTATTGTGCCAAATTCAGTACTGTCCAAAACTCCACATCATCTGGGCATAAAACCCTTGATCCACAGAATGTGTATTGAAATCATGCTCCCTTCCTCTGGACATGCTGGCCCAGGACTTGGGAAGCAGTACAGTCTGAGCAGCGCCCCTGGCTGCTGATTTCTCATCACAAAGATGGCCAAGCACCCACACTTGTGTTTGGGTTTGGATTGGAGATGTTTGCAACACAAACTGGCAGATGCAGGGCCAGCTCTGCCTCTGCTTCCAGCCTGAAAAGGGTAATGTGACTGTTACCACCACACCAAGCCCAAAGTAATACATCCTGTCATTGCACTCCATCTCCCTCAGCAGGCTTAATTAGCTTTGCCTCAAGTACCATACTGAGATGATCTGTGCTGGGTGCCTGTAGTAACCAACATAAGCATCCATCACTTCCCAAACTCCATTTCTGCTGGTCCTCTTATGGCCTGACTTCACACCCACTCTCTGCAATTCCTGACCAGACAAGTAACACCAGCTTAGCATTCACCCCACAAGCCCTGTGGCCTTTTCACAACTTTTTTCCAGCTCTCCTAGGCAGATCACCAGGCTACCTGGCAAAGCATCTGGGGCAGCTAGTTCCTGGGATAATGTAGACACACAGCAATGGGAGAGCACTGCTGGTGACTGCCTTCGTCCCATGGGCTCCAAAGCATCTGATGACATCTTTGCTTCCCACTCACCCTGGGGCCTGTGACCTCTCTGTAGGCAGCTGGTGCAATGAAGAGAGGAATCAGGACATGTCAGCATGCAGAGCAACCTCTGAGTCAAGGCAGGAACAAACACATGAGGAAGAAGATTTCCACTGGCAAAAGAGAAGGGAAAATTCCACAAGGTCTCTTTGCTTAGTCTTCAAGACAAGGCAGCAAGCAACAGGCTCCAGTATTTTCCATTTCAGAATGTATTTTATTTGCCTTCATTGCCATTTAGTTAAAATAAAACAGAGATTAACTTTTTATGTGGTTTGAAGGAATAGGAAATTCAGTTTGGTTCCTACATGAGCTTTATGTGGTCAAATACTTGTAGTATGTGAAAGAAAGCCAAGGCAGCACGCATATTCAGAGCCTGCTGTGCACAGCACATTTCAGCCTCACTCAAGGAGATGCTAGAATGCAATAGTGCTATCCATGTTTTTCCTTCCAGTTTCCAGATTTATAAAACAGAAGACTATTAAATCACACCCAAATACCTAGAACACTCATTTATAAAACACTAACCATAAAATTTCATTTAATTATCCTGTATTGAACTGAACAACATGCATCTGATTAAAGCATAATTTTTCTAGCTGAAGCTTACCTCCTGTGAAAATAAACAGTATTTTTTTAAAGGAATTAAACTGTCTGCTCTCCTCTTCTTCATTTCCTCACTTGCTGTTTGCTTTCCAAGAATAAAACATGCAATGTATAGGCAAATAGAAATTACTTGAAGATACTTACAAAATTTATATCAACTACTACTCAGCCCTCTTTTGCTAAATGGACTGACTTGGTTTAGGCTGGTACTGACACACTGTCCTTTCAGCCCTCCAATGGCTTTCACAGCCATTGTCATCATCTTCAAATTTGTTTTGCATTTTAGATGGACTCTGAGGGTGCATACTGTGTTGAAGCATTGGTTCACTTTCTCCCTCCCTTCCTTGTCTTTACTGTATTCCTGACAATAGCATCAGCCTCTCTTACCCCAGAGCTCTGGTGACAGTGCATGGAAAGGGGCAGACTGGCCCCCACAACTTTACAGACTCAACACTTTGGACTTCTTACTCCAGGTACAGCCTTCGTTGCCTGGTTTGTACTGGCAGACTGTCTGCATTTAGGCTGCCATGCTGGGACATCTTGGCTCCTCCCTTCAGCTTCAGCATCCCCATCATTGATTAAACCCCTGTCAGACTTCACAACATAAAATCACAGTTATGTACAACATGAGAATATATGCATCTAGATTATTGATGAAAACACAGAATAGTTGAAGGTTTTGTAATACTCTAGGACATGGAACATGCTAGAAATTTGGTGATGTTTCCCTTTTTGGGACAACTTTTAATTCATGTAGTACTTGTTTTACTGATACCACTCTGTGTTAAAGTTAAAATGTTATGCAGCACTAATACTGTCATTGTATTTGTATGCATTTTAATGAAACATAGTCAAATGAAGTTTTCTTTCTACCAAATAATGGAAAACAATTTTTTTCTTGCAAAATTATGCTGAATTTCATTAAATACTCTCCCTATCCTCTAATATCTTTATCACTGAATCCCTGCATTTCTTCTTTTCTTTCCTTGCAAAGGATGACAATAGACTTATAATTTACAGAGGACATTACACTTGTCTTTTTTAAACTTCAGATGTACAGTTTATAGTTGCACGACTATTACTGAGAGATACATGACTTCATCATAAGTATAGAGTATTTTTTACCAGTCAAGCAAACATATCCCAAACAGCCTATTAAAAAAAAAAAAAAAAAAAAAGAAATAATTTTCTAACATATGTTCTTTAGATATCCTCATGCCAATAAATGTTAAGGCAGTTTTCTACCTCTTCATGACCTGAATACATCATCCTGATTCTTTCCAAAGAGAACAAAAATACCAAAACCACAAGACACAAGAGAAGAGGAAAAATTACGATCTCCATATTTTCTGCACAGATGCTGATTCTTCAGCACCTTGTAAATTGAGCAAACTAATAAAGGGGAAAAATCCCACTGTGACAACAAATTGTGGTTCCCTTTTGACTGAAACACAGACTACACTGTGGTTAATTGAGCTGTGAAAATGAAGAGTCAATACAAACAAGTTCTCAAAAATTCAACCTCAAGTTCACATTTACCATACCTACTCCTTTTATTACCCTCTCTTTGCATGTCCATGGTTCCTACAAGGAGACATGCACCTAATGGACCACAACTGTTTATGCAGTTGAATGTAGCAGTATGAAAAATCATGATGCAACTACTGTGAAGCCAACCCATCTCCTTCCCCACCTATAATCCCAAAGTAGAGAGTCTAGTCATAGCTGGTTCTTGAAACAGTCAACAAGTCTGTCAGAAAAGATTTTCCTTCATCCTTCAAATGTACAAAAGCCAAATAAACACAGGAAAACATCATTCCTTGATATGATTGTGCAAACCTTTAATTCCTGAGCAAGCTTTTAGGTGCATCCAACCAAGGACATAAGGATTTTGTTTGCACAAATACTTGTGGAAATCAAGTTTTAAACTTAGCACTTAATCCATTGGAAAAATACCTTTGCCATGGGTAAATGGGAGTAGTTTCTTTACTATGGCTACAAACTGAAAGGTGCTACAAAGCTGGGCTGCAATTAAGTCTTGTGTTTGGCATCATCACTGTCCCAAGCCAAGTGACTTCAAGGGAAGAGAGGCTCTTTGAGGACAATATTTAGAGTCATTATCTGTTCACTGTGTTACTAATCAAAAAAAGCAGGTAAAACTGTAAGAAAGTTTATGTGGAGTGGATCATGTTAAGCAAAGATTTTGCTACAGCTACGCACCTGCTACTAGAACCACACAATTATTAAATACAAAATGTTTTAAGTGTTGCATGGTAAAAACAGGAAAAAAATATAGAAGTCAGTATTAATCCATATTGAGATTTTGCTGTGTGTATGGAGTAAGATTTCCTGACTTTTAGGCCATAATAATTTGCACTGTTTCTGAAAAATCTGTAATTAATAGTGGTGCTTTTCTGTGAGATGCAATTCTATGCAAAAAAACTACCTAGTACAATACACAACACCAGACAAACATTTTGTTGATCTAATAAGCCAGATAAGGATCTAAACACACCTTCATAGATGCAATTACCTCATGAGACAAGGGGAAATTCACTTTAAAACTCACTCTACCTGCACGATCTCAGAAGCCCAAACTCCATACAGGCCACTCCTCTGCCAATCCCCAACAAAACAGTTTTGAGTTTTTCAGCGCTCTGGTCCCTGCATGGAAGGTGCATGCAGCCTCTGCAAGCTGTCACAGCCATGCACGGGCTGCAAGGACAGCCTGTGCTCTGCCCTCTCAGGTCTGCAGTGGAAGAGACACACCTCTGCAGTCCTTTTTTCATCCAGGAACCCCAGCAGCACAGGCGGTGGCAGCCCGTGGCATTCAGAGCACAAACAGGATCTAAGGAGCCTCCCTGACACAATATCCTCACAGGAGGCATTTCACCCTGCTCAGTACTTCCCTATCAACAGCTCCTATCACAGTCATAGAAATGGAAGCCCCACACTGGCATCTCTGGCCTCTACACTGACCATCATCTGCAATCACAGCTCAAAACCAAACCACAGCCACATGGTGCAAGTTGCTGAATTGGTGCAAAGCCACTTTTGCTGACACAAACCTGTTCCAAAGCATCTAGAGGGGTAGCTTTTCCCCCCAAAATACCTCGAGAGGTCAGGTATAATCTCTAGTCCCAGGGGAGCAAACGGGCAGCACAGCCTGTGTTATCCACACTGGGCAATGCAATGACAATGCTGTTGGTCTGTTTCAGTCCTGCCTGGCTGCCAGGTGCTCAGAAGCACACAAGTTAGTGCACACAAATACTGAACTCCTGGCACTCCCCAAACTGCTGTGAAACCATAGTCTTGCTCCTTACTGCAGACCCACAACTTGTAGAACCGATGCCCCATCTGATTTCTCTAATTCCTCTGCTGATATCAACATTTCAATGAGAGTCAATGGAGCAAGAGTTTTTTACCATTAATGGTAACCATTGTACACCCCATAGTCTATCAGTTACGTATAATGTCTCTACATAGTCATTTGATAATATGAAAGAACAGAAATTTACAGCAGTTCTTCCAGTGGCTAGATTAATTCTACTTTTGTCTTGACTGCAAAAATTTGTGAAAGGGAAAAAAAAGAAGGGGTGCTTAAAAAAAATTGCTTGCAGGTGATTGCTCTCATTCTCCAACCTGCAATGGAAAAAGATAGGAAAATAAGAAGAAATCTTGCCCCACTCCTCTTTATGTAGTGAGGACCTATCAGGCTGTAGTCCTGTATTTAATATTGATTTCACCTCTACTTATTCACTAGCTCTTACTATCAATAACAGTTTCTCTTCCTTCTCTCTACATTGTGCTCTAGATTAGAAGATTCTTTATGTGTTTTTCTTCTAAGTTTTTGGTCAGTTTTGGTCATTTTTGTAAGTACAAAAGAAAAAGAATTTAAAAGGCATTGAAGCCATTATCAGAATTTTTAAAAATCCAAATAAAAGCCCTTTTATACAAGGTATTTTTCTTCTGAATTTCTAGAGGCACGGAGTACTCTATCAAACAAAATAGAAAATAGAGAACAGCTTTTTAAAAATCTCACTTAAATGGGCTTATTCCTTCCACAACAAAGAAAAAAAAATGTTCTGTGAGCTACAGAAAGAGGCTTTGATCTCAGCTCAGTTTAAATAAATATGACTTTGGAGAAAAGTTTTTCTGAAGTAGAATTACCATAGATAATCAACCATAAAAATCACTGTCTAGCTTATAGAAATAAAAAATATATTTTATCAGCAAGTTGTATTGACAAGGCTTAAATTCTGTGGGGGGGAAAAATGGCCTTTTATTGATCATAGAATCAATAATCAAAAAATTACCTGAGTTGGAGGGAACCTTAAAGATCATTAAGTAGTCCCAAACCCCTGCCTCAGGCAGGGGTGCTTTTCACTAGACCATGTTGCTCAAAGCCACACAAAACCTGGCCTTGACACTTCCAGGAATGGGACATCAGCAGATCCTCTAGGCAGCCTGTTCCAGGGCCTTTCCACCCTCACAGTAAAGAACATCTTCTTAATACCTAATCTAAATCTACCCTATTTCTGTTTAAAACCATTTCCCCATGTCCTATCACTATAGTCCCTGATAAAGATTCCCTCTCCATCTTTTCTGTAGTTGCTCTTTAGTTCTCTTCTCCCAGCTGGACTACCACAGCTCTCTCAGCCTGTCCTCACAGGGAAGGTAATTCAGCCCTGCCAGCTCCTTCATGACCTTCTTTTGAAGCTAAACCAGTCTGAAGTTATTATTGCTTGCATCAGAGATGATGGGAATGTCTCATGCCCAGATGTCACTGCCTGTGGGGTCTCCTGAACTTGAGATCACCCACAACAGGACATTTAGGTGGTTTGGAGTTCAGGTTTTCCCAGCTCAAACACCAAAGAAGAGTCAGAAACCATTCTCTGAAGTTTTAAAGGTTGTTTATTCTTTCTTATCTAATGAATTTTTTCTCTAACTTACAGAGGTCTGTCTAGCACGTCAATCCAAGGCACACTGCCTGCTCTTGGGGCAGGACTTATCTTTTATACTATAAATTACATACCTAATGTTTACAATTACTTTCCAATACATGACACCTTTATTACACTGTCCAGCTTTGTCCCAAACCAATCCAGTGGTCCATCGTGACTCAAAGATGGATGGCATGAAGAGGAAGAAAGACATACCATGCCTAAAATCCTCCATCTTAACTTTAAACCCCCCAATATAAACATTTCTAAAAATTCACTTTTCTACATTCTAACAACCTAATTTATAGTTTATTTATTTTTTGTGACTTGTAATTCTTCCTGCAATGTTGATATTTTTTCCCACGGGCTGAAGTCCAGTCCACAGGGGTCCTGGGCATTTTGCCAAGGGCTCAGAGACCCCTGCCCAGAGGGTCTCAAGGCATCCAGGGAAGCCAGGGGAACACCCTGGACTCCCACATCCAGTGAGCTTCCTGCAAACATCCCAGCTGCCATGTGAGCCACTGCTCTGCCCAGGCAGAGCTTATGGTGGCCTCAACCAGCTGCAAAGGCTTCAGTGCCCTGTAACTAGGTACACTTTCTCAGCAGATACCTGACTGCTGTCCCTGACACACTGCTCTTCCAGCTGTGATGGTATTGTGCTGATAATTTCAGTTAGAAGCTCAGAAAACTCTTCCCTTCTGCCACTTGTCCTCTTCTTCCTTACAAACTACCCACAAGAGATCTTGTTTGGGATTGTCAGGGAATCAGTCAGAGGGAATAGCAGAAAGTGCCTGGAGAATTTAGTCATTTGCATTTCTATTTGAAGAAGAAAGAAATAGTGGGCATAATCAAGGAAGGAGACAAGATATAGTTGCTGGGATGGATGGAGCTTGTTTTCAAAACTTTTAAAGACTTGTTACTTTCAGAAGACTGAAAGAGAATTAGCCAAAAATCCAAAAGAAAGGCATTTTTTTCACATGTAAACAAGGCATGCATAAATATAAATATAAATATAAATATAAATATAAATATAAATAAATATAAATATAAATATAAATATAAATATAAATATAAATATAAATATATACACAATTTTGTCCTTTAATGTAAGGGAAGTTATTTAATCATTGTCATATACCAGGTACTCTTGGAATGAGCAGTGAAAAACAAAGCAGAGGAGGTTGCTGCAAACACCAGAAGCTCCATAGATGTAAAGAGTCCTTATGATGTAATGGCAGCCAATTCTTGCTATTCTGCTTCTTACCATCAAAGTTTTGAATACTGTTTGATAAATGGTCAGAACTTAGGGGAAAAAATAAAATTATTTTCTCTTCTAACACACTCCTGACAAGGATGCTGAATAAAGGGCTTGTTGAAGTGACAGGCAGCTGCTGACATGTTTTTAAAGGAGTTTTTGCAGCAGGAGAGATATTACAGCAGGAAAAGCTCTGCAGAAGATCTTACTGTGAGGTACAAGCGCAGAAATTGGAAGAGAACTTATTCCTTAAGATTTAAAAAATGTTGTGCAAATAATCATGAGAGTATTTCTTTTCACATATGCTTTTGATGAAATGTCCTGTCAGTCTATATCTTTTAAACTTGTGGTACAGCTTATGATTAGAGGAAAAGAGCATTCCTGTTCATGCCAAAAGGCAAGGTGGTCTCAGCTGAAGTGAAGTCTATCATAAATCTTGCCACACCTTCTAACTTAAGTTTATTCTGCTGTTGCATGGAACAGTAAATGAGGATGATATAACAGTGGGTTCCAATATGAACTCACTAGATGAGGGAATTCCAATAAGATTAATTAAAAACAAAAACAAATAAACAAAAGAAAAAAAGGTGAGAGGGATGAATAAATAAAAAGAAACCCCACCTTCTGTTGGTAAATCCCTCCTTCTGAGTGTGATTTGGATTTGGATTTGAATTTGAATTTGAATGTGTGTCTACTGAATTCAATTTCTAATAGAAAAAGTTTTTCAGTTGTTATTGTGGCCAACGACTAAATATCATCTTGCTTTTCCAAAAGCAATACATTCAAGTCAATTCCCTTGACTCCTTCTTCACTGATGAGTTCTTAGGTTGCCTGGGTAGCTATAGCAGATTACAGAGTAAGTAGAGCTGCAAAGTCTTCTGGAACTTTTCTTGTGAGGTTTTGTTTTGTTTTTCTTTGTTTTTAATTTTCCTTCATTTCATTCCATGTACAAAACAATATTTGTTTGAAATCTGCTACTTGAAGAGTATTTCATTAAAGTATTACATTTAAGGATAGAGGAGGAGCTGCATATGCACACATGGAGTCCTTTTAGCACATCAGCTCTCCACCCCCACCCCTGCACAAGCAGGAGGGGAAGCCTTGCTGTAGGTACCCCAGCACTGCAGAGCTTCCCACAAGGTTTCTTGGTGACACAGCAAATTTGTCCTGGTAACAGATGTCCTCAGCTTTGGCTTGTCAGAGGGGAAACAACCACTTCAAAACAGAGCATGACCTCGATAGTCAAACCCAAAACACTTCTGCCAAAGCCTTTCCTCAAAATTTCCAAAACAAAATACGAGCTCTCAGAAGAGAAAAAAAAATCATTTTTTTGAAAACATAAACATTTCCACTAAAAAACTGGAGGCATCAAGTGTAACCTTCAGCAATAGAAACAAATATTTCCTGTTTAAAGAAAAATAGGGTTTTGTTAAAAAAAAATTCAGATGATTTCTAATAAAAAATGTATATAAATTTAATATGTAATAATTTAATCCTTGTGACTGCCTTATTACCTGTGAAGAGAGGAGGCAAGGTTTTAGATTTCATTTACCTTTATTTATTAAACCTAGGACCTACTTAAACTCAGTTCGTCATTGCGCACAAGGATAAGTTTAAATTGGCCTGGCTCAACTATATATAATTGCCTTTAGATATCCATAAGACATTCAGACATTGCACTGGTCATATACCTCTTCCCTCCTCACCCTGGCACTGGAGGAGAGCACTAAATGACACTGAGTTTGTTTCAAAGGGCAAAGCTGGTTTGGAGCCAGTCTGTGTTTGTCAGCTGTGTGAGGTCCTAGTTCTCTGTCCCTTATTGCCCTTTGCGAGCACTGGCTGCAGTTGCTGTCTCAAACTGGACACTGGCCAGCTGAACAGCTGGGTATGAAGGGAGAGATCAGACGATGGGTGCATCCAGCCCCATGCTCTGCTTCCAGCAGCATGATAGGAGACACCAGTCACGCAAGCCTAATGCTCTCCTGCACCTTCCTACAGCACCCTCAGATGTGTCAGGGTTGTTAGAGGATACATGCCCCTTTTTGTGCCCCTTAGACCTTTAAGTTAACTCTTTCCAGACCTTTTGCCCATTAAATTGTCTAATGTATATTTGACTATGCTGATACCATCTGCTTCTACAGTCTCCCCCAAGATCAAATTCAGAAGTTCACTACTTACACAGTGGAGTGTTTTCTCTCAGATTTGAGCTGATCTCTAACCCAAGTCCCAGTATACTTGGGAATTTAGTTGTGCATTAGGCCTGTCCACCTCCATTCTGATTTTGTAGGCTTCAGCTTTAGCACTCTAGCTTCTTCTGCTCCAAAATGAAGAGTTTCTTTAATGTCCTGTATTTTAATATCTCCTTACAAGACACTGATCTTGATTGCTGCCTTCTTCTAGGTTCTTCTTGAAGTGTAGAGAACGGAATTGCACACAGAACTTAAGTTGTGCACATGCCAAATAAAAGAGTGCCTTTTTCCTTCTCATCACCCCTCTTATGCTGACCGACATTTTGTTGGGCATGTTAGCATACTGCTGTTGTATACTGAAAGTTAATCAAAGAAAGCCCTCAACAGTGGCTCCAAGACCTCTTTCAAAGTTCAGCATCATGTAGATATGGTTAAGATTGCATTTTCCTAGATTCATGGCCTTATATTTATCTACTTTAGACTCATATTCCAACTCTTTTACTTGCTTACTCATTTTTGCAGTGTTCATTTGGATTCCCATTTCATCAGCCCATTTGATCACTTCCTCCATGATGGGAATTGAATATTAATCCTGCTGAACCTCTGTCTTTACTGGACAGATCTTCTAGAGGAAAGGAAGACTTCTCTCTTCAGATAACACTATTCACACTTATATAATTCACTATTCAGCACAATACTCTTCAATCATAAAGGTCTGTTCATGGAAAGTGCTCTGTTGAAAGTTTTACAATCATACACAGAGTTTAATAGTACAGAAGTCAAAGAACTGGAAGATGAAGAGATAAATTCAAGTTTTTGCATAAAAATATGCCAGTCGCTAAGGAACTGAGGTTTATACTTTTTTCTATTTTGTGCAAAGATATTTGCTTAATGCCACTTCTTAATTTTGCATGAAGCACTCTTAGTAAAACATTTACAAGAGGCTACATGAAGAAAACAAAACTGTGATTGCAAACAGAAAATGCCTTTGGTCTCCACCACTTTTGAAAGGGAAAATTCCTCAGTTATAATAAAACAAGAGTTAGTATTATTATCCTATAATAAAATTAACAGTTGTACAGGTTTTTATTGGCCTTACTTCTATTTGTACCAAGATAATTTCACTAAGACAAGCATAAAATAGACTGAAATCTTCCTGACACTGCTTCTAGTTCTCACCCTCCCAACAGTGCCCTTGTCAAAAAGCTACTTTACATTATATTGGGGCCCACAGAGTTCCTTATCCCTTGGTCCCCTAACAATACAGCACATCCTTGTCCATACTTGAGCATTTTGCCTGAAAATCAGATTATTTTGTTTTCACAGCCCACCAGAGAACTCAGAGAAGAGCTTCCAGTGTATGTATCTGCAAAAATAATTTTTATAATACCATTTTCCCCTCACAACTGTTTCCCTCTCTTCCCTTTACACCTGCATATTTCAGCTGTCATTGTCCTGTTAACAATAGAAGTGGAATATAGATCTTATGGAGGAGTTTGACATAGTTTATTGTAATACTACTATTTTCCAAAGTGTGCAGTAAACCAGAATATTTTTCACAAGGTCTGGGATAGTCCAACATGAATTTTAAACATAAGTTTGACTAGGAAGTTTAAATAGGGATTGTATACTATGTTGAATTTCCCAGCAGTATGTATGTGGGTATGTAACACTGCATGGTGGATTTTCCAAGGTCAAGCCATAGCACACAAGCTGGAGCAGCAGCAGCATGACCACAGCATTTGTGTATCCGTTCCATGACAGTTTGTTAGTTCATAACTAAATCCTCATTATTAACTAATCTCCCAATTCTTTCTGCCCTTGCTTGCACTGCCCTGACACCTACCACTGTCTCCCAGAGCAGAAGAGTTGAAGAAAACATGCTTTCCATCACAGGGATAGTTTATAGTACCTAAATCCTGGCAGAAGCAGAAGTTCGTCCCCCAGCAGTGCCTGAAAGAAGCTCACACCTGGTTATAACTGTGTAGCATCCTCATCTGCTTCCCAGGGCACTCCTTCACATTTTGGCTGCTTGATTAACTGCCAAGGCAAAAAGCATTTAAAAAAAAGCAAAAACAAAAACAAAAAAACAAAAAAAAAATTTGAAAACAGGAAAAAAGAAAGTATTTGGCTTCTCTTGTGAGAAACACTTTTGCAAAAGGGGGCTACAGCAAGGGACAAAGTGCAGGGAGTGTTTTGCTGCCCACTGCCACTGTTTGAGCACCTTCACCCAACAATACAGTACTTCTGAGCAGCAGAGTGAGGGAAGCACTGAATGCTGGACTGCTGACATTTATTAGTGCATCCAGCAAACTGCACATCTGCAGTAAACAAAGTTCCTTCTCATGTTTGCAAACTCAGAGCAAAGAGAAGGTCAGCCAGGATTCAGTCTTGCTGTACAGATCTGATCTACTGCTCAAAGCACTAATCAAGGGACCTGGTAGAAACAGTCAGGGTAATTTTCTAATTTCCTTGAGTCTCTGCTTCATATGGGAGAGAGACAAATTAGCAGCAAAGTACAAGGTCCAGGCATGTGCTCTTGAACAGCAGAATTAATAGATAACATGATTAGTGGAGATCAGTAAACACAATGTGTCCCAAAAATAATCTCTCAAGGGCTCTACCAGCTAAATTTAAACTATTTAACAAGGATAGCTTGTCTACAGCAGCAGCAGATTAAACTGCAGTTTGTTGTAGGCTTAAGGGCTCAACCATGCAACCTGTGTTTGCATTGAAATTTAATTCGCTTTTGACGTAGAGGGCTTGGACAAAGTCCTCTGTCTCACGTAAGCTCTGCGCAGGAAGTGGGCAAGTAATCAGCATGTTGCATAGCCAAGGAAATTCTGGCTGGCCATGCCTTGAGCAACCAGCTTCAAGAGCTCTCCTAAGTAAAACAAAGACACAGAGGCACAGTCCTTGTCTCAGTGCCAGGGGAGACTGTGCAACTTCCTGGCCCTATCAGCAAGATGGGGAAGGTTGTTTAAACAAAGATTTCCTTATGAGTTGCCATTTTCTCCCATGTGAAGTCAAGTCTAAGTGCATAACATATAACCACATCAGGCTACAGTCATGCCATTCACACTAGATCAGATTTTGGCCCCTGACACAGATGGCTCAGATGCTCCAGGCACCACACACAACACTTCTGTGTGCAAGTTGAGAGAACAATTCCAGCCCCTCTGCTGGCATATAAATATTAATTACTTTGAAGATACTAAAACTAACTCTAATAAGGGCTCAGAGAGCTAACTGATGCTTTATCCAGCCTAATTTTCAGTGACAAGCAAGGTACTTGAGGCTCAGCACACAAGTTAGACTAAAACATGCCATAGCAACTCCAACGTAAAGTGTCAAATGATCCATTGGAGAAGTAGTGGAAGAGGCATCCCATCCTACTATCAGAAACCCTGCCTGCCCCAGAACAAAACTTTTCGCCCAGAAGAGAAGGGTGGCACCTCTACCTCCAAAGCCAAAAGCCTTTATAATCCCATAGTCTAAAGCCAGATCTTCAGGCTAGTTCAGGATATCTCTGCCGCTTTAATTCCACACTGCTAGACCACATGTTGTTTTGGGCCCCTGGATAAGCCAGCATCATGTTGCAGGCTTTTATTCCAGTGTTGCACCTAGAGCTGCCTTGATGGTTCCCACTGCCTACAGCAGGGAGCATGGACACACTGCCCCAAGGACAGGCTGGCTGCTTACCTCATTGCCTTGACAGTATCAGATGGCCATGTGGCACTTAACTTCCCTATCATTCTTAGGGTCTCTTTATTTTTTTAAGTGTTTGCTTTCATCTGGATAATAAATACCTCTTTTCTTCCTTTTCTTACTTTTTGCCATAGATCCCATGCTGCCAGCTGCATGCATACCTCTGTGCATCCAATCAACAAATTTGCACACACACTACTCTTTTAGTCCTTTAAATCCTCTCTGAGGCATTTAAAAGAGAGAATTATTTGTCTGTTTTAAAATAAGGAAAAATGATGGCAGAGAGGCAAAACCACAAAGTAACTCTGAAACAAACTTGGTCCCAAACTTGGCTGCCATATCAAAGATGATATGCTGTTGACTTCACCCAAGTGGGCAGCAATGACAGGTAACAATTTTCCATCTTCTCTGAGCAGAATCTACCTCTGTATCACCTTTTTTGTACCCATTGTACACATAAACACATAAGCACATGTAGACATAAACAGTGACTGGGCACCTCACACCATTAACTCCCCGAGCCCAAGCACTCCTCTAAGCAAAGAAGCTGATTTACCCCAGGAGTGAATGTACTCAGCACAGTTCCAGAGAGGATTAGCATGCCAGACTTACCAGCAGAAAGAGAGGCAAGGGAAAATAAACAGGCCTGAGCTTATGAAAAATGGCTGGGTTTTGTCTGGAAAATAATTGTATTTCTATATCATATCTCCATACCTACTGTGAAAGAAGTTATTTTGATGGAAGAAGTGGCTTTAACAGGAAAATTTTCAATGGTAACATTTCCTGAGAAGGTGCCAGTAATTATTGTATTCCAATCAAATATTGGAATTTTTGAGCTGTTATTTTTGAGCTGGTGCCTTGAAAGAGCCTTACTTTGCATGTCTTCTGCAACTCCTGTCAGCTGTGAGGGGAAGCACATGGTGCCTCTGAGAAGGCAGGCTTGAGATGTGGCAGGTCCCTGCAGGCTTCCCTTGAGGGGCAGCTGCATCCTGCACCCCCTGCTCTGCTGGAAAGGAGTGCCTGAGAAGGAAAGGGAGGGAGACCTGCCCACTCCTTGCTTTTGCTCAGGCCTCCACAAATGTCACAAGTATCTTCGAGGCCCAGGAAGACCAAAATTGCCATGAAACAAAGCCAAAGCCACTGGACTAACGTAAGAACAGCGCATTTCAAAGTAAGCAAAATATTGAAGAATTTTAAAATCTAGAATTCAGGCTGCAAAAAAGCTCTATTGCTGAAGGCAGACACAGGTTCAACAAATAGGTGTTTTTACAAAGGAACAAATTGGATGTCTGTGGGTTTTCACAGCCTGGTAGGTTTAGAACATTATTAATGTAGGAGACAAGGTAAGTGGCTTTTTGGCTTGTATTTTCCTTTCAGCTTCTAGGAAACACCTTCCAGTGAAAAATAGGTAAAAGTCAGTGAAGAATATCACTCCACAAACCCATAGAGATCTCCAGGAAAAAAAAAAAATCAATTCTCATCCTGGAGCTTTGATTTTTCAGAGATTGAAACTCTTGTCTATGGAAACTTTTTTGTTTGGGTATTACAACTTGCCAAAAGGGATAAACAACTACTTTGGCAGTTAAGGTATTTTTAGAGAAAATCAGCTGGATGGCACAAAATCTACTTTATAAGATAAAAGATAAAAGATAAAAATGGGCCTGTAAAATATTCTCAAAAAAGAAAATGTTAGCCTCTGTTTCAAGGAATATAGCTTTCTAGTACAAACATTTTAAAAAATTAAAATTTTGTACATATAATTTTTTTTCTCCCAAACATTTTCAAAAGATAAAGAAAAAAAATGAAGTCATTTTAATAGTCATAATATTAAAAAATTACTGTAAAGCCATTTCAATCAAGATATTACAAGATTCAAGGATCATCTGAAGAAATAATATAGAAAAGCCATACAGACATATAGTCATACAGAGACCCAAAGAACTTTACAAAATCTATGGGTTTCTTTTACCTACAGATGTCACAGGACAGGTATGCATCCTAACTGGTCAATTGTGTTCAAGTGTTTCCATGCAGATCAGCAAACTTGGATATGTGAAAATCCTTACATATGTCACATGCTCACACAAATCAGAGTTGTTTGATAGGTGTAAGTTATATGCAGGAAGCTCAACCAGCTTCAGTCCAGCCTCTAAAGTATGCACAAATAGAACACAACAGTATTTCACCTTCCCTTAATCAAAGAAGGTATCAATTTTTTTTCTCAGTCCTAAAACCATCTTTATAGTGAAGCAAAAGGGCAACACCCAGTCCCAAATTAGCAATGTCTACAACAGATGCTGACACCATTTGAACATCTTGAAGTGCTTGAAGTGCTCCTGCTGGCCACACCATTGCTGATCCAGGCCAGGATGCCATTGGCCTTCTTGGCCCCCTGGGCACACCCTAGCTCATGTTCAGCTGCTGGCACAGCACCCCCAGGTCCTTTCCAGCCACTCTGTCCCAGCCTGTGGCACTGCCTGGGGCTGTTGTGACCCAAGGACAGGACCCAGCCCTGGGCCCTGTTGAACCTCACACCACTGGCCTCAGCCATGATCCAGCCTGTGCAGATCCCTCTGCAGAGCCTTCCTGCCCAACAGCAGATCAACAATCTCACCCAAACTGGTGTCGTTTGTGAATATCTAATAGCAGACTCAATCCTCTCATCCAGATTATCAATAAAGATATCCAGGAAAGCAAAAATAAGATGGGTCACATTCTGTGACTGGTTTGGAGCAAAGCTGAGATCCCAGTTCTAAAGGAAAAAGGCTGCTTTCTCTGCTTCAAGAAGCTCTGTATTTTGCCTTTTTGGACTTTCAGATTTCCTGCCTTTAGATGTGCAAGAGCAACTGTTTACCTCCTTCTCCACTAGCAGAGAAAGCAGAAAATTCTTTGAACAATATGAAAATGAAAAAGTCTTTTTTATATGATGGAAAGTATTTCCTGGATGGCCCTTGTATCTCCTTCTCTGCTGATCTGTATGAAAAGCAACGACCTGAGCTGATGTGACTCTGCTTTTGGCTCTTTCTGGGAAATAGAGAAATGTTCAGAATTAAGGTGCAGATGTCTGAGGTTTAGAGGGAAAATACCAAAATCTTAAAAGTGGAGGTGAGGGACAGCACTGAGTACAGCTAATATGGTTTTAGAGGCAGAAGGAAACAAACATCCCAGCATCCCCCATGTCCCTGATGATCCTGAGGCTTTCAGTGCATTTGCCTCAAAGGATGAGTGTGTAGCAAGAAATGTAGGTTGACAGGCAGGAGAAATAGGGGAAAAAAAAGCAAACAGAAAATGGTGCAGTTGAGATTAAACTCCCAGAAGGCCAAACTCAACAGGTTTTCTTGATTTCCTCGTTTAGTTGGAAATCAGGAAAACTGCTGCAGGAGGTATAAGTCTGTAGCAATTGTAGAAATGTAGCATTAAAGAAGATGTACATTAAAGGCATAGTGAGTAATAAAAATTTGTTTTTCAAGGATCTTAAGACTGAGGTCCTTGACTGGAATCTCTTGGACAGTCTTAAACCAGTATTGTGAATGGGAGAAATGGAAATGCATATGAAGAAAATATCACATATACCTGCCATACAGTTCATTTGCACTGTATAACAGAACTGCATTAGAGCAGTTGAAAAAAAATACAGCTTTTGCATTTCTGGCTCTGTGTACTTTAAACTCATAATCTTTTATCTGAGCTGTGAATTTTAATAGCTGGATCTTAATGATGCAGTTCAAAACCCATGCAAATATAATGCATTATAATTTGTATTTATCTTTATTCAACCATATTTACTTGTTTCTTTCATTTGTTTTCTTATCTATCTGGCTCTTTTTATGCTACCATGGATCATGATTCACATTTAGGAGAGTAAAAATGTTATACAGAATCATAGAATCATAAAATCAAAGAATGCTTTGTGCTGGAAGGGACCTTAAAGATCATCTAGTCTCACCTCCTCCTTGCCATGGGCAGAGACACCTTCCACTGGACCAGGTTGCTGAGAGCCCCATCCAGCCTGGCCTTGGTGCTGACAGGGATGGGGCATCCACAGCTTTTCTGGGCAACCTGTTCTAGTGCCTTACCATCCTCACAACAAAGAACTTACTCCTAATATTTAATCTGAACCTACTATTTTTGGTGAATATATTCCCTCTTTTCCCATCACTACATAAAAAAGTCCCTTTCCATGCTCCTAGTAGGTTCCCTTCAGGTACTGAAAGGCCACAGCTAAGTCACTCCAAAAGCTGCTCTCTTCCAGGCTGAACTATCTCGATTAGGTCAGCCTTTCCTCCTACAAGAGGTGTTCCAGTCCTCTGACCATTGTCTTTCCTCTGGACTTGCTCCATGTCATTCCTGTGCTAGGACCCCAGGCTGGGTGCAGCACTGCAGGTGGGATCTCACCAGAGCAGAGCAGAGGGGCAGAATCCCCTCCCTGCCCTGCTGCCCACTGGGCTTGATGCAGCCCAGCACACGTTTGGCTCTCTGGGCTGGGAGTGCTCATGGCTGAACCATGTCCAGCCTCTCACCCACAGCACCCCCACGTCCTTCTGGCCAGGGCTGTTCTTGGTCTGTTCATCCCCAGCCTGTGCTAATACCTGGGGCTGTCCTGGCCCTGGTGCAGCACCAGCACTTGGCCTTGTGAGCTCCACATCTGCCCACTTGTCCAGGTCCCTCCTGATGGCATCCCATCCCTCAGATGTGTCAACAGCACCACTCAGCTTGGGGTCATCTGCAAATCTGCTGAGGATGCACTCAATCTCTCCATCTACATCACTGATGAAGATAAAGAATAACACTGGTCCCAATACAGACCTCTGAGGGCACCACTTGTCCGTGATGTCAATTGGGACCCTGAGCCATTGACCACCACGCTCTGAATGGGACTGTACAACCATTTTCTTAACCATCTAATAGTTCACCCTCTGAATCCATCTCTCTCCAATTTAGAGAGAATGATGATGCTGTGGGGCTTTACAGAAGTCCAGGATATCCACACCCCTTCCCTTGTCCACTGATGCAGTCAGTCCACCACAGAAGGTTGTCAGACAGGACTTGATCTGCTGGTGTCCCAAATCATCTCCCTGTCTTCCACATGCCTTAGCACAGCTTCTAGGAGGATCTGTTCTATGATATTCCAGGCACAGGGCATGAGGCTGACACGTCAGTCGTTCCTAGTGTCGTCCTTTCTACTCTTTTAAAATATGGGTACAATGTTTCTGCTTTTCCAGTCTCCTGGGATTTCACTTCACTGCCATAATTTTTCAAATATCATGGAGAGTGGCTTGGCACCTTCAGCTGCCATTTCCCTCAGGACTCTGGGCTGCATCTCACCAGTCCCATTGACTTGTGTACATTGAGGGTCTTCAGGTGGTCACAAACCTGATCTTTACTGACAGATGGAGGGACTTTGCTCCCCGAGACCCCATTCTGCCATCCATCCAGTCAAACAAGAGGTGTGGGAAGAAAGGTTTCCAGTGAAGACTGTGACAAAAAAGTTGTTGAGGGCATTTACACTTAAAAACAGTGTCTGTCACTATTTAGGCCAAACACAAGACAGATCTCAGGTATTAGTTAACATCCTCTGATCTCTATCTGTGAGATGGGAGTAATAATGCTCGTCATCCCAAGGAGGTAGTGAAAATTACCTGGTATTTGTACATATGAAAGGCAATCCCAAATTATCAGAAATACTTTCTACACAAAGCTGGTGGTTTTTTCCTCTATGTCAGTGACTGTGTAAGACTTCTGGAAGCAACAAGTGTTTTCTAAGATCTTCAATATTTAATAAAAGCTTTTTTCGTTTTTCTCTTGTGGCTCTTTTAGTGTTTACAGTTCCCTGTCCAATCCTCTTGAAACCATATAGCTGTCACTGTGGATTTGAGGTGTGTATGTCTTTATAGAAGCAGAATATCAGGGAGCCAGCACAGTAACATTTGAATCCAGCATTGCTTGTTTCCTTTCCAAAATATTTTTTTCAATAGGGGTGGAAAATATCTGGATTTTGATAACTGTTGTTTTATATAATGAAGAAAACAAAAAAGAGGACAAAGAAAAGGAAAAGAGAGTAGCAAAAAAACATTGAATCCCAAAAGAGTAATATATGATTCTTCCTTCAACTGAAATATTTTGGGGATGGGAAAAATACTTTTCCCATTACTATCCATGCTATTATTATACCTCAGGAGTAAGCTAGTTGTGGGAGCAGGTATCTTTGCCTTCTAGTTTTAAATTCCATAAAAATTTATTTAACTTCAGCTGGTTAGTAGTCTAACTTAAATAATTCACCACCATCACAGTCTCAGTCCATAGTTAAAAACAGGTGCTCTTCATTCCCCATCCATGCGAAAATGAAATAAATATGTCCAGCTATTGGAAAACTGTTACTGGAAAAACGTATTTCTCTCCCTCACTTTGTGTGTCAGCACCAGAAGTAAAGACAGAATAGGGAAGGCCATTTTGATGGCATTGCCAGCACAGGCAGTTGTAATGGTTTGAAAGCAAAACCAGTGAAACACTCCAAGTCAGAAATACAATTTAATAGGAAAAAAGAGAAAAATAAAATACATGCAATAGTACAAAAGAAAAGCATTGACAGAGTCAGAATACAACCTGACACCCTGCTAGTTAGGGTGGTGGTAGCAGTCCAGATGAAGTGGTCTTTTTGAAGTAGTGATCCTATAGAATAGTCTGGTAGCTCTTGTCTTCTGGAAACCAGTGGGTGAGGGCTGCTTTGGTGTTCCAAATCTCAATTTTGATTTAGGTGGGAAAGGCTTGGCTCTTCCCCCTGGCTGAAGCATCTCCCAATGGGATGATGTAATTTTATCAGTCATGCAGTGAGACTCAATGGCCCATTAACAGAGGATATCTCCCACAGAGATAAGAATCACCTGGTTTCAGCAGATGGTGATAGAATATGTAGGTTTTGGGACATCTTTACACTGTAGGCTAGGACAGCAGTGCAAAGCCACAAGCTGGGACTGGTCCCAGAAGCTCCCCTGGGTCTATAGTGGATAGGAGTAAACTCACCCTCCCTTCTGCAGGGAAGCTCATTCCCTGGGCCTTGCTGGACTTTAATGCCTGTCATTCAGCACTTCAGTGTGGCCTTTTAGTGTTTGCAAATCCTATTTGTCGTTTCAAAGTAAATAAATTGTGAATTTTTAGTTTTGTCTGGGTATGCTAACATCAGAAACGCTAATTTCCACACACTACAACCCCACTCCTCCATTTCAGCCAAAGTAGAGGTGGGATGGACACCTAGAGAAAGGAAGTAAACTGTTTTCATGTAGGAAGATTGATTATGAGGTAAAAATACAGTGAAGAGAGTGTGATGCAAAAGGCAATGTACAGGAAGAGTTCTTGTGGCTGAGCAGCAGATTGGGTGCTGGAGCAAAGCCCAGTTGTTGGCTGAGTCCTGCAGCAGGAACAGGAGTCCTGAAACCCACCCCCGTACATCACAATCCAACAGAGGATGGCAGAGGGAGCAACCAGACCTAGCCTCTGAGAGGGGCAGCACATCTGTCTTTTATCTACTCAAACAACTGTGACTGGGCCTTTTTCTTGTTCCAGTATCCTAGATCCAAGCTCCTGGAGGTACCAGAGTGCAGCAGCTGCTCCCATGCAGCCTGTGAGCAGCCCACCCCTGCTGCCACAGCACTGCCTGTTCCTTTGAAGCTGGGTGGGAAGCAAGTCACAGCAATAACCTGCTCGTGCATGCTCTTTGATCTCTTGCTCCAGCTGAAATTCATCCTTGTTGGGGAGGCCTTTGACAGCCTTTTTGCATCACAAAGATTCTCACCATGATCTTAGGCAGGCTCTGTCCCAGTGACAATGAGTTCTGCCCTGGAGCTGAAGCCAGAAATTCAGGGTTTTAACCTTTTGTTGAAACAACAGATTCAACAGATGAAACTGTAAATTTTACTCATATTTTCCCTTCCCTTTTTTTAAAAAAGAAGCATGATTTTAATCACTCAGTTCATTGCTTGGGTCATTTCACTAGACTTCAGGAGAATTCATAATTGATGACTCAAATCAGGCTTTTTTTTTTTCAGTTCTTACTTTTGCTTTGAACTTAGCATTTTTTCTCTATCCCAGACAGCATAATTTACATGATGAACAAATGGTATATTAATCTTTTGATGTGGATCCATGTTGTTTATCAAATTTCTCATAATCTTATACCAGTCTGTCTTGTTATGTTTTTAGAGATATTAATCTTCAGCAGAGAAAAAAAAATGAGGTTTTCCTCCCTGTGTCCTGTTAATACCTTTGGAGTCACACTACTAACCTGCCATAAAATCCTGATGGAGATAAAGTGTTCTAATTTCCTTATGAGACAAGCTAGCAAATTGTGGCATGCCTAACTGATATCTCATGGTAGGTTTGCTGATTTCTGTCCCCGTTTGTAGTTTGATTAATTACACAATAATTTTCTTGTGAAATGCACCACCTTTCTGGAAGCAAAAGCAAAGGTTAATGATCATGAGAAATACTATGGAAATGTTTGCATTTAACCAGAACAGAATTTTGGTTGCAGCCACAGATTTCCAGATTTGTTTGTATTTTTGAGTAGTGTTTTTCCGTGCACACATCCTTCCATCCCTTTTTCCTTTTTTTTTTTTTTCTATTGTGGCCAAGCTTCTTGTCCTTAGAAATGTGTGAAATGCGTGTTTCCCTCTTTCCCTCTTTTTGGACAAATGTGTGTGCACATCAGTGACTAGAAGTGGCACATGCCCAGTTCAAGGAAAAAGATTTATGCTGTGGCTGGCTATTATGGCAGTAGCAGGTGCCTGTTGGGTGAGCTGATCCTCCACATGAGCAGGAATGAGCACCTTTTGGCAGCTAAGACAAATCCAGAGTTTTCTGAAGGCCTAGATCTACACTCAGATTTTGGCATGCACTCAGATATCCTAAGGATGAGGGTTTTCTTGTCTGCATACAATACATAGAGGAAATCAAAGAAAAGCAACAGAAATGAGGGCTCTATTCCATGTCCAGAGGTATGTGGGAGCAGTGGGCTATATCATTATCTGTGTGCATATTCAAAGGACAAATATTTTTCCTGTTGCCTCAAAATAAGAGGTTCTGACAGACTTCAGAAGTTTAGTTCTTTGTGCTCCCAGATCATAGAGTTTGAACAAGGGTAATGTAATCATGTAGCAGAGGTGAAAAAAATCCCATCATAGTATTGTTAGTGCTGGTTTATCTTGGTTCTTCATTAGAAGTACCTTTTCAGTCTTTCAAGCAACAATGATCTTCCTGCCAAACCAAGTCCAAGAGTGTGTATTAATTATTTCTGCCACATAAGCAGGCTGAGTTTTTAACAGGAATGTCCCTGCTGCCTTTGTGCAAAGCCTGCTGGCCTTGGCAGCTGGTGTGCCTTGCTCAGCTTAGACCAGCTGATAAAACATGTTGGTGGAGGGATGTAGCCAATACTCAATGAACAATGTTAGTTCTAGTATTTAAAGCTGGCTTATAGCCATGGCAAAGTGGAAGAAAATATTTTTCCCTTCAGACATTTGACATTCTAAAGACCCCCAAACTGTCCTGGGCACTGCTGAGGCCACACCTCGAGTGCTGTGTCCAGCTCTGGGCCCTCAGGGCAAGAAAGACACTGAGGGGCTGGAGTGAGCCCAGAGAAGGGCAATGGAGCTGGGGCAGGGTCTGGAGCAGCAGTGCTGTGAGGAGCAGCTGAGGGAGCTGGGGGTGTTTATCCTGAGAAAAGGGGGCTCAGGGTGACCTTATCACTCTCTACACCTGCCCTAATAGGAGGGTGTGGCCAGGTGAGAGTTGACCTCTTCTCCAAGGCAACCAGTGACAGGACAAGAGGACATAGCCTTAATCTGCAGTAGAGGACATTAGGAAGAAATTCTTCACAGAAAGGGTGATCATATATTGGAAAGGGTTGCCCAGGGAAGTGGTGGAGATACCATCCCTGGAGGTGTTTAAACAAAGGTGTTTAATTAAATAAATTCAATGATCTCAGAGGTCTTTTCCAACTTAATTGATTCTGTGATTCTATGTGATTCTGTGATCTTTGGAATCTGTCTAGAAGGGCTGCACAGAGATACACAGCATGGAAAGAGTCTCCCTGTTATCATTTTGGGAGAGATAAGGGTATCAGACTCATTCTTCATGTTAAAAATGCATACCTGTTTTCAGTAGGTAGAGGCCAATATGTTGGTGTAATGTCTGCTCATTGCAGTAGATGTCTAATGGAAACCAATGCCCATTTTTAGCAAAAATGGCACTAGCATTGTGCTTGTGTTCAATACAACAAAAAGAGCAGGTTAATACAGAGAAACCCAATAGCAGAATGCTTGTTCCAAAATTTTGTTCAAAGTAGGGTATCTGCATCTGTCTCTACAGCATCTACCTGCAGCAACAGGTTTTCTATTCATTTGCTGTCTGTTCTCTCCCTATGTAGTATCCTTCTGCATCTTTTGTCTTCTCACTTTTTCCTACTCCCCTTTCCCTACCTGTATTTAAAATATAATTATTCTTTTTTTTAAGTGGCTGCTGAAAACATTTTTCTCATACCAGATCCCTAGCAGCACATCGTGGAGATGAGATCTGCAGGGGACATAATACCAGACTTAAGCCAGACCTGCTGTTTCCCAGACCCTGGAACTCAGAGGGTGATGCAAACCTGCTCAGTCCAACATGCAGCTCTGGCCATGGCTCAGCTCTGTTTTATTGCAATCACATCTTCCTGACCAGCACTGTCTACCAACACATCCTGCACGTCACACAATATCCACACTTGTCCTTCACAATCTCACACAGAGATAAGACAGGAAATCTGCCTGTGTGCCCCTTGCACTTCTGTATCACAGATTGCACACCCTGCCTGCTCCCTGCATCTCAATTTTGTCACTTCTCCCACCTAAGCTTGGGGGTTTTTCAAGTGGCTATCTCTGCTGAAAGCAACTAGTATTGCTTTGCAACTAAAATAACTCAGTCCTTGAGAATTTCATGCCCAACCCTACACTTCTGTTGCCTCATTCCAACCCTAAATTTTCACTTTCTCCATATAGAAGCCTGCCTTTTCTGTTGTTTGTAGCACATCTCAGAAATATAGGCTGGAAGGTTGTAAGAACAGACTTCTGCCTAAATCACAGGCATTCCTAAGTTAATTTTATTTGGTACTAGAGAGGCATATGGGTTTTTTTTATTAGATTTTTTGAAGTTGTTTAAACTCAGAGAAAAATAACTCAATATTCATTAAAAAAACCCAGCAGCTTAAAATGATTACTACCATAGAAGCCAAAACACAGTATCAGCAAATATGACTGAAGTGCACAAGGTAATATGATTTATAAGCCTCTGTAATCAAAAAGATGGATCATCATTCTAGAAAAAATATCTAGCAAGTGTATGTTTATCAGAGCTTTTGGAGGGCATACTAGTGAAACCCTACAATACTAATCATTTTTATTTCCAAGAAAACAATTACCCTTAAAGACATTTGCATTTTCAGCTAAGTGTCCATTAATACATGCTTTAAAGTAATTATATCTCAAATTACCTTTATACTCTACAATACACTGCAATTACATATTATTATTCCCTGAATGTGCCTGGATGTCTCCAAGCATGGCTCAAATGGAAAGTCCTTCAGCTTCAAAAATTTATCTGAATGTAACCTTTAAGTTGCATGAGAACAAGGCCTTTGTTGTAAAAACTCATTTGAAATTTTGTGCGGTTTTAGGAAAAATAGATGTTGAGGCTTGTAAGCAAACTGCAGTTCAGAAAACTACACTTGAGTAGGTAACAGTGTCTGACAGGTTATGCTATACAAGGACATCTATAGTTTTCACATGGAATCCTAAGAATTATCTATTTCTTAATCCCTATGTTAAACCTGATTTTTTTTTTTTAATCAGTGTTTCTGGGTAACTTCTAGAAAACATAGCCTAGAAATGCATAAAGCATAAATCATGTACACACACACCTAGGTACCATCACAAAAGGGAAACTGTTCTATCAAATTTATCACCAGCCATAAAGCACTGCAGGGAAATGGGGAAATACATGTCTTCTGGGCCAAAATGTTAAGGGATTCTGAGGGGAAAGTGTCAGTTCTCTGCCTATCCAAATCCCAGTCCCATGGATGCTGGTTTCACTGAGGCCAGAGGTAGTTTTAGGTGGTTTCTGTGCAATTAACCATTTACATCCAAAAGCATTCTAGCAGATTTGTAGGCAGTTTAGCCAGGAAATCCAGTCACTTATGAAAAGATGGGGCACCTTCATAAATTCTTCTTTTAGTCATGGCACTATCCAGACAAAAAAAAAAAAAAAAGGTACAAAAAATAATTTTTCTCTGCAATGTCAGACTGTGGGAAGAAGGAAAAATGTCAAATGTTTCATTGGGTCTGAAGAAAAAGGAAGAACTGCCAGTAATGTTCCATGATGCTCATTTTCCAGCCTCAGATTCTGAACTTTCTGGACATGTCTCAACACTTCCATCACAGCAGATGTTTGACACATTAAGGGAAGAACTATTGAAGCTTCAGACTATGACCTGCAGACAGTGGTAACACTAGGAGACCATGTCCAGGAAATATAAGCTTGCAAGCATTCTCATGTTCAAAGGAAAGCTTTAGAGGGGGAGCCAGAAACTGGTTTGAAAGCTAATTTGTTCAGTTAATTTTTCCTTAAGTCTCTTCTGAAGTAATCACCAGGTGCTGCCGTCCACTGTCATGCAGGTCTTTTGCAGCAGATTTTGTCTAGTAGTTGCAAAGGAGCAGTATCAGAACCAAGATTAGGGTCTTTGCAAATTCAGTTCCTATGTAGGTGTAAGATCACTAAACATAAAGTAATGAGGAGTTGTTATACACAGACAGATGAAAATGAGTGCATACTTGGTTGAGCAGCTGCTCAATGTTGTCACAGTTTTTGCAGTCAGGAAGATTTCTGGGAACAAAATGGAATTAGGGAAAGGTGTGACAAAGCCTAAGTACCAGGAAAGCTCCCAAACAAGCTAGCCCCCAAGGTGCTAGGAAGAACAGCATGGGCAGAGAGATTGGAAGCTGGACAGGTTAAAGATTGCAGCATAATTTATGCAGAAAGAAGCTCCTCAGCCTGTTGTCTGAACTGTGTGAATGACAGTACTTTTGAAGAGAGACATCTAATCAGGAGCTGGGCTTTCCTACAAGCTTGGTTGTATTTGCAGGCTTGAGATTTGTGGCAGAGAGCATCACTCTGCAATACACCTGCAAAACCTGCCAAACCAGAAAGGCCAAAATAGACACAGCACTCTGAAACCCTGATGGCAGGATAAGGAGGGCTGCTGCTCCCCAACACCCCAACAGGAGACAACAGCCCCTCAGGTGTCCCCACTCTCTCAACACAGCAGGCAAACACTGCTTGCTTTGGTATTAGGGCTTATACTCAGACATCGGTTTCAGATTTTTGAGATTTGTCCAAGTCTTGCCATCTTTGCTGCTCCTTCCAGCACATGCCAGTCCATTGAAGTCAAATTCCTTAAAATCTGAAAGGTTGTCATGGTTCTTACTGTTTGAAAGTCAGTTTTATTCCTCTCCATAACTGCTAACAAATCCTTTCTAATATTTCTTCTTCATTTTCCTCTAACCCATCCCTCTTTCCTTCAACTCTCTGAAGTATTCATCTTCAGAATCTTCTTATTTAGGGATTTTTAAAATATATGCTCTGAAATTTCCTAGTCAAAAGCTCAGTCAGACTGCAATAACAATCAGAATTTTTTTATACTGTGTATCTGAAAGCAAGTTCCTCCTTTTCAGCCCAACAGCTGCTTTGCAGAATGACATTACTTAAACTTGAAAACAGTGAGAGCATAGCAAAGATTGCCAAAAATATTTAGAAACATTTTGAGATTTATCTGCATAGACATGGTGGTGTAAATATTGGCACCTGGTTGAGCAGACTGGTAATGTTATGTGGATACTAATTCCTGTTCCCATTTTATTATCTCTGCTCTCCAAAGCTAAGACACCCCTCTGAAAAGCACAAAACATTTTATCCTGGGGTACCCAACATCTATCATTCCTGAAAAAGCCCACGATTTTTGATAAGGCAATTTTTTCTCCTTTTTAGGAGGTATATAAAACACAGGCTCAGCTGTACCTACTCTAGAGACATAACAGCAGGACAGGATGAAAAATACAAGGGACACCTGGCCCCACTTGTGTGAAGTACCCAAAGACAAGGGTGCTTTCATACACATCAGTTCTCTGTGCATGTAGCATGTAGCATGTAGCAATACAGTTCAGATGGAATAAGATGTGATGACATGTCAGAAGCAGGCCAGCAAGAGAACAGGCATTAGATTAGCTACAATTTTGCTAAAGCCACATTAGGACACACTTCTCAATTCCCATTTTCAGATGGACACAGCCACAAAACAGAACATAAATGGCTGCAAAACACATCAGTGAGAGTTTGGAAAGCCCTTGCTGGGGCCAGGTCAGCCCAGGGCAGGGACTCCCTGCCCATAGGAAGGTGCTGCCTCAGACCTCTCCTCAGTTCTGCCCTAAAGATCTTAACAGCCACATTCAAATCTCATAGCACAGAGGAAGGATTAATATTTTAGTGTCCCATGTGGAGACAAAATCTTGCCTGGCTTATAAATACGTTATTGAAAAAAACATGTTCTTTATGCTAGCAGAAAAAGAGCCAAGTTTGGTGAATAAACTTGAGAGGCCTGTCCTAGAATTACCTGAGCCATAAGACCCAAAACACTGCTCCAGCTGCCTCCTGGCACTGCAAACATGATTTCTGGCATGGCTTCAAACCAGCCCAGAGACTCAGGAGAAAGCTCAGAATTTGTTGGACCCAATGATTCTAAGGGTGTTCTCTATCCTAAATGGTTATATACTTCTGTGATTTGGGAAGATCATCGAGTGAGTTGCTTTCACCATTGCTATTCATTCACAGGAGGAGAGACCACTGCCATGTTTTGGTTTGTTTTGTGTAGTGTGACCCCCTCTAGCATCTACTGAGAGCTAGCATAACTTTAAAAAGCAACTATCAACAGAAACAAACAAATAAAATCAGACAGAGAAGAGACTGTAATCCAAGGGGAAAAACTCATGTGTCTCAAGTACCCTTAAAATAATAGTTAAACGTATGCTGGCCACTAACACCAGTAGCATAATATAAAATTTTCTCTTAAAAGAGTATGGAAGCAAGAGCCACTAAACAAAAGCAATGCACCACTTTGACAAATTCCTTTTTCTTAGAGAATGGATGGACAAGCTCTCTCACATGGCCTATACCAAACAGTATCCTTGCAGCTCTTATCAGCATATGATGGAATATAGTAGAGAGATATGGGAGAGCAGTTTGACAAAAGGAGTACAGACATAAGGCAGAGTGCTATTTTAATTTTTAGTCCCATCTGTATTGGGGGACTTGCAGCTGAAAACAAGGAAGAAAAGTATAGCTGACATATTGGCAGCATTCTTGAGGGAAACAGCAGAATAAATTACAAATACTGGTCAGCCAAGATTATAGGTTCTCCAGAAAAAGCAAATGGTGGTGCAACCAGGAAATGCCTGACCTAGCTGAATAACCAGATATGACATGACTGTATCTCATAGAGCCTGCAAAGTAAAATATACAGAGTCATAGAATGATTCAAAATGGAACAAATCTTGGTATGTAATTTAGTCAAAGCAGAGACTACATTTTGCCTTAAAACACCAAATTACCATATTCACTATGAGAAATATTTAAGTGTCATATCCAATATGGCAGTTACATGTTACAAATTAATCATATCTACTAAGATGAACAGAAAAGTGACGAGATAGTATTTCAATGAGTTACCTACTTTGTGAATGAAGAATAGAAAATTACCTGCCTTGTGGAAGCCAAGTTCTGGTTCTCCAAATCAGTTGCCCCAACATCATTTCTACATCCATCACAGGCAGAATCACTGCTTGCATGAACAGGAGGAAGCTTCCCATTGAGACATCACACACCAGCCAAAGGCCAAGGCATTTCTTTTTCAAAACTATCCTTTACTTCCACTTTGGTGCATTGGTGTCAGATGTTGCCCATACAAGCATTCAGGCTACTCTCACTTGTACCTGGTTCCTGGTCTTCTGTAGAGATATATCAAAAGGAATAAACAAAACCAGAACATTTTTCCTTCTATCAATATGTATTCTACACTCCTTGCCCTGGAATGTCCTTCAAAAAGGGATCTTCACCAATTAATTTGTACTGGTTTGCAGTCAAAGAATCTTACTTTCAAGTATATGAAAAACCATGAATAGGAAGTTTGAGAGTTATCCAATATAGACATCCTGTACAAATACTGGAAAAATTTCTCAGCAACCTCATTTTGCTTTAATGTCAATATACTTGAAACTCATATTATATTTAGCAAATTATGTTGCTCTTTTAAAAATCTAATAATAAGTAAACACATTGAAACTGTGACTAAAACCTTATCTAAATATAAAAACCTTATCTCATGTAAAGTATGTTTTTAATAAATATATGTTTTCCTAAGTCTTCATTAATACTTAATGATTACATTCCTAGAATAAAGGAGACCAATGAAAAAAGAAAGCCCTACAAAGTACTTATTATGGTTTGCATTAGCTGGGAAAGAAGTTTCAGTGAGACAGGGGCTATGTTATTATGAGAACTGAATCATTCAACTGATTTCAGTTGAATAGTTAGTATAGAAATTAACTTTGGCTGCATGGTGCATTGTCCCTTGGTTAATGTTCAGACCAATGGAGAGTGGGATTACGTTTAAGAAAAAACCCCTTGCCAACAATATCAATGGTTTCCGATGATCCAGTCCACATAGATAAGAACAAAACAGCTACCAGTGTTCTCCAAAACAACCTACAAATAAAAACATATTAACTTTTGTTTAGACCTTAATTCATTTCATCTAGTCCCATCACTCATGACAGATCCAAAGACAAGGAGCAATGAACACACATTTTGTTTTGTTTTATTTGTTTTGGTTTTTTGTCATGTTTCCTTTTGTTTTGTTCTGTTGTCCCATCTTGTAAGAGAAAGTAACTGGAACTGGGACTGGTTAATTTCTGGAGGGTTCTGTCAAAAAACTGAGCCAGTACCACCACCCTTTCTGTCTTTTTCTATGTAGTTGGTATAATTTTCATTCAAAAATGTCTTACCTATAGTTGTACATTTCTCCAAATGGGATACAGCCATCACTTATAACATGGTAAAATAAACTGTAGCTGCTCTAGAGAAATTAATTGCTGAAAGATATACAGGCTAACATACATGTTCACAGTTTAATGTACACACATGGAAAGCAAAAAGAGAAGGTTTACACAGGGATTTGGTTAAAATTTCTGGGGAAGCAGTGCACCTGAAGCAATACCTGCAAATATGAAAAAAAGCTGGTTAACTTAAACTGGGAACACTTTCGTGCAGGGAAAAATGGTTTGATTTGAAATGGAGTAATTCCTGTTGTAAAGGAGCAGCCTGAGGGAGATACAATGGGGGAAGAGCTACATTCAAGTGCAGTTGGGGTCCCAGGGAATGCATACAAGCCTTACCCAAGCATGCAGTTAAGTACCTCTGTCTCTCCAAAATGAAGACAGGTATTGATGGGAGAAGAGGAGATCGCAGTGGAAATGGCACAGATGTACCTATGGAGAGATACATTGTTGCAGCTGCTGTTACTGCTGCAGCTGCTGTGATAAAAATAGGGAATGAGGAGCAGATTTATGTACATTTCTGTTGCATAAATCTTAATGCTCCCTTTTTGGTAACTTAAGCTCAGAACCGGTTGGATCAGAAATGTGCCTGCCTGGTGATCTCAGCACAGCTCACCCATAAATTAGAGGTGGGTGGAGGGTTATCAAAGCAAAGTCCTACAAAGTTACATAGTGGCAGCACTACAGTCCAGTGCAGACGCTTGTCAAGCCAAGCCTGCTGGCACAGAGCAGCTGGAGCCATGTCCAGGCTGGCTGGGCTGGGAAAAGCCTCACAATCCCTCACAGGCAAGGATGGACAGCCCGGTGTGTGACATGAGACAGGGCCCCTTCTGCTACAACAAAAATTCAGCTCAGTAGGGAAGAAACGTACAAATGAATTTAAATGGTGGAAATTATCTTTTTCGTTATATATATATATATATATATATATTTTATTTTTTTTTTTAAATTTTTTTTTTTTTTTTTAAGAGAGAGAAACAGAGAGAGAGACTATTTAAAGATAGTGTGGTTTTTAACTGGTGATAATAGCTCCCTACTGATAAAAGCTATCTGTGGCATACTAAGCAGATGGCAAAAATCAACAACAACCTGTTTCTCCTTATTTTCTCCTTATGTGTCCACCATAGCTCAGGAAAGCTGGAGCTTCTCGTACAGGTGAAATTTAAATGCATTTTTCTTCTTTGTCCTTTTCTCCCCTTTCCTCTTCCAAACACACAGCACAATTAATTCCCCCCTCTAGTGAACTATACATTATTTCCAACTACACACAAATGAAATTACAAGCTGAAGAAAGAATATAAAAAAGAAGCCAAGCTATCATAAAATGAGGAAAGAGGCTGGGGAAGGAAATTGTATGTATGTTAAGTGTGCCTGCTGTTTCTCAGTGGGGAAGTAGAGGAAGAACACAATGTACAATTTATTCCATAAATTGAATTGTCTTCTTTCTTCTCACACCACAGTTGTCCATAGACACTTTATTGGCTGTGGATACATTGTGCAAATACATTGCAATCCTTCAAGTCACTGAGATTTATTCACCCCAACCTGCTACAAAAAGTCCAGTGTACGATCAGCCATGCCAGAATCTCTCTATCAATGGTTCCTGATATCTGGTTTGTTTGCAATAAAGCAAAGAGTCCTCCAACGAATCTCCCATACAAGGGCAACATACACTGTCAAGAAAATAAAATTAATGAAACTCAGTATAAGAAATAATTAAAAAGTAGAAAAATCACCTTTTTTAGCTGTTGGAAAAATATTGACATGAAGTCAAAATAGTCCTTAGACTTCCTTAAGGATTGGAATTCCTTCAAACTAAAAAACTCCCAGTGAACAAAAACCCCAGCTTGGACAGGGGAAAAAAAAAAAAAAAAAAGTGATGTAAATAAAGTGCTGCTACCCCTTTCCCTGAGGGAATGGGCCTCACTCTTACCAAGAGAAAGAAACCGGTTCATTTACAGAAGCTCTGAATCATTTGCGGGGGGGGTGCTTTTTTGGCCTGCTCTCTAATACCTTACAACTTTTATCTGCTGAAAAGGTATTGAAGAGAATTTCTAAATATTTGAAATATGTTGTGATAGTTGTCTGAAAACAGTTATGTTTTCATGTAAGTCTGGTCTTTATAAATAGATTCAGAGCACAACATCTCTTAAAGGCACAGCAAATTTCTCATCTGTCCTAGATTTTACCAGAGAAATATCCTATATCCCAGGCTTTGCAAGTTAGTAAACACATACTGGAAAATATGAAAATATTAAGAAATAGAACATGGAAGAAAATTGTTTGAAAGCTGGTTTGTGTCTCAAAAACTTATCTAGGTGCTTGCTCTCTGCAGAATTTATTTTGACACCCCAGTCATGAGGCAAGAGCTGGACTTTGGGAGTAGAGAGGGAGGGGCTGAGAAGAAGGATGTGGGAAAACCCTGAGGAGAAGGAGTCAGAAAGCCTTCACTGTCCCTTGGGCAGAACCATGTCTGCTCTCCTGCCCTCCTCTCTGGTTTGCAGAAATCAGGATGAATGACAATGGCTCGGGCACGCAGGCAGCACTGCTGCCTCTAACAGCCTGCTTATCCCTTCCCTAGAGCCAGGTGCCCCGTGGTTACACAAAATATCCAGTGATATGACTCAAACTGGGAAGAACTGTGTAACTACGTTTTTGCTACAGCCTTAGGTATAAAAATATTTGCTCCCAGTGGAGTAGCAGCTACACGCTAAATCCAAGCTGTAAAAATGTTTTGGTGAACTGTGGCCTGTGGAAACAACTGTGGAAACAGAATTGCAGTGTAACTGTATCAGGTAATAATCATGTGCAAAAAGAAACTCAACTGCCAGAAATTTAGACACCTTAAGCTCTACTCATGCTTGACCATTTCATTTGTTTTCCTCTACTGATGACAAAAGGAGCTCAAAGTGACCTGCTGAGATGAGGACATGCTCCTGTGCATGTGTACAGATCACCAGACCAGTGTTGCCCAGTCAATGCTGATGCTGCAGCAGTCAACATAAGCATAATTGGCCTGATCTAATGTTATGTGTTAAACAATCCTCACTAAAAAACATACAGGTAGTGATTAATCACAGCTAGTACTTTTCTCAGAGGTATTATCATTTTCAAATAAAGAGAGTACTGATCTGACATCACTGAAGGCAGTGCAGTGAGTTATGAAGGAATGGGAGTATAATCCTTTCAAAGCCACAATTCTCAGAGAATATGATTATTACCTTAGAAATTATATATTTTAAAGTTTTTCCACAGCAGGTATTTTTGCTCAAAACAGAGTTCTGCCTGCAATGGAAGTTTTAATTGCTCACATTGTATTAAGCATCAAAGCAGGAAAAAAAACACACAACTCTTCTTTGGTAGACAGAAAATAAAAGTCAGTGATGGCACATATGTTTTCTTTCCAATTTCAGATAGTTGAGTCATTTCTTGTTTTTTAATGCATTTATCTGCTGTCTGGTTTTAGAATCTTTGTGGAGAGCATGAGGGATAAGGAGATCAACTTGTAGTAAGAAAAATCTACCTACCTACATTATTAGAGGTTGACAGGGGAATGGAAAGGAAGTAGTCGTGTTTGGCAAATTTAAACACATTTTTTAAATTAAGTTATGCGCTTTCCACTCAAGACTTGATTTTTAAAGAATTGCAAAAGTGTTCTATTATGTAGAGATTCTGCCTCACTGTATGGGGTGAAATTATGCCTGCTACTTGCTCCTTAAATTCAAAGAAAATTCCTTAAGAAAAATTCTGCTAATGTGGATTTTGAAAGGTAATTATAGAGTTATATTTGATACACTTGGAAGAATCAGGTTTGCAGAGAAAGACATCATTACTTTCTGCACTCTCACTCAGGGAGAGGAAGCAGACTATCAACAAGAATATTTGAAAAATATGATTGTCTCAATTGAGTCATGGTGGATGGAAAAGTGGAGATGCAGTTTGAGAAGAAAAAAGATCCACAAACTCACAGTATTGATGTGGATAATCATAGACTGACATGGTGAAAAGCACGTGCACACTCTGGAAAAAAACCAAAAAACATTATCATGTCCCATTCTTTGCAGCTCATTAATCCAAAAACAAAAACAAAAAAGTTTAGGTTAGTGAGAAAGAAAACAAAATCCTACACACAGAAAGGAAAGGGAGTGAAAAATATTAAAAAGCTTTTTTCAGAACTTCATAGTTCAGGGCACTCTCTATTTTTCAAGAACAAACCATGAACTGAAGACATACAAGTTTCAGTTGTGTTATTTATTAATGTAAATGTTCCTGAACATGCTCTTTTATTAATTTCATAAATCTTCCAGTAAAATGTTCTGCACCCCAGAATGAATGATCCTTTTGAATGATTTACTTTTATCATTACTGCAAACCTGACCTAGTCTGCTTATCTACTTTGAAGCTTCCTTAGGACTAATCAGCTGCCTCACTTCACTGTCTCAAAACCCCTTGTTTTTTCTTCCTTTCAGGATTTTCTAAATGACTAGAAAAAGCAAAAAAGCCAGGAAGGCAGATAAGACTAGAAGGCTATAAAAATAGTGAAAGTCGTTAAGCCTGTTAATCAACGCATTACATGCACATGGGGGAAATTATTTTTGATAACATTGTGGTAATTTTCCCAGAAAATAAAATAACTAAAAGTGGAAGATACATGTTCATATTAATAAATAGAGTCTTTGTAATTAGAATCTGCTGCTATAGCATTTACTCATGCCCCTGTAAGACTGACCTACTGTCCACCACATGCAATGCAACTACACCTATTGCAGGGTTAACACCATTATTTGGATGTAGATAAAAGCATAGACAAGGCCTATTTAGGTCATTGGACAACTCATTTATTCAAAACTGAAGAACACATTTGAATCACAGACAAGTTTATGAGTCATGTCTAAGAGCCTGCTTTTATGGATCAAGATCATCAGCTTGTACATAGAGCACTCCCTAGAAAATTCAGAATTTAACAGCCACATTGATAAGCTTACCTCCTTCTGGATGAGAAAAAACAGACTTTTCATCTAAATCATTACACGGTTTTCCAGAGGCCTTTCACAGTCGCCATGGCTTAGAAAAATGAAACACTGTATGATTTTTCTGAAGAAGTGCTCAGCATAAAAGCTAGCTGTCTCAGCCTACAAAAAGGTATCAATGCTCCTAACTTACAGGGCTTTCCTGAGATTATTTTTTCCACAAAGCAGGATCAAAGTTCTTGTCACAGCAAAGTTTTCCAAAGGCAAACTATTTCCATATAAAATCTCAGCTTTGCTGGCAAGGAGAACACTGGTTCCCAATACAGTTTTAAATTATTTCACTCTTGCTGAGACTAAAACAGGATCTCACCTAGCAGCAGTACCATTGAACAGTGTAAGAGCTGTTGTCCACTCCAAGGTCTTATTCACCAAACAGAAAACAAGAATATTGCATGCATATATATATATGTATGTATGTATATGGTAATTTGATTACCAAAATAACTATTAATCATCTAGAGATTGCAGTATTTTATTTTATGGCTAAAACCACTACTGCTCAGCTTATGGGAACATGAATGATAATGGGTGGGAGTGTTTCATTTAGGTACTCTCCAATATTTTGAACAGAAATAAAAGGGAGATTTTAAAACTTTAGCATGATCATCATGACAAACATGGTAGATGATCTGTAATTAAAAAGGAGCTTGACAACTGACTTCAGGCAGCTACTGAGCACACAATATTACATATTTTATGAAGGTGGTGAGTCTGCCCCAAAACCAGAGGCATAGTCTTCAGAATTGCTTTGAAGTTATAAAAGTGCAGATCTTTCTAAACAGAAAGAAAAATTAAGCACAATTGAACATATTTCTACACCTACAGAAAAAGGAAACCGCCTGAAAGTTACTGATATGTAATTGTCTTTCATATTCATTTTCCCTCTCATTTCAATTCTTCAAAAACCCTTATACAAAAATACATGAAATCTGGAGCTGACAGCTTAGCCCATTTGCTGATTATTGTCCCAAAGCAGTGAATTCTAATCCTTTCCATCCTGACCTGTCTCAGAGAGATAGTGCCAGTGTGTGGGTGTTCAAGCAGAATTATCACTTGTTTAGCCATTTAAAATAACATTTCTGGTGTATAAACAAAACAAACAAACAAACAAAATAAAGAGCAATTATTTTTCTTACCACTGTTTGCTGCAGCAGTTTCTTCTTCGGCAGAGCCTGTACTGAGTGGCTGTGCCTCAAGCTTGGATGGCTGAGTTTCTCTTCATAATTTTATCCTTCTGTGAGTAGGATTAAATTGCTGATAATTAACAGTCAGAGGGATTGGGTCAGGAGGACCACTGTATGAGTAGAACAGACAAGGTCAAAAAGATTTATTTTGAGTTCTCTTTCTTTTCATGAGCTTTGTCATACTTTGGTAGGTATGCAAACATCTTCTGGCATTAGATTGCAAATTTTGCTACAAGTGTTGACTGCTCTACTAACAGGCTGTAACTCATGAAATTACTTATTTTCCTGCTACAAGGAAATATTACAGAAACAGTCAAAAAAATCTCAAACCCTGCTAAAATCAATCAAAACATGTTTATCAAGTTGCACAAAGGTATAGTCTCCAAACCATACAAAGACTTGCACTCCTGCAGCACGCCTGCAGTTTATTGCCAATAGTCCCAACAATTGCAGTGAAACTATCTGTAATCTTAGAATAGAAAAGGTAGGCAAATGCTCTGCTGGACTTAGATGAAAATATTCCTCACATCAGAAAACAGGGCTGCAAGCTCAGGTCAACTGCATTACATGCTTGAGGGTCTAAAGGGTCCTCAAAGCACTGAAAAGAAATGTCAAGTGAACTAGGGTCAGCTCAGGGTTTGAAGACCAAACTGAGCATAATTTAATTTCTTTTGCTCAGGCTTTCTCTGGAGTAAGTTCAACCAAAACCCACTCAAGATATTTGATGCAGCAGATAAAGAGCAATAATTAGAATTAATCAAGCATTTCATTCAAGTTAGCTGGAGAATATATTTATACCTGTTCTGTGATATAAATTAACTCCATTCATGAGGTCAAAAAGACCTTGTGAGAGGTAACAGGTCTCTGATCACCATTTCTCCATCCATTTAGGGAAAACAAAATCCTTTGTGCACCAGGGTAGTTTAATCAAGAGTGTTTATGTCCCAGTTCACTGACAGCTTAAGACTTGAGCAAAGCAAAAAAAAAAAAAAAAAAAACCCTCAACCCAAACTCAGAATTCAAGTATTTTTTCCGGGGACCAGCTGCAAATAAAAGGATTTTAGAGGGGCCTGAAACACAGTTGTATGCATCTACGTGCTGCCAAGAGAAACAGAGGAAAGCAAAGAAAGCCTGAAAGAGTTGAAATTAATCCAAGAGCATGAGCAGACAATCCCAGTGAGAAGAAGCCTGGCTGAATGCAGAGAGCTGAGTTGCACAGAGAGAAACACCCCTGTGCATCTGCATCACCTGAAGCCATGAGGATTTGTTCAGTGGCAGCACACAGTGCCAAGGGGAAACTCCTTGGCCACACCCCATGTCTCAGGTTGGCAAAGGTGAATGGGCCTTTGTCACAAGGGAGCTTTCTAGGGCAGATAATTAGCATATATTGTGCAAGGTCTGTTTAAACTCTTGTCTCTAAAAAAGTAGTTTCTTCCCTGCAGGACACAGGTGGCCCAACATGCTCTTATGTGTGGCATTTCAGCCTTAAGAAACCACCTCATCTGCAGCAGCAAGCAGAGAGCTGGCATTAGAAGAGACCTTCACTATGGACTGTAGCTGTTAGTCACACTCTGACAGCAGCTCATCTAGTCAAAGGAGCACAATCACACATTTCTATAGGCAGATGACAAAATATCCCCTATTCCCATCCAGAATTGGTGATTTTATAAGTCTACTACATGAAAATAAACCAAGTTTTCCTGTGACCATTCCTTCCATTTTGATAGTTGGGTTTAAATGTGAGCACATTTGAAGCCCTTGGGAGGAGCAGGAGGTAAAGTAACACTATTAACCAAGGGATGGGTTCAGTTTTTACAGTGACTGTTTACAGTTTTTACAGGCTGTGACTCTTTTAAGAGGTTACATCATGTCAAACTGTTGCTGAGGAAAGCGAGTAAAGGAGAGAAGCAATGCTAAAAGCCACAGATGACATATAGCTACCTAGATAGCCAAGCTGAGAAGAAACCTCATGGAATATTGTTACCATATGTTATCACTTGGGTTAACTTGTCACAGTTTCCTAAAGAAAAGAGAATTTAAAAAAAATAATAAATAAATAAATAGATAAAGTAGAGCTTACAGAAACTAAAATGCTCTGTATTTATAGGCAGCATTACTCCCTGTAACAGTGTTACTGTAAGCAGGAGATGGGTAGTTCTCAAGAGGAGCCAGAAAGACTAACACCACACAGACTTCCTGTCTGTCAAAAGTACCAGCTGAAAATCATTTTCAGGTTAACAGGCATGTATCAAAATAAAACAGGTGTATCAAGACAGCCATGAAAAATTACTAGGTACTTAATGTCTTTCATGGCGATTATTTCAGTGAATTATTTCACAAACTGATCTTCTGTCCCACAGGTTTACCCAAATACAGTCTCTGAACAGCTCAGAGGAGGAATTTTCTACTGAGGGGATCTGTGAGTTGTTTTCTCAAAAGTGGCTGTGTTTGACATAACAGTCCATGAATGAATGTCAAACAGTCACAAAAGGCTAAATTTGTAACAATGGACGTGGAGCATCAAGAGGTCTTTTTTGCATACAGATAAACTCTTCACTTGCTGTAAAATAAAAATATGTTTATGTTCCTTCTTGTGTTTTTCACAAGGACCAAAACAACAAGCCACATGCAGAGGCACAGAGGAGGTGGGCTACACCTCTTGCAGGGCAGTTACAGAGCACCAACATCTTCCCAGCCCCCTCATTGCTGGCAGCCTATCCACCAGCACAGCCTCTTCACCAGACCTGTCTGCTGAAGTGCTCAAAACAGCAGCAGTGTGTTGCAATTGCTAAAAGGTTCTTTCCCCTCTTTGCTCCTGGACATCTTTTTTCTGCAGAATTTCCACACCCACAGGCTCAAAGCTCCCATTCCTTGCCAGCAATGTAAAGGATGTCCTTGTGCTGCATTTCCCCCACCAGAGAAAGCTCAGGGCATCTCAGGGGTCTCCCAGGCTTTAAGGAAGCCTCTGAGGGGATGTACAGCTGCAGGATGAGACTGCCAGATCCTGCACAGGGTGACAGAGCACTCACTCCCATGTTAGGATAGAGGTGACTCTGAGCCACTCCTGTATTCCCCAACACCACAAAATAAAGGGTTCTTCACACCCTGTGTCCATCCATTCTGGGATGACACAGTGAGCAGTTGGGAGGGATTGCAAGAGGTCATTTAATCTTCTTGCCAAGGTCAAGCTGCTGATGACACTCCTGGCAAATGCTTGTTTAAGCAGTCCCTAAAAACCCCCACCACATCCCCAAGCATTTTATCTCACAGCATCTACAGCCCATCTACATTAGTGGAGTGCCACTACTTCTTACTCTATGTTCTGCAAGCCAGATTCTTTCCTTTTTCTCTTGGCATTTGGATTAATTTCCCCACCCTTTCACAAAAACCTGAACAATCTCAAATCATTGCACCTTCCCAAAGATTTTTTTTTCCTGTGGCTGTTGTTCTCACAACCAAATGGCCAGGGATTCTGTTCCTGAAAAATTTTGGACTTCTTCTCCATCTAATTTATATTTTTATCTTGGTGCAAGTGATTTACGCAGCCTCACCTTACTACTGTTAAGAGCTGATACCAGAAGCATCAGAGCTTTCAACAAGTTTTTCTGGTGGAGCATGACAGCATTTCTACCAGAAACCACATTTCAGGAACAAAACTTCCACCTCTTCAAAGGAGCTAGTGCTTCCCACGACGCCCAAACTGCAGCGATCCCAAGAGACTGCCAGTTCCCATCCTGTAGGCATTAGGAGGCAATGCAGATCTGTCCCTCCTCCCCTCCAGCATTCACACACCCTTAGGATGAGCCAATACAACAGGAACATACTCTAGCTCCCCAGGAAAGGAGGAGATATTTCCCCAGAAAGAGCAACGTAATATCCACTTCTGCATCTACAACAGAAGAGCTCCACAGGCAAAACTGACTTTAAAAAGGCTAACTGAGGAGTGTCTGAGAAAATACTGCAAGGTCTTCACCATGAAACTCTAAAAAGAAAATTAAAATAAACCAAAAAAATCCCTAAATAATAATAATAAAAGAAGGTTAAAAAGGGACTCTTACCTGAGGGATTTAAAACATGTTAAAATGAAGGCCCCAGGGTCATACCATCTTAATTCCTTATTTTTTCACAGGAAATAAATTTATTATAATATTTTCCTGAAGACAGTTCATTATTCTGGGCTTATTAAAAATCAATAGTCAGGAAGACTCCATTGCTATGCTGCCTTCTGTATACTAATTAAATCCTTTAACTGCATTCAGACAGAATAATTACACACTTCAGGATGCATGAGTGCCTTGTTAGAGTTTTCTCCTGTGCCTTACAGTTTCCCAGGGTGCTATAGTCTCATTCCTAGCCACATCTATCAGTCAAACGAACCTCCAGAGCACAGTGTTATTTCCCCTGCAACAATTATAGTCTTATCTAGGGTATCTTGACCAAAACCAGACAGCTTTTAGAAAAGTACATTTTTATTGAAGCAGATTTTTTTTCTCCTTAGGATAAAAAGAATCTGCATCCTAATCAAATACAATCAAATAACCTCATATAAACTTCATAAATTTCATGGAATTTAGAGCTTGAGTGCTTTGTTTTTGTGGAGGTATTGCCTGTGGAAGAGCAGCTTATTATACCTCAGACATCTGATTTTAACATAAAATGCTCTGTGTACTAAATAAAACCCTGTACTTCACTTTCTCTGGTATGAGTAAACAATTTTCCCTCCTGGTCATCTGTCTGCCTGAATTCAGTCACACAAAAAGACACCAAAAAGCACAGTGCAATTTTTTATCTTCATTTCTGATATATTTAAAAAACATTGGCTGCTCTACTTGCAAGTTTCCATAGAGATACATCTTGATATATTATTTAAACAGAAAATTAATAAATTGAAGCCAATTTATATTCCATCAGTAACCTCAAATTGCAGTAGCCATAAAATGACAACAAAATGAAGATTTTAAAAAAGAGCTAAGGCTTTATTTTCTCACCACATCTGCTAGAAAATTGCTAATATTACGTGTAGTCTCTGTTCTCATAGTGGCTGCACAGAGATATCATTACATCTAGATTGTTTTTTTCTTTTTCTTTATATATACACTGCCTGCAATGTAATGAAATAAATTACCAGTTATGGATTTTTCAAATGCCCACCACTTTCAATCACTCCTCCCCCTTTTCTTTCTCAGCAATTTCCTTTTTTTAAAAACCTAAATTAGTATCTATATACAGCTGTAAGAACAAAATTACACTACCTGCATTTTCATAGTATTTTGTATAGGTTTCAACATGACCATGTTGGAAGAGTGAGGTGAAGTGCTGAAAAACATTTGTCTTAAGAATTCAGAAAAATCTAATCTTTATTATAATTTTGACCTACTACTCTCTTACCATCAAGACAAATCCCTTAATGCTAAAACTTAGATGACTCTCAGGGTGAATTCCTTAATTTCAGGTCACTGCAACCATGTAAATATTGTGCTAACTGTGCAGGCTGATTTACTTCTCCCATCTCTCTTCCAACACAACTTTTGCTCCACCATCTCTGCTATCTTCAGTTTCAATGCATGTCAATTTTAAGATCTAGTTCTCAGTGCACTGGGTAAGCTAGCATGGATTTTTCTCTTTCCAGGTAGGAGCACAACTAAATAAACCGAGCTTTAGTGATGGGAAATCTGGATGCTGAGATATTCCAAGAAGACATGATTGCCTGCAGAAATATTGAAAGCAAGGTTTTTTAAGTGCATTGACTCTAGGAAATAAAAGAAAACAAACAAACAAAAGATAAAACAAAACAATGCACGTCCCGCAAGGAAGATATTTTGATTGTCAGAATCAGGAAAAACTATACTGAGCATGCATATCATCCACATCTCCCCTGCAGTGCATGGGTGAGTGTGGCTTTCTCAGAACCAGGGTTTCTCTTCTTCAAGTGAAATGACTGTCTCCTAGGGGAAAAAGTCCCAAAATAAGCATGTCTTACAAGTAGTTAAAACAAAATGGCAACACTACCAGAATTAAAACACACAAGCTGCATTGCTATCTCATCTGTTTTAGACAACAAATTCTCCCCGCAAAACACCTCAGTCTCAAAAAAGTGTTTTTTCGTCAACCTCTTTCCTTCATAATTGTTCTCAAACCTTTCATGCCTGGCCCTCCAGGAGCATTTAGGGCAATTGTGAGTTATTTAGAAGAAATAGAGAAGAATTTAGAAGAAATATATTTAGAAGAATTTAGAGAAACATAATCCATTTCATTTTCCTCTGAAGATACACATGCGCAACAAGAGGAGAGGGAAGTGTCAGACAGAAAAAAATGGAAAAAGTAAAGACAGGCAAGACAGTCTTTTGATCAGCACATATGACTTTCCTGGCTGCAGTTTACAGATCACATAGCCACAAAACCTTACCACATCAGCCTGTCACTCCTATATCAATCCCTCAGCTCTTCTTTTTTTAATTTCTTTTCTCTTTCTTTCTTTGTTTCTTTTGCAGTCTAGATTATGGCTAAAAAGGTGTTCAGACATTTCTAAAATGTCAAGTAGCACCAGTGGTCTCTAAGCGTGCTTGCAGTGAAAGAAAAATACTATTCCTCTTTTTAACTCATCACTGGTTTGCTTATGTTCAGAGATATTGCAGACACACAACTTCCAGCCCACCTCAGCACTCGAGGCCAAGTTAAGGTGATATATGCCTCCACTGCAGAGCAACTGTTTCATCTGCTTTACCTGAAAACCTGCTCCAATGCCAGTGACAGGAAGTGTTTGATTTGCTCTGAAACATGCCATTATTTTCTCATTTAGCAGATCCAGTTCTTCAACATGTCTGCTCTATTTAAACAGTCAAGGGATCCTACTACAACCACAGAAGGACACAGACTGTGATAGGAGGAATTAGACATCAAGATTTAAAATCAATAGCAGGAGGAAACACTAAAACAAATGAGATGCCAAAGAGATTCTGCCTCACAATCTCCTCCTTACATTGCAAAGGCTCAAAGATCAGCCACCCTGGGCAAATGCAGCCATGGGATTCATTTTTGCTTCCAAGTAGGAACTGTCTCATATAGCTCTAAAAATACATATTGCAACAACGATTCACAAGTGGTAATGCCTTAAGTTGTTTAAAGAAGAGTGTGTTTTCCACAAAAGTGTGTGCCGTTCAGCTTCTGCTCAAACAACAGTGTTTTTACTACCTGTCAGCAATATACTTTAACCTGTGATAGGTAAAATGCCCTGCCAAAGTGCATACAGATATTATTTATTGTTCCCTTGCTATTAGTACAAACAAGGTTAATGGCTATTAGTATAAACCACTGCTTGTTTGCAGGGTGGAGCCACCTATACACCTCAAACCTAAGCAGGTGAGAACCGAGAACAAAAGTCAACTCATGACCAATCAACACTTTAAGCTGCAGCAGACATAGCCACTGGTGGGACCCTCTGGGTCTATCACAGCACCAGATTTTGATATTTTTGTTTTCATGGTGCTGCACTGATACACACTGACACTGTACAATCCAGCCAGAAAACAGAAACCCAAATCTGGAGCCACTGGATAAATATTGTCCTTCCTTCATAGCAGTCAGAGAAGGTGATCATAATGCTGGTAGGCTTCAAGTCTGTTGTGTTATTCTTCCTTCCCAGGGAGCAGCTGAATAAATTGTCACATGCAGATGAATAAATTGTCTTCTAGATTTTAGAATTAAAAAAATAGTAAAAAAATTGTCATGATCACTGAATCCTTCAAAGAGAGGATTGCTGTTATGTAGAGAAAGCCATTCTGTGCCAAGGGGGACATAACAAGCAGCTTTGCCGTGAGTTCACACACACAGGCCCTCGCAGAGTCTCTTCCCAGACCTGACCAGTCCTGCCACATGTGCCACTTTACAAAAGATCCTGCCACAGAGACAACAGGAGGACAAATGTGCTACAACTTAAAGTGATATGTAGTTTTCCTAAATTGGGCAAAAAGAAGCCAAAGTAAACATTCTTTTCAGGCAAATGAACTGAGTTGGCATAATTGGTCCTTCAGGTAGTGTATCAAACACAGGAAAAGAAACAAGAGCTGAAGGTTTTAAAATAAGGGGATGACTGAAGAATTGGCTTCTTGCAGCCAATTTGACTATCTTATCTGTAAGAGACTGAAATAACCCTATCCCAACAAAATTCCCCTTAAGTATTCTCATATCAGCTTTTCTGTCAGATTTTTTCAACAAGCTCACCTTAAATTTATTCTTCATTGCCACTTTAAATACATTGGCTCATGACTTTTCCTTATTAAAATTCTCCCTGAATTGGTGCCCTTTCAGTGTTCTGGGTAGCCCTTACACACAAAATGGTGGATGAAGAAAACAATGCAGCTCCTTCAATTATGGGGTTATTCAATGTCAGCTACCAAACCACAGCATCGTACTGGGGTGATGCATTCTCCTTACAAAGGTACAATACTTTTCACCCAGGAGCTGGTTGAAAACTAGCTGGTGACTAGTGACTAGACTGATGACCAGTTTATAGTGGTATGATGTGCTCATACTTTGCTAGCATCTCTTGCCTGAACAATGCCTTACATGCATTACACTGCAGGTCTGGCACAGATGATGGTGAAATACATACAATGCAGTATCAAACTGTAATTTCAGGAAATAAAAGACACTGCCAAAGAGTGTAACATCAATGAATGCAACAAAAGTTTACAAATTCAAAATCAAAAGAAACAGCATTCTATCTCCACCTTCACACTTCAGTCGTGCATGTGAAATGAACTTGCCAGAGGCAGCTGTACTTCAGTGGCAAGGCAAATGTCACAGCCTTGGGAGCTTACTCAGCTTTGAGAAATTGAAAAAAGCAACAAAAAGGGGACATTGGTTTCTGTTTGGATACACACACGGAGCAGCCAGGCTCAAGGATTCCATTTAGCAGCTAGATACTGGAGCAGATTTTTCAAGCTACCTGGGAAGGTTACTCTAAGGACACAGAGCAACTGCACTCATCATTGCCTTCCAGTCTTTATTCATCAAAGAGGATACATCCAACATATGACTCCTAACATCACAATTAGGCCATGTGCCACCTCATCCCACAAGTTTCAATCCTTTAATTGATTCCTATTTTAATGTATCCCTGAACTTCAACATAAGCAATCTGTGAAAAGCTTTTTGTAGGTTCTTTGGCAGCTCCCACTGTTGCAGGCAGCCTACATGGTAGATCATGCCCAGTCAACCTTCTTGGAGCTGCACTGCTGAGGCTCCAAAGGAGAAATGTTACAAAACAGGAATTAAGAAGAGGTCTGTGGATTCACTGAAACCAAAGCCAGAAACGTGACTTTTACAAGAGCTGCTTCACAATCCCTCTACCATTTGGACAGAGGTAGGCATTACTCCAGTTTCACTCACTTAGGAAGCCATGTGTTAGTATAGTGTTAAGTATACTGAAATTCTATTTAAAGGCTTGCATAGGACATGAAGAGGATCAAGCAGAGGAACTGGCTCTACAGGTGGAAGGACTCTCAGCTAGCATACTCCAAAACAGATTTTATCTTAAGCTAAAAGAAGAACAAAGCAGAACTCCACATAAGAAAACAAGTCTTTTTCATCTGACTGAACAAGGCTTATAAGGAAAAGATTCAGCCACAGCCACAGGGCACATCCATCTACTCCAACAAGTGCAGACAGATCTGAATGCCTCTCTACTGCTTGCTAGAAAGACAAACATGAGCCAGCTCCAGTCACCGAAATGCAGCACAGCCCACCAGAAAATGGAGCCATGGAGCAGATTTCTGGCTCAGGTGCTATGCTATGCCAGCAGGGCAGACAACTCCAAGCCAGAGACAGCATAATGCTCAGCTGTCTGTGCAGATGCAATCGTACACACCTCAGGAAACAGCATCTTTTAGGTTGATCCCATTATCTGTGATATTTTAGCTACTGGCTCCAGTTTTCTGAGATCCAAGCAGCTGTGAGCCACAGGCTGGAAATGGGTCTGAGCAGAGCCCTGGGTTTTTAGCTGCCAAGGCCCCATAAACACTGTCTTCTTAGCTGTTCTAAACTGCCAGACAGTATGCATGACACAATACATATTACAGCTACACAGTGGAGAACAAAAAGCTATATTCTCTATCAATTTTTGCTTTCCTCTTTGCAATTAAATGTATTTATGTGCCTCCACATTTACACAAAAGTTTCAATTCATCTGCTCCATATTTTACTAATGCAGATCTCAGAAATTCCCAACTTGTGAACCAAAGCAGGGTGAAAAGTAGTTGAACACATCATACCAAAATCACTTCAGCTGCAATGGATTTTTAAAGGACAGCATTCAAGGCCCATAGAGATCTTTCAGGCTGTCAAGACATTGTTAGTCATCAGTGAACACAAGAACTGAGAGAGCTGCACACCTGTCATTTCAAACTGCCAATAGATTTAAGTGCTTTGGAGAAGGTTGTGCTTGACTAAGGTTTTTTCATTTCAGTGGACATTACTCAAAGGCCTTACTTGAGCTGTGACCCAAAAAAAAAGACAAAACAAGGCTCAGACCCAGTGGAATTCAGATGAATGAGGCTCTCAGTAAAGATTTGCAGTGGTGGTGGTATCTTTCATTAGACTAAGTAGTACAGCTCAAAGTATAGACAAGTTCCTCTTGGCATCTAAAACAGAAGATTGCAAATGCAAGCACAAGCTGAAAACAATTGAGGTTTTATTAGATATGCATCAATTTGATCATCTTTGAAAATTTAGTTACTTACTCTTACTGGAGAAGAGGGAGGAAGGGCATCAGGTGATAAAGCAGCTATCTCAATGTCATGAACTTACAAAAATACTCAAAAAAAAGACAGCATTTTTCAGAGGCTAAAATATTGCCTAACGTTCAGACAGCAGAGGCTTACGTCAGTATGTTTTCTCCTCTGTGCTCTTCATCACCCTTATCTTTGTTTGTGCTGCTCACTGGCTACAGCAGGACTGTTTTGGGCCCTGAGCAATGCAGAGCCCAAATCCCAAGCCTTCATCAGTGATGAGGCACCAGCCCAACCACATGTGTGGGGCTTTACTTAATACAATAAGCAAGGGGATTAATTACTTTCTTGGGCAGTGTAAAAAGCATGTTGGATTTCTCCATCGGAAAGGTCAGTATCCTAGATATTAGATTATTTCACTGCAAATGACCCTCCTGCAAACAGAAGCAGACCCATTTAATGACTGTGACTTGGAAGGAAGTTACTGCAATGCAGTTGTTGCCTGCAGCTCTCCCTCTTGGGTCTTAGCCCCTAACACTTGCTTCTCACCACCAGAGGAGTGGTATAGGATGCTGGTTTCTCAGACAAACAGCGTCAAGTTATTAATGCTCCATCTGTACAATAGTGGGTCCTCAGAAATGGTGAAATACAATTACAAGAAGCGCTGAGAAGCTGCAGGGTGTCTTTCTGCGCAGTGTAACAACAGTTGAATTGAGATTTTACTACTGCTCCAGTAAGGAAAGGTTAACAAAGGAAGGGAGCAGTGCTATTCTACAGGCAGCACAATCCTTTCTAGGATGGTGCTGTCTCCAGAGAGGCTGTCTCTAACCTCAATTCTTTCTACTTTGCTGGCCAAGTTAATCGAGGGCTAGAGATGAGTGTTCAGCTTTGTCATGAGGCTGGTCTAGTTAGACTCACAAATCCAAAAGTTATCCTGCCAGTATGAGGGGTGAGCCCTTTCTGCTGTGTTTAGTCATGAGTCAGCCTAATATGGTCAGAAGAGATTACTTTGAAATCTAGGTGCATCACAGGGTTTTTCCCAATTTCTTAAATTCTCACAAGTACCCTCAGACTTCTCACTCCTCCTACAGCTAGCACAGAGTTGACACACTTCCACTTCAGAGGCCATCTTTCTCATCAAAATGTTTCTGTTGAAAGCTAACGACACAATGCATGTTCCCAATTTTTTGTGAGGGAAAAGTAGCCCAGCACAGGTGTATGTCTGGACATACATGCAGCATTACAGACTAGTACAGGCAGGTAAAGGTGGCCAGCAGTGCTTAAAAACAAAGGGAAACATTGAAGACCATCAGGTGGCCTCTTGACCCTTTGAACACACTTGTTACCTACAGCATGGGGCATTGCACTGCTTCACCCCAGGCCATGCTACAGAGCTGGTACTCACAAGAGTATCCCAGGGACAGCAGTACCCACTGCCCTCGTGCCACATGGCTCCATGCCAAATGTGGAGTTTACTCTCAGATGTCTGGATTTGTTCATGCTCATCTTCCTCACATAGGCATAGTCCTGCAGGGACAAACATATCTTGTCACTCACTGACAAAATGATCTGGTGTTTGTCAGTGCAAAGGAAGTTCACATAGCAGAAAGCAGCACTGTACAAAAATACCTAGGTAAGTTTTGACAGAATCAGCTGTTAAAATTACTGGTAATTAATTAAATACTAATAATTAAAATTATGAGGCTAAATCAGCTTAAAAGCTGTTCTAATATCTCTGGCTGGATTCAATCACGTAACTGGGTCATTCAAATCTGAGGTCTGCTCTCTGCTATCAATATTACACCACAGTGATCTAACTGCTCCTCCATGAGAGGAGCACAGTGTCGCCTCCAAATGGAGTTGGAGAGGATTGCAAAAGGAGAGACGGTTGAGAATGCTGGGAAGTGAAGGTCCCAAGGAGAGGACACATGCACTCTCATATGTGCACACCAGCTGCCTGCACACTTCCCTCACAGTGCTTCAGGCAGGCAAAGCATTTCAGAGGCCCTGCAGCAGCAGCAGCCCTCAGAGATGAAGGAGACTGGCTGCTCACACATGGCCATCATATGAATCTTCATCTTTTTGATTAAAAAACAGAAATTTGAATCCCATGTGGAAACTGTGCCCTGGGTCATTCCCACCTTGACTCAAGGAAGAATGGGTCAGGGAACCACAGAAGAAAGTCCCAGGAAGCCCCACAGCCTCTGCCCGCTCAGCAGGCAAGAGGCCACTTCTGCCCTCACCCCTGTTATCTGGATGAAGAAGGCAGAATGTTTCATAAAAGCAGGGGTAAGTTCACATGTGATGGGAAGCACCTCTGAACAATTTCAGCTCACAGTCTAATGGCTGTCAGGAGTGAAAGAAATACAGCTGACAGCTACTTGAGCAAGGGAGACTGATAGTTGCCCAAGGTCATTCAGGCACATTTGACTTTTTATAGATTTGCTTTAAAATAAAAAAACAATTGCTTTATTGATGATTTTCATTTTATCAGAGATTGTCTTGAATATTTTTGCCTTGTATTGTCATTTTTCAAGGCTATAGGTCAAAGATAAGAAGGGTAAACAAGTATGAATGAACTCAGACAGCATGAGAAACAAAAATGAACAACACAAACATTTTGACCCACATGCAGTGATGATCAATAGGGAGCAGCTGTCTTCTATTTTTCACTATCCTTGCTGATCACAGCCATAATGGCTAGCACTATACAGCCAAGTAAGGTCTGGCTTTGTTAAATGACAAAACACATTGCAGAGCACTGGCAAGGCCCATGATTTTGAAAAAACCACCATCAACAAAAAAAACTACAAAAGAACAATGACAAAAAAACCACAATGAAGAAAAAAAAACCCACAAAAATTAAAAAAAAAAAAAAAAAAACCTACTAAAATAATAATAGAATAGGAGCCATGATTTTTCTAACCACTTATCTAGAAGAAAACACATCTAACTTCAGCTAATATATAGGAAATTTCTAGGATTCTGCTCAGAGAACAGGTTTCATTTTCCACATTGTCCAGGTTTCTCATGAAATTGGATATTTCCCTTTTTCAGTTCTTCCCAGGTCACTCTACATTTTTACTGGGCATCAAAACTCCAGTCTACAAAGCATGCACAAAACTGCTTTTGAAGTCCCACAGGCTCATTAATTCTGAAACTTGGAAATAAGGAGCGCTCTATACCAAGTTTTTCTAAAAGATAATAAAAAAACAGTATAAAATATTATACATAATGATTCTAACTGCAATCATCAGTGCAAGTAAATTGGCAGAGCTGTCACATATTTCTAGTTAGTGTAAGTGCTCTTTCATCCCTTTAACAAAACTGAGTCAAATGAGAATGGACTGTCATCCTGGCTGGTTACAAAGTCTGATACAGAGCAGAACCTACCTGCCAGCCCAGAAAATTTCAGACATCCTTTTCATTAGTCAGGGAAAGTAAAGCTTCAGGCAGATGTCAACATCTGCCCAATTGATTCAGAAATCTCTGGCATTTAAGCGATGCACAGCTACAGACGTAGACTGTTGTATCCATTGCCATAAGGCAGCCAAGGATGCTTTTCAGGGGAACTGTGGTTTGTGTATTTATGCAACATTTTATGCATTCTTGTATTTATTTCAAGCTGTCACCCAAATTGTACTACCTCTTACTTAACAAGAGACAGATAGATAAACCAGTGTGTTCTCTCACTGTGAGAGAACCAGATTTTAAGGAGAACACAACTATGGTTTGTACAATAATCAAGCTTCTATGAGAAAACAGATTGTTTCTGAGTTTGACAGAAGCCTTCTAGCTTTGATTGATTTAGCTTCTAAAAGTGACAGAAAATTATGTTAGGGCATTATTTGGGATTATTTATCCAGAAAGTGTTTCAGGGAAGTTGTATAATTCATGTATTGCAATAAGTACCTCAGCTCACTTAGGGGTTATCAACAAAAATAAAATATATTTCTTAAGTAAAAATGCACTGCTACTAGGAGATAACCTTCAAAATGTTATGCCAAGGTACTGAATCTATTAATTAACTAAGACACTAGGTTCTAATGAATACAGCTTATAATGATTCTGTCCATGTGGTGAAAGAGCTTGATGAGAGCTGGCAAAGTATGACCAAGATAGTCAGCAAATGTCAGTAAAATACAATGCTCTCTGAGTTGTCTGTTGTGCTAACTCCACGAATTAAATCCACTGGTATCTTTAAGCAGTTCCTGAAAGCAATAGAACTGCATCTTAAACATATGTAGCCCAGAACTATGACCAGGAAATTAAAAGTTATCTTGAGACAAAATTGTATTTGCACAGGCTGCACCAAGTTGCCCTATACATACAGTTAATAGATTTGCCAGAGTTGGCAGACAGCAAAACATTTCTTTACAAGACAAGCTGTAACAAATGCTTGGAATGGGCGCTTGCACTTGGGCCTAAAGGCCAATGTGCCTCAGAAATTAAGTCCTCTGCTTAAGAGTGGGGATCTGCATGCATGAAGACAACATGGATCATGTGTACCCCATGAGATGGGCAACTGTGTGAATTGACACATAGAAGTAACCAGGATAACCACCAAACCACAGCTGAAATGCAGAGTCGATTTATGTCATTACCTTGCTAACAATGCCAGACAACAGAGACATTGTGGAGGACAGGCTCCATCAGGCTGAATTTGTCCCAGAGAAAATGTGGGGGGCCCCCATAGCCTGCCTCAATACGTGGAAGTGCTTCCTGCATGTGCATCTTATCATAAGGCTGTGCTTTTATGATGTCTCCCTCTCCCAACAGCAAGCTTAAGCATGTTTGTGAGAGTTTATCTCTACACAAGTTTCCACTTCTCAAAATAGGCAGAAGATGAAGAACACCAGGCATAGTAAATGGAGTTTCACGACACTGACACTTAGCATACCCAGCTGCAAGGTCAGTTTGAGAAAAATTATTCCCTCCTTGCCAAATCTTCTAGTTGTAACCTTTTCCTCCCAACAGCAGTACAGAGACCTGCCAATATCAGCTGTGTTTTCCTAATGGTGCATCTGGTCAACTCACTACACTGAAACAAGAAGTCAGGGTGTGGGCTTTATGCAGATCTGAGCACAAAGTAGAGGGTTTTGTGTCAGACACTGATAGATTTACTGTATTTGTAACCAGTATAAAAGGTAATCAAAATAAAAACTAAGGAAAAGGTTTTCATCCAGCCACAGATAGCATACCCAGCCAGGATCTTAGAGAACAGAGAAGGCCAACCACAAAACTTTCAGTCTCTCACATGGATTGGAAGACTTTTTGTGAAAGAAAGCTACACTCCACATTTTCTGCCTCCTCAACATTTACTCTCTTCCTTGTGTATCTATCAGGTTTAATGCATTTCCTCTCTGGTATCTCCAGTCCAGATGGCCATACAACATGTTTTTCCTCTCCAAGTAATGGACTGGCATTTCAGGGCAGGCACTATGGTGCAGAGTGTGGTGCAGTGCCTCATGGCTGTAGCCAGCCCTGATGCATGGGGGCAGCAGAGCTAGATTGCTAGGCACGTGCAGCACCAGACAGATTTCCATCACAGCTGTCTCCCTAAGATGTGCTAGGAGTTGTCCTCTCATGACACAAAGCTACTGCTCCACTCTCTTCCAGGAGCTGTGTAGCCAATGCTATCACCCCTCTCATCACTCAGCCACTTGTGTACAAGCTCTTGGACATACCAGCCTGCTCCACTGAACCCAAAGAAGCCTTCATATGGGAGGCTTATCTGAACAAAGCAGTGTACTGGGATTCTTGTAAATAGCATAATCTCATTTACAATATTGGGACTTGCCCCACTGCCAGGACAGATGGAGTAGCTTAGCAGCTACTGATGCTGGGAGCAGATCAAATCCACTAAAGAGCAGTGCTGCAAGACCATGGTTTCCAACCACAGAGCTAAGACCAGGGCTACCCTGTGTGTCTTGGAGGTGTTTCATTCTGCCTGTGGCAGTGACTTACCTGTCTCCTACCACTTCATTCACAGGAGGATATAGATGGGGACAGTCATCCCTTAAATGGAAGGGATCCCAGCCACAGGTGGTAGCTAGACTAGCCAGTCCATTGAGCAAGCTGTACTTGGATGTCCTGGAAGAGGTTGTGGATGTCCCCCATGAGAAACAGAGCAAGAGCAGCCCCAGAGAGGTAGAGAAAGAAAGGTAAATCATTAGTGAATGCAAAGATAATGAATGGTTTATACTGTTCTGCTCTTCTCATTGCATTAGTTGGTTCTATGTGTGATATAACAATACAACATCAGAAAAGGCAAAATTCCCTAGACTTTGGTCCTCATTCTTTGCCTGTTCTAGAAAACTAATCTTACCCTGGCAGGTGGTAGTTTACACTTACCTGCCATCATCTATTGCTGATTGATTCATTTTAACTACATTGTTCCTATTTTATTTTTCCTTCTGGAAGGAGGTTCTTGTAGATTTTTCATACGGCAATAACTCTATCTGATCTCACTTGTCAGATTTTAAGAAAGAAACCCTATTAACTAAAATCTGAAACTTGCACTTCTCAATTGTGCAAGATCTTGAATGGGCAGGAAGATATCATCATTCACTGGAACATAAATCATGTTGCTACCACTATCCTCTCATGACCCTGAGCATGAAGAATGATAATTATCTCATCTTTGCACCTCAGGATCTGAAACCCCAAAGTTCCAGTGGGACTATCTTCCACAAAGGATAGATTAATACACATCATCAGACCACATTGCAGTGTTAGCTATCTCAATTAACAAGTAAATAAACCCACTCACTGTTCAAACACCCTTTTAACTAAAATACCTGTGCCAAATTTACTGCAATTAAAAACCAGAAGAGTAATTAGTAGTGTGGTGTAGACAGTTAGGACTTGGGTCATAATTTTAAAAAATACTGCTTATTAATAAATAAATTGTCAATCAGCCAGTGAAGTGACTCAAAAACAGCTTAATTATGATAATTTGTTTTTTTGTTTCAAATGAAGAATTAAAACTTAATGTAAAATGGGCAAGAATACAAAGGAAAAAAAGTGTCTATCTGTTTCCCTTTCTCTGAAATGGAAGAATAGTGAAAAATGAAATAGATAGTAACTTTTCTGCCTGACCAATTTCTCCATCAAGGCAAATGAATTATCTCTTGCAACAGTCAACATGAGGCTCTGTGGTTTTTGTGGGATGGTACCAGGCCATTTTTGCTTCAGCTGTGTTCAACAGAAATTCCTTCACAGAGATTCATGGGAAAAAGGAAGGAAGGCATAAATATAATTTTTTAATTTCTTTATCCAGCACTACACATCTTTCCATGATTTCTCAATAACTCCTTGGTATTTAATGCAGTGGTGGCTGCAAGTTACAGAGGTTCTTCTGGCTTCTCATCCCAGACCACTTGCACAGGGCCATGAGGTAAAGACAGATATTTCATCCTGCCTGGTGCAATCCTAACCAAATGCTAATCCTTCTTTAAATCTAACAACATTGCCACTACCTTTGTGATTGTGGCAAACTGTAAATCAGGAGGTGGCAAACACAAGACACATGAGCTGGTCTGTGGTTTTCATGCAAGCAACTTACACAGGTGACAAGGGACAACTCACCAGAGGCAGCTCAAGTTTGCAAGAAAAGCCTTGGAAGCAGATATGTAAATGGACACAAAAATCAACAGGGCTTTGGTCTGAGCTGAAAAGCCCAATCAATTACTAAAATTTTTTTTCTTTTAAAAGCAACCTGCTCACATTCAATCCTACCCACAACAGCACCCACACTGTATTAGGGGCAAACGTGGCAACTGGCCTCTTCAGTCAGTCTGACAAGGAGGAACCTCTCTGGCTTTTGATTTCATGTTACCCCATAAAATAATTTTAAAAATCTAGGCATTTTGAGGTTTGCTTTTTTCAGATATAACTTGCTGGCATGTTAGAGAAACAGTCACAGTCCGCGAGACAGCACACTGAAATCCAGGTGACCACAGCTTAAAACTTTTTGAAAGGCATTTTTGCCTAATTTGCCTAGTTTTGCATCAGTAATGTAGCAGCACCTGTCTCAAATTTCACTGGACTGTGGCAAGAAAGGGGCCTGCTGGGTATCCAGACACCACAAATGAGGACACAGCTACGTAGAGACCAATGGCTCTCTGAATCAGTCATAAGTGAGGCTACCCAGACATCACAATAACGATGCCTGGGTATGACCATGTTTTCCAGACACAGTTGCTTAATTGGCTTAAACTTGAGTCTGCAAGCTGAATGTTAGGTTTTTCTTTCAGCCACTTTAACCTCCCACAAACCTGCCCTCACTGCAGGAGCCTGAGCATGAAGGACATAATAGTGGTAAACACACAAGTGAGAGCCGAGGGTTAAGGGTTTGTGAGTTTTTATGTAAAATACCTATTTCCTAAAACATCAACAGAGAACTGGCACCAGCTGAGAAAGGTGAAAGATAAGAGTCTTCATCAGCTCCAAGGAAGGAAACTGAAAGGGCCTTCAGTAGATTTGCTGTTCATTAAGGATACTCAGTCATAGGCTGACCATTTCAGTGAGACAGTAATATTTGTAATGAAGATCAAGAGTCCAAGGAGCAGTACACATAAAATGGCAGTAATTACTCAAGGAATATAAAGAGAAGGAGATGACCTAGAAAAAGAAAAGACAAAACAAAACAAAACAAGCAAAGAAACCCAACCCAGACATAAATAAGTGAAGGCCTGACACTGAATTCTAGAATTCACCTCAAGCCAATTCTTATGCAAGGAAGATTATAAATATTGGCAACAAACTTAAGAGCAGTTGTTCATTTCATGGTCTCCAAAATGTAATGTTGATGCTCCGGTAAATGTGGTAGGCATTGGTTTTCTTCCAAAAACCTTGAAACTGACCTATTTTCCTCATGAAAAATATCATGTTAATTTATTAATTTAGGATGTGCATACTTTTTACATAACGAAACAGCATCCAAAGTTGGACTTCTAGGATACAAACAAAATATTTCACTCTGTCAGACAACTAAGGGAAAAAATTGAGTAAAAAAAGGATTGTTTAAACATTTATGAAAACTTTTTAAAGTGGGCTGAAAAGATTTGCATGTATCCAAAAGCAGAAAATCAAAGCTTACAAATGACTTAGTGTTACCTTACTTCCACCTTTGGTCCCTATTCCACAACAGAAGGGGAAAAAACAAATAAGGTAAAGAATACAAGCACAGAGAGAAAATCCAATTAATTTTCATCAAACATTACAGACAATGCTTTTGGCCACATGCCATTTACCCTCAAATCAGCTTAAGCACCAACTCATTACAACAGTGTTTTTCATTACAATATGGAACAGCATGAAAAAGGAATCAAGGCCATATGAAAGAGGGAGTTGTGGTGCTTCCATGACTTGCAGTTGATGAACGAAAAATCTCCTTTTGGTTTTACCTCATCAATAACAGATATATTTTAAATGTTTAGTTTATTCCAGTCCATGGGCCTCTCTTCACTTATATAGAAATAGCTACAATGCAGCATAAAAGGAGACACAGGATTATCTTAAGTGGTAGCCTTTACTCAGATTCCAAATTGTAGTGAAGCATGCTCCTCCACAACCCCCTTCACTATAATAGAAGGACTAAATTCTATTGAGAAAACAAAATACTGACAGAACACAGTTTTATCAACAGCAAAAGGCATAACTTTATTTTGCTCTATTATTCTGCATACGTATGACTGCTTGAAGTGATTAAAAAAACAACTTCACACACAAAAATAGAAAATATATGGCATCAGATGAAGATGGCACATTAAAGAACATTACAAAAACAACTAACAAAGTAAATTTTAAAGAAAAATAGACATTTTTATATCTGCATATATGTACTTATGTACTTAGCTATCCTATTAGCTGTACCTTAGGTTCTCATTTAGATTAACTTCATTGAGCTGTAAACTTGAATTCCTGGCCCTAAATTTTACCAGTAGGCTACTCCATATCAGTAAGAAAAGGTCTTTCTGCTGCAATGTTTTATATATCCTGGAAATAGTCTTCTTCATTTCTTATGTCCCATTTCCATATTCATATGTCCCAAACAGAAATCTGGATTAAATTCTCACGGCTGTGACCATTGCTCTGCCTCAGCTCCCTTCCTCCTGCCCGGTCCCATGGGAAATAGAGTACAGTGCACAGCACAGACTAGAGATCATTACTCAAAAGCATCCCCTTTCATTTACCTTAGACATCTAGAAAATAAAGCAGTGTTGGTAGATTTTTGTAGTTGTTCTTGGACAAATTCTTCGAGAGAACTCAATTTCTCTTTCTCCAGGGGACCATTGACTTACTTAAACAAGATAAACCATATGCGTAGTTTATATATAACCTGGTGTACTAAAAAACTAAAAATCTAATAGATTAAAAAGAAATAGTTCAAATTTGTATCTTTAGCTTGTTAGAAAGTTTGTATATAAAAGTCTATACATTGAAGAAAGATTCACTTTTTGCCTTTTTGCTTTTGTTCCTGCTCTCTCGCTGTTCTCTCCTCACCACCATCATCATCACCCAAAGAAAACAGGAGCTGCTGCAACATCATCAGCCCTGCCAGAACCTTCGAGAGCAGCTTCTGCTTCTATTTAAGACTCTATACCAAAACTTTAGCCTGGGCCTTAACGCTTGTAACTCTTTACCTTTTGAAACTGATATGCCTTTGCAATAAACAACTTTATAGCAACTATTAGCTGCTCAGCTCTTTAAAGAAAATAACAGAAACTCAGTAAATAATACCCTGATTAATTAATCTACACTTTTTTAGAAAGACAGGCCTGCTTCTAGCACAGACAGCATGGATATAATCACGTTTCTACTGACTCTCTGCCTGTTCTCTGGGCGATGTGTCCTATTTACCAAAAAGGATTTTATGCCAAGCACCTTACTAGATGACTAAATTCTGCCAGTTTGCCATGGAAACACCTTAAGCATTTTGGTTTTGCTCTGAAATTATTACTGCTTTTATCAATTCACTTTGCTTGCAAAAGAAGGACACATATTCAAACAGGCCCATAAATACTTCCGTAAGTATGGTCTTTGACACCTGTAACTTCAAATTTTATATTTGTATTTCTTCCTTTCTACATACTAGGAATTTGGAGCAATAGCATCATAAGTAATAATTCTAAAATCTGAGAGGAAAATTCCTGGTATGTGAAAAATAAAAAGAGATGGTTTAGGATATCTGGACCATTGCTTTTCATTATTTAGCTAGGACATTTAATTTACAAAAGGCAAAAACAGTGGGATGAGCAAATTCAGGTTCAAACTTTTCAAACACAGGAAAGGATTACAGGCTATTTTTACACTGAGTGATCAATCTTCCCTTATTAAAAGAAAGTGTCCAACAAAGGTTGATGTAGTTTATCATTTAGAGTGTTTTTGTACATCTTGGAATACCATGTTCCCTCTTACTACATTTTGCAAGTTATGACTGCTTGCCTGCAAAAGGTATCATTATTTTTCATCCTGGCAAATTACAGACACTGTTTGTGTGTACCTCCAAGTCCCTCTCGAAAGCTGCAATCTCACATGCCCAGGTCATGAAAGAAAAGGCTAATGACAAAAATTTTTGTCTACCATTATCTCCAGTGGTATCACTGGCCATCATTGGCATAACAAGGTTGTCTTCCACTCCTTTCCATAAAGAAAGGGAATAGCCTATCAGACTCAAAACCTTACCTATCAAGAGGCAGAAGGCCTGGGTAATATCTAAAAGACTATAGCTGACAGGAAATTTTTTCTCTAGGACACACAGCTTTTCCAGCACAAATGCTAAACACAGGACAAGGACAAACCTTCCCAGAAGTTAGTCCAAGGCAATGGCATGAGCTCTCCAGGTGTTTAACCAACACAACATTGTGATCTCTGCTCCAGGGAAAGGCACATCTCTGATGTTTCCTTTTTCAGTCTCAGCCCAGCACAGTGCATCTTTCAGGAGCTCTCCACGGCACATTTTACCCTTGAGGAGGCAATTACTGTAGACACAACCAGAAGATATTCAAGATCCTATGCTCCCTACTGCTGTATACAGAACAAATATATACTGTACTTCAGAAGTTAGGATAACCTAAGCATAACTGCTACAGCTCAAAACTCTTGTTCAGTCTAAGGCAATGTTCTTTCATGCACTGGAGACATATCTGCAGCACCTGGAGCTGTACTCAAGTTATCATGAGTAGAGTTAGCAGCAAAGACATACACCTACTTGCTGTGTAATCTGCCAGGCTCTCTGGAGAATATTTATACCCTAGAGTACAATTTTGTAGCTATTAATACCCAAGTTAGCTAAATTAAAGCTAGCTTATGTGCAACCGTACGTGCTGCAATCATGCTTTCAATCACAGGACAGAAAATATCATAAATGCCTTAAAAGCAGACTTAGCAACAAACATGAAGGTTTTTATGGGCACACCTACCCACACAGACAAGCACAACTGGCTTCAGTATGTACCTGGAGGATAGCCAAGGCCTGGCCATGCACTTTGTAAGGACATGAGCACTGCACCATAGCACAGCACAGTGGAGCAGTGCAAACCCACTGGCACAGGCACAGCCTCTAGTGTTCCCTGTTTCTGTACAGAACAGTTTTTCCTCAATGCTGAAGCCACATACCACTCCCCAGGGTGTTGCAGGTGAACACTGCACATGTTTTCCATCTGTGACTGAAGAGAGTCCTGGCACAAGAATGTGGCTCTTTTCCATGGGAGAACAGTATGAGCTACTACTTGATTCAGAAAAATCTTTTACACCATTATTTTATTCAGACAAATTATCAAATCCCTCTTTTGTCTCAGTTTTCCCACCTAAAAAATTGGTGTATCTACTTGAAAGAAGCACACATCTAAGCAGTATAATATAGTATAATATAGTATAGTATAGTATAGTATAGTATAGTATAGTATAGTATAGTATAGTATAGTATAGTATAGTATAGTATATCCATTGAAACTACCTAGGTGAAATGTAAAGAAAAACAGAAACAAAAAACGTCACGTACATACCCATTCCTTTCCCAAAACAGAAAGAGGTAAAAAAAGCTAATCCAGACCAATTTAACAACCTGGTTGAATAAGAAGCTTTGCAAACATGGTGGGATAGCTGGGATACCCAAGATCCCACATGGAAACACTGAGTTACCCTCTAACATAATTTGGGGATTACAGACGGGGAAACACAATGGCAAAAATCTCCTGCGCTGGCTACAAACACAGCTGCTAATTTCATAACTTCTTTCAATTTTATTTTGATGAGGCCCCCAGATACATTTGTTCTGCATGGGTACGTCAAGATGTGGACACCCCCCTCTGCTACCCAGCACACCTCATGCAGAGTTGCCACGTTGTAAAGCCCAAGAGGAAGAAGCTTCATGAGCTGAGAAATCAAACATTCCTGGATGCAGGGAAGATACCAAATGCACATCATACCAGATGTGTACATCATAATGCACATCATAGCAGATGTGTAAATCATGCTGCACATGAGCTGCACACCTGTGTGCAGGCACACTACCAAATATCCATTAGTTTCAGGCATTTTCTCATGCTGCTGCCAGGTAGGTAGGGACAGACTTGTGCCACTGGCAGCCACTTGCTGCCTGAGACTGCCAGTCTCTACGTGTCTGAATCAAAGCAGCAGAAAACAGTTGAAAAAGAAACTGGCTTTTGTAATTCCCATTTTAGACATAGAAAGGGTGTCCAGCACAGGTTTGTACCTGAATCCCCAGGAGCATCCTGCAGCCTCCCAGATGGGGACTGCACCCAAGCACAGGGGAGTGCATGGTCCAAACAGTGAGAACACCACCAAGAGAAGGCAACCTGGGCCACTCCTACATTGCATGCATAGAACTGTAAGTACTTGGAGCAGAACAAATGCTACAATCCAGGTGAAACAGAGCTCACACCCAGCCAAGTCCTGCAAAACTAACCTGAGACTATTCTCATTCTTCTTATCTCAAAAATGGCTTTAAAAAAATGCATTTACATGCAGGTCTTGTCATGGTAAATACCTTACAAGCTGTTGGAACACCGTGCCCTATGAGTACCATTGGCCAGGCACTAGTCAGACAAGAAGATCCCGTCCTCCGGAAGAGAGGAGGCCCTTCCCAGTTGTGATGTTACACCAGTTTTCTGCCACCACAACACACCTCTCAGGAACAACCTCCCATTGCTCAAAGCTGCATCTGGCCTGGGTAAAATTTTACTCTACGAAATGAAAGTGTGAAGACATACCACTGAGATATCACAAAAGCAGGTTAAATCTTGCAATCTTATTCAAACTCTACAAGGGGAAAGAGTGAACAAATACAGCCAACATTTTTTATTTTCATACACTTATTTTGAAAGATATGTCAAAACAAACAAGACTAGAAAAATATGTGAGATGTAGTTTCTGCAAGTGTTACACTTGAATTACAGCTTAATTGTTCAAGAGAAGTTACATAAAAATAACCTGGCTTACTATCAGATTTCAAACCTTTTCTCTCCAGCCTCTCTCACTTAAAAACATGTGTTGATTCACCAACCCTGTAAATCAACAATTTGAAAAGCAAAGCTTATATGTGGTGTTAATTGGGATGCTTACTACAAAGCCAGCCACCAGGACTTTGCATTTATATCCTGGGTAATTTATCTTTTGTCTCAACAATATATGAACTTTATATCCATTTTATTTGACTTGAATAGTAATTCCCATTATAAAGCTCTGTTATATTGAACGAGAACTGAATGCATGCTACAGTTTCCTATTTAATATGCAATTGTTAATAAAATGAGAACAAAGTTCCTGCTGAAATATCTGTAACACAAATGATTGAATAGGAAAGGCACCAGTGCTAGAATTCTCAGATGCTAGATCCTGAAATTCTTCAGATGCTGGGAACTGAGTAGATAGAACAACAAGGTGCCATCTTTTTTTATTTATTGGCAAGGGAGAAGTGGTTTATGTAAATTAACTTCCCCAGATGACATCAGACTCCCTTGTTCCATTTTGTCTTATTAGTAGAAGATGAAAATCCCTTCCAATGCAAGTTTTGCCCAGCTTCCTACACCATCAAAATTAAGCTGAAACAGCTGAAGGTAATACTTGAACAACTATCTGCCCTAGGATTTATGTTTTAGAGGTGTACAGCAAATGCTGTCTCATGAATAATGCATCTGCTTAGAGAAGCCATTCTGAGAGTACCAAAACTACTCACCAAATAGGACAAGGCATTGCAGTAGATTTCAGTAAGAAGTGGCACAGTTTCCCATACAAATCACTGAGATTCAGCTACAGTATTGCAAATTTCATTCCAGTTTGCCACTTAATGATTGCATGGCCTTCAGCAAGTTACTTTAAATCTCTCCTTTTCTTTCTGCTCACATATTTCTTTATACTCACTTTAGAGGTGGAAGAGAAGAATGGATAAAGGGCTTGAAATATAATGGTAATTTTCCACCAAGGATAAGGCTATATAGTCTATAAGGCTATACCTCTGGATAGCCTTTTTTCTTCTAAAAAAAAGGTTTCAAAGTGTAGTCTTCATACAATGGAAACTGCTGTCAAGTGCTCCAACACTAACATACACCAAGATCATGCCTTGCAGTTCTGAATTTGATACTGTTTGATGCTTTTTTATTTGGATTTTATTCACAGTGCTCCTCTTACCCTCAGGTTTAGGTGCTCATTAAGAGCAAGGTCTAGGGGTTTTGCTGTACCCCATTTTGGACACTGGATTTTTTCAGCAAAAAGAGAATATAATAAGCTTCACCTGGGTAACAAAAATTGTCCTGAAAATGGTAGAAACATGAATCCTACATTAGAAAAAAAAAATAGTGGTTTTTATGTGGTTTCCTACTACATAAAAAAAACTTCTTTTCTGAATCATGGGAACCTTAAAGTGTTTCAGTGTTTTTTAAATAGCCATACTGTCAAGGACAGCTTTCTCCTATGATTCATAATTTGAAACACCTTATTAGTTAATTTCAAAACCTTTCCCATGCAGATTCTTGGCCAAAAAGACAAATTGAGACAGCCATACAATGGTTAGCATTTCAGCTCAAAGAGTTGAAACTCATGCTGTCATGACAATTGTCAGCAAAGTAGCATATTAGTGCCTGGAAAAGTAGATATGCTACCATCCATGATAGCAAAGTAAGCTTTGGTGTTTACAGAAAAAAATATTATCCAAAAAAAAAAACCAAAAAAAACCACCCCAGATTTTAATGTAATCTTTATATTTTTTATAGCCTAGTTTAAAATTTATCTGTTACACATTTTACTTAATGAGGAAACAAAAAAAACCCCATCACTCCAATTCTGTATTTCAGTCACACTTGCGACTCAAAACAACAGCAGAAAAGACAAGTGTAACATTGATAATTAGTTGGACATGAGTTTTTCACTTGATCTGAATTTAGAGAAGAATGTATCATTTTCTCCTTTTATGTTAGAGTCATCCATATCACTACAGTGGCAACACAGGCACATTCTTAAGTATCACTTAAGAAGGAAATTACATTAAACTTTAATTTCATGCATCTTTCAAAAGCAAAACTACAAGAGGAAAACAAGAAGTGGGAACAAAAAGACCAAGAAAGAGCTCCTAGTCCCCCTCTATTTGTAAATATGAGAGTGCCTGAGCACTGTGAAAAAAAATAAAACTTTATCCAAATGCAAATAACAGCTAAATATCATTAAATGACAGTTGTGGGAGATATCAGCATAATTTTCATAGGGCAGAAGTAAGCAAATGAGTTAATTTGCTGTTTATCCTCTCATAATCTTTTATTTTCCAACACAATGAATAGTCCCCATATCTCAGCTTCACACATTTCCAAGGAATCCAGCTTTCTAGAGTGTGAATAAAAGGGTGTTCATAATTAATGAATTTCAGCAGGTACAGGGTTATCTGCCTCTTCTCCTTAACTAACCATCATGCACAGCTGGAAACAATAAAATGTGCTAGAGGGAAAAAGTGAGGGCTGTAGGTGTTTGGCTGGCCCTGATGGCTTCTATCAAAGATGTTTCAATGGCTAGTGCATTTAGTGTCCAGGTTTACAGCAACCCTGAGAGCAGGATATTTGGATGCACTTACCTTCTGTAGGGCTGCAGAGATGCTTACTTACGTATTTTTATTCAGTACTGCAGACAAGTAGTTTTGTTCCTTTTCTACCCCCTTCCAAAGCTCTTCCATGTGACACTGGAAGGATCTGGTTGAAGTTCAGAGGAAGATGCCCCGCTGTGAATGTGACTGACAGTGCAGAGGCAGCACATGCAGGAAGCCCACTTACAGGAAGAAAACCCAAAGGGATAGTTTCTCAAAAAATTGCTAGTGGGTCCACACATGTTGTTCTTCAGTGACTGGAGCTCACCAAGATCGTGTTATGAATTCTTCCAACAGCAGAAATCAGAGTCAAATCTTTAAATTTTGGGGATACATGACTTAGTGCTCCATCTCCTAATTGTGGGAGTCTAGGGTGTTCCCCTGGCTTCCCTGGGGGTCTCAAAACCCCCCTGGCAGGCCTCTCAGAGACCCTGGAGTGAGACCCAGGTGTCTCAGGGGCTGAATTTAACCCCTTGGGAAAATCTGCCAACATTGCAGGAAGAATTACAAGTCACAAAGATAAGTAAAGTGTAAATTAGAGTATTAGAATGTAGAATAAGTAGATTTTTGGATTGTTTATAATAAGGGCCATGTGGTCAAGATGGAGGATTTGGGGTGTGTTAGGCTTCTTCCTCCTTCTTCTCTGTGCCATCCATGTTGGATGACATGCTGGCAGCCACAGATTGGATGGGGACAAAACTGGACAGTGTAATAAGGTTGTGCTGTATTGGAAAGTGATTGTAAATATTGAAGACGTAGTCTAGAGTGTAAAAGATAGGTCCTGCCTCTCCCAGGCAGGCATTTGGTCATGGTCACTTTGTAGAGCAGACCTGTGTCAGCCTGGCTGGGACACTCTATAGATAAGATATAATAAACAACCATGAAAAACAACAGAAGATCATCTCCTGCAGTCTCTCTTCGGCAGCTTCAGAAAAACCCTGAATCACAAACCACCTACATGTCCATCTGGGGAGGTCTCACACCTAAAGAGACCCTCGGACAGTGACACCTAATATCAGAGGTTATGGAAAAACCAAAAAATTCCAGTTCCATACAGCATCTCGGACTAGTGCAAGTCCCACCCCCAGCTGCTGTTCTTCCCCTCTGGAAGCACAATAGATGCAGTGAAGATGTAGCTGGGGTAGGTCAAAAATCTGAAAGTAGGAGAGGTGTCCTGAGCCTGAAGTATCATTTTGGATATAGTAATCACAGTAATCACTTTTAGTACGATGCTTTCTGGTAACACACTCAACTTCACAGTCCTTTGGGCTTCCCCACGTTATTCTCTCATTATCTTATAAAAATCATGGTTAAAACTTGCTAATTATGCTGTGCAAAACATATCTGGTAGAGACCAATATGCAACACATACTGGTTGTATGTCTGTATTGTGCTGGATTCTGAGCAAGAAAATGCCACAGCTGCCACTGGCTCCATGCAGGAAAAGTACAAGCTTCCTTGCATAAGGGAGCAGGGTCTGCTGCCCCAGGCTTGCTCTCACCATGAGGCCCTGTAGCACCTGTAAAACTACAATTTCAACATTAAGTACAGCAGAAGAATTTGATCTAGACTGACATCTCTGTCCTATTACTTCTTTCACTTTTCAGAGAACTGGCTTAGCAGATTACAGTATGTATGATAAATCTGGCTCTATATTGCCCATAAAAAACAGTTCCAAAAGGACCTTCATGCTAACTGTTGTATGATTGAAGTACCTACCATATCAAACTACATCTACCTTCTCAAGAATAATATCCTTTCTTGTAGAAAAATGGTGACTACTCATACAAGACTCGTTTCTTTGATTTCCTCTTCATGCAATGTCCTGATCAGTGATAACCAAAATATCTTCCTGAAAAAGTAAGGTAGGGTCTACAACCTATACGTATGGTTTAAAGACACACCTTTCAGAAACACTTCCAGTTCTCTGCAAATTCAGTGGAGTTTTGTTTTCCTACAGTTATATTTCTTTTGTAATAAAATCTGAGATTTTATTTCATTAATTAAAAGAAAACTTTGTTACAAGGGGGTAAAAGCACATTAAACTTCTTTCTACTCAGAATATCCAGGGAAGTCAGGGTAGAAATGCCAGTGTAGGCTTGTTCGCTATGAAATTCTGTTCATTAGCATATGAATAGGCCAGATTCTACTAATATTTAATAGTCAAAAGTATAAAAAGTGTGCTTTTTAATTACTTATGTATTTTGGAGACTGAATCTATTAATGCTATAAAGATCCTTCAGTCTTAGTGAGTTGTAATTTATTGAAAATGAGCAATTTGTGGTGTGTTTTCCTACAAAGTGAAAAAAGCAATCAGTTGATTAAATAATTTTATTCTAATGTTAATATCCTTCATCATGTAGTACTCATTAACCAGCCACCACATAAATGTGTAACTCTGAGCTTAATAAAAGATATTAAGATATTTCTCAAATTTATTTAAGAATAGCATGAACATCTTCAATCATAAACTTTTGATCTACTTAAAGCAGCACGTTCTTTCCTACAGGAGTATTCTTTTAAATCAGGGCTCCTTTTAAAGCAATCAATCTCAAATTTAGTCAGGTAGTGGAAATTGCTTTTTTTTTTTGTTAGTGGAACATAAAATAGGCTGGGCTAGCTATCCACCATATGAAATCCTGTTTGGCCTGAAATGAAACTCTGCAAATAGCAGAAAACATTCCAGTCCTATTAAACACAAGTCCCTGTCTCATCCATGTGAGACAGGACCGGAATTTTCTTTCACATACAGAAACAGCACTTTTTACACACAGATCTGGTGTAGAACATCTGAAACGAATCTGTTTCTGCAATCTACAGGAAAACACTTCAATAAGCACTTAAAAATCTGAAAGGCATGTGACTGTGATTAGCTATTTGTATAATTAGCTTTACCGATCATAATCCACTTATGCAAAAAAACAGTGTACTTAAGACACTACACTTTCTCCAGGAAGTCTGTATGGGCATTGAAGGGATCAAATGTGCATTTCTGTTTCCATGAAAACACTAAACTCTGGACTGTTTGTTTAGGGTGAGGTTCGCTAAGACCCTAACCATGAAAATATCTTCAGGTCTGCCCTCCCAGGTCCTGCCCACAATGCTCAAAGCCACCAGCATAGCTAACACACATGCTGCCCATCAGAGCAATTTGTATCTGTACTGCCCCAGTAACTTTGGGTATTTCCATGGATTGCACTGGTTACAGAGGCCAGGTTTCACTCAGGACAGCTGACAAATCTCTGCTTACACAGTAGTGGGGAAAATATTAAAAGCATCTTAAGAACTGCAAACCTCAAAATTGTTTGTCAGTCTTGTGTATTCCAAATGCTAAATGTGACAAGATCATACAATAGGAACAAAATCACAGAATTTGGTTGTAAGGAACTTTTAAAGGTCATCTAGGCCAAACACCCAACAATTAGGGATATCTCCAACTATATTAGGTTGCTCAAAGTCCCATCTGGCCTAACCTTAAATGTTTCCATGGACATTTCCACATCCACAACTTTTCCAGGAAACTTGTTCCAATGTTTCACCACCCACATTGCAGAAAATATGTTCCTTTGACATTGGCCGAATCTAACCTCTTTCTGTTTAAAGCCATTCCCCTTGTCTCATCACTACATGTCCTTGTAAAAAGTCTCTCTCTGGCTTTCTTGTAAAATCCCTTTAGGTACTAGAAGGTTTCTTTAAGGCATCCCTGGAAGAACCTTCTTCAGGTTAAGAAACCCCAGTTCTCTCAGCCTTTCATTATGGGAAGGTGTTCTAACCATCTAATCATTTTTGTGGCCCTCCTCCAGACCTACTCTAACAGAGCCACAACTTTCTGGTTCTGGGGACCCCACAGCTGGATGCAGTGCTCCAGGTGGGGTCTCACCAGAGCAGAGAAGATGGGCAGAATCCCCTCCCTGGCCCTGCTGCCCACAGGGCTCTGGATGCACCCAGCACACGTTTGGCTCTCTGGGCTCTGAGTGGTCATGGCTGGGTCATGTCCAGCCTCTCATCCACCAGTCCTTCTGGCCAGGGCTGTTCTTGGTCTGTTCATCCCCAGCTCGTGTTGATAGCAGAGGTTGCCCTAATCCACATGCAGGCACCTTGCAATGGCCTTGTGGAATCTCATGGAGTTCCCATGGGCCCATTTCTCCAGCTTGTTCAGGTCCCTCTAGATGGCATCCCATCCTTCAGGTGTGTCAATAGCACCTCTCAGTTTGAAGTCATCTCCAAACTTGCTGAGGGTGCACTCGATCCCTTTGTCTATGTCACTGATGAATATATTAAATAACTCTGGTCCCACTGCAGAATGCTGAGGGAACCACTTGTCAATTATGTCCACTGGGACTCCGAGCCATTGACCACCACCCACTGGATGGGACTGTTTAACCACTGATTCCACCTCTTTCCAAGAGAAGAGAAGGATGTCATGGGGCATAGGGTCAAAGACTTTACAGAAGTCCAGATAAATGACATCTGGACTTTCCTTGTCCAGTGATGAAGTCAATTCATCATAGTAGGCCACTGGATCAGTCAGACAGGAATTCCTCTTGGTAGAATGGTGCTGGCTGACTTGAATTGCCTCCCTGTTCTCTCTGTTCCTTAGTACAGCTTCTAGGAGCATATGTTCAATAGCCAGGCTGACAGGTCAGTAGTTCTCAGGTCTTCCTGCCTACCCTCTTTAAAAAGAGATGCAATATTTCCCTTTTTTCAGTTAGTGGAGACATCCTCTGACTAATATGACTTTTCAAATATCATGGAAAGTTGCTTGGCAACTACATCAAGGCATTTTTCTCAGGAGTTTGGGATGTCTCCCATCAGATCCCAGATTTATATTTGTTCAGGGTCTTCAAGTGGTCATGAACCTGATCATTACTCCCCCAATCCCTGTCTTGCAGTCCACTGACTTGAGGGGTTTGGGAAGAGAAATTGACATTGAAGACTTGAGGAAAAAAATGCTCAAAAACTACTTCAGCCTTCTCCTCATCTGTTTTTACCAGTTTGCCAGCCTTGTTTAACAGGGGACAGTACTCCTCCTTTGACCTTCTTCTAGCTGTAGAAACCCTTCCTTTTTTTCTTTGCTTGTCTTGGCAAATTCAGCTCAAAGAGCACCTTGACCTTCCTTGCCCTATCCCTACACATCCCAACAGGTAGTATTCCTATATTCTTTCCAGGATACTTGTCCCTGTTTCCATTGTCTGTGCATTCTTGCCCATTAATTTGATCAGAAGGTCTTGCTTCATCCATGCCAGTCTCTTCCCTTCCTTATCTGGTTTCTCACAGATCAAGAGTTTTGTGCTCTAAGGAAAGTGTCCATAAAGACCTGCCAGCTTTCTTCTGCTCTCTTGTCCCTGAGAGTTTCCCAGGGAATTTTACTGACTAATTCCTTGAGCAGCTGGAATTTGTTTTTTCCTAAAATTCAGGGTCCTGACTATGTCATTCACCTGTCCCATATTCCTCAGGACTGCAGACTCCACCAGTGATGGTCACTGCAGCCCTGGCTGCCTCCATCCCTGACATCACCCATGAGCTCACTTGCACTTGTGACCATCAGGTCCAGTAACAGATCCCCTCTGTCAGGGCTCTCCATTACCTGGCTTAGGAAGTTTTCCTCCCTGCATTCCAGCAGTCCCCTGGATTGCCTACAGCTCACTGTGCTTCTTTTGCAGCAGATGTGGGGGGTGGAAGTGCCCCAGCAGGATGAGATCTGGTAGCTCAGTGCCTCCTGTGGCTGGAGTAAGAAGGTGTTGTTGTCAAGAGGCTCCCCTAGATCAAGTAGCCTCTAACAGGCACTGTCCACAGGCTCCCTTTGTTACCTCAGTCTCTGATTCTCACCCATGAACTTCTGACCTGCTTGTGGCTGTTCTTCAGAGCCAGCCCTTCACAATCCATTCATTTCTTATGTAGAGGGCAACCCACAGAGAGCCCTGCCTGTCCCTTCTGAACAGCCTGTAGCCATTGATAGCCACACTCATCATGGGATTCATCCCACCAGCTTTCAGTAAAGGCTGAAAGGCTATTAGGTTGTAGCCCTCTAGCAGCACGATGGCTTCCAGTTCCTGTTTGTTTCAAGATTATATTCAAGAGCTGATTCATCTGTCTAGGGGTGGCCAAGGAGCAGTCCACAATAAGCTGGGTAGGATGTCCCATCGCTTCTTCCATCCTTATTTATTCTCTGAAATCTCTCTTTGGTAAGGTTCTTTGGTAAGGACCAAGATCTACATTCATCTTTCCAAGCTTATTGTTCACGTTCAGGTCAGAGGTAGTGAGAAAGGAAATTGTGTCTGTGGCTTATAACAAGGCCTCTCCTTTCCCCTCTCCAGGGAGAGCAGAGAGGACAGTCTATCTCTAGCTGCCCTGCAGCCTCACTCAAAGGCAGTGTGAAAAATCCTCTTGGGCATCAGCTGGAGTAGTTTTGGTCAGGATTGTATTGACAGCAGATCTGGGTCAAGGAGAGGTTTATTCTGGGTTACCATGATCATAACAAGGATCAGCAACATGGTGTGGTTAAGATATTACGGTGTATTTTGTTTGTCCTAGAGGCAGCAGACACATGGTATCTGTGGTAGATCATTCTCTTCTGAGTCTGCACAAGATTCACCTCCAGTGTCCTGTGGACTGAAATACTTTATTTTTACTACAGTCATCTGTTTTGAAATAGGCATATGGACAAAATTTGACAGAGTCCTTCAGGCATAGATGTGCTCTTAAAAGCTCCTTGTAGCTCTCACATTTATGACATCCTTCTCTGACTCCCAAGAGGCTTCAGGTAAGCCTTAAGGCACAAAAAAAATAAAAAAGAAAGGGAGGCAGAGCTTCTGGGGTTTGCTTGGATTGGTATTCTCAAAGCTAACAGTAGGAAAGAAGTTACTCAATTCCGTACTTGTTTACAGTCCTGGAAAACAGAAACCACTTAACTATTTTACAGTGTTGCTATTCCACTTTTTGCAGAAGTTTAGCCCTATTACACTAATGGCCACTGCTGATTCATGAGCAAGCCTATCAGCTTAAAAGGAAGAGAACAAAGACACATTATCTTCCAAAACAATCACGGAAAGCAAGAGTCTCTTATATTTGCTTGAATAGGAGCAAACACTCCTTTTTGTTTAACATAGATCTAGTCTTACAGTCCAATTCCAAATGCCTTTCTGTAGAACACTACATGCTATTCAGGACAACTGAGGTCCTTAAAAGTTTAACAAAAAGCTTTTTCATGGATTTTCTTCTTGACTGAAAACTCCCTGCTGGGGGGCATAAAGGTTTGGGGAGTGGATAATGGGCTCAGTGCAAAAGAAACTGCTAAACAAATAAAAGCAAGGGGTAGACAAGTTTCCAGTTTGTCTCACAAAGCTCTCAACATGGCCCATTTAACCTCCAAAATATTTGTGAGGGTTTGCCTTTTTGCAGTCCCCATGCTTTTCTACAGCTCTTTTCTCATTGGTACTGTTTTAATTTGTGAATATAAATACTCCCTACATGCACAAACACAACTCCTAAATGAATATTCTTCAAGGTAGAAGAAAGATGTGGTAAGATATACTGACCTAACACGATTAATAACACAAGCTGCTGCACTTTTCTTCAGTGTGGGATCTTGTTGCACCTCTCAATAATCCAGATTAATTAAATACTGTGTCAAAAACATAAAATACTACAAAAACTGTCAAAGGTTTTTTGATCCATGAGTTGATTAGATGTTTTGGGGAATGTTCAGAAATATCTACGTTTGTACAATTTACAGTGAGGCTTGGAGGGACAAGTCTGGGAAGATGTTTCAGCCTTTTTTGGATGAAGCACTTTCTTAGGCTGTCTCTCTGGTAGAACTGCACTGTCCCCCTGTGGTCACAGACGTAAGTAGCTTTGTGTCATACACTGCAGTTACTTACTTCTGTCTTTATCCTGGGGAATGTCACCACTAGCTAAGTACCTTCACAAAGCAATAGCTGAATCCATGCAAGATATTGAGACAGGAAAACTATATAACAAATTAACTGTGTTCTTACAATTATGAAAATATAACCTGTGTGTGAACAAGCCTTTACTTGCTGGGATTTGCAAGTTGCAAAGAGAAAGTGATTACATAATAATTTCTAAACATGCCGCTGAATATGAGCACCAAAGCTCCTTTGAAGACTGTTTTGAGGCCATCTGAGAGGCTTTGTACACTTACTCTCTTGTACATTCTGCTGTGCCAAAGATAACAGGATTAATTCAGGAATGGTAGTGAAACCCCTAAAGAAAATACATACACATCCTGTTGATGGCATGAGGAGGAATGATTCATCCTACACATCTTTGGCTTCCCCCTGGTGTGGATGCTACCTTGCCCTCTTTTTAACTGGTTTTTATTTTCTTCTCCTTTGTTCAGAAATTGGCGTAATTTTGTTATATGCTTGGTAATACTTGTATACAGAACTGAATCTTGGCATGTGGCCTTTATCTCAGGAGCCTAAAGCTGCATGTTTTTAATGCCAAGAATGTCCAAATCTCTTTGTTTAGTTGTATCTGGGAGATATCCCTCTATTCTGGACAAAACCCATGGAGTGGAACTGTTCAGTGAGGCAATGGAAAACCAGACAGCTCTCTTCTGATTCAATACAATCTATGATGAGGTGTTATTTTCATTTCTGTATCTGGAATATTAAAGAGAAAGAGACAGAAATGCTGTTTCTTGTGGCTTTGTTACATCAAATACTCTGTTACGTGTTGTCTCAACATTTGCTTGTTTCTGGCATGCTGACATTTCACAACCTACAGTGAACAGGAAATCACCAAGAATGATTCTATTTACTTTTAGATGTGGAACATACATTGCTCATAATTAAATGACAGCACCACAAAGACATGTGTTAGCTACAAACTTTGACTGAACTGTAAGAAAATTACCATTAGCCATCCTAAACTACATGTAACTAGTCTGGCTTTGTGATCTCAGCAAAGCATTTAGCCAGGATGTTTACAGAACGACTGGTGTTATGACAAGGATAGTGGAATTTTCCTCATATTTTTCAAGCCAGTATTGGTACCCCTGCCTCTTGAGATAAAATACAGCTCAGAAGTGATGCATTTAGAGGTGCAGACTGAAAGCCAATAAATAGAGCATCTTGAATACTGAGAAATTAGCATAGGACATTTACTTGATTTGAAGACTGGCTCTTGCATTGTGAAGTCTGTGTAAACCCTGTTACCTGGTAGTCATTACTCAGTAAACTGATATTAGTTGGTATTATAAGGGTCTATTTCCTCTGCTCTTCTAAATGAAGGACAGCTGAAGATGGAATGACACGCAACTCTGTATTCCGGAGGATGTGGCTGTTTTGTATCTCTACTCTTTGAGTAGAATAAATCCACATCTAAGAAGACATTCTGGAAGTTCATAATTGCATCCAGATGATCACATGTTGGGGTCTGATCTCTCTTGTCTTCCTGATACAAGTACTTTAGTCATTCCCTAGGATTAAACTTCTGGTGTTTACAGCCAAGAGTCCAGGAATCTACAAACAAAATTAAAACTGGACTTAAGGGTAGATCTGGAAAAATACAACTTTCATATCTACCAGCAAGCACCAAAGCACCAAATTTGAGTTCTAAAGCTATCTTTCATGTCTTCTTGCAATTTTCAACCATAAACTGGACTTGAATATCTGATCTAGTTCACTTTGGTTTCCTACCCAAGATGATAGGTCTACTAGATGATGAACCCTAATGAATAAAACTTTTGGGTTAAGCTGCTATCAATGAAGTAGAACAGGGCACCCTCTTACACAAGTCTGCTCCATAGAATGCAGGTGGATCTATGCACCCCCTTTGATCTCCATGGGCACAGGGGCACAGTGTTTCTATGGGCTGCAATATAGGCTGCAGGAGAATCCCAGCTGCAGTGCCTGGAGCATCTCCTCCCCCTCCTTCTCACTTCACTTCATGGTGTGCTTGTACTATGAGGACCAGAGGAGAGAGTTGGGGGCAGAAAGGAGGAGAAAATTAGGGAGACCTTATCATTCCCTACAAGTCCCAAAAAGGAGGTTGGAACAACGTGGGGGTCAGCCTCTTCTCCCAGGCCACCACCAATAGGACAAGAGACAGTCTTAAACTACACCAAAGGAGGTTTAAGATGGAGCTTCTTCACAGAAACAGTGATTGGATATTGGAATGGGATGTCCAGAGAGGTGATGGAGTCACTGTGACTGAAGGTGTATAAGGAAATATTGAATGTGGCACTACGTGCCATGGTCCAGCTGACACAGTATTCAGTCATAAATTGGACTCAATAGTCTCAGAGGTCTTCTCCACCCTAATTGATTCTGTGGTTCTGTGGTTCTTTGATCTACTGATCCTGGTGCTTGCATAATTGTTCCTCTCTTTTCTGGCCACAATTACATCTTTGCAATAACTCTTATTTTCTTTTTTTTTTCTTATTTATATTATCACAGAAGTGTTACCACTGCCACTGATTTTCTTGGCCTCAGCTAGCATCAAGTTAATCTTGGAGCCAGCTGTCATTGTCTCTCTCAGACACAGAGGAAGTTTCCCACAGCTTCTCACAGAAGACACCCCTCTAGCACCCTCACTAACAAAATCTTGCCACACAAACCCAATACAACATGCTGGATAAGGGCATTACGCTTCTACTGGAAGAGGGTTAAGAAATTCTCACCAAAATCTGGCAACCATTCTCTTGCAACATGATGTCCTTAACCAGGTGCTGCACTGGCCCTAAGTCATGACAACACTGCAATAATGAACCACACTGCTTCTAAAAAGGTTACAGTCCTTTGAAAACTACCTAAGAGCCACATAACACAGTATGGTTTGTTTCATAGTCCCACTGTGTTACTGTGTCGCTACCAAAAGAATGACAGCAAAATTCAGACCAAGAGGAAGACCTAATGCTGCTGATTCAGGTGATAACTTAGTATCTGTGACATAGTGGTTTAATTCCCCTGCTTTTGTTAGTGATTTTTGGTGTGATCCCAGGAGACTTCCTTAAATCTTCTTTTCCTACATATCCTTTTTTTATAAATTAAGCTGTTGCCATTTCTCTGTATACACTGACTACTCACTTTCCACCTTTCCCTAATCACATACAGGCAGGTAAGCTCTCAAATACTACTATAGTGAAGCTATTGGGGAGCTTAGATAAAGCTGATGCAAGCAAGAAGAAAGACATCTCTCCTGGGCTTCAAATAATGCATGCAGAACTATGGAAGGCCCCAGCAGAAACATGTCACTTTACTTTAAATTTTGTAAGTATATGCAACCTAAGAATAATTTGTTACTCATGAAACGATTTTTAATTGGTGTGATGGTGGAAATACTGGACTTTTAATCAATGGCCAGGACCAGCTATTATTCATGTACATAATAGAAAGAGAGGCCCTATGAATCTACAACATAAAACTGCCCTTCTAGGCAGGGCTTTCTCCCACACAAATCTTTTCCTTTCTAATACTTTTTGGTTTCTGTGCTCCTTTCTTTTTCTGCAGAACAGCTATAGTGCAGTGTCTTTTCTACATACCACAGAATTCATCTGAGCAGTCAATCGTTCTGTCTCTGCAATTCTGCTCTAGTTGCTGCAAGAAGTAGAAAGACCAAAATGCCACGAGTAAAATTAATCTCACAGCATTTCACACATTGTTAGAACAAAAAATGTATCTAAATTCTGGAGAATGCTTGCCCTTTTAAGAATCTAGTCCAATTTTGGGGACCTAAGCTATGTAAATTATTTGGTAATATTTTTGTGCATTCTCTTACCTTAATATAATTCCCTTTTGCTGCATGCTACATTTACCTCGATAAAAGTACAAAGTAGACCAAAACTGAATGTGAATGACTGAGTTTTCTGGTGGTTTCGACTGGTCTTAAAGCAACACAGCCCCTGAAAGCCAATGAGAAGACAGATACACTGGGATTCCCTCCATAGCCCTTAATGTCTCTCTGCTATGTTTAACCTTGAATGTCCAAATACAATATAAAAGTTAGACAGTTATGCCTACAAAACTTTTACAAAGAAACTTCTATACTTACAGATACAAGTTAAAAGTTAGGTAAAGTAAGAAGGAAACTGACCCAGGGAGAGAACACAGGAATTCTGATCACCATTTTGCACTGACTCATGGTAAATCTCATCATTTTCTACAAAATTCACTGAAGGCAGTATCTAAAAGCAAAATGTAATCCATTATCTAACTTGTGAGCTATTGCCATGTCTGCAACAGAAGGCTTTAAGCAAAGGAGCAAGGAGCAATTTAATTTTCTAAAGCTGTTGACTTTTGCTATGCTCCCTAAAATAAAGTATGTTGTTTTAGGCATGCTGGTGAAAAAATTGGATCTGTTTATTGTACTGAAATTAGATACTTCAAGTCTCCACAAATAAAACTATTTCAAGATTTGGCAATGATGTTCAGTGAATAGGAAAGGGCTTCCTAACCAGAAACAATGTGCTTTTATCTTCTATAAAGAGGCAGTTTGTGTGTAGTAAGGAAAGCCACTGCTGGCAGAACAAGGAATAATTACTTAGTTCCCTCATCTGTGCCAACTTGATTTAAACATAATGTGACCATATCTAAGAACTCAAAATGTAGCAACAGAAAATCTCTCTGAGAGGTCACATTTACTCAGGTTTAAATCCTGCAAGTTTCTGTGACAGAAAATTCTTTGAGAGTGTGTAGATGGAGTAGAGATGCAGAGACACTAGTTACACTCTCATGCACAGCCATGCACCCTGTACCATTGAGGGCTTCCCAGGGACACAGACATCCCCAGCATCCATGAGCTGCAACAGATGCCTGGTCTGGGCAGGCTGGAGTTGCAGATGGAAACTTCCTGGGACCAGATGAGTGGTGCAGAATAAAACAGGAACCCTCTGAATGATAATCATGGAGAAGATGGCTGCACAGAGAAGTCACAAGCTCCTTGGTGCACTTCAGCAGCAGGTGGAGGCTGAGGGGAAGAAAGGAGGAGCTGGAGGGGGCTCTTCTCCTCCATCCCTGGTGACAGCTTTCCAGGGCTGCTCTGAAAGCAGAAAAGGAGCACCACGGTGGGCAAGTCTGGACCCTGGCTGCAGAAGCTGGGAGACCTTTGAGGTGTCTCTGAGGAAAGTATTAGGGAGCCGGAAGATATTTATTATTTAGGCTTAGATTAAAATTACAATTTACATTTCATTTTCCCTGTGAATAACAGTAATATCTCTGACTAAATATCTCACTAAAAAAACCCAATTTTTGCACTCATTTCCTCAAGTAGCCTCTTGATGCTGCAGGGAATTTATCATGGACCACCATTATGTAAATTCATGCACCCCAGAGGCTGAATTAATTAAACCTTCAAGAAGTAATTGCCCAAGAGAGATCCTAAGAGACTTAGGGCTCCTCAGAGAGCCCCCAGCACCACAGACACCAAAGAGTAGTATAAACCCAGTGAGCTTAGCTCTGAGCATACATTAAAGAAAAATGATCCCATGTATTTCTGACACATGTTTTTTCTGCAGATGCACTGCCTAAGAATCAGGTTTTGAAGAAGGGAAACTTATAGCTGGTAGTCAGGAAGAGAAACCCATCTTAATAGGGCCTCTGGGTATGTTTTCTATATACTAACCCTAAAGAACACCCTAGAAGAAATGGAACGTGCATGAACATCATTCTCTAAATGCAAAACAAGAAAATTATATTGCTCTTTCTTCTGTCTTCATTCTTTCCACCTTTCCACAAATCTCACCTCCTTCAGCAACAATTCCTAGCCATGTTCCACTGACTGGATTTTCCTGGTGTGCGATTTTCACTATTCTGCTAGTCCATAATTATCAAAACAATTTGTCCATATTCATTAGTGGTATATCATCAATGATCTCAGTCAGAATCACACCAAGAATGTTGTCTATTAATTTTGCAGAATGCTGTCTATATGCAAGTAGTTATGTTTTGCAGTTACCAAGAGTGTTGATGACTCCTTCAGTTCCTAGGGAAGGTAAGAGGGAGGGATTGTTGTAGGGAGCTCTGCAGTACCTTGTCTAAGAAGATTTAATTGTGTCTGGATAAAAGTTTTTGGGAGCTATTTTTTGTCCAACAGGCTTGTGTTTGCTTTACCTGCTGGTTGTATTTAACATTTATTTTAAATTTTCTGAGAAAACTGTCATTCCATGGTGCATGATACTTCTAACAATACATTATATTACTGTTGAGCCAATGTTTGGGAAAAGGATGCATCAACCTTATGTATCTAATGAGCCTACACTCCCTTTCACAGTAGAACACTAAACTCTTACTAATAAGACTTGTGTAAAAATAATTGAGTTTGACCTAACAGTTGGAGCAAAGCTTTTTCTCCCATATATTGATGGCCTTCTCATCTAAATGAAAATTTTGACATTTCTCTTTGAATAAAATATGGTGTGAATAACAGAATAAAATTCAGTGCACCTAAGGTCTTTTAATTTGTTACAAAAATTGATGTTATGCTATGTCCATTGATCTTTGCTATTTTAAAGACCCAGAAGAATGTTAACAGTAAACATTAAGGATGCATGCTATAGAAATTGAGAAAAAGGGGAAGGTGAGCAGACAAGAAGGAAATATTTCAAATTTCATCCATCTGGGAATACCCACGGGAAAAGTATAGACTCGCCATAGCATGTAGATATTATAATGAAGGAAAGCTATTAGTTTTAATCAATTACAAAACATCTATGTTAGCATTAAGCTTTAATGAAAATACATGGTTTGGATGAATAATAAAAACTCTTGTAGCCTTGCTTTATAAATGTATTGCATATTGAATACTCAAATTGGCTTCACAATCCAAAAGAGTACAGAGTACAGACACAGATTGTTTGACAATCTTAGCAGCTCTGTGGCTCAGAGGAGATAATGAAGCAGAAGCCTATTGATATTGATGGAGAATATGTGCAACTACTACAAAGTTTATCAAAAAAACCCTGAACTCTCTATGCATGTATCACACCAACTCAGCCAGGCACAGGGAACTGAGAAATTTGTAGCTGCAAACAATTTTTCCTTTTGGAACACAAATTTTGTTTAAAAAGGCATTCCAGCTGGCCAGTCTGCACACCCAGAAGATAAGGTCATGTTTTCAGCCCAGCATGCCCCAGCTTTGTACAAAAAGGGCAAGGGGACAGTGCAGCTAATAGCTCTATAAATAACCTAAGAGCAAACGTTCTCTGCAGTTTGTCTGATCTGACTGTGGAGACTATGCTCTGCTATTTATAGAACAAGTATTTTTAAAAGATCAGAGGAAGAACAAAAATAAGCACATTGAAGCATATTTTGAAAAAAGTTGGAAGTTCAGCAGTTAACCGAATCCACGGACAATGGTAGGTACCATCTCCTGTCCTGTAGAGAAAATCCCTGCTGATTTTCAGCCTCTGGAGAGCTTGCTAAAGGCAACAAGGGCTGAGACTTCTGTTGAGGACAGCAGACTGCACAATCAGTGAAAAGACAAGAGGAGTCTTGCTCTCCATATCACCTAGAGCAGACAAGACAAGGACAGCATAGTTCCAGCCTACTGCAGGACCATTGGCAAGGAAGAGACCATTTGCATCTCTGGACCCAGACCTACAAACTAAATAGCAATCCAAGTCCATCAAAGATAGTGGGATTTTTAGTAGCAGTTTTATTTCATGATGACTTGAGTAAGTCCTGGTGTGGTCACCGATGAGGGCTTACCTTCAAAAGTGTCTCAGAAGCAGGTCACAAAAACAGTTTTCAGGTCATGCCCAATGTGCCAATTTCAGCCTTCTCTTAAAGAGCTGCTTGAAGTAAAGCCCATTGCCAAATTTAGTAGAGCCATTGGGACACTGTGGAGATAGGTACCTTCAGAGGGTGGGACAATGCTGGCAGGGCCAGCACCACAAAGTGCTAATACCCACGTAAAATGGAAAAGAAAAGGGAGAGGGGAAAAGGAAAATTTTCCATTTTCCATCCAAAAGCAAAAACCACCATTCACATGATAATTACAAGTTTGAAAAAAAAAAAAAATTAAAAGAGTATTTGTAAAGATTTTTTTTTAATCATGGGAAGAGGAGAAAAAATTTCCAGCAGATCTCCCCAGAATGAGATGTATAGATGGCTGTTTTCATTAAAACCAGGTTTTTAGGCAGCATCTAGAGAATTCCAAAGCATGTGTCTGAAATAAAAATCAGATGCAAAACAGGAGCATACAGATGAAACCTGGCCAAACCTTCAGGGAAATTAGCAAGTTCCCATGTGTGCTTTTAAGTGAATGATCCTCATGCTTGTTTTATATACACCAATTAACCTTGCACAAAGAGTAACACTGAGGAAGCACCGTTATTGTAGTATAAAACCAGCATGAGACCATGCTGGGGAGAGTAAATTATTCTTTACTACAGTATCTCACTTCTTATACCTGTTAAACAAGTGAGAAGACCAGACCCTTGGTCAGAATAGTCCCACATGCTGAAGCCATACTGAATTATACAGGGGGCATAAAGGTAGTACAAAGAGCTCTCCTTCAGTGACATTAAACGCCTTTGGGGACAAGGAAACATTAGGCATAATTTCATGGGGTAATGGATGAGGTCTGTTCACAACATCAGCTAAGATTTTGGCAGTGGGAAATAGGTGGGAAAGGATTATGGAGAGACATGGAAGAGGGGAAATGCTGCAATATGTGCTAACAGCTGTGCTAGACATTAACTTCTATTTCTACTAGAGGTTTCTCCTTTCCTCTAAGAATCATAAAATTATTTGGGCTGGCCCCATCCAACCCAGTGTTGAACAATTCCAGGGATGGACACTGACAACCTCCCTGGGCAACATGTTCCTGTGCCATGACCCCTCCGCCCCCTTCCCCAGAAAAGAAGTTCTTCCTAACATCTAACATGAAGCTACCCTCTTTTAAATTGAAACCTTTCCCTTTCAACCTATCACTACATGCCCTTGTAAAAAGCCCCTCTCCAGCTTTCTTCCAGGCTCTCTTCATGTACTGGAAGGTACTATAAGGTCTCTACAGAGCTTTCTCTTCTTCCTCAGGCTCATCCTGCCTTCAAAGGAAAGGTTCTCCAGCCCTCAGAAAATCTTCAGCCTCCTCAGGATCTGCTGAAACAGGTCCATATCATTCTTACATTGTGAACCTCAGAGCTGAATGTAGCACTGTAGGTGGGATCTCAGCAGAGCAGAGCAAAAGGGCAGAATCCTCTCCCTCAATCTGCTGGACAATGCTGCTTTGGACGTAGCCCAGGACATAGCTGGCTTTCTGACCTGCAATCACATTTTTCTGGATCATGTTGAGATTCTCCCATACCAACACCCCCAAGTCCTTCTTCCGAGGACTGCTCACTATCCATTCTTCACCCAGCCTGTATTTGGGCTTGGGATTACCTTGACTCAAGTGCAGGACCTTGCACTCGGCCTTGCTGAAGTTCATCAGACTCACACAGGCCCACTTCCTAAGCCTGTCCAGGCCCTCAGGATTGCCCACCAGCTGAGCCTATGCAGACTGAACAGGTAAGTGTGACATGCAGAGCTAAGCAGCAGGACCTCACTGCCTGGCCACAGTGGCAGAGACGACACAAGGAAGCAGCATCTCCTATCCTGGAATCACCAAAAACATGAGATTTCTCACATTCACACTAGTCTCCCTTCTGTCAAAAACAGGAGCAAGGACTGCAAGGTATGATCCTCCTACGAGCAGAACCTAAGAGCATCTTCTTTCCCACACTGTAAGAACAACAGACAGACCACATATGCTCAGAGCAGCCCTTCCTGATTGAGGAATGTTCATAGGTTCTGGTTTAGGTGCTTTGGGTATCATTTGGTTCCAATTTCAGCATGTCTTACTTTCCACGTTTTACCCTTTTTTTCCTCTGCGAACTAACTGACATATTTCAAAAAGCTGGCATGTATTTTGAAACATGTTCGACATTGGTCTCGGCACTCAAAACCCTAGACTGTGCTCTCAGCTTCTCACAGTGAGAGCAAGTCATACCATTACCTCTGGACTCTGCAGGTCCAGTTAATCCAACAAAAGTCAACAGACAGTATCGAGCAATACTATGTTTTTTTCCAGTAGTGGGAGAATACATCAGCAGCCAATTGGAATGACTCTGCATGAGAAAAGCCCATGAGTCAGGTGAAGGGTCCAACAAGAGCCAGGTTCTGCAGGGCTGTAAGAAATGAACTGGAGACAGACAATCAATACAGTCACAGTGAGCTCACACAGCAGCATATGGTATGTTTTATTTTTGAGCCATTTGATCAGCTCAAAAGACTTTCTGTTTCTGGGGAGGTTCTCAAATTCATTTGTACCTCAAGGAACAGACCCCAGGGGCAGGAGGAATGATGGCAACCCACTGCCTTCAGAACCCTGGGTCCCAGGGCAGAGGACACTGGGATGGGATTGCAGAGCTGTCAAATGCAGGATGGCCCCTGGACATGGGAGCTGCAGAGAAGCTGAAGGAAAAACATTGCAATCAGGGCCATCAGCAGAGGTTAATTTTTATAAATTTAAACAACAATAATGGTAGAGGCATGACAAGCCTGGTTGCAGCTGGTTGGGATTCAGCAGGCTTTATGTTGTTTTGATTAGCCTGACGTTCGGCTGGTGGGATGCTTGTATGGGCACATGTGTGGGCGGGAAGATAAACACAGCTGAGCAAATGTGGTCCCTCATCTTGCTTCTGCACGAGCAAGTGGGCTTATCCTCAGCTCAGATAAGAGCCATGGCCACCCTCCCTCCCACATCCAAAAAGGTGCAGCTGTATTTAATGGCAATTTATCACAGGAGCATTTGTCACAATTTTGCTGATGTTTATTGTTATAGACAAAGCACAAACACTTTTAATGCTGTGTCAAGCTCACAAAACTCAGTTGAGAAGTAAAAAAATGTACCAAATTACTTGGCAAGTGAAAAAGGGAAAAAGCGCATCATCTTGACAGAGAAAATAGGATTGTTTAAATAGGATTGTTTCTTGTCAGGTCAGAATTCCCCTTCAGGAAACCTCCTTTCAACCAGGTCTTTACTGCAGAAGCTGGACAGATTTCATGCAAAGCCTGTATTTTTCTTCTTATGGTATGTTAATGGCGACCAGTTATAAACAGAATCTGCACCTGAAAGAAGACTGGCTCCAAGGGACTGGGGAAGAGGGAAAGAAAGAAAATATTTAGCAATTAGAAGGTGAGAAAACAAATGTATTAATGGATTGAGGAAGAAAAAAACATCCTCCCATTGAAAATTTTTTGCAGTTCTACAGCCTTTTCAGATACACTCTCTACACATTCAGTCTGCCCCTGTTTCAAATGAATAGCTTGACTTTCTCAAAGTCCACAACATTTTAAAAAATGACAAGATATCATTCCCATAACTCATGATAGAAAACATGATAGAAAATTATTTTAAACTGACAGCAGTAAAGACTATGTCTTCTGTCTTCCTCTATAGCTTCTAATAACTGGAATTTTTTCATGATGACTGGTAAAAAAATTAAAGGAGTTGCAAGCCTCCCCAGAGGTTAATAAATGAGTACAGATGGCTGAAAAAGCACAGCCAAGACTGCCTCATGGTGATTCCAATGTTTTAAATCCAGTCTTACTACTACCAGTTTGCTAATTCTCCCATTCCTCCTAACAGCACCTCAGTGCCCTGTGAAATTCATTATTAGAGTACTCAACACATCAGAGATGCTGGGGGGTGGTAACCCTCAGATTACCATTAATCCCTTTGCTACTGGTTCCTCCTCCTGTCTTGTTTCTGCCATCTAAGTGTAAATGCTTCCCAACTCACTTTGTATCTGCCAAGGCACTTTGAACCATGTCAGTTACCTAGATCAATTTGATGGACACGTAACAACTCCATCAGGAGAGAGGCAGTAAGCTTTTCACTAGTACAACATTTTTAAGAATTTTCAACAACTTATTTACATCTATTAATACACAAAGTTTGATGCAAAAGAAACTTTACCTCCAGTTCTGCTATCTATGCCTCTGTCAGCGGATATCCTCATTAATTAGGATGCAATGAGGATAAGTGCTTAAGCAATAGCACAGCAGGAGGTGGAATGCCGAGGTGCTTCATGCCCATCTGTGAGTTGGAAGGGAACCAAGGGATTTTAAAGTTAAAGATAAAACAGGGAATGTAGATATTCAAAATGAAGATGAAAATGGCAACTGTGACACTGTTTGCTTCAAGCTTACCTAAATAAGAAAAATCCTCCATATTCATGCAAATGGGAAGTGAGCAGAGCATTACTGATTTCAATTTACTTAACCAAACAGTACAATATATCAAATATAATTCGTTTTGCCTTTTGACTCTGCTCTGATACATAAGGTATGTGTTACATACCACCATGCAAAAAGCTGACTTTTTTCATGTATGTATTGTTAGTCGAACAGTAGAAGTAACTACATAAATAAATTATTCCTTGCATATCATTTGGAAACAAGCTCTTAATTAAAACAAAACAAAACAAAACAAAAAACTAAAAATAAATTTAAAAAAAAATTCAGCTCTCATTTTTAAGCTAAATATACCAAAATTCTTTGGAGAGGACACAATTTGTCATTCAACAAACACCAAAAATACGATCCATGAACAATATGGTTTGTATGTCTCCTCTTGCAGAAAATAGTCTTAAAAGTGAGCTAGAATTTATAAAACTCGCACAACAACAAATGACTATTCTATGGACAAAGACTTAGAACTGCTTGAATTATTTATGACATCACTCAGTTTTAATCCTGATGTTCTACCAGTGGAGAGTCTTCTGTCTGTCATATAGGAAAGATTTTCTGTGTGGAGTGGGATTTCCCCTCTCTACACCAGTGCTTCTTTTTCACCTCATTCCAAGGAAGGACAATGATCTGGGTCAGAATGGGGCTCCATGTGGGTTATGGATCCGACAAGCACAATACACGACACAGAATATCTCTGAATCCTTTCCCCTACCACTGAGTCCTAGAATAGTTTGGGTTGGAAGAGACTTTTAAGGGTAATCAAGTCCAAATCTCCCAAAAATTACCAAGGACATCTTCAAGTAAATCGGATTGCTCAGAGACCCATCGAGCTTCACCTTAAATATTCCCAGGAACGGGTCACCTCTCTGGGCAACTTGTTCCAGTGTCTTACCACCTTCATTCTTCCTTATATCTGGAATCCATCTAACTTCTTTTAGTTTAAAACCATTACCCCCTGTCCCATCACAACAAGCTCCCTGCAAGTACAAGAAGGCTGCAAAAAGATCCCCCTGGAGCCTTCTCTTCTTCAGACTGAACAAATCCAGATCTCAGCAAGTCTTCATACAGAAGGTGTTCCAGCCCTCTAATCATTTTTGTGGCCCTTCAATATGTCCATGTCTTTTCTGTGCTGAGAACCTCAGAGCTGGATGCAGAACTCCAGGTGAGGTCTCACCAGAGAGGAATAGAGAGGCAGAATCATGTCCCATGATCCTCTGGCCACAGTTTCTGATACAGCCAAGGATTAGCTATATTTGGATTTTGAAAAACCAAAGGATTAACTAAAGAAATTTTCTATTCCACAAGGAAAAATTAAACATCCTACTTCACTACTTATTTATTTTCTGGGCTTCAAGCTCTCATTGCTGGGTCATGTCCATCTTTTCATCCACCATCACCACCAAGTCCTTCTCAGCAGGGCTGCTCTCAATCTCTTCATTCTCCCAGACTGTGTTGGTAGTGGGAGTTGCCCAGGCACCTTACACTTGGACCTGTTACAGCTCTTGAGATTTCCACTTCAACAGCTTGTCCAGGTCCCTCTGGCTGGGATCCCATCCTTCAGGTGTGTCAACCCCTCTCAGCTTGGGCTCATCTGCACATCTGCTGAGGATGCATTCAATCCCTTTGTCTATGTCACTGATGAAGATATTAAATAACTCTGGTCCCAGTACAGAACCCTGAGGGCACCACTTGTCAGTGATGTCCATTGAGACTCAGTCCCTGACCACGACTCTCTGGATGTGGCCATCCAACCAATTTCTTATCCATCGAACAGTCCACTTCTCAAATCCATCTCTCTCCAGTTTAGAGAGTAGGATGTTGTGAGGGAAAACGTCAAAGGGTTTGCAGAAGTCATCCACAGCCCTTCTGTGTCCATCCACAGAAGGACATCCACAGCCCTTCCCTTGTCCACTGATGCAGTCAGTCCACTACAGAAGGCAGGACTGGATTGGTCAGGCAGGACTTGACCCTGGTGAAGCTCTGCTGGTGTCTCAAATCACCTCCCTGTCCTCCATCTGCCTTAGCACAGCTTCTAGGAGAATCTGTTCCATGATCTTCCCATGCACAAAGTGGAGATTGACAGGTCAGCAACACAGTTTTAAAATCAGCTCTGTTCAACTATTGGAACAACTGCACAGCCAACCAAATCTAAGTTTTGGCACTATTCTTTCCACATAGGAGCTAGTCCAGACATAGCCACAAGAGTAGATCTTCCCTGCCAAATCCACAGAGACTGTCTAGACATCTGCTGGTTGGATTCAACTGAAAATAAGTGTGTTCTTGCCAAAACTCGTCTAATTGGACCACAACTTCAGGAAGCTTCCAGCAGTAACTCTCTTATCTGTCCAGGTGTAATAAAGGGAAAGGTCTTCAGTTACTCACAATAATCTGATGGGCAGCTGTGAGTGCAACCATTCTCCAGTGGATATAATACCCAGGCAGCATCAATCATATAGCCCTGCTAGGCACAAGGTAGCCAACCACTCCACCCGAAATCTATTCGGTCAGAGAGTATGAAAAATAAAGAAGTCATTTGTTTCTATATGTAGTATATTGACATAATCTATCGTCTATCAAAATTAAAAGCAATTATCCACATTGTCAGGATTATCTAGGACATGAGATATAAAACAAGAGGCAACAGAATAAACGTAGAAACTTGCTGACATGAAAAGGCAAACCAAAGGATTAACTGAAGAAATTCAGCATTCCAGAAGTAATAATTAAATGTAACTCATAGCCTACTTTACTACTTGTTGATTTATTCTAGTTTACCAATGTACTGGCTCATACAAAACTCCACCTCAGGAATTCAGTATCTGTTGGCTCTGGTGAACCTTTATTAAGTAAAAAGTTACTATAAAATAGACTGAATTGGATCTCCTTCTCAATCCATACCTGATTATAGGGTGGGCCCCTGTGCTTTTTTCCCCCTGTATTTTAAAACATTTTTCTGGGGGCTTGCAAGCCAAATCCAATGGTTGATCATTCAAGGTTAGGAGATGGTGCAACCAAGTACTTATAAAAAGATTTAAGCTAGCAAGTGTCTACTCTAACAGAGAAATCATGCCAGTGCTTTTATAGCCCGATTGACAGTGCATACACAAAGCAGACAACTCCTACAGGCAGCATCTTACTGAAGTGCAGGAAAGAGGCATTTTTTCCACACGAGAGTGCTGGCCACCCAAGGAAGGAACTAGAGAGCAAGCTTGCTGGGAAGGATGAATCAGGAAAACCTTATAAATATGATTGCTTAGCAAAAGATTCTGAGAATATAGAAACCATAAGCGAGATTGAAATGAAAGCCATCTTTGAGATACCAAACCTTAGTTACTAAATAACTAGAAGACAATAGCATGGCTGCCAAAAGTAATCCCCTCTTGATAGAACAATGCCTTCTGCTGGAGAACAGGTCCAAAGGTCAGAGAAGACCATGCTAGGGGGCCAAAGAGTAGTTTTTAGGGTTTAAAGTATAACACATTATGGTAATGTAATGATTCTTGAAGGCTGTATGTAAATGCTATAGGATTTGTATCTTGTGTTAGATTGGTTAGTGGAAATTAGAATATTCAACATAGAAGAAGATTTATTGTATTGTAAACAGAAAAATCTGTCTCTTAGCTCTCTTACTTCTCTCTCTTACCTTCTTACCCCCTCACTCTTACATCCCTCTCTTACTTCTTTCTCTTACCCCCACTCTCTTTCCTTCGTTCCTGCTCTGAGCTGTGGCTGGCAGCTCTCAGCAGGGCCCTGTATACCCACGCCCTTTACAATAAACTTCCAGACCAGCTTATAGAGAGTGCCTGAGTTTGTCCTGACGACCGTTCCCCCAGGTAAGAGTCTCACACAAGCTGAGAGGCAGCATGCAGCCTGGTGAGGAGCAGTGCTTGCTGCACCCCAGCCCAACACCCCAGCTACAGCAGCAGACCCATATCTGCAGAGCTTCTCCCCAGATGAAGTTGACCAGTCTGCACATATTGGGACAGCAAAATTTAATTTTCCCTGAGCTGCAGAGCCCCCTGGCCTAGGTATGCTTTAAAAAAAGGGACTCTCTGTGGTAGAGCAGAAAGGAATTTGGAATTCACAACTTTCCCTGGAGCACTGGGGAGCACAACCACCAAAAAATGGCCCAGCAATGCTTAATGGCAGTTAGCAGACCTTTATTCCTTCTCTCTTTAACAAAGGTAGGTCAGATGTTTCCAGCTAGATTCTCTCTGATATAGAAACTTCATTCCTTCAATCACAATAATTATTTGTATCCTGCCATTAGAAATAAGGTTTTAAAGGATTGCTGATTTTAATTTTCTCCATAAGATTCAATTTTCAGATGTACTGCCAAAACCACTAACACAAAACCAAAATTACATAAACAATCAAACTATGCATTCCATGTCTGAATTAAGAGTATGTTATTTTTGTCTGTATTTAGAAACAAGTTATTTTCTACATTATATTTATTTGAACATAAAAATATAAATCTTGTCATTACTAATAAAATAATAATTCATTTTTTACTTGATATGAAAATACCTCCTTCTGCATTGAACAGAAAAACCTTAATTCCATCAAGTTGCTATCACAGCTTCTGCCAAAAGTGAATGTCTTGACTGAATTACAGCTTTTCAGATACTTTCCATCATTTACTTCATCAAAGATACTTCTAAAAAATATTGCCTCCATCCAAAAATAAATCTGGCTGAAAACAACTACTGAGACCTCCACAAAAGGTGATTAAATAATGATATCTGCCATGCATAAGAAAGCTCAAATGGAATATGAACTTTTATCATTATCGTTCCTACCACCACCTCAACGAGGGCCTGGAAATATTAGAGTTTTGAGTTCTGAGATCAGGAGAAAGTGCAACCACACAGTAGAGACAACATTTTGAAAAGCCAAGATGTAAAATTTCCTTCACCTAAACAAACTCACAGGGGACAACGAGGGAGAATTCCCCAGTCACCCTGGAAAAATTTTGTAATTTTTATTTTTGCAAATATTTGAAGGGCTGTCTTGGCAGTCTCAGTAACCTAATTCCAGACAACAAACCTGGCTCTTATTTGCACAAGAGAATAATTTGGATTTTTCTAGTAATGGCTACCCGCTGTCTTTGAGGCTATATACATGACGTAGCCCAAGAAAGTGCTCTTTGGAGCTGTAGCAAAGGATCACTGACAGAATTAACCTGTTGACTGCCAAAGATCACAGAATCTCAGAATCAATAAAGTTTGAAAAGACTTTAAAATCTAGTCCAAATTTGACTGAATACCACCATTTCACTAAACCATATCATGAAAGCACCACATCCAAATGTGTTTTGAACTCTTCCAGGGATTGAGACTCATCCACTTCCCTAAGCAGTCCATTCCAATATTAAACCATTCTTTCAGTGAAGAAATTTTTCTCAATATCCAATGCAAACTTCCTTTGGTGCAACTGGATGCCAATTCCTATTACTTGTTATCTGGGAGAAGAGATCAACCCTCACCTGGCCACAATCTCAGGTAGTAGTGGAGAGTGATAAGGTCACCCTGACCCCCCTTTTCTCAGGATAAACACCCCCAGCTCCCTCAGCTGCCCCTCACAGCCCTGGTGCTCCAGACCCTGCCCCAGCTCCATTGCCCTTCTCTGGGCTCACTCCAGCCCCTCAGTGTCTTTCTTGCCCTGAGGGCCCAGAGCTGGACACAGCACTCGAGGTGTGGCCTCAGCAGTGCCCAGGACAGGGGGACAATCCCTGCCCTGCTCCTGCTGGCCACACCATTGCTGATCCAGACCAGGATGCCATTGGCCTTCTTGACCCCCTGGGCACACCCTGGCTCATGTTCAGCTGCTGGCACAGCACCCCCAGGTCCTTTCCAGCCACTCTGTCCCAGCCTGTGGCACTGCCTGGGGCTGTTGTGACCCAAGGGCAGGACCCAGCCCTGGGCCCTGTTGAACCTCACCCCATTGGCCTCAGCCACGATCCAGCCTGTGCAGATCCCTCTGCAGAGCCTTCCTGCCCAACAGCAGATCAACAATCTCACCCAAACTGGTGTCATCAGCAAACAGACTGAGAATGTCCTTGATCTTCCTATCCAGGTCATCAATAAAGATGTTATCATATGATTCATTACTGAATTGTCAGTATGGGTGCAGGCACCTGTCCGCAAGCAAGACAGCTGCACACTTCCAGTTATTTTCTTTACATTTCACAAGCAGTATCAATACTTGACCCGGTCTTTATTTTCTTTCAAAGCATGGACAGATAATGAGTTTTCTGTCACACACAACTGCTCTGAAACCTGGCAGATAAGTAGAAACACACTGTCTTTCACAGAAGACAATATAAAACAATTTGTCAAAGACTACACTCAGGAAGAGATACAAAATTCAGCTGTATCAAAATAATGTCACTAGCATTATGATGGAGTTGTTATGAAGCTTATGCACCTTTAACTGGTGAGTTACCACCATGTGCTGTAGGAGTTGACCACCTTCTACTGGGTTATAGCACTTCTCCCATCCTCTCCTCAGGTAGAAGGCATGTCTTCCAACAATGTAAGCTATCTCCTAAGACAAGAACCTTTTGTGGATGTGCACCATTTGCAGGTGCAGTCAGCAGTTACCCAATTTTATTATTTTAATAAATTATTATTCATTTTCATATGCATTTGATTTGGGAGTTTCATGCCAGCGCTCAAAGAAAACCACTACATGGAGTCATACAAGTCTAACCAGAAATGACTGGAAACATTAAGTGCGATTTATTCTTTCAAGATTATCTAGGCTAATTTTGCAGCCCTAAGAAGTTCAAAGGTAATTTGGACTAATCTGAAATGCTGCATGCTTCTGCAAACCAACCAGTAAAACAAACTTGTGCTTTTGATAGGCACTATTTACCACTACATAGGAAGAGACCATGCCATTCAAATATTATATTGCTCATTCCATACCAGAACTCTCTCTCACAGTATCAAAAGGCCACAAAGCTATTTGGACCTTGGAGCAGTGAGATCTCAAATGTGAAAATAAGAGTGTTAATTCACCCTCAGGCAGTATATCGTGTTTGGCCAAAGCGATCAAAGCAAAACTCCCCACCCCCCCACCCCCCATTTTTTTTAATGTGCTTCCAAGTTGATAACTTCTATGACAAGTTTCAGTATGATACTGTTTCAAACAGAAGAGAAAACATGTGGAGACCCAGAAAGGCATTCCCAGTTAAGGAACATGAGAGGCCTCTCTCACTGCCTTCTCTTGATAACAATCCTGTTTTATCTGGCCAAAGCAACTCCTCTTTTGTTCCCTAAGTCAACCCTGTTCCCTCTGCCTGTCCATCAGCCTTTTAGTGACTCCCACTTAGATTTCCTTATCCTTTAGTAATTGGTCCCAAGGGATCTGCCCACCCTGCTTCCCATGTATCAAACCTAAACCCTCCCTCAAGGCCCTTGCCTTTGTTCCCTGAACGCTGAACGATGCAGAAGCGTGGCTGAAATAAACATCTCTGTAAAACCCCTGCAAAGGCCTGTCCTGCTCTTTTACTTGCTATCACCCCAAGCAACAACTAAAACCAACAATAACATACAGAACCATGCAAACCAAATTGCTTAGTAGAAACTAAGGGGGAAAGTATCTAGATAAATACATCCTGTGATGGGTGAGCAACAGGCTGACAGATCAGGCACAAAGGTTACAGTAAATGGGGTTACATCATGCTGCCAACAGCTCACTACAGTTGTTCTGAAATATGCTGAAACAAGTGAACTAGCAGAAATCTGTGATGGCTGTGGTGTTATATAATCTATGAAATCCTTTTACCTGAACTTGCATCATGTCCAGGACATCTTTTCATTGTAGAATTAATGTAGAATTTCACTTTTAGAAGTTTTTAAAAATGTTTAGAGAGGAGAAAAGTGAACACATTATAAAAATAATATGAAAAATTTCTCCCTGATTGATCATCTGAGGTACCTGGAATACAAGACATTTCCTGAGTCTTAGAGATTATAGGTGTGTGACAAGATGAAATCCACTATTCTCGTCTACCCCTAAGCACTTTCTCTGGGTATTATTTTCTTCTGTCTTACAGATCACAATTTCTGTCCCTGAACATTTCAGCTAAAGACTTCTGCTTTATAAAACCTAATTTCATCAAGGTACTAACATCGAGTATGCTTTGCAAGCCAGCAGAGTATCTAATAGACAACATGCCAATATTCTCTGTATTTTACAAAATTTCTGCAGAGGCAGGAAACCTGCTTCTGCTTCACTGCTTGCGAAGTTTTCAGTGTCTCACTGAAATGGAGTAGGGTAGGTAGTAGTTGGTAGGGACCTCTGGAGATTGTGATCTCCATGCCCTGCTCAAAGCAGAACCAACTTCAGAGTCAGATCAGATTTCTCAGGGCCATCTTCATTCAGGTTTGGAAGGTCTTGTAACATTTCAAATGAAGGTTACTGTATGTGGAGATGTAGTAAAAAAGCCTTAATAATAAGGCTATTGACCTGCTGCTGTTGGTTTCTAATGGTATTCACAGTCATCAGGATAAAGGCAGCAGGAAACCACCTACAGCCATCAACAAAAAAACACTTTCTTCTTGTTCCCTGATGGAAGTTCTCTGCCCTTTTTAAGCCACCACGGCTGCCATCTCCCCTCACCTCCATCTAAACAGACTAATGTACCAGCAGAGGACAGCCAGGACCACTCAGGCATGTGGTATTCTGCAAGCACCCTGCAAGAACATCTATATATCTTCCCCTTGCTCTAGAAGAAAGCTAAAGACACCTCTCAATTTTCCTTTGCCTGGGTGCACACTCAGATACCTTTGAGTTTTGATTATTCCTCTAAATAACCTTGTAACATAGCTATGGGTTTATTTCAGTTCTTTACACTATAGAGTACCACTCTACTCTCAAAAAGAAACTGAATAAAGTGCATGCTTAAGATTGTGCACTTAAGATTGGGACATGTGGAGCGGGGAGGGGGAGGGGAGCCCGGCCCCCAGCGGAGCCTCTTGAAGAGCAGGAGGGCCTGAAACAAGACAACAGTCTCTTCTCTGGGAGCCTCCCCTGAGGCTGCGGGGACCAATCAGAGACCTGGATTGGTGATTGACAGCCCAGGAAACCAATTAGAACGCTGTTTCGCTTTCACAAATCGCAGGGAAAAAGGGTTGGTTCGGTCTTTTTGCCTTCCGGTCGGGGAGGTGAGCAGATCTGGGGGCTCCGGCCCTAGCGAGGGAGAAGGCCCGGCCCCGGAAGGCCCCAGGGTGGACCCAGCCCAGCCCCGGCTCCGGCCTCGGCCTGGCCTGGTCCGGCCCCAGCCCCTGGCAGGGGCAGCCCCACATGGCCCGGCCCGGCCCGGTCCTGCCTGGGCTTGGTGGGGCTGTGGCTCGGCTCCCCGGTTCCTGCTCGGCCTGGTTGTTTCCTCTCCATGCAGCATGGCCGAGCGGGGGATGGGAGAGCTACCGAAGCACCAAGCACACGGCAGAAGGAGGTCCAGCCGTCTCCTCGTGGTCCCCCTTGTGGCCATGTTTTTCCCAGCGTGGCTTCAGCCCGGCTCCTTACTTTCTGGATACAAGTTTAACTCTTAGGGCCTGAAAGAGACTCTAGATTTTTCCTGTGCTCCCTAGAATGAAAGGACTAAAGCAAGAATTACAGAAGTCAGCGGAATGAAGACAGAGTTATGTGATGGAGAGACTGAAGAGACGCCACTGATAAGTATTTGAAAACTTTTTTTTTTTGTGGGCTCTAGGGGATTGTGACTTCACTGAAATTCCTTTAAACTGTGGAATGTACTTGGGGAGGTTAAGTGCTTGAGATGAAGACTTTTTTTGCCTCAGGAAATGAAGCTCTCTGGTTTTGGGACTGGAATATTGAACAGAGATATTTGATGAAGAATGGGATAAAGAGACTTTTGTGTTCTCAGCAGCCATGCATTTCAGCAACCCATAATACAGCTCTGGAAGGACTGTGAGAATGGGAGGAAGAAAAATCATAATTTGTCCGTTTCTGGGCGGATGCAAGTTATGAGAGTGAGACACCCTCTAAACCTAAACTAAAAGAAGGGACTTTTCTCTCTAGAGTGAACTGAAATTATTATTTAAGTAGGTAACTGACTGAAGTGTTCTCTGTAAGTTGCTGGTATGACGAAAGAGGGAAGAGGGAATAATCTAGAAATCTCATTCTGAATTGTTTTGTGTTATTGATAAATTTCTTCTTATACCCTTTTAAGTTTTAAGCCTGCTTTGTCTTTACTCCTAAATCCTATCCCCAAGCAAAATTAAATCTATTAAAATTGGCAAAACCCAGTCACACCGTGACAGAGATATACCAGAAGGATTTTCACCTGCCTAGTGTTAAAAAAACCCCTCAAAATTTCAGGTACTCAGATTGCATACGTCAATACAATTTCACTGCTTTAGTAAAAACTATGCAGACTTCTGTCACCTGAGGATCTGCTCCACTCCACCATGCTATTACAAGCTGTGAGCAACTGAGTCGCAAAACAACTGCGTGAAATGTGTGAAAAAAAAACCAGCAAAGGCACAAAGCTTTAAAATGTCCAAGGCTGTCTAGAGTAAAAAAATTCATAGCACATAAGCACCATTTAAATTAATTAGGACCCTTCTTTCAGAGGATACAGATTGCAAAGCTTTTGTAATAACAAGACAGCAGCAGCACAGAAGTAGCATCTTATCTGCACTCACTTTGTCTGCTCCTCTCTGATAAGCACTGAGCACAGACATCAGCAGAGTACAATTGTAGAGGTGCACATCACACTGGTCCTAATCAGATTAAGTTGATTATTTTTCTCTGTAGTAATAGCAGTGAAGTTGGCCAGAGCAATCTAACACATCTAACACATCTCCTCATGAGAGGAGAAACTCCTCTTGTAAACTTGTACACGACTTGAAGCTCCACCACATTTATAATTCCCTGGGACAAACTCTCAGCTAGCACAAATTGATCTCATAGAGTATTGCTGATTAATTCCCACTGGGAATCTACTGAAAAGAAATGCCCTTCAGCTTTGCAACAGAAAGGCTCAAATAAAACAGAGGTTAAAATTAAAATTGAGAAGGGAAATTAGCCAGTGGAGGTGGCTGGTATCTTCTGGCAAAGGTTTCATTGCTATTTTAATAAAACATACCTGTATAAGAACTACACAACTGAGAGGATAAGAAAAGTGGCAACACACATCTGCACAAACTCTTGCCTGTTCCTCCTGAATGCAGAGGGAGGCTGGAGAGCTTCGGTACTCAGCTTCTTATTACTCTGAGTACCCACCAAGGATGAACATGGGAGACAGGACTCTGGGCTAAAGGGACCTTCACTCTGGTACACACTTCACGCAATCAGGGAAAGAAGTGCTAGACAGCTTTCTGGAGATGAGACAGTGGCATTTTCAGCAGTGATAACACTCACACTAGAGAGGAGCAGTACTTAGGTCTGCAGCTGCAGAACCATGTCTGCAGACAAGACACCAAGCCACTTTACAATATATCGACACCAGGTTAAGCTTGGTTGTTTCAGCCCCATTTCTGCTCTCAGCATGTTCATGTGATCCAGTAGCTACAGTGATACAGGTAGGGTGGTGAGGTAAGGTCAGCGGGAAAAGCCACCCACCCAAATTAAACCACCTCTTACACAAACACCCTGCAGCCTTGCCCTCAAGGAAACACCACCTGGCACATGCCCTGCCATACAGGTCCACTTCCAGCTGCATGACAGCAGCATGATGAGAAGGAAAGTGATGGGACTTGGAACTGCAGAGGAAGACCATCATGTAATCCATCTCATGCCCCCCCAGGGGGGCATCACCCTACCCTGACTGGGTGCAGAAAAGACCACCACACTGTACCTTGAAGGTACATGAAGTACAATAGTAACAGGACTGGATCCTGCTGCAGTAGACTTCACACTCTAGAAAAGAGAAAGAAGCAAAAGGATAATTTGAAATGTTTCACCCTTTTGCAGACTCTATTCAGACTCACAGAATTTGCAAGATTGACTTGAGTTAAACCCAGTAGCCCATGTTCCCTCAATGAAATCCATAAGCCATAATGAAGCCCTGTATTTGCTCCCAATACCATAGTATTTCAACTAGTTCATGACCAGGATCTTTAACACCAAGGGAGTGTTGTTTGAGGGGGAAATACTAACATGAGTACAAATATATATCATAAATAAACGGTGCCTAGCAGACCCCGATCATCATGCATCTTCCACTGTAGCACAGAGGCAGCTGCATTACATCCTCTGAGTGCATAGCTGATAACAGCATGAACAGAAAGAGCAAAATCAACTGCTGAAAATCTTCCTCTTTAGATTTGCAGCCACATTCAGTAGCATCATGTACTGCATATGTTCTGCTCCAAGTAGAAACAGAATTCATTTCATCCCCATGTCCTCCAGTTTAGCCATTACATCATTCTGAAATGGGAAACAGAGCAATATCCACAGTCCTAAAATCAGCAAAGGAAATTTCTTCTTATTGCTGAACTATTCCTAGTGCATCCTAATTTAGGTGGCAATAATGAATAATAATCAGTTAGTTATTGGTGCATGGGGAGGTTAGAACACATGAGGATCCCAAATGATAAAGCCTCATACTGTTCTTTGCTGAATCAATTTAAAACCTGATTTATGGTCCATAGAATAATCAAGTTAACTTGCTATGGATTGCTATTATGTCCTACCCTCAGGAAATGCCTTAAATAAACACTTAGAGCTAAAGGAAGGACTCATTGCTAACCACATTAGCTCATGAGTGAGGACAACATCACAAGTTATAAATCAGAGTTGGTTCAACAGCAGCAGCACTCTTGAATTTCGCTCTATAAGAGGCCTAATAAAAATGCATATCCATAATGAACAGGAAAACAAGTACCTAATTCAGGAAATGTAACCACTCCAGCACCCTTTCAGCAACTAGAGGTCCTAAGGAAAAGTATCTGTGATGTGAATTACTATGTTAATATCTGTGAATGATTGAAGCTCCCACCAGGAGTTTATGAAGAAAGATGACATACTACAGTGGAACCTGGGGCACTGCAGAGGTACCAACATTAGGCACAGCTAATTAGAGCAAATTAACCTCAGGAAATTATGAAAACAAATACTGTTGTTTTAAGAGATATGGATATGTTTCCAGAAAACTGCAAGGAGGCATAAATGGGGCTTAAATAATAAATAAGTATGAGTTTGCACTGGAAAACAATTACATATCAATAAGGCCTTCTTGATCAGTTGACTGTCTGCATGTACTCACAACAGACTGTGATCCCATGGACTCACTTGGGTGCAGAGCTAAGCTATTAAAGGGGCAGATATTTTGCCTCATAGTTTTGCCTTTCCAAATGTGACCCTGTTAGTTTCATCTGATTAGTAGGATCCCTTTACAATGCCCTGTGTATTGCCTTACCCCCTTGAGTTTTTAGGCATATCACCTGTTGTAAAACAATAGTAGCCAAGCTTGAAATTTTCTGCTTTCAAAGTTTTACATGAACCTTAATTCTCCTTAAGACACCAAATTTTGAGTTTACACTTGTCTTAATTCTCCAAAGGGTAAAAGTTAGAAAATGAGGAGTGAATACAGAAAAGCAGAAAAGCCTCTACCCACAAACAGAACATAAGAGACTCTAAAGGCTGTCAGGCTGTTTCAGTGAGCAGCCTATAGCTGAATTGGTATCTGGCTTCCACTGCTGTCTCCAGACACAAATTGGAGATGTCTAAAAAGGAGAAGGCATGCCCCTACTCCCAGCCGAGACACAGGATGGATGGGAAAGAGGCCAGTGGTGGGACAGGATCACATGGAGTCACCTGAGGCCTGGAGCCAGGCTTGCTGCTGTGTCAAGGTAGCTGCATATCACGTGTTCTAGCTACCACAGATGGAGGATCCCAGGCACAATGACGAAGAATTTTCTCAAGAGGTAAACAATAGTTCGAAAGAGCTGTCACAGAACTGGGAATGCCTGACTGCTCACACCAGCTGGGTCAAGCCATTGCACCCAGAGCTCTCGCAGGACCCCCACACTGGTCCTCAAGAGGGACCCAACTGTACCAGTAGCATGGCCACAGAGGCAGCAGGAGAGGTGACCTGTACAGTGCATCTCCTGCCCCACAGGTCCCATGGACACCAAGCTGGCAGCTGCCACTCTGGCTGGGGTTCCTGAGGAAGAAGAGAACCACGCAACTTTCTCTTCTGCAAAAGCAGCAGTTTCCCCAGTCTTTGGTAAGCAGGTGGCAGCAGCAGGGACAGAGAATCAGGTCCCTGTCCTGCATAGCTCTTCTTGCCCATCCAGTCCCTCACCAAGCCAGCTGGAAGCTCATGCCCTCTGCAGGCAGAAGGGAGAGGCAGTGGGGGAAGCACACAGGAAACAAAATAATCATCACCAAAACAGCTTGTATGTTCTCTGTCTGCATTTCAGTTTATATCCAGATGAGGAGGAGGAAAAAAAAAAAAAAAAAAAAAAAAAAAAAAAAAAAAAAAAGCCAGGCAGGCCTTATTTGTGATTCTGATTTTCCTCTAATACCAGCGGCTAGTTAACAATGGTACTTTGGTATGACAGCTGGTGTTGCAGAAGATGCTATAAGTGCCTGACTAGAAAAATGTGTAGTGTAAACCACACCCTTCTCAGTGAAGCACTTTCCCCTAACATACCTGCCAAAGTGAGACATCAGTTAAATCTCTAGGTTTATCCAAACTCTGCATTCATGCTAATCTAGGCAAGTGTTGATGGGGCCCACAAGAAAGAGCTGGGCCATGAAAACCATTGAACAGCAACCAGAGTAGAAATTTTAGCCATTATGAAGATGAACAAAATCTGCCTTTACATTCCCAAATATATTCTCCCCATACAAAACCCCTCTCAGGAAAGTTCTCTGGCAGTTGGAATTGGAGTGCAAGAAATCTCACTTCACCACAGTTTGTTTAATGTCTCTAGACTAGAAACATTGTCTTTGTGCTTCCTTGAAAGAACTGAGTGAAAACTCAGTGAAACTAGAATAACAGCTTCCCTTCCACTGCTGCAAATGTGAGTATACTTGTGAGGTATTCATACCAATAGGGGTGGGATAGAATATTGGCTAGAAATTAAGTGTTTCAACAACTTTTAGCCTTAAATCTTTTGAAATTCCTTTTTGTAAGTCTTTTTTTTTGACTGGTTTTTCAAACCTTTTAAACCATCAGTTTTACAAATGAGATTTTTAGTCCAAATGAATTATTTTGACTAATCCCACATTAGATTTTATAATATAATTTCCTAGCATATTCTTAAATTTAGGGGAGAGGAAGGGTGGTCCATTTATAACTTTCTTACAAAGTAAAAAACTGTTCCTGAATACTTACAGGCTTATTCTTCAGAATGAAGGATGAATAGATGGTATTCTGACTGAGAGAAGGAACACAAACCTACAAAAACTGTATGAATGTCTATAATAAAACATTGTTCACACCAGGCACATGTGGTAAAAAACAGTCTGTAATAATGAGAAAGAACATCTCCCTTCTCTTGTTTCAGTTTAGGTTTTTTTCAAATTTTTCCCTTGTTTCATCTTGTTGTTTTCCACTCTTCTCTTTATTATTACAGTTGTTGTTGCTGCTGTTGTTATCAATGTCATTGTTGCTGCTGCTCTATTTTTTAATTGCTTTAAAGCTATTTTTATTAAAACAATATTAGGCAAAATACTTTAACCCCGCATTTTATTTTACTTCATCTTGGAAATACTGCATTGAGCACAAATAGTGTTTAACTTTCAAGTTTGTGAATCATGCTGAAGACTAATATACTGAAGCTGAGAAAAAAACCTTCAAACCCTGAATTTTCTACAGAAATGGTTGAAGAATAATTGATAAAGTAATTATCTAATCATATTTGCCTTGCATATAATAGGTATTTTAAAAGACATGTAAATATTATGTTTAAAACAACAACAACAATAATAATACCTTTTTTTACAGGTAATACCACACAGAAGACTACTTCTTATCAATATTTGGAAATCAGTAGCTCTATCTCCACCAGCATACCTGAATAATGGAAGATGATTTCTATCATGGCACAGAATCAAGCACTATAAATGTATCTAGATATTATTTGTAACTGCATGTAAAAGCCACTTAGCTGCTGACACTGCTAACACAACCACTTGTTTTTTCTCTCCTTCGATGCCATCTGAGTTGTTCTCTTAACAAAAACTGTTTTTTTTTTAAAAAAATCTCTTAATGATCTGTTAAAAATATATTAACTCAAATCTGGACAAAGTTATTTTCTTAAAAGAATATATGTTAAGAAGGACCAGGCTTCTACACTCAAAATATGTAGAAGACATTGATTCACTTATTGTGGGATTGTGAAGACACTTCAGCTTGCCCCATTCCAGGAAAAATGAAGTGACTGCAGTTTTCCTTGGTGTCCCATTGGTCATCTGCACCCAGGCACCCCTTCAAACTGCGTGTGTGTGAGGTGGCAGTGCAGTAACACTGGCTGCCAAGTCCAGGCACAGCTCATAGGTTTGCTTCTAGTGGCAACAAAGTGTGCTCTGTATGTGCCTTTTGAGCCCTGGGAATCTGACAGGATATTTAACTTCAAGCTAAATTCCTGGTTCCCATTGTTCTGTTGTTTCCTTTATCAGGATGTCTTGTGGCACCCTTCCAGTTTCTCCTCATCTCTTTACCATAGATTCAGGTTTTAGTTTATTCTTTTCCTCCTTGTTATCAAATTCCTTGAATGAACAAAATTCTTTACCTCTACAATACCCTACAGTGATTAACCTATTCATTTCACTAACCCTTGTTTTTCCATTTCTGTTAGTGATTTCATAGGGACATTTCATCCACCTTCACCAACCTCAGGGCTTCTGTTAAAACACTCTGACATGTACCAAAGAGAATCACTCTCACCAATGTCCAGGCATGACTTGGAGATAGGTACTGCTCCCCACAACCAGCATTTCCACCCTGCTTCCAGGAAGCAGAAAAGAATTGTACAGATATGAGCTGTACACATTGCTCATGGCCACAGGGTCTCCATTTTTTATTTGTGACAAATAGCCATATCTGTACTTACAGTGAGAGATGGGAGGGCCAGGACCTGACTCATGCACTTGGATGCATCGCTGCCAAATCTGCTTAGCAGTCTGGGAAATCCCTGGCTGTTCTGATCATTCCAAGTGGATTCTTCCATTATCAAACAGCTACAAATGTGGCCAGCCCCAGGCAGGAGGAAAGAGATGGAATTAATCACAACAAGAACCACATTTGCAAATTCTACAACCAAGTTCCAGAAATTATTTCACCTGTAAAATAATAGGCTGCTCTACACTTTTCCTACAAAAATTTTAGCCCTTGCCTCACATCAGTGGTGAGGAAATTCACTTGCTCATATCTGAATGTGCTCTGAAATGCTTCTAAAAACCAAACCCAGTGTTGTGATACAGCGACCTACCGCAAAACAGATTTAAACCCTCACTGCTACAAAGGACTTAATCCATATCATGATACTGAACCTGAAGAGGCATGAGGCATCCAGGCTGTTAATATAATGCCAAGCTACAGTGTGCATTTCAAATCTATCAGAAGAGAATCGCCCTTTAAAATCACCATTTTGGAAAAGTTCTGAACTCTGGTTACAGCCTCACCTTTTCAAATCCACTGTTGTAACATTAATTATGATGCCATTTAGCCACAGAATCATAAAGACTCACTGAGAACAGGCAATTTCCAATACTCTTCTTATCACTGCCAGCCTACAGATGTAAAAAAAGCATGTCACTCATCTCTACTACTAAATCTTTTCATACAAACTGTCTTTATATCCCACTCTAAACATGCACATACATACAATGAAGAATTATGCCATCGTGGAGACCTGGTTTTTCAAGAAAATAAGGTAGAAAATAAAAATTAAATCACAGCAGTCCTTCCAAAGAAAACAGCCTCAATCTCATTTGTCTATGTGAACATAAATCTACCTAGGTCACTGCATGATTAAAATAAGTTAAATCAGTTTATGATCCCAGGAAACAAACAAAGATTTCCCAGCATAAACTGAGACATAATGTCTAAAGCACTTAAGGGAATAAACAGAATAAATCAAACCATTAATAATTTCAAACTCAAGAATGGTGGGAGCACCAGAAATGAAGGTAAGTTCAACAGTAGTCTGGCTCCAGCTGAACCCACCTGTCCCTGTACTTTGCTGAATTGATGACTAAGGAAGCACGAGTGCTGCAACCCCCTCAGCAATTCCTTCTCATTACAGACCCAAGACTCCTACTGACTGCAGTGCAGCTGTATCTTTCTACCTGCCCCTTTAGAGATGGTCTTTCCTTTTCAGAATCAGGTGCCAATGTACAGCACAAGAGCTGCAACTCACTGCATGTGTGGCCACACAAGTGCTGCTCTCACAATCTTCACATTGTATTTCATGAAGAGGTTTCATTAAAATGAGGCAAAGTCACACGTGTTACTTTTTTTGCTTCACTTGCCTGAAAAGAACCACTGATGGGGCATGTGGGATGCTCATGGAGATCAGAGATGTGCGGAAAAGCCAGGCAAGGCTGTTCTGTAGCTACAGTAGCTCAGAGTGCACTGACTTGCAGAGGTCCAAGCACTTGAGGAGAAACAGGTCATGGGCCCTGGCTGATCAGCTCCAGCCCCATCATACCCTAACCTGAGGCAAGAAGAGTCAGTGGAAGCACCCCAGTCCCCCTTGGAACCAGATCAGAGTGCATTTGCTGTAACAGCAGTTTTTTTCATTCTGTTTCCCCCAAAGGCAACAATGAGTGTCATATTGTATTAATGATAAGCATTTTCCATGCTGCCATAGCAGAGGTACCTGACATAGCTGCATCTTCACCTCTGTGACACCATTAACCCAGAAAAGCAGCTCATGAGTATCAGCAGTGTTGTACGGCCTGCGCTGGCACACCAAAGACAGCTGCAATTTTTTGTAGTATGTTGCTATACATTTCATTTTGGCACAGATAACCCCACAGCTTGAGGGCAGACATAAAGAATGAGACCTCTCCTTTAAGTCGTGCAGTGTAACAACAGTTCCTCATCCATCCACATTTATCTAACAAATGTATATCTAATAAACAATAAAGACCCTGTTCTTTAATGTTCATATATGGGAATTATTTCAACATTTGCCATTAGAGAACAGTGCATAATTCTTGGGGCATTTTCAGTCTCACTAAGCTGAAGAAAAACATTCAGGATTCTAATCCAATTTCAGCCCTACATCTGAAAAATCCCCAAAACAATCACCAAAGTCAAATCCCACTACTTTTTGGGGATAAATTCCCCAAAAAAAATCTAACTAAAATCTAACTAAAAAAATCATCACATATAGGGGCACAAGAAAAGTATTTATATTCAAGAAAAATAAATTGCTGAGTTTATTCTACATTTTCAAAGCAGTGCACATATTTTCTACACATGAAAGCTTAATAATGCCTTAATTTAAGCCAGCTCACTGCTGGAAATGTGATTGCTTATAGAGAATTACCACCATATGATAATTTGCTTTTTCCAGAGTTCATCACTTTGAACATGGAGATGAACTGAATATTTTCTGGTCGTATAGAAAATAAAAAGCTTTAAGGGATTTTAAAAACCAGGATGATTTAAAGCAAGACAAATGGTACCTGTTTTAAGTTTTCCCAAAGTCCTACCCTCCCACATTAAAAAAGGCTCCTTTACCCTTGATATGAAACAGAATTGTGGTTGATGACAGCAAATACAAATATGAAAAGTATTAATGTGCTACTGACTTCAGGGAATGAAGTTTCTGGTTCTTTATCGGATTTCCTGTGGTGGCTCTTTGATCAGAAAAAAAAAAAAAAAGTTATTTTTAAAAATCTGTCATCAAGTGAATGGTAGTGCTGTGATATATTGTAATGAAATTCAAATTTAGAAGGTCTTTATAATCGGAAGAACTGAAAACAGAAATACAGGAAACGAATATGCAGAATTCTATGATGTGGGTGGTAAGAACAAAATTAGTCTAAGCTGTGGTATCTGAACCTAACTATCATCTTTCCCAAAGACTGGGCTGGGGGGCTGTATCTTTGGGTGTAGGCTATATTTACCACTTTGTGTTATAAGTCATTCTAGTACTACATTTCTTTTCTCTTTTGTTTGACAGATAAATAAACTGACTCTTAACCAATAGAAGACAAAACTCTGCAAGTATTTTCTGGAGAGCTATGGATAGAAAACTGTATTTTTTTCTCTTCTTAGCATGGAGAAACTTCCATCCCTCAGCAGCCACCTTTTCTATTATTCAATGCATACAAATTAGGTACTCTAAGAAATACGTAAAAATGTAAATACCCTGGTGTTTCAGCTTTTTAATAGTAAGTAATTGTGAGTTTGTTTCCATATATTTTTTTTTATGTTACACATCCTCCCTTCATGAGGAGCTAGCTACAGCCTCTATCATCCTCTGAAGGCAGAGCTGACCCGGATTCACCTCAGCAGTGGTAGCATACTCCAGGCCATGGCCACCTAGGTATAGAGCAAAAAATTGCACCAGTCCAACATGTCACCGCAAACATGACGCCTTACCCACATGATTACAGGTACACAAGCCCTGATATCGATAACAGTGCCACTTGGAGGTTAGGGTTTTTCCTATTTATTTTTTTTTTTCTCTTAGGGAATTTTCTCCCATTTTGTTGCTAAGAGACAATAACGACAGGGTACTTAAGAGAGACAAAATAAATTGTCCTGGGAAGGCAGCGGCTTGGCTGCTCTCTTATCTGAGGGTTTTTCTCGGAGGGGAAAGATTCTGCAAGAATTGGGCTGGGGAAAAGGGAGCAGGATGCAGCTGCTAGCTCTTGCTCTCGGCAGTCGGAGTGGAAGATCACTGCAGTCACTGTGGGAAGAATTCGCCACCTCTGCGGGGTTCTGTTTTCTCCTGCCTTCTACCAAAAGTGGAGCTCTGCTTGTGGGAGCGGCCTGGGACCTTATTAACACCCTACCTCACCAAACAAAGGACCTCTCACCATCTGCTGGGGTGCCTCAGGGCAAATCCCGGGACCCCCGAGCCCCTCTCCCCTGCCAGGGAGCCTCTTCCTGTCGTGTTCAGAGCCGGGCTGCCTCTGTCCAGCTCCCCCGCCCCTGCTCCGGGTTTTTCAGTGCCCGGTAGCCACACGCTCCTTGCCTGCCGGGATGCCCTGTGGTTCCAGCTAAGCCGCAGTTTCGGCTGCCTCCTGCTCGCTGCCCCGGGTGAGCCCGCCCTGCGATTCCAGCCGCTGCTCCGACGTTCCTGCTGCAGCTCCTTTCGCTATCCGGAGCGGCACCGGGATGGGCCGGCAGCGGGGGTTTGCGAAGGAAGCCCCTTCCCAGCCGCGCCGCCGGCCGCGTCCGCCATGAGCCGTGAGGGAGCCGCGCGGGCCGGCACAGCGCCCCTGCCGGCCGGGAGCCACGGCAGCCCCGCCCGGCCCGGAGCCGGCAGCGCCCCCGCCGGCCGGGAGCGGAACTGCAGCCAAGGGGGGCGCCGGGCCCGCAGCAGCGGAGCCGGGCTGTGCCTCTGCCGGGCGGGGACGCCGCTGGGCGAGTTCGTCCGCCTTGATACACACACACACACGTAAAGAACGGGGACTGGGACTGCTTTCCTCATCTCTGCGCCTGAAAGACCCTGATTTCAAAGGTACAATAACTCGGAGGGAAGGGGCTCATGTTCTGCATTTCAAGGGAGGTCCTACCTCCCTTAGCAGACACCTGTCTTTCAAACCAAGATACCGCTGAAGACCAGGGGCCAGTCTCGCTGCTCCCAGCTGTCATGCAGCTGCACCCTCGGGTTTAACAATGTTACAATTTGTATGTTTTCTGCAAGTTTTAGTGTTCAAGTTTGCACTATATATTTTCATAGAAACAAGGAATATTTTGGGTTGGAAAAGACCAACCTCCCCTGCACTGGACAAAAACATCTTCAGCTAGATGAGGTTGCTCAGAGCTTTTCCTTATAGGAGAAATATTCTAGATAAATACTGGCAATTAGAGGGAAAGATCCCATCTCTCACTGATAGGACTGTGCTGCTGTGCAGACAATGCAAAACTACCAAACAGCAGAAGACACGTGAATCTCACCTTTCAGTAGTTTGTATTACACGACTGAAAAAAAATCCTTTTTCAAGAGGATGTCCATTGCAGCCAGCAAAGTGTGTGTGTGTCAAGGAGATAAATTAAACTACCTGTGTGGCCATGAGACAAGGAATAGTGTGGTAATATTAGACAAAAATGGCAAACGTGCTTTTCTTAAAAGCAGTACATGTAGGATATACTCATAAGCAGTATATGGGAATTTTCACATCTTTGGCATATATACATATTCATTATTGTACAATGTTTTCAGATCTCAGAAATTAGTTACATGAAAGCCAGTCTTATTAGATCATAAAAGAAACTGTTCCTATTCCCACTGTGACACAGTGACAAAATTCCTAATAACTTCAAAACAAAACAGGAACAGATCAAGAATCTAAGTGACCTTTTTACCCCACTTCCAGTTTTTGCTCTTTAGATCTAATATTTATGTATGAAGATCAGCATCATGAAATAATAATACCCTTAGTGTCTTCCTAACTATGCATTTGAATGAGTAAACAGAAAATAAAATGTGTGAAATCTGCATTGTCTGGTCAGAGGGCTGTTAAGTGGAGCAGCACTGCACCCCTGCGTGGTAAGGCCAGCTGGCAGCCAGGATCCTGCACTGGTGGCCAGCTGAAATGATGCAAACCAGGAGGATGCAGCTGCAGGCACATGCTGTCTACCAAAGTGCCCCACACATGGGTGTCTGAGATCTGGACTGAATAAAATTACTGCCTTTGTAATCATTTTGCCCAATCAATAAATCTTTTTTCCCCTTAGGGGTTCTTTTTCCTTTTTTTTTTTTTTTTTTTTTTTTTTTAAGTTACATTACTGGTATTGATTATTTTAAAAATAAACAAAAATAAACAAAAATAAAAAAAATTAAAAAATATTTAAAAAAAAAAAAAAAAACACAAGATCAAAAACACTCTTAAGAATTTCTCTCAAGGTGTCCAGAGCAAATACATTTTTTATTGGTGTTGTTCATGGTTGTCCTTATTTACATGGGCCAAGCATCCTGTGGATGGGAAGATTGACTAAAATTAAACCAGAGCCAAAGTAGTCAACACTTTGCACATCCATTTTAGCACTATTGACAACAGCAGCTCTCATCTTGCAGGAGGACATTATGGGTGCATCCCATGGAGCTCGTGGCTCCATCTTTATCTTGCCTGCCAGGGGCAGGAGGGTGAGCTGCTGATGGCTCTTGAGCAGGTTTAAGCAGTGAGTCTGAAGGACATGGGTGCACACATGAGGAGCTGCCTTGCAGAGGGAGGAGGCTTGTGCAGTCTCTCCAGAGCAAGAGGATGAGCTGTGGGACAACAGCAGGAGAAGCCAAGAGCCACCCAATCTTCTTGGGGCCAGCCTGTGAAGCAGCCCATAAAACAAGAAGCTTTCTGTACTGTCTCCTACCAACGTGAGGGCAGATATGGATGGTAAATGGGAGCAAGGTGCACCTGTTACCTCCAGCTCTCTGGGTGAGAGCAAGTAAAGATCACCACCACATTTACAGCACAAAGATGAGTAAGATACTGAGGATGTGTTGTAACAGGAACAAACTGCTAATGCGTTATATCCTGCACAGAGAGACAAAGACAAATTGTGACTTCCAATCATTGTCTCCTGCCTTGAGATCTCTAAGGATCAGCATCCTCTCCTGTATGGACTATATACGCCTATATGTATATTTACCATGCTTCCACTCTAGTTCACAAGTGTGTTGACCCAGAAACCAGTCCAAATTCCTGGTAGTTAAATTTGTATTTCAGCAGTAAATAGAACCTCCTCTTTTTTTTTTTTTTTTTTTTTTTTTTTTTTAATTATTATTTTTCAGTCATTGAAACTTGAAAGCCATCTCAAGTATCACTTTTCTGTCGTCTTTATGCCAGAGACTGCCTAAGTACAGTGTCACTGACATCAAATTGCACCAGAAGCAATCACAGGCCACTAAAATATTACAACCTTTATTCTCCCTTTTGAAGAAGGAAAAACATGCCCTCAAGCAAAAGAGTTTATGTAGCAGAATTCAATCCAGACTTCAAACAGCTGAACGGAGTTGCTGTAACAAGGGATTATAATGAAACAGCTTCAGAGCCCTGGGTGTGGTGGGTGGTGGAACAAGGGCTGCTTAAGGGAACTCAGAGCCTAATGTTTCATGTGACATTGTTCCCAGCTTCAAAGCCATAAGCTAAATTGTTGTGCTGAAACCACTTTGGAACAACACAGTTTTTAATATATGGCGTTCTGTATAACCACACTTAAGAACACAAAATTTTAATAAACATTTCCCTTAACCACTGTGTGGTCTGTTGGGACAGAATTTCCCAGAGAGCCACATAGATGGCACAGACCAAACTTCATTCTTGGATTTGGTGATTTGTGGCTGCTGGCACAAAATAACATCTCACAGACTGATTCCTAACCTACTGCTTACTCCTCTGGTCCTTCAAGACATGCAATATGACATATTTCCTCACATGCCATTTCTAATACCACCCACCCATTTGATGTCTGCAGCCCACCTCCTGAGTTTACTCCTCTTGGGGCAGGGAGGCAGAGAGAACTGCTATCAGGCAGATCCAAACTACCCCTGCCCCCGCTGGAGTGGAGAGTGCATGTCCTACTCCACTCCACAGTCCCTGCAATAACAGAACCACTGAATCACAGAATAAGATTAGTTGGAAGGTGGAGCACGGCACACAGCTGAGGACAATACACTCTTAAGCCACTTCAACAGCAGGCACTGTTGGCAGGCACTGTCAAATAGTCTACAGGGAATTTTCTGAGCTCACTTCCCTTAGAGGTTTACTTTTGCTGGGCCAAGAGTGTAAACGGGATGTATAACTTCCAATGTCCATGCAAAAATTCTTTTCCAATCCTATTTAATGCCTGGCTTTGCACAGAAATTCTATCTCCTTGTATATCCGTACGTTCACCATAATTAACTCTCCCACACTGGCTGGGAGCAGAATGTCATGGCACAAAAGTTAATGCTAATGGGACATTATCTCCTGCAGTTGCCTTGGCCTACAGGCACAAAAAATGAGCTAGCAATGTGTTTCTGCTTCTAATACCTATGAGTCTAACCAGAAAGGATAGACAGACAGAATTTTCCAATAAAATAAGCAGTTCTGACATTTAAATATCACCATTAAGCTACAAATTACTGACTAAAACAATAAAAACATATTGTGCATATGTTTGCCAGTAGTATATTTAATAATATAGCAGCATTTTGTGCTTTAAGTTTCCTGGCAAGGAAGAGGATTCAACATTCTCTTCTTGGTCAAAATTCTTGGGCATGTGCAAAGGACATTTTAAAATTAATTGTAATTAATGGTTACTGTTTTAAAATCATACCTTAATGGTGAGGGCAGGGTCAGGGGAGGTTTATGCATATGTTGCCCTAAATATCAAGTGGCTGATATATTTATTAGAAAACTAGTTCTCTGTTCACTCCAGAATGAATGCCCAGCAAGAGAAAGTAGAAATTCTCTCCTGGCTCCCAAAGACCTAGGATATATGATGGGTCATGCCCCAGCAACAACACAACCCTTGCACAACCACACATGTACAGCAGGCAAGCTCCTGCTATGAAGTTATTTCAAACAAGGATTACAGATTGATAGTTTCAGACAAAAGCTAGATCAAGCAGCACAGCCTCAAAATCAACGGCCCTTCTCATTACGGTTTTGATCAATCAAAATCAAAGTGCTCTGCTCTTTTCTGGTTTGAGTGGTAAAATCCAGCACTATGTAAACCAATACATAAAGAGGGAGTTTGGCTCTCTGTTTCTCTCTTTGAAAAAGCCTCCTGCTGACTCCAGTGGCAGCTGGATCAGTTATGTTTTTAAACACATAAAAGAGATCACTCATCCTGACTGAAAATCCTAAGGATGGTGGCTTATGGTCTTTTTATTGCTATCAGCAATTTGGCTTACAGCTGCCTCCAAAGTACTACTTTGAATATTTTATATAGACAAGTAAAAAAAAAAAAAGTGAATAGAAGCAGAATTCAAGATTTTAATGAACCAGATATAACGTCTGAGTCAGCACAGTGAAACGATAGAAATTGAGTCACTGAACATACAGTGCGTCATAGTCCAAAAGAATTCATTCAGAGCATCCCTGAATGAATCAGTTATTTTGTAAATAATAATAAAGACCCTTTATACAAGATCAGAACTTGAGCAACTCAGCTCCTCTGCATTTTCTCTGTTATCTCCTCAGTTTATACTATAGCAGAGTGGAGATGATGCAATCAGCTTTCAACATACTCTTTTAGGAAAAATCACATGACAAGAATAGCAAGTTAGCAGTCTGTTTGCCAGCTCAAAATTCAAAACATGCAACCTACTGGTTATTCTCTGTTCTAATGGAAATCCATTTATAAATATTTATTTTCACATTCCAAGTCTGAGTACAAAAACCATGCCCTGGACATTAGGTCCAAAATCTCTACTGTTTTATGGTCACAGCCAGACTGTAGGCTTTATAATTTCCCCAAACTGCTGCTTTCACTGTGCTTGAACCGCAGAGCTACCAGATAAACAGGCTGACCCCTCTGCAGATACCTTGGTGGCAAACAGTGAAGGCATAATCTCTACAGGGCTTTCCACAGTATAACTCTTACAGCCAAAAGCCCCTATGCCATTAGGATACGTGGTTCCAGTGCTCCATTCTCTCTGCAGGCAGGTCTTTCCATTTCTGGTTCACCTTACCATCTTGCCCCTTTTATCTTGCTGAGTTTCTCATTTCAGCTCCCCGGGTACCCTCCAGCACCTTCCTACTCACACTCCTTCCCTCCACTCCTCCTTGCACACACACACAGGCATCCTGCAGCCCTGCTATGCATCCTACTTTAATGTTGAGCTGCAACCTTAATGCCACCACCATGGCCCTTTCTCAGTCAAACTTTCTGCACATTGCCTCCGACCAGAAGGCAGGACCCCACTTAGGTTTCAGGACTGGCTCAAAAGTGGCATGCTTGATCCCCAGTGCTACCTTAACAGCCCAGACCAGATTACCCTTGATTTAGTTTTCTGGAGAAAAACGCTTCGACAAAAGACTTTTACAAGCTGCCATCATTCATGTTTATTCATTAAAGGGATGAGAGAAACAAAATGAGAAATTCAGATTTCACTCAGTCCTAAATTTTGGCAGGTCTGATAAAAATGAGGCTTAGCCATCCCTTATTTTTTTTTTTTTAGTAAAAAAACTCATCTTTCTGTTTCAATTTTTAGAATTATGTTTGTATCTTTTCCTTTGCTCTATTCTTTTCAAAAAGATGTACTGTAAGCCAGATCAGATTTTAGTACATTTGCGGCTGCTGGTAAAAAAAAATTAAATTAAAAATTAAAAAAAAATATATATATATATACATAGGGTTCTCTCCTATTACTACTATGATTTTTGTCAGAAATAAGTAGTCGCTTTGTGAAAAAAAATGCCCCAAATGCTGGCATGAACGTTAGGTCATTCACCTTTTTTACTGCCATATTTGGAACAATATTAGTGATAGATGCTTAAAACACAGAGCAATTACAGAATGATCTCTCCTGCTTTGGCTTGACCTGGAGCCTCTAAATACAGTAAGATCTCTTCCAGGGCTCCTAATTGCCAGAAATACTTTTGCAAATCTGAATTTAATAAATCAATAATTTAACAAATTCTGAAAATCTTAGGCACTCTGGGCAGCCTGTGAAGGATGCACTTTCTAGGTACCCTTGCTGGTGGTACCAAACTAGGAAATTCAGGCATAATGGTATAGTAGGAGCTGACATAGCTGGAGACCACCCCTACAAAGTGATGAGAGCCACTGAAAAGACACCATTTAAAGCTGAGTTCATTAATTTAAAAAAAGAGCAAACAAACAAAACACAACATATTTTTTTTCAAGCTTCGGCAACTTAATTATTGCTGGAAAACATTTGCCTTTTTAAAGAATATTCAGCTGTGGGGGGTAAAGGTTATACATATCTTCATTTTCCAAAAAGAGACTTTTTTTCTCAGCACCATAAATTATAAGTGCAAGACAGAGAAAATTACGTGTAATTAACTCTAATTGCAAAAACAAAGGCCTTTGCATTTAAAGTAAAAGTTCAGGTGGAATAAATTAATTCAATTAAGAAATAACAGCATCAGGTTATTCTTTTTCTTAAAACAAATCTCATGGAAAATGTAGTATTTAAAGTACAAAAGCAAAAGAAAGTAGGACAAGCAAAGGCTGAAGAGACATGGAAAGAACTATCAGGTTTCTCTGATACATGCTGTCATACTAAGGCATTTTTTAACAACCACTTTCCATCTTTGACTTGCATGTACAAATCTTAGAAACACAGGGTTTTGTACTTCTGAATACTTCTGAATGGAGTATTGACCATAGGATGAATGGAGTATAACCATAAGACTACTAAGTGTGCTTATAAAGTCAGCAATGGTACACTGGTTTCCAGGCTAAGGTCTTCTGTGCTGATTAGATCACCATGCAGTTTTCTTCATGTCTGCATTCAGTGGCCAAGAAATTGTTTTTATTTGTAGCTCAGTTGGTGAAAGGCTGGTGCTAATAATGCCAAAGTTTCTGTGTTCAACTCCTGTATGGCCTATTCACTTAACAGTTGGACTTGGATGGTCCGTGTGGGTCTCTTTCCACACAGATTCTGGGATTCTGTAACTTATTTAGGTAAATCTTTGATGTTTTAAGCTTGCAACTATGTAATTTCCAGAATCAATTTGCTAAACTATGTATGCTACAGGCCTTCTAAGTCTTACAGTTTTCACTTACTAAAACCACAATCTCTGACCAGAAGAGCATGGGTTCTCTAAATTCAAAACTGCATTTTTCAGATGTTTCGAGGAAAGCACAAATAACTTTTTTACCCCTAATATTTATTTGGGAGTTTGATAGCAACATCTTTATTCACAGTATATCATTGTGATTTAATAGTATTTTGCAATTAAAATACCCAGCAAGAAATTATTTAATCTTTTGAGTTTGAAAATATTCTGCTTTAATGGAGATTTTGTTTACATTTTAAAGAAAAAGAATTGCTACAGTTTTAGTTCTGTCCTCTGAACTGGCTACTGTTTTGCAGGACATGGTCTGCTAGGCCCTATTTGTTGTCCCATTTTCTTTAGAGAATTAAGGTTTGAGAGAAGTACCCAGGTTTGTTTCAGTGCTTACCAGCCATCTGTAATCATGTTTGTTGGCAGTTTCACCACAAAGCATTAGTAAGAATAAATTTAAAATATACAGTTATAATGCTAGATTGGTATTGAGGCACTAGAGACTCCTCAGATGGCAAAGAAGGGAAGCCTGTCTTCAGTTCTTGGAGTAATCTGTGTTTTGAAGGAGATGCCACCAGGCACCATTTTTCTTGAGGCTACCAGGGTCTTAGATTTGCTCCTAGCCAGTTTGAGAAAGCAAATCTGTTCTCTGGAGGAGATTTTGGGAAGAGCATTAGAGGATAAAGCCAGTGATACCAGTCTCATGCACCCAGGGCAGTAGTCACATAGAGGGCCAAGCTCAGCAAGAGGTCTCAGGTTACTTTTTACTAAGAAAAGTCCATATTCACTTCACACAGTCTGTATATGGAGACTTTAATAATAACCACCATGCAGATAAGGCCTGAGAGGGAGCAACTATTAAAAAGTAATTGTAGCTATGAAGTGAGAACTTGTGTACTGAGAAGACTACTTCCATTTTTTTGCAGATTAAATTATATCAAAATCTATCATAAAGCACCATGGCTTTTTGCCTCCCACCAGGGATGAAATACTGCAGTGCCTTAGTGAGCATGTACAGTTAGTCTGCTCTCATAAGATGGGGTGTTACCCACAAATTATGAGCCACATAGTATAGTATAGAGTATAAATAGTATTTCCTGGTAGTCAGTAGAAACACATCAGTCATCATTCTGATTTCTTGAAAGAAGAAACATATGAAAGGTCGCTAGTTCAAATTTGTTTGTGAGCTCAGTTTATTTGAAAACTACATGTCTTATTGAGTAAAAGCATAAAGAAAATTTGATACAGTCCTCATTATCATCAATCAAATTGAGATGTCTTTTGCTCTTTGCTGTGATGTAAATACTTAAGAGATGGATAATCACATCTGTGGAGCACTGAGTATATTAGAATATCTATGGATATTAATGCAAATAGAAAAAAAAATTGTATTTCAGTTTTTATTTTCTGTGTATTATGAGAGACGCACTGGGATGCAATATAGAAAAGAAGTACACAGAGAGCACTGCACATGGAAGCTACTCACCTCTTCTACAGGAAGGACAGGAAAACAGGTACTTTGCTCAAATCAGTGTGTGTTTGTTTTTTAAAAAGTATGTAAAAAGAGCAAGCTGAACCAAACAAAACAAGGTAATCAGCTTGCATAGGTGATTACCTCCATAGGTAATTACCACACCTCCATAGGTGTGGAGCTGCTCTATGTTGAGTGACATTCATTTTGCCTGCAGTCACCTAAAACGTAGTTGTTCAATTTTAACAGGCTTTCCAAGGTTTTTTCTGCACTTAGTGGAAGGGGATGTGAATCTCCAAAGGCCTGTTCAGTCTATGGAACCTAAGAGAAACTAATTAACTTACCAAACTGGCTTTGTGTACTGGCAACAAAGGGAGTGTTCAGATGATCTAAGGCTAAAAGCTTTGCCTTTGCCTGGTTGTGCCTTTATCTCTGTGAGACCCTTGCCACCTGCTTCCCCCAGGATTAAAGGGAATGCATGTCCTTAATCCCTGCCAGTCACTGGTTTATGTGGTGCCAGTGCACACAGGCATGCTGTGCACATGACATGCGTGCTGTATAAATATCTCCCAGCTCTAAAATCTGAACAGAATGGCTTTCAGAAACTTTGGATCCTGTGACACACCTGCAGCAATGGAGAGACACCCACTGGCTTCATCCATTAGAGAATAAGCCCAGATGAGAAGGAGATCCAGAGAGTTATCCTGTACCCTAATAAAGGGGAACATCTGGCCCATAAAAGTATACATTGCATTTTTTATAACTGCTTCATCATGGTTTTTTTAGTTATTGAGATTATAAGGATACTTCAAAAAACTTTTGCACCTGCCCATCATAATCCTTCTTAGTGTATTACTGCAAATTCCAGGGATTGGAGGAATGCATATGATTTAGAGAAGCTTCAAAGTTTGAACAACTTCAAAGTAACAGAATCCTTTTATTTTGCAGAGAAAAATTATTGATTCTGTAAGAGGAGAAAACCGAAAGTTAACACAAGCAATCATAGTTTAAAAAACAACTTCTCCTTTTAAAAGTTCAAAACGCGAATGTGATTATTCAATGTCATCTTTAAATGAGATCTTAATGTATCCCAAAACAGATGGTTCACTGTTAATGTTTCCTGTACCTAAAATGATTTATTCAGCATGACAAAAACAACAACTTTCAACAGCTGCTGAAAATAAATACTAATCATAGTGCGAAGACATACCCAATCACTGTGCCCCAAATTCATTAATAAGTCAACATGCACATTCAGAGATGGCAACAACAGTCACAATAAATGGTATCCTGTTCTGTGTGTGTGTTTTTAACTAAACCGGCTTTGCCATCTGTGGTTAATTATTCTGGGATCATTGCCATTATTTTATTCAAGATTTGCTCTCTGGTTTTAATAAATTAATGAGGTGTTAGAAAAATCCTTATGTGAATGGAAAGAATGCGTCACTACTATTTGTATAGAAGTCCCAAAATCCCAGTATCAGCTGCTCCTCCTCTCCTTAGAAGACATCACAAATGACTACTAGCACACCATGTGTTTAATTATCTTACTAACCTTCCTCTAGGAAATAATGCATGCTTATGATCCCCATTTCAGCTTTCCCAGATAGACTGTTCCAACTTAAGCCCTCAATACTGGATATCTGTTACAGTCTTTCTGGAATTTTTTCAGTAAAACCAGCAATTTTTGTTTGAGAAGAGAGATCAGCATTAAAAGAAATCACAAGAACTTGGGGAATCATTCTTAGAAGACACCTAGGATCACAGCCAATTGTGAGAAAGAGATAAAGAGAGTATGAACCTTGGTTGTTTAGAGTGCCTTTGCAGATCACAAAAAAATCTCTCCAGATTGGAGCAGTTTACACCCCAGAGGCTTGCTGATGTGCTGTGGCTGCTCAGGGCTCCGGCTGCTGCCCCAGGAGCAGACAGCCTCTCAGCTGCCTTCAGCAAGGCTGGGACAGGCACTGCCTGGTCTGGCTGGGGAGCTGGACTCTTAAACATCATGCTGTGGTGGAAGTCCCCAGTGGATCACCTTGCTGATCCCCACATGAACCAGGAGAAGCAAGGTTTGGACCAGCCATTCGAAGAGGCCCCATCAGATGAAAGACAAGGGACCTGACCAGGACATGTCTGGCCTGTCAGACGTCCCCTAAAGCAATGTAAATAAGGCTGATCATAGTAAAAGGAGCCTCATCTGGTCTTCATATTCAGTGAGGATTCAGAGCAGCTGGGTTCTCCATATTAGAGAAGGCTAAGCATCTGGGCTAAAAGCAGGATATGTCATCTTGTAATTAAAGATTATGATTTTTTACTGCTTATGCTAAATAAGACTGCTCAAAACACTGCTCAGTTTGGTCTACCTAACATTGTAAATATTTAATCTTGCAACCTAGGTATTTCTTAATATCTTTTTTACATGGTTTTTGTTGCATGTCAGTGCACTGTTACATATAGAAAATATGTTTATGTGCTACTATCTAAGTACTAATAACTGAGGTCAGTGGCATTGCCCGGGGAACGGATTATGGATAACAGAGTTGGTGACCCAAGGAGGAGCTGGGAATTATTAGCAAAGCATGAATTACCTTAGAAACACCGTGGAATGAGGTTGTCGTTTCTTTGGCAGGGATGGCTATGAACTTTAACTTTGGGGGTCTGTTTGTAATCTGTAAGGCATGGACAGAAGAGAATGAGTCCTGCTCATAAGCTCGGTGCTACAAGAGCACAGAGGTCTCCCACTGTTAGGCAAAAGCAGCAGAAGGCTTTCTTGTTCAAAAATTATTAGCATGTCGTTCAGTCAGATCACCCTTGAGCAGAACTGTACATTCCCACTGAAGCAGCAGTTTTTCTCAGACTGGCTCAATTTTGTGTAATCACCTGAATCTATTCAATTAATACCAGCTGTCAGACATTTTTCAATGTGTTCTGCTCTCTGCTTGCTCTTTTTATGACTGAGCTTTAACGTTGTGCCAGCTAGGGTATTGATTACATCAAATATTTTTGCTTTATATCTTAAATCAATCTGAGGCAAACAATGTCGAACCAATACATTGTTCCACATCATGGTGTTGAGCTGTACAATTTGATGGGGAAACTGATAGCCCTTTTTTTCAAGTCAACAGTGGAGAGCAATTAACCTAAGCTCTTGGACTGTCAAAATGACTCGTTGTTGTAATAGGAATAAATGCAATACACGTGCTAGATTTGGAAGGATGTATATTTTATACAGTGCTCATAAGGATCCTATCTAGACCAGTATGCTGTAAAAATACTTTCTAAAATGTCAGGACTAGAAGTTTACTTATACACACATGCATACACACAGAGAAAACAGTTACTTTGCTGTAATTCCTAGATTTCTAGCAATTCTATACAGAATTATTTAGGACAAAATAAAAGCAAGCAAATTATTTTTGAAAAAAACCTTTAAAATATTGAAAAAGATAGGTGGAAAGGGCACAAAATTCCTGAGAATCTTTGCAAATGTGGTCCTTGGGGGAGAAGCCAGGATGTTGCTGATGTCTAATAGGGTTATATCCTTGCAGGTGAAGGATCTAGGTACTACCCAAGACAAGTGGTGGTTATGCATTCAGGGGAAGTGCATAACACTGTTCCTCTACTCCCCCTCTACAGTCCTACATGAGCATAAATACCAATTTATTTTCTTTTTGAAACAAAGCACTACACATAGCTGTTGATCTTCTAGTCTGTGGATAAAAGCAACAAGAATATACCTTGAATAAGAGAAATATAACAATGTTATCTGAGGCTTTAGCAGCCTTTAGCTCAGAGACCACAACACAACGTTATGATGCCTGCCCAGGGCTATGGTGAAGCCTTTTTGCCACAGACACCAAAAATCGTGCTTTGTTTGTGTACCACTGTTAAGGGCAGGTTGTGACCTTCCCTGGCTCATACCACTGCAGAAAAGAAGTTCTGTTCAAAATCAAAGCTTTGCATGACCTCCTATGACCCCAGAGTGCAGCAGCTGAGTCCTTGGGCCTGACTGGGTCCTATATAAGCAGAAGAAGGACCTCTCCCATAGAAAGCTTATGTCCTTCCATTTGTTACACACAGCAGAAACCCCAGTCATCCTCAGGGATATGTTCTGCTACTGCAGCAGAAGCAAACTCTTTCTCTGCCAAATCTGAGAGCCTTCTGTGATGCCATGTGTCTCGGTTTAATTTAGATTTGTCAATTTTAATATACTCAATTTCTCTTTGAGATAGAATTTAGGAGCAAAAACAAGGCAGGCCTAAAACTTAAAAGGGTATCAAGAAGAAATTTATTAATAACACAGGGAAAGAACAAAATTTAGAATAAGATTTCTAGATCACTCCCTCCTCCCCACCTTTCCATAAATCTTAACAACAACACACAGAGACATTTCAGTCAGTTTTTCACTTAAATAATCATTTCACTCTAGAGAGAGAAGTTCCTTCTTGTTTTGGCTATAGGGTATTTTCCAAGAGAAGATTAAAGTTCTCTCATGTGTCTTCAACTTCACAATTTGCATCCGCCCAGGAAAATCTACAAATTGTGAAACTCCTCCCATCTTAACAGTCTTTCCAGAGCTGTGTTATGGGTCATGTCAAAATTATGGTGTATTACTTTTAAAGACAAGCTGTTCAAAGGCAAAAAGTTCTCTTCATCTCTTTTTTCCATCAAATGTTTCTGCTCATCTTTCCATTCTCCAGAACAGAGACCCCCATTCCCTCAGGGCAAAGGATCCTTTTCCCAAACACTTCAACCCCCCCATGGGCATTGGAAGGGTTACAATTGCACACAGAAGGTGAAGGAGCTGGGCCAGGATTTTTTAGGCCATATAGGCTGTGTGGGGGAGACTCGGCTGAAACAGAGCCCAGCACATTTCTCCCAAGCTGTGTGGGTAGCTGGGGGGGAATGAGGATCTTAGCAAAGGTTTCTCTCCCCTGGCCCTCAGGGCCCCTAGTTGAAAACAGGGAGCCCAGGGGCTCCCCCACCCCTGCCCGGGCAGGCCGCATGGGGACAGTGGGCCGGGCCGGGCTGGGCCACCCGGCCTTACCTTCAGAAGCCAGAGGTCAAAAGAGGAAGATTCACTTTTACCGATGTGAATCCTGGAGACGAAATAACTTTTAATTGGTTTCCCAGGCTGTCAGTTATTAAGCCAGCTTTCCGATTGGTCCCAGGAACTCACAGAGGAAGTTCTCAGAGAAAACACCTGTGTGTGTGTGTCTGTGTGTGTGTGTGTGTCTGTGTGTGTGTGTGTGTCTGTGTGTGTGTGTGTGTGTGTGTGTGTGTGTGTGTGTCTGTGTGTGTGTGTGTGTGTGTGTGTTAAGAATAAGTTTAAGTTCTGGGGTGGGCTTGGGATTTGTTGATTAATAATTCGTGAACTGTTGTTTGTTAGGTAATGGCTTATGAACTGTTGATAAGTTATGTGTTAAATGCTGTTGGGAGTTGCAGGGAGGGGGCGTGGTCAGAAGGTAGCTGATGGTCATAGAATGCGCGTTGTAATGGGGGTGGCTCTGTTAGGGGGAGGGCCAATGGGTGGTTAACTGACAGGTCTGGCTAGAACCTTCTAGAAAATGATGTCACCTAGAGGGCACACCAGCCTGTGCAGTGATAGGATGGCCCTCCAACCTATCGGGACGCCCAACGAGGAGTGAACCAATCCCTAAAGAGACTGAAGGATGACATCACCTGTTCTGAGAAAGAGTATAAAAGGACAGTTCGGGGCTCCGAGCCCGCCTTTCCGACCGTGTGTGTCACCCGAGGGAGCGCTCTGGTGTCACACTGCTTCGATTTGTTACTTTCTGGCTTGCCATGTGGGATCTTGGCTTATCTGGGATCCCCATCCTCTGTTGTGGGTTTTAATAAACGAGCTTGTCTTCCTAAGAAGATTTTGGCCTCATTTATAAAATGTGTGTCTGTGTGTGTCTGTTCTCCTCCTCCTTGGCACTTTCATGCAAAACCTCCCACCATGGCAGGATGGGTTGATGACAGGAGAGCAGTGGGTGTTATCTACCTTGACTTCAGCAAGGCTTTTGATACTCTCTCCTACAATATCCTTAGAGGCAAGCTAAGGATATATGGGTTAGATGAATGGACAATGGGGTGGACCAAGGACTGGCTAAATGGCAGAGCTCAGAGGGTCAGGATCAGGGCAGTAGAATCTAGTTGCAGACCTCTAGCTAGCAGTGTTCCCCAGGGATCAGCACTGGGTCCAGCCTTATTCAACCTGTTTATCAGTGACCTGGACAAAGGGATACCCTCAGCAGCTTTGCTGATGACACAAACTGGGAGAGTGGCTGATAGACCTGCAGGCTCTGCTGCCTTTCAGCTGGACCTTGGTAGGCTGGGGAACTAGGATAGAGAGAACCTTAATGAGGTTCAGCAAGGGCAAGGGCAGGGTCCTGCACCTGGAGAGGAATAACCCCAAGTATCAGCTCAGGCTGGGGCTGCCCCACTGCAGAACAGCTCTGCTGAGAAGGACCTGGAAGTTTTGGGTGACTTCCCAAGATGGGTGACAAGTTGACAATGAGCTGGCAGTGTTTTCTCATGGCCTGGAGGCCTAGTGGGATCTTGGGTTACATCCTGGCCAGCAGGTTGAGGGAGCAGATTTTTACTCAGCCAGTGAGGCCACATTTGGAGTGTTGCACACAGTTCTAGTCTCCACAGTTTAAGAAAGAGAAGGAGATACAGCAGAGGTCCAGGGAAGGGCCACAAAGATCCTGAGGGGTCTGAAGCATGTCTCTTATGAGAAGACACTGAGGGAGATAGGTCTGTTTAGAATACTGAGGGGGAGGTCTTGTTAATGCACATAAATATCTCAAAGGCAAATGCAAAGGGAATGGTGCTAGATTTTTTTTTTTTTTTTTTTTTTTTTTTGGTAGTGTCCAGAAACAGGACAAGAAGCAACATTCCTAAACTAAAACACAAGGAAGAATTTTACATTGAGGGTGGCACTGGAGCAGGCTGCCCAGGGAGGTTGTGGAGTCTGGATTTGTTCCTGTGTCACTGATTATAGGTGACCCCACCTTGGCACAGGGGTTGGACAGGATGATCTCCTGAGGTCACTTCCAACTCTTAACTATTCTGCAATTCTGTGATTCTTTAAATCAAGACCACAGAGACTTTCCTGCAAGTGTATTCACACTCAAATGAAAAAAAAAAAAAGGAAGAATAAATTTTAGTTCACATCATATATGAACTAGATAAAGCTTCATTCCTTTTAGAGGAAGTGAAAAACCATGTGTTTTCCATGTAATTTCACCATCCTCCGGAGCAACTCAGAATTACAGTGAAGGGAAATATTTACATAGTCCAAAGGCTGAGTAAGTGTATTACTCAAGGCTGAACTTCTGTAAATTAGCATGAAACAGGAACAAATACTGAACTCTGAGAAATTATTACTGGACCAAGCTAATGCATAGTAAAGCAGTTTACTGGCAGGAGTACACATCCAAACATGCACTCACAGGTACAAAGGAATGAGTTATGTATCAATAATTTCATAGTTAGTCAAAGAAGCTGGCCAGAAAGAGAAAGAACTGAAGAGGAAACAAGATTTTAGAAGTAAATGTTCATGGTAATGATGAGTGAAGTTTTGAGGGTTATGATGAGTGTGACATTTTAACAGCAATTAAACAACTGGCTACATTCAGCTACATATCAGAAAAGCTCTAATATTACAAGGATTAATATATAGAACCTAAAACAAATTGAAATCAGAAATAAAATATTGATTAAGGAAGATGCTAATACGGGCAGCAAAGGGAAGATGGGACTAAGGGTATGAAAATTCAAATTACCTCAAAAAAAGTGGGAGCACAACTAAAATATTTTGTGCATTCTTTATTGAAGGAAATGGTTTACTGAAGCAAACTGAATCTCAAAACTTTTGAAGGCTCTCCTCTATGAAATCTTGGTTTTGATAGCAAATATTTTCTACAAACTTCTTGAGTCTGTGAAGGTGCAATATGTGTGGATAATAGGAAAAAACATCCATATTCAAAGAAGAGGGATTGAACTATGAAAAACAGCTATATTAGTCAAATCTCAATGGCATTTAAGGTTTTAGAGCAAATTAGGAAAAGTCATCTAAGGAAGACAGAGTGAAACAGAAACTGCGAAATACAAGTATATTGAAGGCAAAGCCAGGCTGAAGTATTCTCTTTCCTTAGGAAGAAAACTAAAAGTTTCTTTAAAAACAAGCAAAGGAAAAAAACTTTAATAAACACTAGCTAAAAATTTGTGGAACACAACATGGTCAGTTGGAGGAGGGATTATTGCAAGAACTCTTAAGGTGTGCAGGCAGCTTCAGGAGAGCTGACTGTAAGCTGAGCTGTAAGGAGAACTGTCCCTCTGGAGGGACTGTGCCCTCATTTGTGTCTTAGGGTATCCATGTTATCTCACAGTCTCCTTAATGACCTTGGGATAAAGCACGTAGGTAGGACTCCACTGGTTAAACCAATTGTGCTGGTTTTGTATTAACTGAGTTTTGGTGAGGAGGAAGTGAGCCCAGCCTAGGCAGTGATGTTCTCAGAGAAGCTAACAGCTTCCTTTATGCCTGGCAAAACCAGTTGCTGGCTTTGAAAGTAGGCATGCTAATAAACCAATAAAAGAAATGGACATGCCTCTGTAAGATTCCCATTTTAAGATTAAAAACCCCCCAGGAATCCCTTTTTTTTTTCCCGCCTGTGTACAGGTACCGGGCCAGCTCAGCTCCCCACGCGGTCGGGCCCAGCTGGGCTGGGAGGGCAGGAGGAGGGGAAGCCATGGGCCATGGAGACCCCAGCTGCTTCCCTCTCCCCCCAGCATGCCAGACCCACCTGGCTGGGCTGGAATGCTGCTGCTGCTGCTGCTGAGTTTCACAGAAATCTCCGGGCAGGGCCAAGGGAAGCCATCGACCCACTGTGTTCTAGCCTGGCTGCTAAGATCCAACTTCACCCCCAGCATGGCTACCTAAAAATTCTCCACTGTAAACAGCTCTGGCCACCCAGCAGGGATCACATGCCTACCTGCAGGCCTCAGGCAAAATATTAACTCTTTCACTGCACAGATGAGACTTGCAGACCTTCAATCCTCTCTCGAGTGAAAGAAGAGGACGGAGTGAAGACACGCAGAAACGACATGAAGGCATCAAGGTCAGAAAGGAAGGAGTCAGGTCCCAGATGGGAGAGGATGAGGAAATGCCCTAGCTTGGACTGAAATTCTCTTGTAAAGTTATGGCGAAGGTGTGATTAATACATCAGACTCTTTTCCCTGTAACTCATTAAAAAGCATGGGGTGGTTGAAGTGTTCAAATTGTAGATTATGAGCAAAAGCATCTATGCAAAAGCAAGCAGATGTTGAAGTAGGTGTGATTCCATGAGAAGTCTAAATAGAGAGAGAAGAGTGATGAACACCCTTTTCCCCCAGGGAAGAAGAAGAAGACCAGTGTTCCCAGAAGTTAAGATGATCTCAGAGATAGATAAAGAGAACCTTTGCTTTTGAACAGATCATCCTTAAAATAGTACCCCATAACTTTGACATGGCCCATAAAGGCAACTGTGGGAAGGCTGTAAAAATGTGAGGGACTTTGCAATAGTAGATTTCTGGGCAGCTGCTATTCATGAAAGTTAAAAGCCATGAGAACTGTTTTCTTGTGGAGAAGTCTCCATAGCACTACAAGAGACAGCTCTCCCTAGAAGAACTGAAGAAATACTATTTTAGAGAGGGTAAACTGACTGATTTGTCTCTGTACCTTGTCAGTGGGAAAGAAAAGAGGGTATGGGGGGAGCAGAAGTGTTCTGAAGATTTTATTCTGGTTCTTATTAATTTTTGTTTAGTTTCTGCTAATAAGGTTTTCCTTTACACCCTTTAAAATTTGAGCCTGCTTTGCTCTTCTCCTAATCCTATCTCACAGCAGGAAATTAGTAAATAATTCTAGTCAGTGCTCTAGAGCCACCACACAAACTGGTGCGTTGGCTGGGAAATCTCAAATTGGCGAACCAAAACCACTACACCAATAGAAACCTGAGGAATAGCAGAAAAGCAGCAGGATACACTTCAAGAAGCAGGAGGTCTCAAAACCTGAGTAACCAAAACTGACCCTTCCAGTTCAGTATTCACAGCCTTAAGGATACTTTCCTGTTTTGTGAAGCCTGAAAATAACTGGAATCAAGGAGGATGGGTGTACACTAACCAAACATGGGAAGAGAGAGATTATTCAGAAAACATCAGCACTGTTTCACAAAGGCACACTATCTTCTACAAACATCTCTGCATTGTTTGAACAGATATGCCATTGTGTGTAGGTCTAGGTATGATTGTTAGATAATCTCTCTGCATTTCTAACAATCAGCAAGGTCATCCACGAAGAATTTCTAGACAGGTGACAGGCAGCATTCTCCAAGGTTCTGCTCTGGGATTTGTGGTGTAGAACAAATTTGGAATGATGTGGAAACACCAATGTGGTGATAATTGCTGATGCTTATTTTTCAAGGTACTTGAAAAGGGCAACCTCCAACATTTTCAAGAGAACCTTATGAAACTGAATGGCTATAGAGATAATAACACAGCAGAAATTCAGGACACACAATAATAAAGTCAGTCTTAAGGGAGAAAAACAAAATATCCTAATTTCCAATGTAAGATGATGTTTTCCAAACTAACTGTTACCACTCAAGCAAAACTTTGAGATGATGATAAATAGTTACATAATTACAATTTAGTGCTCAGTAGAAGTCAAAAGAGCAAACTGAATAATAAGAATTCTTGGAAAAGGAACAGAGACCAAAATCAAGACTATTATGTCCCTGTATAAATCCAAGGTTTATCCATAAATTGGATACTGTGTGCAATTCCATTACCCTCATCTTCAACAGCGCATAATAAAATCAGGAAGGGTTCAGAGAAGGGACGCAAAGGCGTTAAAGGTGCAGATTATTTCCCACTAAGAAGCAAAAGTTTGGGTTTTTTTGTTTCAGAGTCCTGCATCTGAAAAAGAAACAACCAAGGAAGACAGTGTTAGAGAGACACACAAAAAGATGACACTCTGCAGGGACAGAAGCACTGCATCTGGCTGGCAACTCAGAAAAGGCATTTGGGTCAGGCTGTCCAGGATGGGCATTGTAGCATTAATCATAAAAGGAACAATTTGGCAAACCAAAGTCTGCAGTGAGAGATAATGCCTCGTTAAATCAAACACTATACTTGGGGAAGAGAGGACAAATTTCTGAGTATACTCATCCTTCGGGTTATTTGGCATCTACCACACTATATATCTGGCAAGAAAATGTGTCTTTCAAGGCCGGTATTGAAATGTGTTAAACCTTTCTTTTTTTCTAATGACTTGATTGCTATTTGGTTTGCAAAGCACAGCACACATCAGCTGTTTTATTCACAGTGTCCATGTACTGGCTGAAGCCCACATGATTTAGCTGAGGTGGGAATGGGAGAAAGGATCCCCACACACATCCTTTTCCTGTTCATTGCATGGGGAACTGGAGCCTGTGGCTCAACATCATTTACCTCTGCAGCACCTACATTAACATGAACACTGGCCAGTGCAGGAAAACCTTAGTCACTTCTGCGTCTTGGTTCCTAACGTAGTGACTTTTTAAATGAAAAATAAAACAATCTAAACAGGAAGAAGGCTTCCCACTGTAACAGGAGTGTTTAACAGGGTGAAGATAGCAGGGCAGCTGTACATTCTCTTTTTCTCTTGTTGGCAAGACATATATGTAAGTGATATTTGTGATATGTGATATTATTCAGCAGTGTCGGTGCATCTGCTCATGCCACAGTGTTATGGGCTGATAAGGAAGGAATGCAGATATTTAGGAAACAGCTCATCTGAGCTGCATGCTATGATGGTATCTTCTCTAATTTACAGTTCAGAGAATTCAATTCTTATTATATACAATCGGGAAGCAATCTGTATTTTCTCTCCTCTGTAGTAATCCAATGGAACAAGAGCTTTTTATCTTACAGTATCTCCTCCAGTGCTCCTGGAAGAGAATTCATTAACATATCAGAATGACAAAATATATGTTAAATGCAAGGCTACTGAGTACAAGTTAATTGTCCTCATGCTTATTATTCCATTATTGGAAGTTAAATATGTTTGCCATGCACTGTTACCTCAGTGACCTAAGGAGCACGTCAGTAGAGCACTACCCACATTGCAGACACCTGTGATCTCCCTGGAAGTCTCAGAAGCAGCAGCAGCAACAAGACAAGAAAACAAGAACAACCCAACAGAATTAGTGGAACTGCCACAACGCACACCAGGGGCAGAGTCATTAAAATGCTGGGGAATTAGTTTCAGTCCAGAAATTATCCGTGACCTAAATGCCTTTTATAGATTACCAATCCTAATGACATTTTGCCTAATCGCACATTAAAAGCAGTTTTCCATCATTTGTAATTAATTGTTGAAAGCAAACAAACACCCAAATGTCTGATAGCATAGCGTCAATTCAGTAAACCAAGGTAAGTGTTGAATTTTATTCACACAAGTAGCTCTTTTAACTTCATGCGTACAAAATTCCAGGAAAACAACTACATTCATCGGCACTTGCAAAATCAGAGCCAAGGATCATTGCCAACTTTCTCTCCTCATAAAGCAAAACACGTACTTTCTTTTTGTTCCAGAGCACTTGTGGTAGAGACCGGTTAATCTCTTTGTTGTGAGGTCACAGTGTAGGAGTGGGAGTTGGGAGGGAATGTGTGGAAAGAAGGAGAAAAACAATAAAGTAAACATTTCAAAACAATCTCCAATAAAAGTCGCCACAAGGCATGCCAGCACTGCCAGATGGATTGGGTAAATATGAATTTCAACAGATTTTCCTCAGAGATTATCTCCTAGCTTGAAAAGCTACAGTGTGAGTTGACTGTTTATGGTTTGGATTTATTGCATGTCAGCAGCTTCAGCCTAGATATGTTCCATTTAACAGAAAGAACACAAAGTAAACAAAATCCCTTTCTTAACAAAAAAATTACTTCCCAGAGGAACAGAATGACAGAACTATTTGATTCAAATTTGTCATATTCTGACTTAGAACTGTTCCTGAAATTTTATAACTTTTATTCCTTTCACATGCTCATTTGAAATTTAGTATTGCTCTACGAGGTTAAGCAGCTGCTATACAGTAGGGTGAATATGTATCAGCAAGGTGCAGTGGTTTCTGTGCATATCATACACAAGCAGCTATACAGCATTGGCCCAAGAGATATGAAACTGTAGGCAAGTAAAGGGTGCATCACAGTTAAGCATCACATATATATCTGGGGATTTAGAAGTTGCATGCCTGGTCAGGGCTCTCTGGAGCCACAGCCCAGCAGATGAAAGCATACACACACTGAAGTATTACCTGAACCAAACCCAACCACAGTAAGTTTCTGAAAGCAGATATTTAGTGGCTGCTTGTGAAGAGCTGAAGTATCCTTCAGACCTGCAAGCTTTTATCCTGGGCTCTTACCACTAATTAAATATGTAAAAACTAGGTCCTCTCAGTAGAACAAATATAAACATATGCTTATAAAAGAAGCCACAAGCCTATAGTTTTTTATGTTATTAGTGAAGGGCATAGTTTGGCAGCCTGGGAAAACATTTCATTAAAATATCCAATGCAAGTTGAATGCTGGGCTGCATACAGTCATTGGCCTCTGCTCAGTCGAAACTGCTTTGTTACCAAATATTATGGCAAAGCAATTTTGGCAACAACAAAGTCCACAGATATCTCTGAAAGTAGTCCCCTGCCTGTTCAGCTCTAGCTGCAAGTGCACCATGGGATCCTCATGGGTCCTTCTGCCCTTTTCAGAAGGAGCTCATTAGCCAAGCATCAGGGCCAAGTCTTTATCACCTGCCATCTGCCCTGGACTAGAGGCTCCCACACAGTATTTTCCACCTCCACTCTGTATTTCCAATCTGTTTCTGTCTTTCACAGGCAAGAGAGATAAGCAGACCTTTGCTGTGAAAAGGCAACCAAGCCCCACAATTTCAGCATAATCAGAATTACAGCCCCCAGACCTCCACCTGCACAGTGTCCTTTCAGATCACACTAAACTGTAGCAGTAAACTACTATTAAGAGTGAAAAGCTGTCATGGGAAAGGTAGAAAACACCAGAAGTAAAGTTGCATTCACCATGTCATTGGGACACAAATGTTTTTACCTAGTGAAGACAAGTCTGTTGCTTTGGATTTGGTTCTCAGCTTCATTTCAGGGTAAAAGCTGGTGTTCTGAAAATTACTATTGCTTTATTATTTGCTTTGTTTTAATATTTTCAGAAAAGTTTGTTCTAACCATGCCCTTTTCATTCATTCATTCATAAAAAAGTAAAGGTTTAGGGTAACACTGATTTGCACTTAAAAAAAAAAAAACAAAACAAATACAGAAATCCAAATACAAGTTTTGTCTCTAAACTAAAAGAGAAAAGAAAAAGGGTAATTGTGGGCAGTTTTTGAAGTTTTTACTGAACTATCTGATTGGAAGATGCTGTAAACCAGCCCTTTATCTACAAATGCTTTTGCTCAATCTGTACTTCTGGTTCTCCCTGTGGATGATATTATTTACTTCCAACTATTCAAACCATACTCAGACGACCTAATTATATTGTTACTCTGACACTGAACTTTGTTGCGGTGTTCCTCATTCCCACTGCCCCTTCCCAGGCTCCACAGGAGTATCCTGGACCCTTCTGCATGACCTTGCCCAGCTGTGACCTCCCCTTTTCTGCCGCAGAAAACATATTCTCGCCCCAGTTACATCTTTTCCTTGAACACCATATCACAGCCACTACTTCATTTCTTTCTACTCATCATCATCACAACGGTATTTTTATTACCCAAGCCAAGCTAACCATCACTCACTGGAAGGCTGCAGAGACAGAGGCTGAGATGGAAAAACAGAAACCTGGATAAGTGGAGTTATCCCCAGCCACTCATACTTCTTCCCATCTAACATTATCTTCCTGTAACATTCAGCTAGCCCTGGGAAAAACCTATAAACTCCATCAACCCCCTTCAAAAACACATGCACTAGTCAACCTGAGACAGACTCACAATACCCATTTTTAGCCCATGTAGTCAAAGTAATAATAAACTTAGTTAAAAAGAAATAAAAAGTCTTCTAATGGAAAACGTTAAACACCCTTAATAAGTACTGTAATTTTTTGCTGCTGAAGGAGGAGATAGCCTTTCTACAACATGAATCTGACTCCTATTCTTAGAGGGCATTTTCCCATATTTTGTGTCTCTTCCTACATGTGTTTATTACTTCCTCTGACTCCTTAAGTCTCTGTTCCCCACCACGCTTTCAGCAAAATCTCATTGAAACAGACCAAGGCTCAACTCATGGCAACTGACATCAGCTCTTCTGTTTATAATTAGTTTAAGGCTTTTAGGAATATGAAGTAACTTGTATTTTACTTGAGCAGGATAAAAATTTCCTCTTCATGTAAAGTGAGGATTAGAAGGAAGCTCTGCCATCTCTGGAATGCAGTAGCACACACAGCGTAGCAAGACTGGTGACCTGCTGCTAGCTAGGAGACAAGGCTGCCCCAGCATCTTCAAATCTTGCTATTATGTTTATTAAAAAGTGTCCTTGGGGGTGATAGATTATAAAAATACCTACTCTGGGCAATTAGTTGCTATCTGATTTAATTAAAGGGCCATGTGCTGATAACTACATCATAGACAATGGTAAACATCCACAGAAGTTGCTCATTCACACACCTTTTTTCCCACCCTAGAAAGGTATTAGAAGCACATGTGAAACAAACAGTTCATCACCTCTAAAACAGAAAAGACATACTTTGCTCCATGAACTCAGTTAGCAATTGCAAAATAAAAATGTGCAAAGAAATTCTGAGACCCTGATATATCTACCAAGAATCTGAAACTGAAATTAGGCTTAAAAATCATTTTGTACAGCGTACAGGTGTGAACTAAAGGACATCTAATAGTGACAGAAGTTATTGTGAATTTAAGGGCTCAGATACAGTACATTAAGATGAAAAAGTTAAATCAGCATTAATAGTGCATTACAAGAAAAAATCCTTCAAGTGTAGAGACCAAGGGGGTGCAAGCTTTAAAGCAAGATTATCACTCCACCTTGAGCCCAGTATGTATCAGAACCAGTGCAAAACAAGAGATGAGTGGAAGTGGCACTTGCAAAGCAAGGTAACCTTTTGGAAAACAACATTTGCAGTATTTCATTTTTACTATGAAGCCTGAGGGTTGGGAGTCAGTGTCCTGCTCTGTGGAGGACCAACCTCCAGGAGAGCAGGACTTCAGTCCTCTGTTCATCACTGGCACTGACCCCTGCACGTCCTCCACCATCTGCTCCCTGTCCTGCTGAGCTCAGCACCAGAATCAGTCACAGGCTCTGAGAGGCTTGAGCAGGGCCAGAGAACTGGAACCCCACAACAGCAGACTGCATCAGGCAACTGACATGGAAATTATGGAAAATCGAAGCATGAATATCAAGTGGTCCTGATCCATTCCACTGGCTGAGAGCAAGCTCTCACTGAGCTCTTTGCAAACACAATTATTACATTTAAGAAATTACTATATGCTGTCCTTTAGTCCTCTGCCTTCCCACCACGTACTTCTCCTAATAATCATGATTGCACAAATCACAAAGAGCTCTGGAAAAGTGAAGCATATAAAAAATAGTTGAACTGTCTTTGCTTTGTTTGATTTTAACTACTTCATTGCATAATATTAAAAAGCCTGACTTTAAGTCCATTAGCTTAAAACAGCAGAAAACAAACAAGTGATGAGCTTGTGGGATAAGATGCCCACGAACGACCATTTATTTCCATCAACCATAAAATTTCCAAACAACATGCTATTTGTGTGCACTTGGTATGCTTCCTTCTGGCTCAGTTGATTTCAGAAACACTGGTGATTTATGAGATGCTACACTGACTGTTCATGCTAACGTGAAAGCATTTGGAGCAGCTGCAGAGCTGTACCAACAACCACTTTTCTGAAGAAAATAAAAGTTCAGTGGGAACCATGTGTAAACACATTCTCTGAAAACCAGGGCGACATCTCACACTCACCAGAAGACAGTGTTTCACTTTTCTCAGGAAAAACCTAATAGGCTTTGGGGCTTTTTTTCCCAATTCTATGCACTGAATCAGCTTACCAAGGGACCAAGGACATCTGAGTCAATTCAGGGGGCACTGGAACATGGAGAACCATATAGCCAGCAGACAAATTCTCCAGAAGTAAAACCCTTTCCTGATAGCAGTAATCTGGTAGACGTGCTCTGCCAATGCCATGAAATTACACCCCCATTTGTATCAACTCAGACTAGCAGAGACAATTTTGGCCAGTGAATGGATGAAAGATAAGGGGCTGTCTTCCAAACAGCAGTGTCTGGCTGATCCAGGAGGATGGTTAATCATGCAGCAGCAGAAGTTCCCAGGCAGAAGGATCAGCACAAAGTCAGCATTTTTCTGGGCGGTGTTTAATGTAGGTAACTTCAGAACCACCACTGCCACAAAGCAGAGGTATACAGCAACAGGTAAAATGCTTGCTGCCTCTCAGCAAACTGTCATTTTTGTGAAACAATTATGAAAAGGCAAAACTAAATACAAAATACGTTTCTGAAGGTGTCTATGATGCGCGTGATTAGCAGCACCAGACTGCAAAACCTTATGGTCCTTTATAACCCACTACTTAAATCAGTGCTGTTTTCCTGTTTTCCGGTATAGAAGACCTGGACCACAGCAGGAATGTGCTGGGGCCACATGGAGCAAGGAGGGGGATGGTGGCCCATCCCCCACAGAAGCCACTTAAGAGCGCATGGGCTTAAGACAAAGAGAATGGTCAGCTCTCTGGGAGCCTCCCCTGAGGCTGTGGGGACCAATCAGAGACCTGGGTTGGTGATTGACAGCCCAGGAAACCAATTAGAATGCTGTTTTGCTTACACAAATCACAGGGAAAAAAAAGGGTTAGTTTAGTCTTTTGCTTTTTCCGGTCAGGCTGGGGAGCAGGAGCCGGCAGGGCTCCGGGCCCTGGCATGGGGCCCGGCCCGGCCCGGCCTGGCCTGAGCTCCGGGAGGAGGAAGGGCCCGGCCCCGGGAAGGCCCCCAGGGTGGACCTGGGGGGGGACCCGGTCTGACCCGGCCCCGGGGGAAGCCCAGCCATCCCGGCTCGGCTCGGCCTCGGCCCCATGCGGCAGGGCTCGGCTCGGCCTGGCCTGGCCTGGCTGGCCGGCCTCGGCCTGGCGGCCCGGCCTCGGCTCGGCTCGGCCTGGCCCAGCCCTGCTTGGCTCAGGCTCAGCCCGGCTCGGCTCCCAGCCCGCATGGCAGCAAGAAGGAAGTCCAGCTATCTCATCACAACGTAGTGGCTGCATTTTCCCAGCATGGCTTCAGCCTGGATCTTTACCGGTTTGGATACAAGTTTAACTTTTAGTGCCTGCATGAGACTTCGGATTTCCTGAGCTCCCCAGAACGAAAGGCATGAAGCAAGAAGAGTTACAGAAGTCAGCAGAATGAAGACCAGAGTCATAGAAGGAGAGATCAGGAAAAGTCGCCACTGATAAGTAGCTTAAAACCTTTTTTCTGTGGGCTTTAGAGGATTGTGACTTTACTTAAATTCCTTTAAACTGTAGAATATACTTGGGGAGGTTAAAGTGCCTGAAATGAAGACTTTTTTTGCCTCGAGAAATGGAGCTCTCTGTCTTTGGGACTGGAATGGACAGAGACTTTTGAGTGAAGAGTGAGATAGAGAGACTTTTTTGTGTTTCTCAGCTGCCTGCCTTTAAAATGACACCCCATGTGTTTTCAGCAACCCATATACAGCTCTGAAAAGACTGTGGAAATGGGAGGAAAAATCATAATTTGTGGGTTCCAGGCGGATGCAAGTTATGAGAGTGAGACACCCTCTAATTCCTAAACAAGAAGAAGGGACTTTTCTCTCTTGAATGAACTGAAATGATTATTTAAGTGAATAACTGACCGAAGTGTTTTTCTGTATGTTGCTGGTATGAGGAAAGGGGGAGGAGGGAATAATCTGGAAATCTCATTCTGAATTGTTTTGTGTTGTTAATAAATTTCTTGTACCCTTTTAAGCTTTAAGCCTGCTTTGTCTTTACTCCTAAATTTGATCCCCAAGAGAAATTAAATATATTAAAATTGATAAACCCCAGTCACACCGTGACAAGGAATCACAGAGCACACATAAACATTGATGTGCACAACAGGACCTATCCAGAAAAAATTACACTATGAATTCTAAAATTAACATAACAGAAATAAGATCCTTTCCGAACCTTCATCTTTGCAGTTGCATAAGGCGTCCTTTCCCTGCCCTAGCTCCACTTTCGCAGAAATTAGGACTCACTGATCAGCTTTTGAGAAACACCCCATAACAAATCATTAAACTTTTCAAATCCAAAATTACCCTTTGATAGGCATGTGAGACTTGACCTCAGTTCTCATAGTCCAAGTCTTCATAAAACTGAATGTCTTAAGACACATAAACAGCTTTTCAGAACATTATTTTCCTTCTCACAAATGGCATGGGCCTCTTTTGCTAGCAGGAATCTATGGTATAAACCTGTTCACTTGAACATACAAACTTTGAAAAATAATGTAGAAAAAAACAAAAACCTAATTTGAGTGCCAGCTCTTCAGATTCATTCCTATAATCCTGCAGACAGACTCAGTATAGATCATACTTTACAAAGAATTCAATGTGGTTTCTAGAATTCACTTACATAAATAAGAAAACCCAAATATACAGAGTTCCCTTGCTCCCATCATCCAGGGAAGGATGATTTAAAAAAAAAAAAGAACTGAAGTTTCCTGTGAAGATTTGATCATTTTTATAAATGCAGTGGAGAAAAGATCCATTTCTGTGCCTCTATTCCCAGGTTTTCCATTGACTGAGCAAGTGACAACTCTACAAGCAGGATTTTCAGCTGTTTACATCCACCCTGTGATATCTTCAGAGACTGGAGGGCTCTCAGTGCACCTGCTGTAACAACCAAACTGAAGTCCATAACTAAGGAAATAGACACACAACCAGGCAGGACTAGGGGAGGACTCACCAGCATGTGTCCTTATCTCGCATGAGCTGGCCTAATGCTGTGCTTCAGACTTACTGCAGAATCCTGTGACCAGTTCCTGCTATCCCTTTCAATTCTATGCTTAATTTGGAAATTAGAGTAGCTATATTTTATAGCTAAATTTGCTTCAAGGAGGAAAGTAGCAGGGCTAGAAAAAAACTCAAATGCAAGCATCCTAAAGGCCTATTTCCAGCATTATCTGATTTCAATTTAAAAAAACCAAACCAAAGAAGCTATTTTGATTCAGAAAGATCATTATTAATCTTTGAACTCTTTGATTGTCCTGTGACTTGGGACCCACAACTGTAATTCAAACTCCTTTCAATCATATTGACTTATGAAAACAGAGGTCAATAATACAAGACTGTCCAAAAGGGAGTAAACAGCAGTAAAATAAAAGGAGCAAAAGACACAGAGACTGCCAGGAGCTACTACAGCTGAATTTGAGAACTCAGTGTTGTACAGACACTGACATATCCTTGCACCCTTTTATTCTTTACTCCCTAAAGCATTTCCAAATAATTTTCTTCCATGGACTTCACTGGTCTCTCTCCTCTTTACTTGCCTTCATACTGTGCTACCTTTAGCTATGCATTCATGCTGGCTTTCATACCAAGCAAACTATTTTAAGAATCTCAGACCTTGATATAGTTGCAGGATGCCTAGAGCATAAAAATCAGTGCCCCCTTCTAAATCCCAGTATTGCCAGACACAAACATGACAGATTTCAAAAAACCATTAAGTCAACTAAGCACAAAAAACTGAAGTAATTTTTAATTTAAAACTCATATTTTAATTTAAAACTCACCAAATCTACCCATATGAAAAATGTCATGTTTGGACTAGGTCCAGCTGGGCACCCTGCCTCCCCAGCAGCCAGGAACAGAAGCATGAGTACAGGAAGAATGGCACCATAGTGATAATTTCTGTGGACTTTGTACCTACATGCTTTCCTGAGTTTGTGTATTCGATCTACTTCCATTCATTTTACCAAAGACTTCTTGAACCATGTTAGCTCAGCAGTTACTTGTTTTGCTCCAATCCAACATCAGGTTGCTTTCCTAGTGCTGTTAGAGAAAACAGGGAGAATCTGGATTTCTATAGCTGTCTATTTCTATAAAACAGGGAAAAAAAAAAAAAAAAAAAAAAAAAAAGCACGGGGAACAAAATAGGAGCACACAGCCAATCTCAATGTGAACCAAACCAGAAGGGTTATTTTGGCTATTCTGTTTCATGTTCTTTTGAACTTCTTGGACTTACTTTGGCATCTTACTGCTTCACTTTCATGTGGGCAAAAAACCTGGCAGGAGCAAAGAGAGGCAATGACTCTCATTTCACTCTGAGATTTGGTAGAGTTTTGTCACTCCAGGTGAAACCTGAATGAAAGGGAGTCCCAAATCAAGCTTCTATGCACTTCAGACATCACCAGTAACTTTTACCCTAACCTGTCTCTAAACAGATCTATTCAGACCTGGTAGTAGAGGATGAGCTCTCCACTGCTGCAGTCTGTGCTTGCAGTTAGGGGGTGGGGAAGGGGAGTAATTCCCACTCCCACAGCCCTGACCGTTGATTCCTGGGTTGCTACAAACTGCTGTTGTCACCTAATTTGATACCATTGCAGTTTGATGAGCATGTGTTGGTAAACAAAGAGGCAATGGAATGGCAGCATCCTGTTTATATTTCACTGCGAGATGATTCACTTACAGTTCTTCAGCAGAGTAGAGTCTGTAATCATGCAAAAGGTCAGCAGTTTCTGCTAGGGCTTTTGCATTTAGTCAGATACTGTTTAGGTTAAAAAAAAAAAAAATCTGGTGTTGATATAATCCTGCTGAACAACCTTCATCTTTCCTGGAAATCAAGAGTTTGACGTAGATGGAGCTTCTTTAATTTAAGGTATGGAAAACTACTCCCAAAGTTTCAAAAGGAAGTTGATTGTCTCCGAGTACATCTCATGTAATCTGCCTGCAAACTGTACCTTCTGGCAGGCACTGGCAATGTGCCACCTCCCACAGATCTCCAAAACCAGTGCTGCCAGACCTGCAAGGTGAAGGAACATGAAATCACCGTAAGCATGAATGTCCTCTGTTAAACAGGGCTGGGGGAAACTCTGCCATTGGTTGGATAAATAATTACAATAGGCAAATAATCTAAAGCACTGACACTTCAATTACAAAATACATGGCCTTCAGGATCAGCCACTGAACTTCAGCATCAAGATACTGAGCACAACATCCAGCACAGTAGGAGCTCATCCGTTTCTGATGTGCTATGATTTCTGCATGCTTAGCATTTGCCTGGAGTCTTATCTTCCGCCCCAGTCACTGAGCTGTAGCTTTCATATGCATTATGTAACACCTTTTCATGGCCTCACTGTGAGAGCAACACATGTAGGCAGTGCTTGTCCCCCTCGTCTCCGCAAGAACACACTTCATGAAATCCATGCACGAGCTCCCAGATAAGTTATTGATTTAGAACTTGACACCAACTCCTAAATATAGCAAACCCTCCAAAGGTGTATCCTTTTCAAACACTAATCTTAGCTCGTCTTTACCAGAATACACACAAGGAACAACCTTACCCAGAGTCTGACCTTAAAATGCTGTATTATTTATATTACAATCAAATAAACATGGCCTCTGAGAAGATTAGAGCTACTTATTGCTTTCAAAATACTCCCCCACATAAGTACTTTCAAGCCAAAGATGTCCTTAAATCAGTAACTACTTCAAGAAACCCTCGAGGAACTAGGATGTAATTATTACAGCACTAGCTCCTGATTAAGGACTTGTTTGAAAAAGAGTTCGTTAGTTTTCAGGCACATCTGATTGACTGTGATGGAAGGGAGCAGACAGAGAGCAAGGTACTGCTTTTCCTGCACAGTACTTAAAGCACCAAATACATGTATACATGTCTGTTAGAAGAATTGTCACCTGCTCGTTTTCCACCTCTGCTGTACCTTAACCCTGAAACCTCAGATCTCTCCTTTTCTCATTGACCAAATTACTATCAATAGTTCTGTGCAAGTCTGTCTAGATTATGAAGATATTCACTAAAAACGATGTTTCAGGAAAGTCTAACCTGCTTCCAAGGAGTGCACAACAGGAGGAAGGGACACCAGCACAACTGTGGAAATAACTTGCTGCTTGTTTTCCCCTTCGTTCTGCTGCTATATAAAATACAGCCATCTTATAATGATATGAAAAGTAACTCTGTGCAACTGCTAATACCACGTTAAGGATTGTTCAGGAAAATGTGAATATAGCTCCATTTTATGAGTACATTTTAATAAAGATTTCATTACAATTTTATCTCCACTATAAAAAGGGTTCTAAGTCTTTTAAAAAAGTTTATAAGCTTTATAAGCCAGGTCTATGTAAGTGATTTATCACAGGCCAGTTGGCCAGATTTACCCTGGAAACCACAAGGAAGGTAGGTAAAACTACCTCACTACTTCAGCAAGACAAAGGCCACTGGAACAGGAACAACAAGTACATGGGAGTACACCGGTCAATTTACCTGGCAGTGTTCCCCAGCATCAGCTGACAATACCACAAACCCACAGGAGAGAGGGAGCCCCACATACATGGAGCCTGGGTGCCAAAAAAAGTCTCCCTCTCTGGTTCCACCCTTGCACACGAGAGCAGTTACTTTGCCTCCAGTTTTCCAATACCTGCCTACAACCTGGAATACCCTGGAGCTGGCTCAATTTTGATGGAGCATTCTGTGAAAAAAATGGGAAGAAATGCTGTAGGAATACCAGGAAGGCTCATTTTCTTCATGCCCTGGAACAGCAGAAATGCAGAGCTAACATGTTTGTCCTCCCAGTTACGTATAAACTTCTTTAGTTTGTAAAATATTCACTATTTTAGGTCAGACACTAGTACTGCTTTCAAGCGAGTGGCACAATATTGCTTGCAGACAAAATTCTTCATGTTATTAATTCCAGGGAACTATGCTTTGAATAAATGGTTGCAAGCTGTCTGGGAGCAATACCTCTCCCATGCCTTCACTGAACAGTGTTTGACATTATCAGGTCTTTAGCTTGTTTTAAGACACAAGCTTTTCACCTGCTGCTGATTCCAAACATTCGCAAGTTTTTCACCAAACTCTAGAATTCTGGGGTTTTGTTTTCCTAAACATCCACTTGCTTGTTTATCTTGGCAAAAACATTCCCGCGTTCACAGTGAAACTTTCAAGAATCTGAAGGAACATAAGAGACAGCCACCTTTTTCTCCATGCATGCAAAGGGATCACATTGCAGCTGTGACCACTCTGCTGGAGATGGGATACACAGTTCTTCCCAAGGCCTGCTTCTCTGCCTCTGCTCCTCCCTAAGGACCAATTCTCACACTCTGACCACACAGAACTATCAGATATCTTGACTCTGGAAAGCAGCTTTATCTCTAAAAGGACCACCTCTGAGGCAGTCAAATGCCAGGTATTCAGGCCTGCCAAAACTTTTCCTACAAATCCCATATAAAGAAAAGCCTATTCCTTCACCTTCCCATCCACTGTGCTTCCAGTCTGCTTCCCTTGTTTTGTGTGCTTTTGTTGCTGGTGGTAAACACAGAGGATGGACAACCAGTCTCCACTGTCACTAGTTATTTAGCACTTAACAATCACCAAAGGATTGGCAGGGTGGCCATGATCCTACAGCCCTGCACTGGCAAGCTACATATAATAATTTTTAAAAATTACGTGACCAACTCCATCCAGTGCTTCTGTTCAGCATTGTAGAACCAAAATAAAATAAGATCTTAAAACTCATAAAACACAAATCAGCATTCTTATATGAACATTTCCAGATAGCTTTAGATCCAAGAAAATCTTGATTTTCAGTAGAAAGAAATATGGTTTAATCAAGCTGTTCCTGTATGACTGCAAATTAAATATTATTCTGATGCATGGGAACTTTGCAGTTTATAAAACTTGTGTTCAGGAATGCTACAGAGATCCATAGCATCTCTGGAGAAGAAAAGTGAAAATTGTTTAAATCAATATGAAAATGCTCAAAATCAAGAAGACATGAAGAAAATTACTTGCATTTCTCAATAAACAGAAGAAAACTAAGATTTAAGATCTGCAGGTAACAAGTTACAGAAATATTGGTTTAAAAAAATTCCTTTGCCCCTACCCTTTTTTAATTCATATGAGGGTTTAGAAAGACTATAACAAATAATGTCAACACAAAGCTAATTACTGCAAAAGTGCACTTGCATTCCATTTAGGAAAGATCTGATACACAAAAGCCAAGAGCTGCAGATTGCTGCTTTTGTTTCTCAAATGTAAACCCAAGCATGCTGTAAGGTCTATAAAACCAACAAACAAAATGAAGAGTTCATTGGACTAAGTGTTCACTTTAACCTCAGAATATATTAATCTGCATATACAAACACTGTGTGAGAAGAGTTCTCTGTTTCTCAATTACACACCATGTTTTTTAGACATATGGTAAATAACCTTTGGAAAGGTTGCCTCTGATTTCCCTGCATAGTAAGCCAATTCGCTGTTTGAACATAAATATAAATCACATACTCTGGCAAAAAGAAAACTGATTTTCTTGAAAAGTCCTGAAGAGGGGAACCAGCTGTCCTGTGCTTGGTGGGTGCACTGGCATCAGTGGGCCCCAGAACTGACCCCAGCAACAGCCTCATGCCCTGCAATGTTCCTCACACATGGGAAAAGCATTTCAGAGGGACAGACCAGCCTCCCTGCTCTGAGGGGAGCTGCTTGATGTATTAAAAAGCCAATGTGTGGTTTAGCAATAGTGAAAAATGAGTGGCCAACACAAGAACTAGTCAGTGAAGAGATGCTTTTAGAGAGACCTGCAGGTATTATGCCTGCACAGGTGCCCTCTGCAGGTGATTGAACAGGTAGGTCAGGAAGGAGGCAGAATAGTTACACCCAATCTACTGTTCCAGATCTTCATTTAGATTTATTCATTCCTTACCTACCACACTTGAAAATAACCTCTGAGTACTCAGGCCTTAGAAGAAAGTTTATAGTTGGGTTTATCAAGGCAGGATTTTAACCAGTAACAAACACAGACAGTAACTTGTTATTACTCTCAAGAGTAATGGAGGGAGGATAAGGACATATTCTGCTTACACAAAGCAGCACAAGCTGCAGTCAGGCAGCCCTCTAAACTTTCTCAGGTTGTGTGATACCAGCAACCACACCACGTACCTTTGGGTACCTGGGGCTTAGTGCCTGCAGCAACAGTGTTAAAGTTTTAAATAGCTTATCCTTTAACAGAGAAGGCAGAAAAAATGAAATATTGCACAAAAAAATGAGATGGTTCCAAAAGGAACAAAGGACTGAAATACGATTTGTTCTCAGAATACTTATACAACTAAAGAATTCTACATATGTGCATATACACAGACACCCAGATGCATTGGCTTTAAGTGTTTACTATGGGACAAGAAAAAAAAGAATTAGAAAACTCACAATGTTTCATATTTTTGCAACACCATCTCCTACAGAAAGTCATGAGAAGTTTAACAATAAGAAAACTTCAAGACTTCAGCTGAAGAAAATTATATTTCCTACTTAGAACTCTCACCTCCAGAACCTGCTGCACACTTACATCACATACAGTGACATTTGTGAGATGGTTAGTTACCTCTCCTATATTTCACCTTCCTCTATTGTCCATCCACTGTAAACTCAAGTGTCTTCCTTCAAATACCTGCTGTTTCAGCAGCCTGATCCCTCACATTTTGGTGTGTTGCATGTGTTCTGCCTTTACCAGTAGAGCAAGATAGACTACAGAATGTTCTTTCCTATAAAAAGGAATGATTTGGGGCTGTCTTAGAGGCAATGGAAATAATTTAATGGGTCTGGAGCTGTTAGAATTCCCTCTGCTGTTCAGCTCTGCCTCAAGCACTGCAGCACAGCAGTGCCATCTGCTCACAGCAGTGAGATGCACCCACCACATACATCCCAGCCTGTGCACCATCGCTGCCACCACCAACCTGGGAAAGATGTAATCTGCTCTGCCTCTGGCATGATCAGGAGAAATCCTCAGATTTGAAACACTCAGGGGATTGCTGCTGAGTGAAGGGAGAACTGAAATGCTTGAGCTCTTCTTATGGAGCAAAAAAAGCAATAGAAGAATTGGAAGAAGATAAGGGGGGAGGATTTCTTTCGAATTACCCTTTGCAAGTGTGTTTTGGTTTGGTTTTTTTCAAAGGTGTGAAAACCTGGGCCCTGATTTGAATGGTGAACAAAGTGAAAGCTTGCACAAGAGAGAGAGCAAAAACTTGTGTGGGCAAATGGGGGATTAATTCCCATTACAATACAGAAGTAACACAAAAAAAAAAAAATCTATGGATTTACTTTCCCATTCTTGGATGGATACCTGCTATTTTCATAGGAGACAGAGACAAGAGTGGGCATCCTTATTTTACTTAAATGAATCCCCAAAGCTCTATCATAAATGAGCATTCTGCTGTGTGAATGCTTGACCTCTATTACACAGGTAGCCTTTGATTATTATTTATAAAAATACTTAAGCAGCTCTCTAGCCCCACAGAGCAGGACAATGTGCCCAGAACTACAAACAAATGTGATCGAGAGACTGAAGGGCATTTAACCGAGGACACAAACACCTGCAGCATCTTCCTCTCCAGCAGTGTGAATAAAGAAGAGAATAGGGAGGAGTGTTGCCCATCTCCCTGAGGAAGAGAGGCACTATCACCTCATATCCACAGACACAGGCTGGCACCTTAATACACCTCATAGCTTAACTCCCTTAGGTAAGGATAGATAAAGGAAATTTTCTTCTAATTAGAAGTCTAAAATCAAGTCATGAAGTCTTGTTTTCAGTCATTTTACTCCCACAGGTAAACAGCAAGAGATCTGCTCTGCATCTCTGAATAAGGCAATTCCATCTCCAAATAAAGGCACCTAATGCAGCCCCTCAAAATTGAAGAGTTTTGTCCAAAAGCTACAAAAACCTGTTTAAGTGCTCATGGCTCATTTCCAACAAGCATGCATCAGCATCAGAACTTCAAGGCAAGACAGAGATTGAAACTTCTTATAAAAATTCACTGGAAAACTCCTAGAAGTGAGCTGCAAGTACAAAAATGAGAGCATGTTTCAACTGTATCTTTTCTGTCCCCTAGTGTCAGCTTTTTGTGTTTAACATTATCATAATAAGTCTTTTTCTGTTGTCCATTTTAACTGTTTCTTTAAAGCAAAAAAGTACCTGTCCAATTGTGAATTGGCAAGCACACACACTTGATCTCAAAAGAGGCCAAGTTTTAAATGAAAAACATCAGCTTTACCCAAACCTAACAGCATCATTGCAGCGCACAAAGCAACCTGCAAACCTCAAACGGGATTTACTTCAGGGGAGAATCACAGCACAACTGAGAAAACAACTGATTTTACTTCCATCTTTTCTTTAAACTAATGTTCTTGTATGCACAGAGTTTGTGTAGCTGAACGTAACTCGGAATTGTCTTTCCCTTCTTGATTTACAGCAGACCTATCCATGCAGGCTGTTCTGCTTAAGAACACAATTAGCCAAACTCCAGTTTACAACAGACTGCCATTTCATGCATTTTATGAATACAGTATCAAAGTACAGCAGTTCCATGAACAGCGTAATTGTCTCTGCAATTAGGTGCTGGCATATTAAGGTATTAAAAAAATCCTAGAATACATAGATGCACTAGCTGAGAAAAGCAAAACCATATTAATAGTAGTTCCACGAAAGCTATGAGCAGAGCACGAACAGAGCAAGCAGATCTCCAGCACCCTCTTCTGGCTTCCAGAGTCTGAAGGCAGCACAGCAAAAACCTCTCCTCGAATTACATCGATAGACCCAGGTAATTAATGCACAAGTAGAGGGGAGCGATGGGGTGCTAGTGCCCTCTGCCGCACTGACTTATATATGTTATCCTATTGTTCTGAAAATTTCAGGATGGAATTTCAGCAGTAGCGGGATCTCTCCTCACACTCGCCATGCATTGACACACGACAACAGCAGCCAGGACATTGCTGCTGCTCCTGGGCACCCCTAACCCTAGAACTGCTCTGAAATACCTTTCCGGGGCCACAAGGGGAAAGGCGGAGCAGGGGCTCAACCCACTCACCACCCACCTCCCACAGCACCAGGTCCCTCAGCTCACCTCCCAGAAAATCCAACACCCTCTGTCACACTGCTCTGCCACGACTGCCATCGTTTCAGAGGCCATCAAAAAGATTTGCTGAGGCTTGCCACGTATTTTTTATACAATCTGTCCATTCCAGTTTGGTAAATCCTAATAATAGCTACCTAATACAGCAGAGAAGGGTTCTATCATTTTTTTTCAAAAAAATTAACCGTGAAATAGTGGCAGCAGCAGCTTCCCTGCCTCAGCTTCCCTGCTTCCCCCATTCACATACCACTGAGCAAAATTCACTGCTCTGCCAGTGAATTTCACCCACATTTCCTCCATATGCTTCCATGTTTACTCTTTGACAGAGCTTAAACACCCTGTTAAGTACTCAGACATCCACTCATCCACTTGCTGGTATTTGATGCCTGCACCAGATACAGTCTGCCCTACCCAACAGTACACCCACCTTCCATCAGTCACAGAACCACAGAAATATGGTGATGCTGTCCCTGATGCCCCCAGGACACGCTTGGCCCTCCTGGCTGCCAGGGCACTGCTGGCTCATGTTCAACTTGCCATGGCCCAGAGCCCCAGGGCCCTTTCCATGGCACTGCTCTCCAGCCTCTCATTCCCCAGTCTGTCTGTACATCCAGAGCTGCCCCATCCCAGGTGCAGGATCTGGCACCTTCCTTTGTTGAATTTCATATGGTTGGTCCTTCTCCTTGCAGCTTCTTTTCCCCATGCATGTTTCTGAGCTGTGGTGTCACTGTCTGTCCTCACAGCTCTACCCCTGTGTGCTCCCACAGCCCCACCAGGCAGATCAGACACAGCTCCTGATCCACAGCTGCAGCACTGTTGCAGCCCCTCTACCCAGCACTGCCAAGCTGACCATCCTTCATTTTGCCAGATGTTTCCACCATCCAGACATGAGAGCTATGCCTCTGCAGAGTCTTCACCCTTGCTCATCACTGTATCTTTAATTTCTATCATTCTATTCTTTTATTTCTATCACTATTTCTATAAACTACTTTCCAGTCCTCATTAGAGCAGATTCTTCACCACCCTTATCTGTCTACCCTCACTCCTTGAAGCTAGCTCTACCTGTGGCTGCTACCTGCCTTTGGGCACAGGGGAAAGAAGCCAATGAGTCCTAGTACATGAAGGTCTCCTGCTCCCTCTGCCCAAACAGAGCAGCTTCTGGCCAGGCTCTTTTGCTACCAGTTGGCTGTCTCTGCATCACAAAATCTACCAAAAATTCAAAGGAAAGGCCATCTGCCTTTCAGAAATTTTAATAGCAGCCAAAAAGTCAGATTAAAAAAATTAAAAAAAAATGGAGAAAAAACCAAACAAACAAAAAACCAAACAAAAAGTAAAAACAAAAACACAAACAAAAACATCCAAACACAAATAAACAAACCCCCCAAAAAAACAACCCAAACCAAAAGGTGAAAAAAATATGTAGGTTTAAAACCTATATTGTAGCTGCCAGTCTTGACCTAGGCCAGACTGTACATATTTTTTTTTACTCCATTTCAGCCAAGTACTGGTTTCCCCTCCTCAGAGAGCTCTGGCCTCTATCCCCAGTCTCACCCTACTCCAGCAGTGATGCATCTTTTAGATAGGCACAGTCCTACACTACATCCTGCTCACTTGAAGGATGGAATCCACCCTATGCCAGGCAGAATTGTGTCTGCTCTTAAAAATACCTTAACAATTTCATAGAAGCTCCAGCTTTTTTCTCATCCCTTCTTCAGTCTTAATTTTCCCATTCATATGACAGGAAAATAATGTCAGGACCACCTTTGACAGGGCTTTAAACTATGTTTGAAGGGGGAAGGAGATGCAGTTGGGCTCTCTGGAAGCAGGCCCAAGGGTGGTAAGCCTGAGCTAGGGGTGAAATCAGTGGCCCAGCTGAGGTGCATGTACACCAATGCACACAGCAGGGGTAACAAACACGGAGAGCTGGAGAGTGTGGTGGAACAGCAAAGCTGTGATGTAGTCACCATCACAGAAACATGGTGGGATGATTCACACAGCTGGGGTGCTGCACTGGATGGCTACAAGCTCTTCAGTAGAGAGAGGAAAGGGAGAAGAGGTGGAGAGGGAGCCCTTTATATTAGGGAGGCTTTTGATGCCATGGGTATTGAAACCAATGATGATAAAGTTGAATGTGGGTAAGAATTAAGGGGAAGGCCAACAAGGCTGACATCCTACTGGGAGTCAGTTATCATCCACCCAACCAGGGAGGTGAACAACTTCTACAAGCAGCTGGAGAATATCTCAGGATCACCAGCCCTTGTTCTTGTAGGTGTTTTTAACCTACCAGACATCTGCTGGAACTTAATATAGAAGAAAAGAGGCAGTCCAGGGAGTTTTAGAGTGTGTGGAGGATAACACACACACTTTTTGTCACAGCTGGTGACAGAGCCCACCAGGGCAGGGACTATGTTAGAGCTGTTGTTTGGAAATAGAGATGGGCTGGTGAGAGATGTGGTGGTTGGAGGTCGCTTGGGACACAGTGATCATGACATTATAGAGTTCTTGGTATTTGGTGACATGAGGAGGAACATCAATAAGACTTTTACACTGGACTTCTGGAGGGCAGACTTTTGCCTATTAAGGAGACTTACTCACAGAGTTCATTGGGAAGCAGACTTTAAAAACAAAGGAGTTCAGGAAAGGTGGGCATGCTTCAAAACAGATCTTGAGAGCACAGGAACAAATTGTCCTGCTGTGCTGAAAGATGAGTCCATGAGGCAAACGTCCAGCCTAGATGGGCAATGAGGTTTGAAGGAACTTAGAAATGAAAAGAGGATTATCATCTTTGGAAGGAGGGTCAGCTCTCTCAGAAGTATTTAAGGAGGCTGCTAGGGCACATAGGAAAAAAATAAGGAGGTCAAAGCTCAGTTTGAAATTAATTTGGCAACTTTTGTAAAGGACAATAAAAGGTGTTTTAATAAATATATTAACGGTTAGAGGAAGGATTTCCTTCACACTTGGTAACATTTCTCAAAGACTGGGAAGACAATTAAAATCTTCAGACTCGTGACTGGATCCAGTATGATTCAGTGGACAGCTTTACTGTAGTTTTAACATTCTTTTCAGCAAAGATAACTTGCTTCTCTTACACCTTAAGAGAGAGAAAGGCCCTGTACAAGTCAGTGAGGGAGGCCTCTGGTCATTTGGGATGGGGTAAATGATCCCCAGTTCCCACCATAAACTCAGGCACCCTCCATGCCAGCAGCAAGCAGAGAGTATATTCTCCACCACCAGCAGATCAGAAAAATCAGCGACTGATCACTCCTGTTTGCTTTTGAAGAGGGTTGAGCAGGGAACCAGGAATACATGGTTCTCTCCCAGTAAAGCCAGGAAGATGAAGAGAAATTGTAGTGACTTCAAATCATGTCTGCATGCAGTCACCTGTTATTACCATCACTGAAGTCAAGCTCTGTCAGCCCAGCACTGACAAACTATCTCCAAAGCTTACTAGGCCCCACTAAGGAAATGGACGAGCTAAGTCACCAACTTCTCAATCCTTTAAGGCAGACACCTGTTCAAGCAGAAAAACAAGTACTTATTCGGACTTATTCTGGGACTTATTCTGGGAATGGATCATGGTTGACATAGGAGAGAACAAAAAGTCCAATGCACTACTTAAATTGCCCTGGGAAAGAACAAAGACGGATAAAGTTGCATTGTTAAATACTAGAGAATCAGATTTCATTCCTCTCTACATCATCAAGCACTGAAAAAAAGGGAGGGGAACGTTATAATAAAATGCTTTCATACATTTTATGGAAGCATACTATGAAAACCATTGTTTTGGGTGACATTTCCCAGGAAAATAAAAAACTAAGAGTTCTCACAGTAAGTGACTAAGACCTTCTTAAGGTGACACGTAAGATGACAGATACTCTACTCAGCTTTGTCATAAGTAAATATAACATAGAGGAATCCAGTTCCTCTTTGGAAATACCAAAGCTCACCCATTCCCACACTGCCGTGAAGGGTGAACAGAAGTAACAGAGGAAGCAGATAACCATTTAAGCCAGGGGCCAACAGACCTCTGAGGGGTCTCTGAAATGGCAGAAAAGACCACTGTACAGGACCAGAAATTAATCCACAAGTCTCAGCAGACACAAGAGGAGAAACCACCCACAGAAAAGTTATGAAGGCTGTAAAAGTGTTTCACTCTACAAAGCAAAGCCGCCGCCCAATTCCTGCTACCTTCTTTGCCCACAGCTCATTATAATCAGTGCTTCCATCACCAGTTGCAGGATATAAACTAGCAAAAAAGAAGTACCAAATATGACTAGTACTCCTACTTCCTCTAAAGAGGATTTTCTCAATTGCAACTTGTAAATTTCCAAATTTCTATACAATTTTAACACAGCTCTTCTGTAATTGTATTAACTTTTCAGAGAGTTAATTACTGAGGTGACACATATTACTAAACTGAATAAAGGGGAGGAAAACCTACACCCCACTTTGAGAAATGCCAAGGCAAAACCATTTTCCCTTAGTCTTAAAATAGTGTATCCATATATCATACATAATTGGGATGGGCAGAAGATCCTGTTGATAGTATGTGAAAACCAAAAAAGTGAACAAACTACACCCATGTGTCAAAGTCAGTTAAAAAAAAATCAGGAGAGGGAAAGGAGAAAGGAGAAAGGTGTATAAGGCATGCAGTTCGGAAAAACATCATTACAGATATGGCAGTTTTCTTTTTAAAAAGAAACATTTTTATCCTCCTAAATTGAGACTAGAAATGGGAGTATTTCAATACACCATGCCAAAATACTACAACATTTGCAAGCCTCTTTTAATACAAAAACTGACCTCTTGAAAAGAAATATCTATTTAAATTAACAATAAATCAAAAAGAGAAACATACCAACTTTGGCCCAAAATTGATGCCATCTTATAAAAAAAAGTATGTTCCTAAAGAAACAGGGACAGAATCTCAACTTTATAAATATTTTTGCTTTCAAGTTCTAAACTGCAAATGATTTACTCTAAGAAGTAGTAGAATTCAAAAACATTTTGACCATGATATATTTTTATATATATATATGTGTATATATATGCTATATTATAAACATATGTGACATCCCCAAGAGCAGTTCTGCTTATGAATTAATGCTACACAGCTTGTACAACTGTGGAAAATATTTAAAGAACTAAAATAAACCAAATAAAACTATAAATAATACAATATTGGTTTTTAAATGTGAGATTGTAAAGAAAAACTGACAGACAGTAAGCAAAACAAGGTGGTTATTGCACACATATACTTTTGCTGCTATAAAAGCAAGATCTGGTGATGAAAGTATTTTTACCTTTTACTGAAACGCAAAACTGCATTGCTGAAATGCACAATTGCATGTAACACATATAAATGCAAACAAACTTGGCAGTTTTAAAAACAGTACCCATGATGCTATGCACTGAGACAATACTCTGTAAATCAGTTTATTTCCCATGTAATGGACAAATCCAGTCAGTGTAATGTTTTTTTCTGCATGTTGAATAAGTATAATCAAACTGCTTATTTTCCCACAGGTCACTGTGAGAATAAGGGTCTTGCTATACCCCTTAAAACTTTCAATTTAAAAGTTAATTCTAGAAATTTGGAACTGTAACATCAGGGTCTTTTGCCATTAATAACAACGACAATACTACAAATGGCTAAAGAGCAGTTATTTGTAGAACAACTCAGTTAAGGAAAAGAGTTTTAGTGCACTTTGCTCATTTCAGCCAACATGCTATATTGCCCTTTTTGAGTACAAAGTGGACTCGTTGATTTCCACTGTAAGAAAGAAATTACTTGGCAAGCAAAATAAGCGTTGTGTCAAGCTGCCCTTTTTTTCCTCAGATATTTTAAGACAGAAGCTTAGCAAGGCATTACACAATTACTTGTTTTTATTATTAAGTGAGAAAGTCTGATTTGTAACATTGTCACATTGCTAGTCAGAGAAACGTTGAGAAAGTCTGATTTGTAACATTGTCACATTGCTAGTCAGAGAAACGTTTTGGTGATGGAAGTCAATGCTGGGTGAACACAAGGCCTCATTCTACAACATTCGTTTACAGAGAAATTATAGTGATTTTCAACACACCCAATGAAACATTCCTTGCTTCCTTCAGAGAAGAGTTCCATCATTCTTCCTGTACTGGGCACGTTACTACATTAATTTTAATTTTTGTTTTTTGACAAAACATCCCCAAATTTTCACAAAAACAAATGGCCTTCTACAGGTTAGAGAAGTCTTCACACATCATCATCATCTGATGTATCACTGCTGCTTGTCTCAGAATCCTCATTCTCCAGAGCAGGTTTGAAAGTGCTGTTTTTCCAGGGGCTAAATTTAAAATTATAGATGAGGCCATTTTTCAAAATGCTGTTTTTCCGAAGGCCGTTTTTTTGTAACTGAAATGTGAAAACATGACACATTTAGAGAAAGAAAATGCCAAACACAACAATCTGTTGCAATTCAACACTCTTTGCATCTTCACCTCTGGGCTATGCTGGATCCACAGCTTTTCATATGTACACAGAAAGGATAACTCCCCTGAGAGTTCACTTTTGGCCAGCCACCTGTATCCCAATGGCTCCAGCTGTGCTGAACTCCTGCAGCCAACGAGAGTTCACCCTGTTCTCACCCATGTCCCCACACATCTTGCCCCAGAGATCCTTCCTCCCAAATGGTCTCTCCCTGCAATCCAGTCCCCTTTCCCACAGTGCTGCAAACATCTGTGCTAAGAAGGGTAAGGGGCAATAGGGAAGGGGCCCAGAAGAGATGATGCAGAGAGGAGTGGGTATCTCAGCAATTGGAAAGTGAAAGACACTGAAGAGAAAGGAAACAGTTGATTCTGCAAAAAAGAAAGGAATTATTGCATTTCCAATACCATGCAGAAGGTGTGCACTTAGACAAACACTTGAAAGTTTAATATTCTAAATTATCTACTCAGTATGTGTGTGGCTAGACACATACGGAAATATCAAATGTTCAGATTTAGCACCACACAATATTCTCCTTTCTGAATCTTTTCCACTGACCCCACTAGGTATACTCAACACTAATGAAAATAAAATACTAAAAAAAACTTGGAATCAAGTCTAGATTGCCTTTTCATATTTTGTTACAAGTAAATTAAATGTCTCTCAACTCCCAAAAAAGAAAATTAAGTTCTCAGAGTAGCACAGAAACTGCAAAGAAGCCTTGAAAGAAGACTCCTTAGGCGAAGCTGAGGAGCTTGAAAGCCTGTGCACTTCTACCACCAACAACATTGAAACTACTCAGAAGTACCCCCTACCCTTCCCTTGATACTTTGTTAATAGGCCTGAGCTGCAGCCAGCATTGATATCCTATTTTTTTAAGCAACTATACTTCCAAGAGCACAGTACTGAAATAGTAGTGGAACAGCAATGTCCCTAATGATCAAAATTACTGTAGATCTTTCTCAAAGGTAGGCACCTATAGTAACTAACTACAGGTTCATAGTGGAAAATTAACTTAAGTCTTACCTGTTCACTAATGACTTGGAACTCCCTCATCTCATCCTCAGTTAGTGGAGCACATGTTTCATCATTTTCACTGTCTTCCTGCCAGCCCATCTCCTTTAACAACCTTTAAATTAAGAAGGACTACATTAAGGAATTTGCTACATACACTCAAACATTTCAAGCTCTGCCTACATACATGTCTAAAGACCTGTACAAATGGATTGATTAATCAGCTGATATTTTTTTAAACAAACTCTTACATAACTGTGAGTTCAAAGTCTTGTAAAAGGTATGTAAAGCACAGAAGCCGAGTTCCCAGGTCCCTCAAAGATAACCCTATTCTTCCACCATATGTGGTGAAAACTGTACCTTCATTGTAAGGTAAGAGATTGTCAAATAAAATAGGAAGAACGTATTTTCTTAACATAACTTTTAACTGTTAGTGAAGCAGCAAGTTCTCCCCTGAGAACAGTATGAAGAGACAAAGACAACTGAGGGGCTATGCAAGTTTTCCTGAATAACAAAGCAGACCAAAGCATGAGGAATACTGGTGGTGTCCCCTGATTGAAACCAATTCAGGATGCAATGGCCTCATGTGATTTCTTTTTTATACCACATGCCAATGTCAAGAGCCGTGTCAGGCTTCTTCACAATTCAGTCTCAGCTAACAGCACATACTGGTATTTCAGCTCAAACAGCTAGGAGAGAATTTTGGGATAAGGGGAAGAAATGAGGAGAAGAAAGACTCCTCCCATAGCTAAGCTTGAGATATACAAAGATCAGTGTGTTTTGTCTAGTTCCGAAAGAAGGATGCCAGTATCTGAACAGGAAGAAAGTGGTTTTACATTTGAATATGCTGTGAAAACAGGGGTTATCTGAGGGTGAAGACACCCTGATGTTTAACAATGAAGTTATTAAGTTTGCTTGCTGCAAAGTTATTGCCAAAAGGGTTAGCACCTTCTACAGGCAAACCAGGTATTTTTTGACCTTAAACATTAAAGCAGACTAAAGCTATTTCACAAAAAATGAAGAAGTATCTAAAATGTATGCCACAGCTGACACTTAAGAGCTAAAAAACAGTGAATATATTAAAATAGGAAAATAAGACAAACTCACAGCTGATACTATATACCAGGGACTTCATTTAGGCAGACATCAACAAAAAAATGCCCTTCAACACAACCCTCCCCACAAAGAACTCTATATCTCAATACAGTAGATGTGCACTGGGCAAATTTGCAGATAACCAAAGCCACCAATGTCTGTTTTTAAAACCGTAACAAAAACAAATTGTAGAAGGAGAAACGTACTATTCTGCTTTAAAAAAAAAGTCAGAAGGACAGTAACAGAAATGGAAATTGTATCTCCCATTGCATTTGGACCAAATTGGACAGCATAGCAGGCAGGAACAATCAAATCATTAGGATATGGTAAAAAATATATGTAAGTCAGACGAAACTCTAAGAGAATACATTGTACAGAAAAACACAATGCCAAATGCAGTTCAATGATACTTGAGTTTAAAAGTTTTACTGCAAGAAATCTCAGACATTAACACTGCATTCAGTGAAGTAAACAGTTACAGAGCCCCTGTTAACATAAGTAAAATTTAGGGTAATGGCTAACTAACTTTAAAGCAGCATTTTGTAATGTTAGCACCACTGTCCCTTTAAATTGATACTGTTCTAGAATGGTTAGAAGTGTAAACTACATTAAAAAAAAATTACTTTGGATTAGCAAACTTGATACCAACAGGATTGTTGCATTTTGGAAACTTCCCCAGAAGGAAGGAAGCCCTTTTCTGCCAAATGTGCCAATACTGTTACTAGGTTTGCAAAAGTAACCTGGGAGCTAAGCTGGTGACCAAAGTACAATTTACCACAAAAAAACTAACCATAACATCCGTCCACAGGCATGCTGAGCTCACAGCCAAAGGGCTGGGGCAGTATGCACACACAGCCTCTCTGGGATACCACAAAAGAAAGACATTTGCCCAAAAACTCTAACAAAGCTACTTCAAGTATTTTGAATTGAAAAACCAAGACTTAGATTTGACTCCCATCTTCCAGTCAAAAGATCATGAGATTTAGTGGCCAAAGATTTCACAGACTGCCAGAATATCCTGAGTTGGAAGGGACCCACAAGGAAGGCAGCATCCAGCTCCTGGTCCTGCACAGAACCCCAAGAATCACACCCTGTGGCTGAGAATGCTGTCCAAAGACTTCTTGAACTCTCAGGTTTGGTGCTGTGATCACTTCCCTGGGAATCCTGTTCCAGTGCTCAACTATCCTCTGGATGAAGAATATTCTCTCTTTATGAAAGTCACAGATTTTCTCCCTACAATGGCAAGCAGCATTTCTGCAGTCTTCATATGTCCATGGTATTCCAAGTGGATATCTGGCAAGTTGAAGTCCCCCATCAAGAGAGCAGCAGTTGATTTTGAGGTGTTCCTTCATTCCTTAAAGGACAGTCAGTGTCATCATCCTGGGTGGGTGGGTGACCTACAGTGATTTCCAACAATGATATCTCTTTTTTTGTTTGCTCCTTAATCCTTATCCAGAGGCCCTTAACCATTCCATCACCAGCTGCAAGCTCTGTAAATACACCACCAGTCTCCCACCTCTCCTGCTGACTGTGCCTTCTGAGGAGCCTGACACCATCCACAACACCCCATCTCATCTGGCATCACTTATGGCAGTGATGTTGCTACTCCAAGACTAGGCCAATGCTTTCTGTTTCCAAAGCCAATGGTGGGAAAAATGGAACACAGCAGGGCTCTTTGTACTCTTCATACTCATGAGGAGTAAGAGGAAATGAAAGTTTCTTCTGCAGGCATTACAAAATGTAAGAGTTGTCTAGTCCAATGCATGGACTCTATTAAAAAAAAAAAAAAAAAACAAAAACAACTATCTATTCTATCACTGCAATTCTGTAGTTACCAAAAACCATTAGAATCTGATAGAGCTCATGACCAGCTCATCTCCAGACTGGGTTGTGATTCTCCAGCAGAATCACTCCTACCTACCAACTGCTACTGCAGCTGCTTTACTAGGATAATAGAACTGTTTCAATCCTTTTCATGAAATTACTTACTCACCTTCTAGTGGACTGTCTTGTGATATCACTAATAGCATCAAGAAGTCAGCTACAAAAATAATTAACTACTTTAATAATGATGAAAAGCTCACTAGAGTTTTATATAAGATGCAGCATTTAAAATATTTTTAACACAAACAACAATTACACGCATTGCTCCTCCCAGATATCTAGACCAAAATCAGAGGGATGAACTCACTATGCAGTTTGCTATACTCTTTATTAAGAAATAAACTTTCTTTAGTGAAAATTGGATGTAAGTCAGTACACAGGTCTAAGAAGCAAAGTATATCTCATGTTAAATTAGTATATGTCTAACAGATAAATCTGACGCTACTCAAGAAAAATTGTATGTGTTCTGTGTTTTCAGATTCTGACTTCTGAAGTAGTAAGAATTTATGAACATGCTCAGTTACCATGAAGGAACATTCTTTATGTTATATAAAGTACATACCTATGCTCTGCCTCAAGTGAGCTTGAAAGAACATTAGCCTGAGGGAAAGCTGAAGACTGAATGATCTGCTGAGGTGTAATTGAAGTATTGCCGTTCTCCTGTGGAATCACATTTTCAAAGTTTCGGTTTATATCTCTCTCATTATGAGGACTGTTGCTGTTACGCAAGCTGAAGGACTCATCATCCTAAATACAAAAATAATTTTACATTATAAAAGGTGAAAGTGAATTCCATCCACAAGTAAATATCCAGAAGTGCTGCAATTCAGTAGGTTCTGTTTAGTTTAAATTAAGTTTAAATGGAGAGGTTCTGTATTTCACGGGTAATTCTGTTCCTCCCTCTGGCATTTGCAATACCTAAAATATGCTATTGATTAAGTAATGCAGAAAGCAACTCACATGCTTTTCCCATTTTTTTTTCCACAAAGTTTCGCACATCTCTTAAAATGCAAACATACTTTAGCTATCCTTCATATTTACAGAAATAACGGGCTGTTGAATTTTTAATATTCCTAATTAAATATCAGAGCTTATGTGGCAGGACAAGTCTGAAAGTATACGAGTTCTCAAGTTTACTTAGTCTAAGTGACAGGTCACAACAAGAATATCTCAAATAGCAAATTCTCTGCCATGAATTCAGAAAGACTGCATACTGCTCCTTAAATTCAGACAAGTTCACTTACACACATGCACTCAACCCCAGCTTCTCAGGCTGTTGTGAACAGTAACTGTAAATTACTAGCCATGAAATACAAATCAGGAAGAAAATTTATTTAGAAAGCTGGTTCCCCCAAGATTAAAAGATCTTTAGCCTATAAACATAAGGTATTTCTTTCTACTCTACTCATTCAGCAACCTGTAATTCTTATTTATGAATGAGAAAGCCTCAGAAGTCTTACCAACTGTAAAAATAAAGATGCATACAATCATTATCTAGTTAACACCTTTTCATCAACAGAACCCCTAAAGTGGGCATGTAAAAGCAGAAAGAAATCATCCAATCTTCTGCAACTCTAAGAAATCGTACTTCATAGAATCAATACCATAATCAATTCCCGCCCACTCACATGTTGTCTGCTTTCAGAAATTTTAGAATAGTCAGGACGATATTGTGCCCGCCCGCCCCTGCAGCGCCCCGCCTGCGGGCACGGCCCGTGCCCGCCCCTGCAGCGGCCCGGCTGGGGCTGCCGTGCCTGCACGGCCCGTGCCCGCCCCTGCAGCGGCCCGGCTGGGGCTGCCGGGCCTGCACGGCCCGTGGCCGCCCCTGCAGCGGCCCGGCTGGGGCTGCCGTGCCTGCACGGCCCGTGCCCGCCCCTGCAGCGGCCCGGCTGAGGCTGCCGTGCCTGCACGGCCCGTGGCCGCCCCTGCAGCGGCCCGGCTGGGGCTGCCGTGCCTGCACGGCCCGTGCCCGCCCCTGCAGCGGCCCGGCTGAGGCTGCCGGGCCGGCGCAGAGCGTCGTCCCCCCACGCCATGTGTTCAAAGCAATCCTAAGAGCGGAGCAACCCCTTCCCCCCCGCGCCGCTACCTCACCGCGGCTTCTGTACTTGCTCAAGGAATTTCCCCCGCTGCACAACCCAAGAATAAGATTGGAAAGAGGAGGGGGAAATGCGGGGAGAGAGGACAGTGCAGCACAGGTGAGAACGAGTGGGAAGAGACAGAGCAGTCTCCGGCCGTTGGGAATGCTGGGGGAGATGATTGCCCAGTTTCAGGGAAACCTGAGATATCAACATTAAAGCTGGCAGATTCAAATGGGGAGAGAAATTCATGCTTTGTAAAGTCAAAGAAGAAAGGTTTAAAAACTCTTAAGCAATTACAGGGCGCCTGATCGGGCCCAGAGAAGGCCCGGGTGCCGCAGCGTGCCGTCACCATCCCGGGCCACAGCCCGGGGGAGGGGAGCGTCGCTGCTCCTCTCTCCCTCTCCACTGCCTCGGCCTGCTCACCCGGTGGCCCGCGTCCTTCTCCGTGGCCAGTGCCCAGGGACGGCAGCAGCCCGTGGTCCCCTTGTGATGGGAGCGGGTCGAGCAGGTGAGCCCGCAGTCCCCCTCTGATGGGGGCGGGCCGGGTGCGGCCGGTGCCGCTCCGCTCCCCCTCTCTGCACACTCCAGACTCTGTCCGCCCCCCCGCCGCTCCCTCCGTGGCATGCACGAGTCCACTGCTGCCAACAAGAGGGGGGAAAGGGGGCTGGGGAGATGCCAAGAACTGCTTTTAACCACACTGTTCGGCGCAGACGGAGCAGAGGGACGTGAACATGATACTAGATTCAGTTCTATTCGCACAGTCCTTGTATGTAAAGTTAAAGGTGTTTGTTTTCTACACTGTTGTCAAAAACATGCTGAAATTCTTGGAATAGTGAAGGTACAGGACATTTTATATCTTATTTGCATAGATACCACCTATATTTAGTAATCTGTTATTGCTCAGATGTAAGTGGACATTTGACCAAATGTCAGCATTGAGTTTTCATTTTTCTATTGTTAATTATTAAAAAAAAAACAACCAGCCTCTAAGTATTTGCAATGCCCTCAATATGAATTAATAGGTTTTGAATTTCTATAAAGAAGAAGCTTGCAAATTAATGCCTCACAGATTTATTACCAGTATTTTAACTTTCCCTTCAAACCAAATTGTAATAGATTTTTGTTTATATTTTTCATATTATCAACTAAATGTTTCATAAACAGAAATCAGGACCACTTCTAGGACCATCATATGAACAGTAAAATTTATTTCGAGACAAAATTTCCTTTATATATATATATATATATATGTATATATATATTTTTAGCAGGTCTCCTATGACCTGACCCTGTGCTGTCTCATGATTTTAAGTATTTTTCAGAGTTCCAAGAAAATTAACTGAGCTTTATTCAAAGTCTCTTCTGAATGCTAGAGAAGATTGTGGGTTTCCCGAGTTATTATTACAGAAGCACTCCAGGAGCCTGCCATATCCAAAGTATCTCATCCTGAGGCAAAATTTCAGAGAGAACAAGCTGCTGAAGGAATTTGATTTCTTTCTCACCCTGAAATGTTTAATTGTAGCTTTTGTTCTTAAGAGTCTTGTTTTTTTTAATTAAAGGATGTCAGGGAGTTCTCTTCCAATTAGAATTTAGGCTCTGGCCAGGCCTTAATTCTGCCTGGAAGGGAAATTGTGTAAACCCCGGTGTTTTCTGCATCAAAATAATGCTCCAGTCATTTTGACTTGGCAATTTGACCCTATCAATATAGCAGCTGAAGCTAATTTTAGGGTGAATTTAATGCTCATTTTCTAGAGACGAACATCTAATTCCTCATTGAATCAAGGCTTTTCAGCTCTTTGCAGACTCTGATGACACAGTTTTTTAAGGACTGATGATTATCTAGTTTTATAAACATATGTCTATTATTTAAAGTATTGTTTATTGTTGTATTGTGTTTTACCTGCAGAAGATTGTAAACTTTAAGTTTGTTTTTTTAAAAAAAGTAGAGGAATCAGCAGTATTGTAGAATTTTTTCTTAGATAATAATTTAAGAAAAATATGAAGTTCAATTATATGTTATGCTTATGCTTCTGCTTTGCTTACTTTTAGTGGTACAGATTTGTCAATTAGCCAACTTGAAGTAAGTGTTTAAGTAACTTTAGTTAATGTATTAAATTTAAATATCATATATCTCTCTGACACAACCAGAAAAACTCTTTCTTACTTGTTTAGCTATCCTTGTAGTTATATTGTTAATGTAAATTTGTGTGTGCTTTGCCACTGAATGAAGTAGGTGAAGTTTTGCTCTGATAACCAAGTGAAAGGAGCAGGGCTGGCCAAGACCCTCCTGAAATAGTCAAGGGCAAGACTGGGTTGGCCACTGTGTTTGCCACCAAGAAGATTTTTAGCTCTGCTGCTGGCTGCAATCCAACAGGCATTGGGAACACATGCCATGCCAGACCTTGATGAAAAGGATGACCTCCTCTGCTACCAGAGGGCCATCCAGGAGGAAAAAATAAGCCAAGCAGCCTGCAAGTGATCTGAGTTACAGAATGGTACAGTTGGGATGGTTTGTTTAGTGGATTGGAATTCAGCATCATGGATGAAAAAGCTTTTAGTGCTAATCATGGTGCCTTGTTTTCTCCATGCATTTGACAAATGATTAATAAGTCTGTTTAGGGAATCTTTACAGTTCTAAGAGGAGGGGGAGATGTCAGGGGTCTCTCTGAATTCTTCAGAGAGAAATCAGAGTGCAGGAATTGAATTAAAGCCTTTGGATGGATTGAAGTATATTAAGCCACTCACACATAAAGTAGACATTTAAGTAGAAGTAATTTACTAAGTTTTAGTAGGAGCTGTAATGCTTTTAGTAAGTGAAAGGGTTTAGATTCCACAGTAGCAGTATGAGTTCTAGTGAAGGTTAAGAAACATGCTGATATTTTCAGTCAGAGGCTCCAGGCCCACAATGGTAGACAGGACTTAGATATAATGGAACTATAGTAAGAATATTGCTTACATTTTTCAGATAGAACAAGATGGACCATACACGTAGTTTATACATAACCTAGTGTGCTAAGAAACTAGAATTCTAATAGGTTAAGGAGTGGTGGTCCGAGCTTGCATCTTAATGTGTTGGGAAAGTCCTATGTAAGAGTTTGTATGGGGGAGAGTTGGTGCTTTTAGCCATTCTGGCTTTTAGCCATTTGCTTATTGCCACTGCATTTGCCATTGCTTTGCTACTGCTTTGCCATTGCTTTTCTGCGTGCCTGTTGAGACTGATGTGCTTTTAATAAGATGTGCTTTGTAATAAATAACCTTTTTAACTATTAGCTACTTTGCTTATTTAAGATAACTAACTCAACAAAGTACGAGCCTAAGAGCTCCAGAGTTGGTGCCTTAGAGCACCGGAGGTCCAAACCTCACAAGGGTCAGAAAAGTCAATCTCACTTTTATGAGCAATGTATGCTTTTCCTTTTTAAAAGGCACTGTTTCCTTTTTAATATCTCAGAAGCTTAATATCTCTTCCTCAAAATCACTTGTTTATCTGTCTGATTTGTAATTTATGGGATTTTTGTTTCAATGAGACATTTTAAACCACTCATATTTACAGCAAACAAGCTTGTAGTCCTCTCATTCTCAATCCTCCTGGCTCAGTACTGATAAAACTTCTGTTTAATATCTTAATCAATTATTTGACAAGTGCAGCTCAGTCTGTTTGCTGATGACACCAAAATGGGTGGGAATTCTGATCTGCTGATGGGCAGGAAGGCTCTGCAGAGGGATCTGCACAGGCTGGATCATAGCTGAGGCCAGTGGGGTGAGGTTCAACAGGGCCCAGGGCTGGGTCCTGCCCTTGGGTCACAACAGCCCCAGGCAGTGCCACAGGCTGGGACAGAGTGGCTGGAAAGGACCTGGGGGTGCTGTGCCAGCAGCTGAACATGAGCCAGGGTGTGCCCAGGGGGCCAAGAAGGCCAATGGCATCCTGGCCTGGATCAGCAATGGTGTGGCCAGCAGGAGCAGGGCAGGGATTGTCCCCCTGTCCTGGGCACTGCTGAGGCCACACCTCGAGTGCTGTGTCCAGCTCTGGGCCCTCAGGGCAAGAAAGACACTGAGGGGCTGGAGTGAGCCCAGAGAAGGGCAATGGAGCTGGGGCAGGGTCTGGAGCACCAGGGCTGTGAGGAGCAGCTGAGGGAGCTGGGGATGTTTATCCTGAGAAAAGGGGGCTCAGGGGTGACCTTGTCACTCTCCACAGCTGCCTGAAAGGAGGGTGTGGCCAGGTGAGGGTTGGCCAACACTGACAAGACACAAGAAATGGCCTCAAGTTTTGTGTCAGGGAGATTCAGGTTAGACACCAGGAAGACTTTCTTCACAGGAATGACAGCCAAGCACTGGAATGGGCTGCCCAGGGAAGTGGCTAAGTGACCAATCCTGGAGACAATTTAAAAGACATGTACACTTGAATACATGGTTTACTTGCAGACTTGACAGTACTGAGTTAATGGTTGGACTCAATGATTTCTAAGATCTTTTCCAACATAAACTCATCTATGATTAGGTTGGTTTACTAAGCCTAATTTATCCTTTTTATTGTTGCTAAAGACACACAAGCACCTAAGTCGTGAACATGTACTAACAGATACTGAAGAAAGACAAAAGAAACTACAAAGCAGCATTGGAGGAAGAGTAGTACTTGGAGCAATACTATTAAATTAATCAAAAGATATTCCTTTCCTTCACTTAGAGATCCAAAATCATTACTTAACAGTTGTTTACAGCAAAATAAAAAGTAATTTAAAGTTTGTCTGAAATCTGCTGGATCTACAGTAAGTATGAAACAAAATTACCTTTTCTTGCCCATCATGATTCTCATCTTCATGTTCCTCTTTTACTCTATCTTTTTTCAATGCTTTCAAAAATTCACTCTTCTTATCAGTCCGCATTCTTGTCAATTTTGTTAAACGAGGCTGACCAGATTTGTCAACAGGGGATGAAGAATTTGACCGATTATACTAGTTAGGAAGTCAGAAAAAGAAAATGTTAGAAGTGTTTTCATTTAAAAAAATTTAATTAAAGACAGAGGTATCTCTTGTTTTAGGTTTCACAGTCAAAAGCAGAGGGAAGATCTGTATTTTGGTATATACAGTTTGTAGATATAAATCCAGGGATGCAGGTTTATGGGGTACTGCTAATGAACAGTGGGCCTTTTGAAACATGTAATACCTTCAACAGTTTTGAAGTCTATATCTATCAGGTTGTATTTCCAAATAAGGGTTTTTATTCCAAACCAAACCTATAAAGGAAACTGCAGAATACTTTAAGGCCACTGATGTGTCCCCCATCTTTCTTGCACATGAAGTTAAAAAAAACATATTTAATACAATTCTGCCTCAAATTTACTGATCATTCTCAAATAAATTAAATGTTTTATAGATGTAACTACAGCTACTGTTTTACCTCTTTCACTGAATTTTGTGTTACAGCAAATGCCTTGACAGTTGATTTGAAAGGACTGAAATTGTCAACACCATGTGCAGACTCATGAGGAAAAGCATTCCCCAGTTTATTTTCTTTTGCTTGGCTTTTCCACTGTGTGGGCTAGACAGAAATATAAACAGAGACGCAAAGAGTCATTAACTACAAAAGTATTCTCTTCAAGAAAAATGATTAAGCAAAAGCAAATCCTAACTGTAATCTTAATGTAGTGCAAACATCTGTTTTCTTGTGGAAAAGAGGCTGTTTATGAGCAATTCATCTGCTCATAAATACTGTTCACGTTGTTTATATAAAGACTAAAATTTCAAAACTATTAAGATCCTCATATTTGAGGTATTGAAAATGAAACATGGGACTTCAACAGCTAAAAGTATTATTTTAGATTCAAAATGTTGCAGAGTTAAGAACTAATCCATCATACACTCTCGAGAGCAGAAAAATTCCAGAAATAAAAAATATAGAGATTAGGCCAGTGAGAATAGCTCAGTTGGTTAGAGCCGGGTGCTAATAATGCCAGGGTCATGGTTTTGAAGTCCATATGGACTACTCACTTAAGAGTTGGACTTGATGATTCTTGTGAGTTCCTTCCAACCCAGAATATTCTGTGATTATGCACATGAAAAGTTGCATTTGGAAAGAGATCCGAATTATACTAATAGGTTATAACATCATCTCTTTCTATTACTGGGATAAATTCTGAAGGTATTAATGCTGACTATACCTCTCCACTAATTTTGTTCTGTTAAAACCATATATACAAAAGGGACTACCCACCACTTTTACTCTCACTTGTACAGCTGCAGCAACTCTCAAAAGTGGTAGATGAGAAGCAAAGAGGGACTAAATTACAACTTAAGAAGAAAAATGCAAAAAAGTTGTTTGTACCCATTTTTGGGGTGTGTTGCATTTTGCAAGTGTTGAATACATGATAATCTAGGAATGGTGCTCTCAGGGATGAAATAAGCACATTCAGAATTACAGCATTATTTTTTCTAGACATGTTTTTCATAACACTGGTATCCAATACTCACCTTTGCAGGTGGAGTAGCAGGTTTGGGGACTAATCCTTTATAAACACTTGTGCCAGTTCCATTCCTTACTGGCTGTGAGTGAAGACTTCCTACTACTGGGAATCCAGATATTCGCAGTTCTTTTGTACTGCCCTTTTTAATAACCAGCATTCTCTGAGATCTAGATTTAGGATTTAAAGGGTACTCTGGAAGAAAAAAAGAAGTATGTATGTATATAGATTAAGTGTGTGTATGTGCCTGTGTACACAATCTCACTAGTTTTTAGTTCATGAGGCCTTGGACAGCCATATGATCCAAAGCAAACAGGCATAAATCAGGAATATAATCAGTATTAGTTTCACATAATGTGCAAACCTGGAAAAACACAGATTCTGTTCCATTTTCTACAATCATAATTTCAAAATATTTCAATCAGAGATGCAGGAATTGCACTTTTTGAAAGAGAATATATTCTTCAAAGAACCCTTCTAGACAGTTCTAGAGACTGCTGCATAACAATTCCAAAATCAAAATACTTTTAGTTGTTGATAGTTACCCAAACTTCAAAAGAGATTATGGCTTTCATATTCCCCTTAAGTTTTCCGAAAGAATAATTAGTATATAATTAGAATAATTATATATTTATTAACAGCTCCATTTAGAGCTCTGCTCTGAGGTTCTATAAACATGAGACAAGATGTGCACTACATGTTAGACCATGGCAATGACCAGTTTCTCTAGCTCCATGCTTCAGATGGACATAACAGGACAAAATTTTCATGCTCACTGGAGCACAAACTAGGAGACAAATAGTCAGCTGTCAAACTAGAGAAACTGTCATTTAGCAGTGTTAAGGAACATCTATTAAAAATAGTTTTCAAATTGCCAAAAAGTGAAAAAAAAAGGTTTTTGTACATGCATTCCAGCATTGAGTTAAGAGCCTTTTCAAGGATTATCTCTTCTCCCTGGCAAGCAATTCTACTTCACATAGTCACTATATCCTCTTTATCCTTTAAAAAAAAAGCCAACAAACCCTATCTTAAAAACATACATGATTTTAGCTTTGTTTAGCAGGTAGATGCTACAAAATAGTTGTAATTGTAAGCTTCATTCTTATTAAACCTCATGACAAGATTTTTCAGGCTCCCATCACATATATACAAAGTAAAATGGAATCTGAGAGGCCTACATTTTTAACAGATATTAGAAGGGATTGTAACACTCCTCTGTCCTGAATATTGTTTTCTTCTAAAGGGAATAATAAGAGCCTTAATTTCAGTTTTTCAATTCCAAAACAAGATCCTTCTATTGAAAGATAGATTATCAGATGAAAGCTGCTAACAACACAAAACCAGAAAGCTGTCTTAATTATTTCTGATGCTGAAAAGGTTTACAGCAATTAGATATTTATATTGAGGGGTTATCTAATGTTACTTTGTAAAAACATTAGAATGTAAAAAAAAAAAGGTTAAGTATGAGAAAAAGAATCAGCAAATTAAAACACCTTTAAAATCTCAATATTAGCAGTAGTTAAAATAGACAAGTAAAAGTTTTCATGTTTAATTAATTTTTTTTTAATCAAGAGAAATGTTCTTATTTTGAGTACATTTATTACTTTAAAAACCCTGCCATCTAAAGCTACCACCTTCTTAGGGGTAAACAACTGACTACATAAAGCACATTAGAACTTCTAAAGTGATATCCAAACATAATCAGGTGAGGATGAGAAAACAATCCCGACTACAGGTCTACTCAGTGCCCATGCTCAGGATAGTATTTGTCATACAAATAATACACAAACACAACCAACAGCATAAGACACTTGCTTCCAGAAAGAGACCTTAAATCTCTGCAAGCTAACCTACACTTCCAGCTCCCCAGGTTTCTTTCCAAATTCTTCCAATACATCTCATCAGTCAGAAACATTATTTTACAAAGCTTTCAGCTAGAAATCAACACCACTAATTTAGGTGACTATCTTTCATTGCTCTTCCTCTTGAAAACAAAGGTGAAGATTTCTTGACATCTTTATAAAAAAGATGAATACTTGTACTGTGAAAGAATACTAGTTGCGGCTGCATCTACAGAGTAGCTGAGTGATACTCAAAGGGAAGCTGTTACCCTATAACAAAAAGATATCTACACTGTAATAATACTGAAATCTTCTCAATCTATACCTTTATAATTCTAAAAATAGGCTTGTGTTGCAAATAAAACAACTTCAGATCTCTGCTACATTTTTGCATTTAAAAACATCAAAAATACTCACCCCACACACCTGCAGCTAGGGATTTATTCTGGTTTGGCTCCCTCTCATATTCAGGGTTTAAAGATGGCTGAAAGTAAGTTTTGTCATTATTAAAAAGGTACTCTTGACTTGTGAGATGAATGAAATAAAGACTCATAATTACACTAGCAGCATGACCTCTGCTGACAGACTAAATACCTCCCCCATGAGCCCAAAAGGTCAGTGCTCACTTATTTCTCTTCTCCAACAAAAGATCTCAGGCAGCAGTCAATGTCATTACATGAACTGCCCAGAGAAAGCAAAAAACAGCAATGCGTGTTCCTTCAAACTGTAAGATCACCCTTCCCTTCACCTCCTAATTGTAGGTTGAAGCATGGGATTGCAGAAGGCCACAGGTGTGAAGATTACTTTGTTGCTATTTCAGATTCTCAATTCGTGTAGAATTTAATACATTCACATACCACAGCAGACCAGAACCCAACTGTAGTTTCACTTAAATATGCAAGTAACAATAATAAACATATGGTGACAAAATCTGGATATAAAATGAGAAACAAATTAATGAACAAACTACCAACACTCTCTTACCTATGGAAAATTCCTTATATGATAATCTGAAACTGGTGAAATCTCATGAAGTGACTAGTAATGGACAAAATGGTACTTGCAGACAAAATGAAACCTTTTTAATTGTAATTACAATTTACTTACAAAATCCTCAGCCTCAAAATGGTTGGATATTTCTTTGTTTTCCTTTTGGCAGGTTTTATTATCAGGTACACTGTTTTCATGCAGTCCCTGGCCTTTTCCACAATGGAAGGTGCTGCTACGAGTATGGGAACCTCCACCATGGCACCCTCCGCGATGGTTTATATTTTCTGGACCATTTCTTCCTTGTGAACGCCAACCATTCCTCTCTTTTCGCCCAAAATGCCCTTGGATTTTTAAAGAAATGTAATTCCAAACAATTTTAAAAGAGTATTTTACTACGCAGAATTATTTAAAAAGTTAAACCACAAGTTCTATGCACTGGGATACAGTAGCACAGGAAACAAGTTTTCACTTGCATAAGCAGCAGGGAAGGATCTTACAAAAACACTGCCAGAGAGAAAAGATAGCCAATGTTACAAGTCAGCCTCTTTTTCTGGCTGGTTATTTATATGCTGTTGGCTAAAGTATTAACTCAATACTCTTAATCTACTCAAGAGAGAATTACACCTGGAATCACACTACTTTAACCAACCCTTAATGCTCACATCCTCTCCCAGAAGTGTCTTTCCATTATCATTCTTTTACTACAGAAAAAGAATTTAGCATAGATTAACTATCATCATCAGAGTTCCTTTCTAGCTAGTGCTATAAAGAAATGATTCAAACATATTCAGTGTTCCATAAATTATACCTCCATTTGGCCTTCCAGTGTTAGAATCAAACCCCTCTGAAGAATTGTGTCTTCTGCGATTCACTTCATAACGATTCTCTGTCCATGAAAAATTTTCAGAATGTTTCTCAAAATTCAGCGATGACTGCAAAGGAGCATAAATGGGAGACCTGAGATCTCATCAACAACAAAACTTATCCATCAGAACTGTAACATGCACGTTGTTCACTGTCTATACAATTCCTTCTCACAAGAGCCTAGAGTGACAGACAATGTAGCTGTCCTCACATTCAGAGCTTTGTCACCATCCCAGCCTAACAAAGTGGAAGCTGCATCTTCTGCTCCAGGACACTGAAACAGCCCTTAAGTCACATGTCTGTGACACAAGGTAAAAAGTATCTACTTTGTTGTGGTAGCAAAACAGAACACAAATGACATGTGTTGCAGCAGAAGAAAAACTTTTTTAAAAAGGTAAGAAAGGACAGAAGATCACAATTGGGAAGGCAGAAAAGAAGTCTAGGATCGTAATCTGGATTTTCAGAGACTACATATGAGCATTCCATAGAAAGCAAGGAATCACCTCCACCCAAGGCAGCTATATCCAAATAAAGTCTAATTCATTAATCTTGTCATTATAACTTAAAAAGGCAAATAGAGGTAGCTGTGAAATACTAATAAAATCTAGAATCAGAAATGTCCAGATTCAACAAAGATACTGCAAATGTTCGTCTTACAAGCATACATTAGAAAAATTTTAAATAAATAAATATTTAACACATCAGTAGGAAGTGGCAAACTAAAACCTTATCTTGAGAACAGCATCAAGGAATCAAACCACATACTGACCAGAATTCACACCTAAAGGGATTAAACCAAAAAACATTTTGCCTTACACACCCCATATCTTCCTTGTAACTTGTCTCTGGGTGTACCTTTAAAATTACTTCATTCTTCCTACCTACCCCACAGAAGAAATCATGCACCCAAAAAAAGATAACCAAGCTCTATGGAAAATGGCCCTGTAGAGCTCAAGGTGCTGTTCAATATTCACTGCTTAAAATTCAAACTCAAATAAGTATATATTTAAAAATCAAGAATCTATTTTTAAATTGTACAGAAGTCAAATGTACAGGGACTACCCTCTCCATCTGAGACCTGGGATGTGACTTACTTGACAAACTCTCCTTGAGAGAAAAAAAACAGAAAACTGCAAAAAACTATTACAAGTACTTCAAAAATTACCAAATTAATCTAAATATTTAAGTGAAAGAAAATCCTTAAAACAGATTTTGACTAAGCTACCAAAAATTTCAGAAAGTGCTAGATCTGCCAACCTTAGGTGAATTTTAGAAGATGCTTCATGTGTTCATTTACGTAAAAAAACCTATTAATGTTGCTTTTGGAATTTAACTCTTCACTTCTTAGTATTAACTTCAAAACAATCAACGTTTTCACAAAGTATGACTGACAGCATTTTCTGTAATGTGTTTGAGTTGTGCATAGTATAATGAATCTGTTGCTTCTAAACAGTGTGCAAAGATCATGCAGTTTGCATTTTCCCCACATGATGGAGGTACCAGTCTATGAAGCCTCTCAAGGCAGAGATGACAGTAAGCTTTGTAATCAAAAGGAAATGTATTGGCAACTTTCGTAAGTTGAGAAATTATCTGACTCAGTTCAGCCAATCAAAAAAAAGGGAGAGAAACAATACAGATTTTAAGAAATACAGGAAGCCTAACTGCTTAAAAAGAAGTAAAAGTGAATTTGTAAAATTGACTTTATCTACCTGCAATGTTCTACAGCAATACTTTCTTAAAAGTTTTGTCCATATCCCAAGACAGTTTCACTACTCACTACACCTTCCCATTCCACGTGCCCACCTGCAGTACTGCACTGACACAAACACCTTAGTTCCAGACCTGAACAAAACCCACTGAGTGACAGATATACACCTATTTAGGCAGATTTTGCTGTGTAATTGACAGATGAGAAAAGCTTGCTGTTAAAAGGAAATCAGCAGCAACAGATGAGATGGGTTTCAATCAAGCTGTAATCTGTATGTCACATTAAAAAGCTCATTCACAATCACAGCTTCCTGGTAGCAGGTTTCTATAATGCCAGCCTTGAGCTATGTAAGGAAAAACATCTCAGCTACCAAGGGCTCAAGGGGAAAACCAAGGTCCTGTAGATGTAATCCCTGAAAGTGATTACACTTCAGGAATATAGAAACTGACCAAGCAGAGCTCCGTTTCTACTTCTCCAGTCTAAATGTTGTTGATACCATAGCCTCATCCCAGCTCCATTCTGCAGGAAACATGAGACACCTTGCCTTCCTCACCCCTTCCTCCTCCTCTCCATCCCTCCCTATCTGCTGTTCTCTTCTGCTTTTCTGATATACAGCAGAAAGTCTATTATAGGAAATAGAGGGGACAGGAGCCACAACACTTGTGATCTGTCTTCTAGAGTCTTATTCTGTAAACTAAGAACTACAAACAGACTTTTCAAGCACTTAATATCCAAATGTGCTGAGTATCACAGAATGCTCATTGAGGGAGGATGTAATACAGGGAAATAAAATGCATTCCAACAATGATACACAAATATTATAATAAAGTAAGCACACAACATGGAGCTTTTGAAAGAGAAGAAAATCTAACTAAACTTCATGAGGCAAAGAATCATGGAAGAGAACAGGAGCCAAAAAATACGCTTGCAACAAAATTTCACACAATTCAGAAATGAGGTGACAAATACAACACATACCTCAGATATATTCTAGTGGTACTAGAGTACTTCTGCAACTTCGTTTTATCCTGCTACATTGGCACATAAAGCATGCCAAAGCTCTTGCAGTAGACTCTAAATATGTAGTGAGGATTGTTTTGCAATTGTGACACCATATCAAATTAAGCTCCAAATACTTTTACAATTTAAAACATACTACATTGAAAAAATCAGATCAAAAGAATTAAATGGATCAGAAATCACAGAGAATAAAAAGGAAGAAATTGCTTCTTAACTTGGATTTTCAGACAGTACGTATCCCAGAACAGACAGGCTTTATGTTCCCTGAAACAGATTATATTAAGCAAACAATCTAGGTAGGTCAGGGTAGAAAAGACATAAACAGAGTGATATAAATAAGCACATTCAATGACCTGACTAAAAAAAATATGTTTATGTTTGTGTAGACATATAGAATCAAAGCATTAGGAACACAATTAACACTGCCATCTATCTGTGCATTTAACAATACCACAAGACAATGGCCACAAGCTTCTCAGGGTTAAGCATTTTCCATGGACGTGAAAGACTGCACAAAGCTTATACATTAAAGAAAAGCAAAGCAATTCTCATAGCAGCAGATATAAATACTGAATTCAAACTATTATAATGAAGATAGATCTACAAATAGGAAAGCAGATGACAGGAGTTTTAATATCCAGTGCTGACTCAGATTCTTCATTTGCACAAATTAAGAAAGAGTAGAAAGATAGGCCAGGAAAAAACATTTCTGAGCTAAGACATACTCAAGACTTCCATGAATATTTACAAATTCTAACAATTAAGAGATTATTATTTCTCATTTGCAAGCAGTCCCATTCTGAAAAGTAACAGTAGTCTAAATGAAACAACCAGAGTGAAGATGCCGAACTGTATGAAAGCACCATACTCCACCAGTAGCAACAAACATTCCACTATCAAATGCAGAGCCATTTCAGAAAGTCTAAAAAAAAGCAGAGTTTTAGTCAGCTGGATGACAGAATAATACTCCTTTAAAATTTACAGGACACAATTAAAAATCATAAGGAAGAACATCAAGTGCATGCTCTGTCTAGCATGGAACATAATAATTAATTTTAATCACCTGATGAAGGCAGTCTTAAACCAACCACAGCCAAGGCCAGGCATGTGCTTCTCTCTATGTCATCTGTCATCATATGGTTCATGAAGTTTGCCTTTTTACTGTGACTGAGGTTATGACATTTAGACTTCCCTAATAATGAAAGTGCCTTTTCAAAAGAACAATACAAAACATACCTTTGTTGATGGTGGTGGAGTAGGAAAATTAAGCCAGGCTGGAGCAAAGTCATGTTGCGCCATTTAGGTCCAGTCTCTCCAAATTAATGAAAAAAGGCTTAGCACCTCATGGTAAGTCCCTGAAATCAAAAGAAATGAGTCCTTTCAGATGCTTATGTTACAAGGGAATTACACTTCTTGTTTTTGTTCAGTATTTCCCTTCTGTTTTCCCATATTATTTTCCTCACAGATCTGGTTTAGAATCTAACTACCTTCATCTCATTTATAGCATCAAATCTGTGCTTTTATTACCAAAGTAATATATCAAATATATCACAGGAATCGCAAAAATATAACTGTAGTATTTCTCTCTTTATTTCCTCTTATAAATGGGATGAAGCACTTTGTGTAAGGTCCTATCCAGAACACTATGGCAAAATTAGTTTGCTGAAATACCATCTGGTACTATCTAGAAGGGATTTTGCAAGCTAGTTTATTAGCTTCCTAGAAGCTGATTTTTTAAATTAATCCCTAACAGTTAGTCTCAGAAGCCATATGAAAGTTCCTTAGGACAAACCTAGATACTTGGGTTCATCACAAACCTCATGTCTCTCTCTCAAACAATGTCTCTAGCTTCAAGGGAAACAGAGTCTACATGTCCAGACTGTCAAAATCCAAGAAAATTCTCTAGTTTGAAAATGGGCCAAAGAATGCAATAGTTTATGATTAAAACAATTTTAATTGTAAGAATACCTCTTCTATCCTACACTCTTCTCATAGGTAAGAAAATATTTCTCAATATGCAAGAGAACACAAAGTTCTTGCTTACTAAAACTGAACTATAGCACAGACAGGAGAGAAATGGATGAAACACTTCCAAAATTACGCTAGGGCAATTGAATCATGCTCTGTCACTGCAAAATGGTCAATGATTCAAAAATATTTTAAATATGATATACAAGCAACTAGAAATCCAGCTAGTGAAAACATAATAAACACCCACACACATTATCCAGGGAGGCCCAAATAAACATGAATGCCACATCTCCACACAGCAGACTACAAATCTGTCAGTAAGCATAGATATAGTTCACTTTAATCTATGGCTATGGTAATGTATTAGTAAGAGATGTGGAATCTGAACTTGGTAACTTATAATTATGATTGTTCTCTGGCCTAAACCAGAATGTTGCAGGCTACTGCCAGATTTTCATTGACAGAAAAGACTGTTCTAACTTCTAAAAGGAAGTCTAACAGATTTGTTAGATTAAATTTAGTGCAAAACTGTAGTAAGTTGAGCTGCTGTTTCTTTTTAGTGAGCTTATATTTAAGTTTTTGGGTCCTTCCAATACCAAAGTTAAACTGTAAACTTAAATAGAGACAAAGTTAAAGGTATGTCTCACCCAAATATTTAACTATAAATTTCTCTGCTGAAGTAATTCAACTCACTCCTAAACCAACTTCAACAAAAAATTCAGAGAGATTCTCTAAATATTTCCAGTTATATCAAACTAGTAAAATATGAATCAACAAAATTCTGGAGCTAATGAATCATCACAGAAATGGCTTCTCTTTCTAAAAGGAACCACATTCCTTTTTACTGATATATCTCGTTCAGCAACAGTATACAAAAAGGCATATGTTTACAAATGAACCAACAAATCTGAGCAGATTCCACCAAGAAAACAATGTATTCCCCTTCACTTAGACACAGTTCTCATCTCCAAGCAGAAAAACCATGATACCTTCAGAAATTATCAAACCAGACTTTCAGTACTGAAAGATTGACACAATAACAACAAAGTCTTCAGATAAGGAACTTATAGTCTGAAAAAGTGAGTAAGAGTAGGTTTATAACAGCAAGAATATAAAGATTCCACAAAGAACCACCAAGTTATTGGTGCATCAGCTATTAAGTACAGGACAGTAAATACACTAACACTGTAACTTAATAGATTTATCTTACTGTTTTTAGGAAACTAGTCAAGCTTCCTAACATTATTTATGCAACTGCCATAAGAAGAGTTTGTTATTAACTCATTAACATCCTTACCTTTTATCCTTTGCACAAAAGACTGGGTGATAACCAAATATCCTAGGACTGGCAAGGTACTTTGTAAAAAGACCTTTTCCCACAGCTCACTGACACTGGCTGACTATTTCTTCATACAAAATTTTTCTAGAAGCAGATTCAAGTCTTCCTCATGCTCTCAGTCAAAAAAGTTTAAAAAAAAAATAGATAGTTATGCTCTGTCAGATGAGTCAGCCCTTTTCTTAGAAAGAAATAAACATAAATGGTAAAGGCAGAGACCTGAGCCAAAACTGCACAATATTCAGATCACAAAATCAGCAACAGAATACATATGTAAGTTTCAGTAAGCCCTAAAACACAAACTTTTAGGGCTAATTGTTCCAAATAGTTTTAATTTTAAAAATACCAAGAAAAAAATGCACACATATATTTCTAGAACACTACCTGATCAAACTCCGAGATTTGCAGTTAAGCATTAACATGAAAAACAACTCCTGTGGATACTCTACACCAAAGTCAAGAAAACATTTTCTTTTACCTAATTGTACATATGCCTGGTCTAGCAATTAGACATGGGAACAGAGTGTACTTCCATTATTAAGTCCTTCTAACTTTGAATAGGCACAAACATCCCAGCCATAATTAAACAGGGAAACAAAAGGCAAGGCAAGAAAAGGTGTTTTAAAACTGCTTTAGAAGACACAGCCTGCCCAGCTTAAAGTTGCTGGTTCCATATTTTACCAGGTTTCATGAACATTCTTAACAGCTTAAACATTCTGTTAGCTTTCTCATGTTGCCAACAAGTCTGCCCTACATATAAAGAAAATTTTATTATAAGCAGAATCTCTGTTCAGATGATCTGACACATATTTGATCACTCTAGGATACTCTTCATTCTCAGGAAGGTGTTTTTGATAAACTGAAAACAGATCACAAAACATAAGAATGGGTAAGAGCAAGGCACCTCTGCTGCCACAGGCAGGATTTACTATGCTTAAACCCTTTGTGACCAGCTTGGTTGCCAATACTAGGGTGTTTCTTGCTTGTTTTACAACTTAAGCTGGACCAACAACTAGCAGATTATTCTCCAACACATTCTAACATTAAAAAAGCTTTTTCTACCTTCTTTCCCTACTATTCAGGTCCCCCACCTAAGCTATCCCAAAAAGTCAGAGATGTGTCTGCATTCTGCGTCCACCAAAGCACTTACAATCTTTATTCAGATACATACTATCTACTACTATTAAATTAAACAAAAACAACATTTAAAGTATTTTAATAGAATGAAAATCAGTAGCATAAAATTGCTTTTTCTACACTGACATGAAACCATAAATCTACTAGCAAGTTTTCTCTGCATACACACCACACAAACACTGTTCAGTAACATTAATATAGCAGCTGATGTATTCCCAGCATTAATACAGCTATCAGAAGTAAACTTACTAAGGTAAACACCACAGATTAAAAAACAATTCCAGGGCTTTCAGAAACTCTCTTGGTAACAAAACAGCAGGCCCAGAATTTATCATGACTTTTTAAACCACCACTCCCTATTAGCACAGATCTGCCATTCTTCAACCTAACTTGGCTCAGGCTCTTAGGTGTGGAAGCAGAGCTGCACAATTCTAGAAAGGAAAGAAAAAGATACTGAAATACTGCTATCCTCATACTATTAACACTCAAATACATTTAAACATCTTTAGTCAGACTGGTAAAACTATAGTCTCATCCCAGCAATAGCCTCTTGTGACCAATTCAAGTAATGTGTAGTGGCCTTAGTGACCTCAGCAAAAAAAGTCTTCCATAGCCCATAAATTTAGATAAAAGTCATGTGTGCTGTGGGTAACAAAATAGTTTAGAGCAAAGAAAGAAATCATGTTCTTAAGTTTTACATCTTGAGGGAGCGATCTGATAGAAGTCTGCAAAGAATTTTGCTTTGAGTAACATGCAGTAATTAATCCAATATTCAATTAAATAAAATTTAATTCTATAGTTTTGTGAAGTATGATCTTCAATAATAAGGCAGTGACTGCCAAGGAATAATGAACACTGCACCAAATACACTCAACCAACACACAGAAAAGACTGGGCTGGGCTTTTTTTATGATTGAGTCATGGTTCTTTTGTGATAGAAACTATTTCTCTCTCCTTGGAGATGGTTTCCAGCAGGAAACCTTATATTCTAAAAAAATTTGTGTTACCTGCATACCGTCTGGGAAAAATTGATGTATTGTCTCCACTTTACAAAAATAAGTAATACTCTATGAAAAGGGAATCAGAAAACAACTGCATGAATTAGGAGTCAAGACTTCAGGGAAAAGGCTAAGAACAAACCAAGGGTCAACACCCAAACCTGCAAAACCAACAAAAATGAAGCTAAAACGAGTAGCATTGGTTTATCTTGTGTTTACCAAATTAAATGAAGAAATCAAACATTAAAGACTATAGTCAATTTTCCTCATGCTACTACATTTTTCTTTTTTAAATTCCCACAGAACAAGTGAAATCACACTTAAGAATAACAGCACAGGAATTCAAGATTTTACTTGGTGCAATAACAAACTGTTTCAGTGATCAGCGATATGGATAGTATAAGGAAACTATCTGGCTTACTTTGCCTCACAAAATGAAGACATAAGATGCATTTAAAAAGCTGTTTTGAATATCTGAAGGAGAAAAATTCGGCGAGAAAGGAGACGTGTCAATCCAAAACACTACCAGAATCACAAGGTATCAATCACAGTAAACTGAAGGTGGACAGACATATGGTCCTGAAGATCAGAAGAACAATATTCTGAAACAACTTTAAGACTTCGACAAATATTTGAATCTCTCCATTTATATTACACTTTCAAATCCGACCCTAATAATTGTAACTGAAGAGTTTAACATGCACTACATAAAGGTAACACTGTAAAAGCTAATCCACTTTTTCTCTCTTTTCAGTGCCAAACATGCAAGAGTGATGTTTCCCCAGCAACTTCTTTTTCTCTCCCCTGCTATTTGAAATCAATATAAAGGCTAAAAACTTACTTTTTAACCAATAAGAACACCCATTACAACCAAAATATAAGTAAAACTCTGGTTTTTTTCCCTGCAATAACAAAAATAGAATTCAATACAATAAAAAAGCAGAAAACACTCTTCTATTCATGAACTTTCAGATTAGCTGGCTTTCAGATTACTTTAGCAAAGTGCTTCCTCAAACTTCATCTTAAGATTAAAATTTTCACCTTATCTGCAACCATTAATTCACTATTACTAAGACAAGCAAACTTACTAACATTCGAGTTTCATTAGCAAAGCTTGTTCATAAAATAAAACCTCCACCACTCAGTTCACATACAAAACAAATGCATGAAATACACAGATCAAGGAGATCCAGATAAACAAACTAGCTGAAATAGTGTTACAGAGTACATCTTGGCTTTAACAAACACAATTTGTCACATTTTAATAAACTCATGTAACTTCTTGCAGTAAAAATTAATTTTTTTTAATACTACTTTTTTTCTCTTCTGCTTATTTACTGGGGTTTGGGGGGGAGACAGGTGGGAAAAATGCTTGCTCATTCTCACACCATTTGTGATCAATTTGGGACTGCTGCCACCACAGTCATGTTAGTCATGGATTTCATGCCCCTCACACCGAGGCAATTCCACCCAGCAGGCAGTACTTTCCAACCACTAATGAAGTTTGAGAGCACCACAGGCTAAGCACAGTGCAGAACCCCAGCAAGCATCTGTTACTCCAGACTGTATCCCTGCGTAGCACAGAAGAATGGGAATGCACTGCAGCCACAGACCCAGCAGAGGGTAACTGCAGAGCCACTACAGACAGAATCGTGTAAATGCACTACACCAGGGAGCAGTTGTGCTGCCAAACATTATGAAGAAAAAGGATAAGACGTGAAGAGAGACCTAGACTATTTTTCCCCTATTTCTGGCATCTACAAAACACTGGAAACAGTTAGCACACACAAAGCTTTAAAATAAAAGCTAAAATGCAAAACCAAAATGAAAAATAAAATAAACTAAAAAATAAGCTACACTAAAAATAAATTACAAATAAACTTTAAAAAAAATAATTTTTCTTTTTTAAAAAATAAGAAGGTCTCCAGCTCAAACTCTGAAAAGTTTCCAGTGTAAGCAGAATACTTTCACGTAGTAGAAACTCATATCACATCTTCTGCACTGCTTCTGACAACACAGTAGAATAGCCAATTCCTTTACAAAGGTATTTAATTTCGCCCTAAATATATCATGAAAACAAAGGCTACTGAGGTCCGGAATTAACTGGTTACACAAAAACGTAATTAATCAGATCACTCATGTTCTCTTTTAACAACAATCTTTGACGCAGAATTTCTTCTCATTTTAATTGTACTCCTCAAATCTTTACAGCACTTAAAAAAAAAAATCTCTCCCTAAGATTTACACAACACTAAAAACAGCCAGAAAGCATCTCCGGAAGTGCACAATACACTCTACAAGAACTGGAAAAGTGACTGTTTTGAGAATTGAGCTGGAGACAATCTCTGTGTAAGTGGACACGGGAGCCTATAGATGGCAGAGTAAAAGAAATCACCTTCTGAAATATTGCATGATGGCTGGGCAGAGAAAGCAGATGCAATCAAAGCATTTGGGATTTCAGTACTCTTGTACCTACAGTCTCTAATCCCATCAACAATACTAACAAAACTGAAGTCTCCGTTATCACTTGCACCTTCACACAATTCTACATGACAAGTGAGTTTAATGGCTTAGTAGTTGTAAATTTGGAAAGGACCTTCAGAAAAATTAAAATGTAACATCCAGAGATAACTCTGAGAGACTAGTGGCCAACTTATGCTTCCTAAACTTCAAACCAAGACTAATGGCCAACTTTTACCTCCCTAGAACTTAAAACCAAGTATCAGCCTGTGCCCATTGGACAGATACTGCAGACTCTACCATCTTTGTGGTCCTTTACTGAACTCTCTCCACTGAGTCTAATCCTTTCTTGTATCAGGAAGCCTGTAAAAGTGTTACACATCGTGGAAGGGTGACACAGTCCTCCACAGGTGGCCTCACCAAGGCTGCATGCAGGACAAAGCGGAACTCCCCTGGACTGTCAGCAACACTCTTCCTAATGTCACCCAGAGAGATTTTCACTTTACTTCTTACGAGGATGCATTGGTGACTCATGGTTGCCTTGCTGTTCAACAGGATCCCCAGAACTCTTCTGTAGCTGGTATATGCAGCAGCTATTCCAGAAAATTCACCTTTCCCTTTGCTTCACGAGGATCCCCTATCCATACTTTTCCACACAGCTGACCAAATATCAAGTGTGTATATCAGCCAGTTCTCCACATCTTACATGATCTGCAAACTTGCTGAGGGTAAGCTCTGCCCCACTGTCCAGGACTTTAATGAAGGTGTTCAATAGCAGGGGCTCCACTACTGAATGCTGGGGCACACTGTAACAGCTTCCTCCAAATGGCCTTTGTGCCACTGACTGCATCCCTGAGGACCTCTGCCTGACCATTCAGATAGCTCTGGATACACCTTATTGCTCTTTTCTCCACACACACTTGTCACCTTTTCCATGATGATGTCATAGAGGACAATGTCAAAAGCCTTACTGAGGTCAAGAAAAACACCATCCATTCCTCTCTCTTCATCTACAAAACTAGTCACCTCATTATAAAGGGTTATTAGCTTGCTGAAGTGTGATTTCCCCTAAATAAAGCCAATCTGACTGCTCTCACTCACCTTCCTGTCCTTCACGTTTGGAAACAAATTTCCAGGATCAGCTGGTGTACAACCTTTCCACAGACTGAAGTGAGGCTGACTGGCCTACAGCTCCCTGGATTCTCCTTCTCATTCTTACTGATGACAAAATTAGTATTTGCTCTCTTCTCTTACTCAAGAACCCCTCCCAATGACCATTAGACCTCTTAAAGATAATAAAGAATGGCTTTGCAATAACATCAGCACTCATGGAAGAATGGAACTCCCATCATGGAACACTCTGCACCCATGGAAGCATCCTGTTAAGCCCCATGGACTTACAAGTTATTTAAGTATTCTCTAACCTGATTCTTTCTTCACTGAGGGAGGAGAAAAAAGCACAGTAGAACTTGAAGATGACAAGGACATGAGACCAGAGATGGTCCCCACCCAATTTTAAGGGCGTTGTTTAACTTGTCTAACCAGTATTCAGCTGGCAGAGACAGTCCCACAGGTATTGAACAGATCCAACCTCAGGGAAGTCTCTTCCAGTGAACAAAATAAAAGTATTTCTCTAGCTCAGAAAACATGTCTTCAATAAATACTTAAAATAGGTTTCATTGCTATAGATAAGATACATTTGGCAAAACCATCCGTCTGAACTGTGAGATAAATAAAAACAGCTTTGCTTTTTTATAATGTTCTAACATGAAGAAACGGGTAAAATAGCGCCATTACTATAATAAGAAAAAAAAACAGGGCAATAATATAGTAAAATAGCCAAAACTTCAACATTTTAAAAATTTAATATCCTAAAAGAGATCCATTTTGGAATGGATTGACTATATATATAGTGTATATAGTATATAGTATATAGTATATAGTATATAGTACATACTATTTAAATGGAGCTGACCAAAATTTTCCAGGAAAAACAGGTTTTAAAATAAAGCCAAAATTGGGGGAGGGTAAAATAAAAGCAAAGCAACCCTGTCAGCACTGAACCCATCACTGAACCCACTGTCAGCAGAAGACAAGGAAAACCAAGGAAAAACTGTTCTGTATTGTCAGGTTCTATAGCTAAGCTTTGTCTCTGCATAGCCTGTACAATTTCTGTAACACCTGGGAACTTGAAAGATTGTCAGAAGACCATTAAAATAAAAGGCAATATAAACTCAAACAGCTAGGGATACTTGAATGGAATTTCAAATTTAGTAGCAATTGGGGGAGGGGAGAAAAGGTTCAAGCCATGAATTCACAGAACTAGAAGAGATACAAATTTCTTGATGCTCCCTGAAGACCAGTTTAGAAGTTCAGTCAATTGATTTGCACAGAGAAAAGACTGAACATAATACATGTTAAAAGCACTGAGATGATACACATTTATATTTTCCAAGGGAATCTAAAATTAGTATGTATGCATATCTAAGAAGTGCATCCCTATGGGCTCTCATCTAATGCCTCACAGATTATTATCACAGTAAGTACAGCACACCACAAATTACATAGGGGACCCTTAACCTTAACTCCACTTCTCAACTGCACACACCTGACAAACCACTCTCCCTTTGTCAATGTAATTTTTAGCATAATATTTATAAATGGGGTACAAGAAGGTTGTAAGCTGTGAGAATTAAAGCACACTATAGTGCTGTTATGAGAGCATGGGAAAGAAAAGGTTATATGCAGCATCTCAATTTGCCGCTACTGCTTTGCTTTCTTGATAATGAGCGCCAGCATACATATCAAATTCTTATTTCATCAGAAGACAAACAAGAGGGTATGTATGAATTTCAGAGGGTCCTACAAGAATACTGGCCCTTCAGTCCTCCCATCATGGGCTAGCTTCAAATTTTGGCTTCAACTCTTTATCATGAGCCAAAGGAAAACTACCAAGCAGTGGTCAGAATTAGGCAAAGAAATTACACGCAAAAGACTCAGCCACCAGCCAACACACTCTTTCTTCATATACAGAATCATTCAGGACTTTTTTCAAACTAGGCAGACCTTCAAAATAACCCACGTCACCAAAAGTTTTTTCTTCTGCCATAAAACACACCTGTCAAAAGAAAACTCTCCAGTGATACTGGATCCTTCTCTGTTATCCTTCTCTGCTATCTCTATTTAAGAGTAGGACTAATTTGGAATCAAGTTGCTAATTGTAAGGTCTAAACAATACTTTTATTTAAAATCTATAAATCTCAGTTTTCATTCCTCTTTTGAAGGCACAGTTTATTTGGTATCTTCCTTACTACTCTGTGATTTATGTAGTCCAGCAAATCAAAATAAGCTAACTTCAAGTTATTTTGCTATCTAAAACTTGCATGTTAATAAAGCAAAAAATAATATTCAAACCCTTAAACAAGCTTTATGAGTTTTTGAAATTGAGTTTTTAATGAGTTTTTTATGAGTTTTTTCCACTTTGGACTCAAGTTCCTTATGAGAGAATGAACCAACAAAAGCAGACTGTGTTTTGCATATGGATCTAGAATGTGAGCACTACTCTTTATTACAAGCAACAGGTTTTAACATCAGCTCTGTGAATCAAATATAAATGTCACAACAATCAAAACATCTTTCAAAAAGTGTTTTAGATATCAATTAATCTGCTAAGTACTTCAAATAACATAATGAATAACTTTTTAACAATAAAAAGGTTTTGTTTTTGCACTGTAACAAAAATGCAGATTTAAGAAAACAATGCAAACTATCTCATAACATGAAATAACTTCATATTTGAAGGTAAACTACAGCCAGGTTTCTGCTTGAGAGTCTAACACACTTTGCTGTCCAATGATTGCACTAAATGGTACTAACCCTTTAGCAAAAGCCTGATAAGATGCTCATTTCTTGCCCTTTAACAAGGTTCAAATTCGAAAAGCTGAAATGTGATTTCAATTACATCACTGCCTTAGTCAGCATATGTTATGTAGGAAATCAACAGGAATTCTTTAGCACTTTGTAATTGTCACAAGGAAGAAGAAGCAGTTGAAAGATGTAGTAGTTTTGCCCTATGCTGAGCATATAAAACAGATAAACACCTCCCTCTTTCAGCTGTTTCCTTGACTGTGTTTACCCAAGATATAAAAGGAGGAGACTGTGGAAGACTTGATAGCACCACATAGGGCATTATCATCAGTTACCATGTTCAGTTACTCAAACGCATAGAGTAAGAAAAAACAAAACAAAAAGTTTCATTCACAACTGTTTATAATGAGGTCTGTAAATAGTTGTCTTTGCAGAACAGAATTTACTCCTACTGCTAAAAAACAGAGGAAATAAACGCAATTTTGTCAGATGTTATTGAGGAACTGTCACTGTAACAGTTTTATCCACACGTTAAATAGAACAACCTCATTAGAATGGAAGACAAAATAAAAGGAGCACAAAGTACATTAACTTATACCATGCTAAATACCTGCACAACTTGCCTCTACCATTTTACCGATATAATTCTGTTCCAGCTTTACAGCAAGATTAAAGGGTACTTATTCTCAAAAGTTTCCACCAACAGTTTTTCACAAAAAAAGCAAGTAGAGCAACCTGCACCATTCTAAAGAATAAGCCAGTACAAATGTACCCTTTTCATGAACCTACCAGAATAAACACTTCAGTAAAAGACACAACCTGCTGACAGTTACCCCACTACAAAAGCTATATTTACATCAAGGCTTAAAGTATAAGCTGTTAGGAGCAAGGACATTATCTTCATGGGTAATGAAAACATGTCTGCAGAGACAATTTAACAGACTGTAAGCACTTGAAAAACAAAAATCTAGGGAAGAAATTAAAGTGGATCAGCACACTTTGCATTCTCTCCTCAGTAAGCATTAATTTTGTTTAGGGTACCAGGGCACAGCTGTAAAAGTTCCTGAATCTTTGTCAAACACATATGCACACAAATAAGAAAAAAAATACTTCTGTAGGATCCCTGAGGGTAAGGGGCTAAAGAGTGTATCTCAAACACCAATAGCTGGATGACTGCAGAGCCAACAAACGGTTGGTGGTAAATGGGATGTGGCTGGAGAAGGGGCCATGCAGAGGTAGGACAGCACTCTTCTGGGACAAACATCCCCATTCTAGTCCATGGAGACACAACAAACAAAACACAGCACGAGCACAGAAGCAGGTATGAACTGTTGACCAAAGGCCAATGCAGTAGAGGGGTAATGAGATCACCAGGGACCCCCCCAAAAACCACCCAAGCCATTACCAGAAAGGCCTCAAAGAATGGACTATGCAAGATAACTAATTTACATAGAAAATTAAAACCTTAGCTTCAGGATGAGGAAACTACCTATAAAAAGGTACCACATCAAGCCCTGGCTGCACACCTCAGGACATCCCATCAGCCAGACACCACTAGGAACCAAGGCTGGTAATCTCTTTTTCTCTCTTTCTCTCTCTCCCTCTCCTTAATTAATCTCTTCCTTTCTACACTATCCCTACTATGTAAGCTGTGTGCTTATATAGTCGGCCAGGGACTGACACGCCCGTTTCAATGCCAAGTGTGCAATTTATGTATAAAACCTGCATTTACGAAACTTGGGTGCTCCCTTCCCCCTAAATGTGAGACACTACAACTTCCCAAGTGTAAGTACTGCGAAAGGAATAAAATAATCATCGTACCAGCAAACAGAGAGGTGTAAACACAGAATTAATTTAATGAAGCTAAAAAGCAAACTCCTCAAAACCTCCAGAAGGAGAAGAGTCTAGAAAAAGATGTCGCCCAGAATAGTAAGTGGGAGATATAGCTCCTCCGTTTCAGTGAGAGCATCTCGAAAAGAAATAAAAGTATCTCACAGAACTGAAGATTAACAGCTTGGAAAAACAAGCCAAACGTCACTTTTTCTATGAGTTAAGAAGTGAATATTTCTATTACTCTCATGAGGATACAATAGACAACAATCAAATTAAATGGCCACTCACACCTGAACTCTCCATCTATCACATGCTTTCAAAAAAAAGCATACTCATGCAAGTAAAGGAGTAGACAAGATCATTCTTCTCTGTTGGTTTGGTTCCTTAACAAGCAGCTCAGCTCACAGTCAATCCCAGCCACACCTAGACAATACAGAAGAGCCACAAGCCAAAAAGATCATAGAAACAGCCCCCTACTTATGTCCCACAGTTTCCATATTTTCACAGCAACAAAACTGAAACAGAAGTTAAAATAACAAAACATTAAGACCATCCAAAGCAGAAAACTGAAGCTAGTTCAACTTTTAGATACTGACAACACACAGATAAGAAATTTACTGAGACGAAGAATTTACAAAATTTATGTAGATGCAAGTCCTTCATTTGTGGTCAAAATAATAAGCTACAGGAGTTAAAATACACTGCAGTAATTTTTAAATACAGTTTACCATACTTAACTACACCTTTTCTACAAGATTTTAACACAAGCAATCTTCCAAATGTCTTTGCACTGCCCTTAGAGAAAACCAACTTTTCTTTCATTAGTTCACTACCAGTAATACTTCAGAAGTATTACTACTATTACTTAGAAGCTCTCAAATATATTTAAGAAGGTGACAACTGAGATAAATGTGTAACCTCTACCAGACGCTCAGTTTAAAGGCTACCAAATAACACTTTAATTATTTAAAGCTTTATGAATCATCAGGGTGGGGTAGGGAATAGAGAACTTCAGTAAAATTACCACTGACTTTTGAATTAAGTTGCTCTGTCCATCTTAATTTTCTTTCAGCCAGCAGCAGTTCCGTTGAATGCAAACCTACAAAAATTATTATAAACACATTAATGCCAAAATTAAAAAACATTTATTCACTGTGGGATGAAAGAAACTACAATACATCTAAAAATAACAAAGAAGATAAGCCAATTCATCACTAAATTTAATTTTGAATCATTCCAAGGAGAAGGAGCTTTTTTTGAAGTATTATAGTCGCAGACCAGTCAGACTAATTAATTCCCATTACAGAATAGTAAAATACACTGAAGTCAATCCTAAAATATCACCACAGAAAAAAAAAGCTAGCGTGCATAAACAGTGAAATAATTTTTGGTAAAAAAAAACCTCTGGCTTTCGTAAGGGAGAAAGAATTAGAGGAGGAAAAAAAAAAATAGAAAAGTAAAAAACTCTCTATATTATTACTACCCTGATACTGCAAACACATCTAGCACAAGTGGAAGGACTGACACATGCAAGCTATCCAAAAGACTTGGCCAAATGATACAACATTCACTGTTGTTAGATTACAACATTAACATGAAGGCTAAATTCCTTATGGATTTAGTCTAGATATAACTACTTTCTAATCTAATCACACTCCTACCTACATATTTCTCCTTGCACCTGTATTTTTCAAATTCTTAAGGAACTATTCCATTAATTATAAAAGCCAACAAGTAATAATTAACAAGCTTCAACATTCTAAAAAAAAAAAAAAAACAAAAACACAACAAAAAAACCCACAACCCAAAGAACCTCTAACCAGTAAAAATTACTGGTTTAACTGTTCTACTGATAAAATGTTTTTTTCCAGTGTAAATTGATTTATGAACACTACACCACTTACCTAATCCAAGAGGACCGCACAAGGTGTGAGTATTGCGTGATTTATATTTTTCCAGTTTGTTTTCCTTGAGATAATATCCCAAGTTCCTGTTGATACTACATTCGCAGCAGTTTGACATAGATTTGACCTCACAGAAATCAGCTACCCATTCTTCTCGCTTACAGATACTGCAAGGCTACTTACAAAGTCTGCCAATGTCTGTCTTAAAAACCTTTTATTTTCTCTGACAGTTTCTTCTCTTGTCTATTCCATGTCTATTCCATAGATATCACTATAGGCAGCATCAGCTCCAAGTGAAATAAATTGAGGTTTTACTCCACAAATGTGATGCCAAGAACGCAAATTTCACATATGAACTGTAGAACATTTCCTACCTTCCAGGAGCAGAGGCATTTGTAAACAGTTATCTGGATACCTCCATACTGCTTATTGGCAACAACATTTTTCAACAGAAATATTAAATACAATACAAAAGGAAAAACGGTAAACAAACACGTATTAAATTCTTCATTTATAAAATCGGTCTCACTGCAAAGTGAGAGAAGACTGTGTCAGAAAATTTTAAAAATTAAGTAAGGGTGGGAGAAAAAATCTGCCATGAAACTTTTCAGCAACGTCTCCACAGTGACTCAGGCCACATTTAACCTGGAGCCAGTTAACAAAACTGGTTACGTCCCTGACTCAGAAAGAATGTTGCCGAGAAGAAAAAGAGTATGTAAAAAGAGGAAAGCACTTTATTTTGGCAGCTGAAGTATTCAGAACTTCATAAATTTAGCTATGTATCCATGCCATGCGGACAAAAGAATCCAAGGGTGATGTGCACAACACTGCTAGAAGAAAAAACCTCACGACTTCCTCAATTCTCTTCCCAGATGTCTACTGATTATCTCAGAGGCCTCTTCAGGACGAAGCACGCACAAATAATCCCAGAACAGTGTCCGATATTTCTTCCACAGGAAGCAAGTGCTGCAGGTCAGTGTTCACCTTTTTTCTTCTCTGCCAGCCGAAGCAAAAGGCTGCAAACATCCAGGACTGACTCGGTCGTTCAAGCCACCTACAGTAAAAAGAACCAGAGAAATCAGTTTTCCCTTATGAAATCCGGACTGACGTTAGACAAACACAAAACAAACCAAATCCAGAAACCTGAATCTTAAAAACAGAAACAAATAGACACCTAGATCCTAAGAGCCAGCACGGATGCAGCGAGCGAGCCGAGCCCGAGGACGGAAGCCTCGGTCACAGCTCCACTCACAGCCGGGGCGGGCGGCAGCAATGCTTGACGCAGGGCACAGCCTATCAGCGGAAACCTGCTCCTGCCTCTCATCCCGGGAGAAAAACAGAGCGGGGGAGCGAGGGGGGACAGGCAGTGGGGGCTGGGAGGAAAGAGGGGGTAAACAGGGCGAGAAGGGGTCATTTCTCGTTTTATTGGGAAAGCTGAGCTACAGAAAGCACCGGGCGGCAAGCGCTAACCTGGGCAAGGAACAATCCCCGAG